>OU892277.1:72148584-73348584 GCA_917834065.1 Ceutorhynchus assimilis
TTGTTTACTATGCTTATATTTTTTTATCATGTTCTTTGTTGAGTTGAATTCTTAACGCTAGGAGTGCGTTCGAAATCACCCTGGGCGTCACACCGAGTGCACACCAGCCATGAATTTTTCATTGCTGGTGTGCACTCGGTGTGACGCCCAAGGTGATTTCGAACGCACTCCAGGATGTCTATTTTCGAAACCAGGAAACAGCGTTCTCACGAGAACGATTGCTCGTCATTGTCAGTGTTATGGATATAAATGTGAATGACTTAAGGCAGAACCTCTGTTCTCATGAGAACACTGCTCCCCTCCCGTGTTTCGAGAATAAGGGCCCAAAAGTTTGTATTTTCATTTTCTTTTTCGAATTGATATAAATTAAAAAACCTTTGTTGAAAAATTCATTAAAATTTCCAAACACGAAATATACGGTAGTGAAAATCCAATATTCGGCCGAATACCGAATTGCGAAAATAGCGCCGAATACCGAATAATTATTCGGCTTCGGTCACATCTCTAATCATTACATCTAGGCGCAGCCTCAACTTAACCCCACTTTTTGAGAGATTTTCATTTGTCAATCAGAGCAGTTTGAGTTTAAAATATAAGGACGCGCAGACCGCGCTCTCGCCACTCTTATTAATGTCAGAAATCCATGACGCTATTGGACACAACAGCTATGACGTAATTTCCGGGCGGTAAATTATAGCGTTTAAAATAAGTACAAATTTGTTCATTTTTTTTAGGTTTATTTTTGTTTTCTGAAATCAAAGAATCATCCACTACTATTTATTATGATATGGAGATTAATAAGAAAAATATTTCAACAAATTGTCCACTATCTACCCTATTCTTTCTTTAATATTCTTATTAAATTTTCTTATCATTTTAGATGACGCTACAATTAGTTCGATACTTTGATTCAGTTTTTTGAGAATTTCCACAATATTTGGTTGATCAGTCCAAACATTTGTAGAATTTTCACTTTGTGATTCTCGTACTTCCATTTTTTTTTCTGGGCTCTCGTCATTACCGCAATGACTTTTTCATTCATACCGAGGGGGATTTCAGTAGTGGAACTGTGTACACTAAATTACCACTTCTGATAAAAATTACCACAAATTACCAATAATTTCCTCCAAATTACCACTTTTTTCCTCTATTACCTTTCATTGCCTCAGGAATTACCACTCAATGCCACTCAAATTACCACTTATTACCACTAATTTCCTTTAAATACCACTAATTACCACTCTCATTACCACTAATTGCCACTGAAATTACCACTAAATACCACAAATCTATTTTAATTTTCAAGTCTACCTGATATTTAGAACTCAATAATAACATGTTGCTAAGTAGGTATATGTTAATAATAACACGATGTAAATTTTTATACGTCTTTAGGGTATTGAAAAATATAATTGTGTACCTACATTAAAAAGGGGGTGTGACCCCAAAAAACGACTTAAGCTACCTAAATCAAGCAAAAAATTCTAAGATCTCTCGTGAAAACCACAGTCCTATATTCGAAATAGTCTCCGAGAAAATTCCTTATGAAGATGCAGGAACTTGTGATGTCACAACCGCCGAAATCGGAGTCTTCTGTTCGTTCAGTCGTCAGTGAACCGTACCTGATAATCCAGTGTGACGTCACAAACACCTATTTGTAACTTTAAACCGCCATAACTCGAAAACGGACCATCGTAGCAAAATGCGGTTTGAATACTTATTCTTAGATTTTTTTGTACTAAAACTTCTATTTTTGGGTCACACCCCCTTTAAGCTGCGTAGGTATTATTGGGGGTATTATTTTAGCGACCTTGCTTCTTCTAAAATAATATGTAATAATTGGTTAGTGGAGAAAACTTTCTAAATATTCTATTTATTACCTTATATTTCGATACTTATAACAAAGTGGCGACAAGAAAAAATTAATAATATCAAAGTTCGAAAAAAAATTAGAATAAGTGCATACAAAATAGTATATTGTGTATTTAGGTGGAAAAGTGACACATTCTCGGCCGACGGCGGAAGTTGACGGGCGAGGCGTAGCCGAGGCCGACAAACACCGAAGGCTGAGAATGTGCTTTTCCACCGAAATACACATGCTATTGTCACAACTACCCGCTTTACAGGGGTGACATGGGGGGTTTGTAGCTTTGGGGGTAGATGGAGAGAAACTCGCTCAGGTTATATAAAAATATAGGATATATATTTTACCAAATATAACCTTACATGTACGCTAATCCTGTAAGATACATGACCCTTCGAACACTGGGGTCCTTATAGGGAGCCACACGTCAATGCTGCTTGGGGGACTGTAGATAAGTTTATCGTCACCCTTATGCCTTGTCCAGAGGGGCGTTCCCAACGAGAGGTAATTGCACTGGACAACGATAAGGCTGAAGATACCCAGAGGGGCGTTCCCAACGAGAGGTACTTGCACTGGGGAGACTTAATTCCAGAGGGGCTTTTCCAACGAGAGGTACTTGCACTGGTTTAAGTCTGCCTTTGCTGCGGCTTGCAGCGCAATTTATATCAATTTATTGCTGAATTGCAATAAATATTCGATCGAATCGGCAATTAAATTAATAAGGTTGAATACCGGGTCCTTCTTTCCCAAGCAGCTAGTTGACATATGCCCCCCCTCCATGAAGCATTGGACCCCAATGCTTGGAAGAGACATTTACAAAAAATTATATACAAATACCATAATAATGTCAAAAAAAAAAAAAATACAATAATATCCTTATCCTAAAAATATCCCTTCTTTACAATAATAGCCTAATTATAAAATACCCCTGATGCTTACAATTATATAATCCAAATATCGCGTATAGAGAGAAAAAAATAAATAAAAATTAACAAAAGTTTTTTATGGTGGGATGGGTGAGGGTGCATTATTATTCAGGTTACTACAAAAAAAAAAAAAATATCTTACAACTAAGAAATTTCATCAACTTCACCGTTTCAGCCATGGGTTTTTCCTCGGGTTTTTCTCTTTTGGTCCGGTCCTGTTTTCTGTGTTGTGGGTCTGTTCTGGTTCCAAATACTTCTTGGTAGGTCAGCTAGATCGTGGGGTGATATCGATCCCACGGTCTAAGTGTCGCTTCCTGGTTTGTTATGCTTCTTTCTTGTTCATTGTGCTGTATTCTGTCTTTCAAGTGGATTGGTTCTGGCTCCAAGTACTTCCTGATGATTTGGTCATCTGGGTCGTGGGTTTGCGCGGTCCCACGGCCCAAGTAATCCTTGATCATCTCTTTTGTGAGTGTGGTGGAAATGGTACTGTGGTCTGTCTACTTTTGGTCCATATCCATTTGTTTCTTCTGGTTTGAAGTTCCTAGCCCCTGCTCAGTCCAGAGCTAGGTCCTTCTATTACAATGCCTTCCCTCGAATTTGTTTTGTAGTCCGTCCCTGGTTGGTGGTTTTGTATATACATGCAAAAAATAAAATAATATTTAAAAAAATGTGCTTATTCCTATAATTACAATTACATAGTTTAATTATGACCCTCATTCGGGCCACCGAATTTCATCATTTGGTTATTTGTTGATCCTGGCTTTAACAGGTAAGTTTAGTCCAACTTGTTTTTTGTATACCCATATGCCTTCTTTTTGCAGCTCGTACTTTTCTAAAATCCCTTCGGCGGCTTCTTCCGTCGATAAGAATGTTTCTGATTCTTCTTCTTTCATGGTAATTCATATTCTCTATCTTCCCCTAGAATTATGAGGTCATCCACTAGTTTCCTCTTATATTGAGCTGTCATTTCTCTCCATCCCTCCTTGTTTACTCTATTTAATCTCTTACTCTATTTTTTCATCCTATCTCTACTTCCTATTTCCCTACTTCATAATTTTGCTTATGTGTTATCTGTATTATCAGTCTTCTTCTTCCTCGTTTTCTGCTTCACTGCTTCCAATTTCTTCTTCAATTTTTTCTTCGTCTTCTTCATCCTCATCAACTTCAGATTCTGCGTTTTCAGCTATATCTGTCTCATCTGCCCTTTCTTCAATAGGCGCAGCTTCTGTCCATGGATCGTAGTAGGGCAACACCCTACTCACGTGGACCGTATCCTTTTTTCTGCTTCCAATCTTTTGTACCTCGTAATTCACTTCTCCCATTTTTCTAATTACTTTGTATGGTCCAAACCATCTTAAGAGTAACTTTTCGCTTCTTCCAACCTTTCTAATTGGTATGAAAACCTTAACTTTTTCTCCAACTACGAAATCTAATTCTCTATGTCGTTCGTCAAAACGTCCCTTATCTTTTCCTTGTCTTTTTTGTATATTTTCTACTGCTATGGCTCTTATTAAGAGTGCCTTTTCTCTAATTTGCAGAGTGTCCGTTTCGTTGTCAGCGTCCAACAATGCAGCTTCTGCTGGTAGTGTGGGTTCCCTTGCATATGTTAACATAAATGGGCTAAATCTCGTTGTGTCCTGTATTGCTGTATTATACGCAAATGTTATAAATGGTAGATAGCTACACCAGTCCGTTTGCTGTGTGTTACAATACATAGATAACATGTCAGCTATTGTCTTATTTAGCCTTTCAGTGTCGAAAATTGTTCCCACCGGTATTGGTTGTAACATCCCTGGCGTTTTTCTGTAAGGTTGCCCCTTTCTAGCTTGACAATCTGGGCATCCCTTAACGTACTTTTCGATGTCCTTGAGCATTCCATCCCAAAAAAATCTGTTTTTAATTTTGTCCGTTGTTTTGCTCAGTCCCAAGTGTCCACTTGTCGGTGATGCATGTAGCTCCCACAAAATTTCTTCTCTCATTGATTTTGGTACTACTAATACTTTTTCTAAGCCGTTTTTTGTCTTATTAACTTTATAGAGTAAGTCTTTCTCAATCCTAAAATTTTTTGCTCTTCTTCTGATGCCAATATTGATTTCTGGGTCGGCTGGGTTTCTTATAGCTTTGAATATTTGTTTTAGACTTGGGTCTTTCTCCTGTAATGTAGCCGTTTGCATTGATTTTAGTGTGAATGCGGGGAGCTCCTCTTGTTCTTCTTTTTCCTCGAATTCTGGTTGAAGCACTGGATTGCGGGACATACAGTCGGCGTCGCTATGTGTTGATCCTTTTTTATATACAACCGTGTAATCAAATTCTGCAAGCTTTAGTGCCCACCTGGCCAAGCGTCTGTTACTTTCCTTAATGGAGTCCATCCAGCAAAGAGCATGATGGTCAGTAACGATTTTTACTGGTCTCCCGTAGATTAAGTGTCTCAAATAGCTCAATGCCCACACTACGCCTAAGAGTTCTAATTCACTAATTGAATAGTTCTTCTCGCTATTTGAAAGACTCCTGCTTATGTAGGCTATTGGATGTGCTTCTCCCTTGTCGTCTTCTTGTAAAAGTACTGCCCCAATTCCACATGTTGCTGCGTCGGTGTGCAAAATGGTATCTTTATTGGGATTGAAATGCTGTAGCACAGGTGCGGAAACCAGTTTTTCTTTAAGAATGTTGAATGCTTTGTTTTGTTCAGAACCCCATTTGAACCCTATGTTCTTTCTTGTAACTTCATGTAGCGGTCTTGCTATTGATGCAAAGTTATGTATAAATTTTCTATAAAAATTACATAATCCTAGAAAGCTCTGTACATCTTTAATTTTCTTTGGCGTCGGGAACCCTTTTATGCAAATTATTTTTTCTTCATCTGGTAATATGCCTTGTTCCTTTACTTTGAATCCTAGTATTTTGATTTCTTTTTTCAAATATTCGCATTTGCTTGGTTTTAGAGTAAGATTAGCTTGTCGCAATCGCTCAAAAACTTTCTTTAGTTTGCTCAAGTGTTCTTCGAATGTTTGTGAGAATATAATGATGTCGTCTAGGTAGATTAGTACTTCCTTCCATTTCATATCCCAAAAAACTTGGTCTGCTAGTTCTTGGAAAGTGGCTGGAGCGTTGCATAATCCAAAACTTAAAACATTAAATTCGTAAGTCCCATGTCCTTGCGCCACGAAGGCAGTGTATTGCTTGGACTTCTCTTCGACTGGAACTTGCCAATATCCGGAAAACATATCGAGTGTGCTAAACCATTTTGCATTGCCCAAGTATGACAAAATGTCATCGATCTGTGGTAGTGGGTATGTTGATTTTTTTTGTTACTGTGTTCACCTTTCTGTAATCTACACAAAATCTTGTTTTTCCATCTTTTTTCTTAACTAGCACTACAGGGCTAGCCCATGGAGAGTGGCAAGGCCGAATTACTTTGCTATCGAGCATTTCCTGGATTTGTTCGTCAATAATCTGTCTTTCTTTTTGTGACACTCTGTATGGGCGGCTCTTTATTGGGCGAGCCTCTCCGACGTCTATTATGTGTTCTGTTAAGTTTGTCTTTCCCATATGTTTTGTGGATTTCGCGAAAACGTCGTTGTATTCCAGAAGGAGTTCTTTGAGTTCATGCCTGTTCTTATCGTTTGTGATGCTGTCTAACTTATGATCTTCCATTGTTATTTCTTCGCTCTCTTCGTCTTTTTCTGCTTGTAACATGAAATTGTGTGAAAGATTTGTCTCTGATGCAGTTTCTGCCAAAAATGCCATTGTGGTTCCTGCGTATATAGCTACTGGGTTCCTTGTGTTTGATTGTACTTTTAAAATGAGGCTACCTTCATTGGTGTGAATGTGCGTTTTTAGTTCAAGATGATTTTTTGCTAACCAGTCTAAATTATATTTGCATGTATACGTAGTATTATCTTTAATCTCACCATTTTTGCCCATAATATCTAATTCCAATGTTTTTAACTCATTCTGAGATACCATATAATCTTTCTTTGTACCCAATTTATATGTCTTTTTCTTGGTTTCTGTACCGATTTGCATCAGATGCCTGATTTCTTCTTCCTGCTTTTCTTCTTTAACTTTATCCCCAGGGTTTTCCCTATAAATGTGAATTTGGACCCCTGCACCTTCAAATAGAAAATATATCATCTGTTTAAATCTTGTCCATTCTTTTTCTAATCCCCATCCTTGTCTTGGAATGACTAATTTTTTGATGGATTTATTTTTTGAGATATTGTTCCTCAGTGCTGTGAGACATTTATACATATTTCTTGGACTTGGCTTCTTCTTCATTGATTCTCTTGTAAATAGGAAAACGAGTGATTTTTTTCCTTGTTTTGACATAAATAGCTCCCCAATGGTTCCTTTCTCTCTCTTTTTTGGAATCATATGCCTATATTTTCTGAAAACTGATTTTTTTGATTTGTAGTTTTGGGTTACTCCTACTACTAAAACGGCATCGTTCGTTAGGACGTCTATGTTTCCATATTCTTCTTTCAGGAGACCGTTAACCTGGTCATCTTTTATGTGAATGTGCTCTCTTACAAACTTGTTAAACTCTTGTTCATCTCTTGAAGTATCTAGTTTAAGCTCTCTCGTTTTAGTTGGCTGTTTTGTTGTGACCAGACCTGACATGTTGATTTTTTCATTATTCATTTGTCTTAGAGGTATTTCATACTGACCATTCAGAATCAGTTTTTTCCTTGGGAGATCTATGATCGCATTATTTTTTGTCAAAAACTCCATGCCTAGGATGACTGGTTGAGTTAATGATGAAATCACTTTGGCGTTTAGTCTGCCCTTCCATTTCTGACTCCCTGGTATTTCTATTGGAACATCAATGTCTCCCAAAACTTTTATCTGGTGTCCTCCTGCAGTGACTAGAACCGTGTCATCATTTCTTGTTAGTTCCTCTTTGATTAGACTTCTTTGTAGAACGCTATCTTGTGCTCCTGTATCCACGATTGCTGATATGTACTTATTATTTAATCTAATTGTGATGTGCAAGATTCCCATGCTATTGTTCTTCCCCATGGTAAGGATGGCAGGGGCTTTTAATTTTGCCATCCCTTCTCGTTTGGGTTTTGTCGTCGGGCTGTACAGGTGTTTGCAAAGTGACCCTGTTTTCCACAAACAAAGCAACCTGGATTGTTTTTGTTATTTCGTGGCGTATACGATTTGTTCCTTTGAGGCTGGGATCTGCATACTATTGCAATATGTCCTGTTTTTCCACAGTTGTAACAAACGGTGGCAATTTTTGGGTTGTAGTTATGATTTCTCATCTTTTGGCTCCTACATACAGCTGCGAAATGTCCTGTTTTGCCACAATTATAACACGTTTGGCTAGCTATTGGTACTCTTGTGCTTGTGTGTTCTCCTTGCATTCGAATCCTGCAGGTGGCCATTACATGTCCTCTTTTTCCACAATAATGACATATCTTTAGTTCTGTGTCTGTTATTGTATTTCTTTCCGTACAGCTGGTAATTTGGGTATCTTGCGTTGCACTTTTCTTCGGAGCTTTATCTATTGTGTCTGCTATTTCTTTTAATTGTATAAGTGATGTTGGTGGCTTGTTCGGCGGGTTTGTTAACCAGTAGTAAGTGTAATGATTTGCCTTTGTCAATCCTTCGCTGAAAATCCTTACAAATTCTTGTATCTCAAATGTATGCGTGTAATTGTGGTATAATACTTGTAAATCGTACAAGTATTCCTTGACTGACTCATCTTGACCCTGTTTTCTGTTTTCGACTTTTTTCTTGAGTGCCCTTTGGTAATCTGTATCCTCAAATTCCTCTGAAAAATCTTTGACAATGTCTTTCCAGCTGTTGTTTTGGTGGTCGCGCTTGTATTCCTGAAACCACAGGTTTGCGGCTCCATCTAAATACGTTTCAAAGTAAACAATTTTCAGCTTTTCGTCCCATCCATTTGCTATCGCTGATCTGTCATATGTTCTTAGGAACTCGATCGCGCTGGTTTTACATGGCTGGAAGGTCTGAGGGCTGATAAACTGAGGCAACTTCGCCTTTTTCTCCGCTGTCATAGCATCAGTTATTGTGGTGTTCGCCATTATATCCGGTTGATCTACTTTCTCTTTTGATGGTTGCCTGGGTTTTGGTGCTTCTTGAAGGGTAAGGTCTGGTGGGCTACCAAAAACACTGTCTTCTTCGTAGCCTGTTTGATTATTTGCTTGGTTTTCTATTTCCCTTTCAATTTGTTCTAAACTGATACTGGTTGACTCTGGTGGTGATCTTTGCAGTGATCTTCTCGGCAGAAAGAGCACGTTTTCTGATTCTAATTCTACTGGTGTCGTTGCTGCTGCGTTCTTTGGCCTCAAATTATATTTGGTTTTGTCTGGCATCTATTCTTGCCACAATGGCGGCGGTACTAACTATGTGTCACAATTTATTCTTCTGTCTTCTCTTCACCTTCGCCACGGTGTCGTGAATTTCTCTTGTCGACGTACCGCCTGGTGACGTGTTTGGGCGTCGGCTTTCTTCAAAGGCGCCTTACGACGTCGGTTCTTGCGCGTCGGTTTCGAGACGGCACCTCCACCAAATATGTCACAACTACCCGCTTTACAGGGGTGACATGGGGGGTTTGTAGCTTTGGGGGTAGATGGAGAGAAACTCGCTCAGGTTATATAAAAATATAGGATATATATTTTACCAAATATAACCTTACATGTACGCTAATCCTGTAAGATACATGACCCTTCGAACACTGGGGTCCTTATAGGGAGCCACACGTCAATGCTGCTTGGGGGACTGTAGATAAGTTTATCGTCACCCTTATGCCTTGTCCAGAGGGGCGTTCCCAACGAGAGGTAATTGCACTGGACAACGATAAGGCTGAAGATACCCAGAGGGGCGTTCCCAACGAGAGGTACTTGCACTGGGGAGACTTAATTCCAGAGGGGCTTTTCCAACGAGAGGTACTTGCACTGGTTTAAGTCTGCCTTTGCTGCGGCTTGCAGCGCAATTTATATCAATTT
Organism: Ceutorhynchus assimilis; assembly: GCA_917834065.1. Lineage (NCBI taxonomy): Eukaryota > Metazoa > Arthropoda > Insecta > Coleoptera > Curculionidae > Ceutorhynchus > Ceutorhynchus assimilis. The sequence goes on from OU892277.1 coordinate 72,158,352, forward strand.
ATTGCTGAATTGCAATAAATATTCGATCGAATCGGCAATTAAATTAATAAGGTTGAATACCGGGTCCTCCTTTCCCAAGCAGCAAGTTGACACTATTTTTTCTGCGATCGGTTAAATATCTGTTAAATGGTTGTCTTTTTGTTACAATTATTCAGCAGTACGAGAATCATACAATTATCATACGAGTATTGTTATTCATTGATTCCCTAGCAACTATTGAAACATAATTAAAATACCAGAATCTTGAGTTTTGCGACCTGTCAACCGGTCAAAAATGCTGACATTTCTTGTCAATCGCAGAAAAAAAAACTTTTGTGGTGACTTTAGTCATCATTACTTTCTCTAAAAAACACTTTTTCATTTTTATATTGAAATCAAATCCATGAAAAAATTGTTTTGCAATAAAAAAAATTAATAAGTAAGTAAATTATTTCATAACATTATCTCGACTAGACTTGGGAATATGAAATTTAAGGGATATTAAAAAAAAATAAATTCAACATCACTTTCCAGTTTTGACAATAGTTTATCTCACTTGCACCATGAGTTAAACAGAGGTTTAAATTTTAACAAAGGTTTTTTTTTCGTAACTGACTTGCACCGCAAGTTAATCCTTGTTTAAGTAGGTACCTCTAAACTGCTGTTAAAATAAACCCCCAATTTCGGTGGTTTAAAATCACAGTTAACGATTTTCGGGTCTATAGTGCCGTCCAAATAAAAACGGCATTTATACAGGGTGTCCCACGGCGTTTCTGCCAGGTAATAACTTCGGAGTAACTTTTTGTGCCGCTTCTACCATTTTCGTCCAATTTCACCAGTTTCGCTTCAATTTCGATTTCGATTAAGTGACGTCATCTTTCGAATCTTAAATGTAACTTATGGTATATTATGGCCTTTTTCGTTAGAAAATTAGATTACAAAATCGGCATTGCCATATTTGTTAAGGCTTTGTGTTACGTGGCACAACGGACACTGCCACTTTGTTACCCGCAAAACGTAACGGAGAAGTCAATAATAAGATTTTGAGGAGGTGGGAAAGTTAATGGGTTACTAAAAATAAAAAAAAATAAAAAGAGAAGAGAGAGTTGGTTGGTGGCTGAAATCTAGAAACGTGATTTCGTGTAAAGGGTTGCCGACTAGCTTCCAATGCGGAGAGGGGTGTAGGTTAATTAAATAACTAAATATAGAGCGCCACCTGCTTTTTCCCTGCAGTACACGAAATCAACCGATATAACGAAAGCAGGAAACTTCTACGGACCTATAGCAGCACAACCTGAAATATAAATGTAAACAAGAAGGAAGGACAAAAGTGAAACGCTTTGCTACAATCAGGTACGGGTTTTAATTAGAACAAGAAACGTGAAACCAGAACAGGTTGACTCTAGAGCAGGTTCGGAGTGAGTTTTTCGAACGCCCTGGAACACTGAAAATTATTTACACTGGAACCAGAGCAAGAAAAGAAATCGTCTAGAAGTATCTAACCATATGTTCTTAAAATAGTATTTACAATAATGATTAATTACACTCAACTTGAGTCCCTAAATAAAGAAATAAAAAGTATAACAATTAACAGCAATAATACCTGAAATATAAATTAATAAATAAGCTCACTTAATGCAGTACCTTCGTAAATGGCCATTTAACCCCAGTGTACAAGTATTTACCTGTATTCAGTGCAGCATGTAATTAGGCAATCTCAATCACGTGATTTTATAATGGCCGTTCGGGTCAAATATTGCGGTGACAAGCCGGTGACGTTTTGAAGTTCATAAGGAGAGTATTTGTGTTCTGGCCCTTGCTGCTTTTGAAGTGAATTTTATGTGTTTCTACGTATTTTTCATTGGTTTTGGTCATTGTTGTTTTCATAGTGAATTTTATAGTCTTTAGTATTTCTACATATTTTTTAGTGTTCTGGCCATTGTTGTTTTTAAAGTGAATTTTATAGTGTTTATAGTGTTTCTATGTATTTTTTAATTTATTAATAAATTCTGAGATGGAGAGTAAATATCCTAAGGTATTATTATTAAAGAAAAAACGAGCTTTTAGTTGCAGCAATCCATAAAGCCCTGCGTTGTTTTGATAATTCATATTTGTAGATCAAAAGCCAATGATTTAAAATAGCAGGAACTAAATAAAATTTTACATTATCCCTGTTACCTCGACTTCCACACCCAATTACGATGCAAATCGCTGGCATTAATAATTAACACAATACCTAAAGACACAAAAAAACACAAAATCCGATAATTCAAATCTGGACGTTTGTCCAGAATATGACAGAATCAATGACATACGAATAAACAACACAGTGCTTGACCCGAACTTCCATATTGAATTTCGTTTTTGACAGGTCAGTAGATTGCCTAATTGACCTTTTCAATTTAGAAGCCTCTCTCTCTGGCGTCAGACTGTCAGATGCCAAAAGAGTATGAAGAGTATGAAAACAATGATTGACAGCTATTGACAATGGTTTGTTGACAAGAGTTTTATACGTGTGAGACTGGAAACTATTATTTCCTCGGTTTTTTCAAGGTTTTTTCCTAACAATGGTGATTGTGTGTAGTGTGCCTTTTCGTGAAAATAATTCCTATTCACCGGCGGACGTGTCTTTCCGTAAGTTTTCATCAAATCCTACATTTGTCAAAATTTGGATACACAAAATCAGAACTGATACTCGCAAAAGTAAGGGAAATCCACGACCCATCAAGTATACAAAGATATCCACATTCAAGTTTAGTTTGCGGAAGCTGTTTGCTTCCCACATTTTCTTTCCAATTTCAAATTTCACCATTCTATGTCGGTCATTGTCATTTTCCATTCACTGAACAAAGATACCTAACTCATCGGTGGAGTCACCGATTAGAATAAAAACCAGGGGATTGCTAAACACCCTATACACTTGACATTGACGAGCAAGCAAATGTTGGCGGGAATCTGAATGTTTTCATACTTTATCGTCCATCTCTTTTAATTGAAAACGTCAATAAATATAAATCAATAATTAAAGTTGAAGTAACAATAAATAGCCTGAGGGGCAAATTTAATATTATGGAATAATATAGAAGGTATAAATACTTAAAATTGAAGTACCTAATAGTACATAACCTGAATGGTAAATTTCATATAACAAAGGTAATAATTAATTGAAACTGAAATAACAACATCTAATCTGAAGGGTAATTTAATATTGTAGTAGAACTGCGTTGTTGTGGTGATTTACTCCAACAAGGGGTTGGTAAGGTTTGATATTAAGACAATACAACATACTTATCAAACCTGAGTACTCCCTAAACTCTTGGGGAGAACCTGACAGGTGGGATCAATATCTTCCAGTGTTTCCAATGGCCTGGGACTGGATCAGGGCCGCAACAAGAAGCAACCTGGCCCTGGGCACTGAAGTTCAGTAACTAGGAGTCACTAAGGCTTCAAATGGTCTCGAGGAGGCTGAAGATTGTAGGTCCTACTCGAAGTATACAGTAAGCAGCTTAACGTATAACTCTTTACTGAAAGTTAGGGACTAAAGCGTGACAAATAAAAGGGGACATCTAAGGATAAAAATTAAAGGCTAAAATTACTTTGGCCTTTAGGAACAAACAATTGACCACGTTGCTCTTTTTCGACTCACAAAAAAAATCTGCACAAGGCGATTGGGTGCTAAAATAGCGGATTAGCCACCCTAGATCTATGAGCGAAACTTGGCAACTCAGAAATCGGCAAAATGTGCCTGAGGAGTTTTCCCGAACACTTAATCATGGAAAGTCCTCGACCTGAATGACCTCTGCTTGTCCCTGCAATGTCCTTTAAAAAGGTTCTGTCAAAACTCCAAGGTGGAAGGTACTGGAGAATTTTGATGGTAGTTGGGGCATGGGACTTATTCAAATTAAGTTAGTACCGGTCATTGACTCTATTTGGAGCGCTGTCAATCTAGACAATCTACTCGGATCAGACAATCAGCTGTTCTAGTGTAAATATTGTGATTTTGTTTGTTAATAAATTAATTGTCTATTTATTTTAACCCTACTAACAGGAAATCAATTCCATTAATAAACCTCTAACTCAATGATTCTGGGAAGAATGAAAAGTTTGATGAAAAGTGTGGCTACAACTATTGGATAGAAAACAGTGGCTTGAGGAAGGTATGCTATTCAGAGAGGTGAAGAAGCTTATTTCCTTTTCTTTTGGTGCGGGAAAAATCATCCCGTAACATTTGTTAAAGAAAATGATAGAAAATTATACAATGGAACATATGATGATGCGTTCCGAAGTTATCATTTGGGACAAACCTCGTGGGACACCCTGTATATATATTTTTTTTTTTGGGAAAGATTCCATCAAACAGAAACGTTTAAGCTATTAATGCGCAAAATGCATATTTTCCATCAGAAAATTTCAATCAAAATTGAACACCTTTCAAAAATCAACTACGAAAATTCCCTACCAATTGGAGACCAAATAAATTGGTTGATATAATCCACAAGAAAGGGAGACTACATTACTCCTAACCTCCTTAAGTACCTATTATTGCTTGAAAAACGACCAATAACTTTCAACGTGGTTAGTAAGAACACGAGTACAAACTCCAAGTTATGGGATCTTGAAATTCAAATTATTCTTTAGTCTCCGATTGCTCGCTCCGCTCGCCAAATCTCAAAGAGAAGATCCTTGGAAATGTAAATCCACCAAAAACGTAAACGATTGGAACCGAGTTCGGAATCAAGTTCAACAGCGACTTCAGAACATTTGGACTTTATTTCGGATTCCATCTAGAAGACGAAAATATGAAAAAATACGAAATTTTACACGCCTTTGCAGTCAAAATTAATACATACACCTCAAAAGTCTGTAAAGCTCCTCACAAATATTTGCGTATTTGGCTCGGTATTTGGCATCCATCTAGGATAGGTGAAAATCTAGAAAATTGAAACTAGAGAAACAGAGAGACGAGAACACATAAACAGCCAAATATTTGTAGCTATTTGCCGAATGTGTGATGGAGGCTTAATATAACAAGAATGCATTCTCTCTACTTTTTCTTTCAGATTTAAAAACACTGAAACGCAAAACTGGACCTTAAATGAAACGAGGCCTTGAAAGTTTCAAAATGAGTAGTAAAAACGATGCTCATAGATGATGTCGAACCAAGTGTTGAACTATTGCAAGGTTGCCACTTCTCATGTAATAAAACCTCAAATGAAACATTCCTTAGAAAATAAAAGTTGATGTTTCTAACTGACTAATAGGGACTCAGAAGAATATTTTACTTAAAGCTTAGTTGAATAGTTTAATTGAAGCTCTGTTACTCCTAAATTAAAGCAAATTCAAAGGCATATCATAATTTTATCACTACAGAACTTCGAGTTATTACCACAAAATTTCCTTAAATTACCCCAAAAATTTCCTTAAATTGCCTTAAATTACCAAAAATTTCCCTGAATTACCACTATATTTCCCCTAATTTCCAGTCATTACCACTCATTTCCCATAAAATTTCCACTAATTACCACTATTGTGTACACTAAATTACCACAATGAAATCCCCCTCGATTCATACTTTTTAGCTCGTCTGATGTAATAATTATTCTGGATAAGGCGTTCCTTTGATTATATTGTCGGACCTGGGGGTTATGTGGGGGTGAGAATCAAAACTAGAGCCAATTACGAAAATAAGAAAGTGTATTAAAATAAAGCTTACCACAAATACATGTCAGTTGTGGGCATGGGCACTAATAATTATCACAGGACCAAAAGGCACTATTAATACTGACTAACTAACACGGAACATTCTCCGTCTGGGCCCCAGCTTTACAAAAAAAATCTTATTATACAATGTTTTACACGATAAGGTTGAACAAAAATATACAATAAAAATTGCGAGATGAAGTCGTCGCGTAGAACGGTAGGTGTCGGCTCTTCTTTCGAGTTCCCTGGGCGTTGGCTATTTAGAGTTGAACTTCTGATGACATACATAGCCTTGCCAAACCTAGTTCTGTTAAGTGGTGTGCATGCGTTGAATTCAGGGTTTTTTTTCTCTGGGGTTTTGCTGGAAAATCGGTGATTGTGGGGTATTTCTGATTCTGGAACCAGACTGGTCCTTGGTCAACTTGCCAGCGATGTGCTAAAACGGCTTCTTTTTTTGCGTGTAACCTTTTGTGTTTCACTTTGTATGACTTGGTTTATACCAGTTAATCAGTAATTTCCGCAACCTCCAACTATTAGCCCCTTTTCCAAGATTAATTTTCCACTAAAGGAATTGGTTGGCATGCGGCTATGTTTTTATCAACGTCAGTTCTGCTCCGTCATAGTGCTCTAATTTTCTTCTTCTGGTAGGTATCTCCTGCAATGTTCTTGCAGCCTCTAATATAACAAATTTTACAAATACAACTATTAATGGGGCCAGAAAACTTCCAATAACTAAAATTTCTTTGCTCATGTACTACCTTAAACTAATCTATCTATAAATTTGTTAGTGCCCATCCACTTTAGACAAAAAAGAAATTCATTCAGTAAAATAATAAATACTGTCCCAGTGACCTGTACTTGATGCCGTAACTATGCTTGCGTCATCTGAAACAAGATACATGTACTACAATTAATTTTAATATTGTTACGGCATCACATCACATCACACATTGTTTACTATTTTCTATTATTATCATAAATTATGTCTGACTGGGACTTCTTGAAAAAAATGTAAAACTAAAAATTAATACCTTAAATTCTTAATTAGAGAGGCGAAAATTTCTCTTATTACTATTCAGGCCCTTTTTTCCGTTACATATCCATTTCTCCGGTCTTAGATGGTTTGAAATAATACATTTATACCTAAATACGCAACCTATACTAAATACTTAACTAATAATAACTTTTATCCCATTTTGACGTTTAAAAATGACATTAATGAACGCATAACAATAAAGGTTTAAATAGACGTTTATTACCTCAGTGATTTAAAAACATTTTAACTCACTCTCGGCATTTTAAGTCACTTTGCCCAACTAAAAGTCTGAAACCTCAGTGATTTAAAATATTTTTAACTCACTCGGCATTTTTCCTTCTACTTTATTTTTAAAATTTTCACAAAATGAGATGAAATTTTGTATACATCATGTGAGTTAAAATGTTTATTCATTCGAAGAAAATTAACCCGGGTTAAACTTTCTTCTCATGAATAAAAATTCATTTAACTCACTTGGTGTATAAATAACTATTAATTAGGTGTTCTATGCTGAATCACCACATTCTAACATCACGTTTTTCGCCGGGGTTTAGTGAAAGAAGGTCCTGATCATCACTCAGATGCAAAATAAACTTTTTTGATTTACAAACCTGTCGAGTTCATAAACTGAGTTTTTTTTTGTTTTGTATACACTCCTCGCTTGTGTATAAACTAATTGAACCAACGTTGCAGGTGTCCTTTTTTGTTTCGTTGGTTCTCAACTTATTTTTTATTGCTCGCCCGTTTCTAAGCTTCCTCCCTCACGGGGGTTGCTTCAGGGGTCCACTGGTCGTGATAAGGTAAGATTCTGCTGATATGCACTACTTCTTTTTTCGCGTTTTTTTGATGGCCCATTTTGAATTTCATAATCCACTTCGGATTTCATCTCAGTAATGTAGTAACGCTCGAACCATTTAAGAAGTAATTTTTCGCTTCTTCCTATTTTCCTTTTGGGGATGAAAACTTTAACCTGATCCCCTTCGTTGTATTCTACGTGCGTCATAACGTGGTTTATCGATTTTCTGTTGTCTTAGTATCTTTTCTACGGCTTTGTTGCGCACTGCCATGGCTTGGTCTCGTAATTGCAGACTGTCTAGCTCACTAGGTGACTCCATTATTTTAACTTCGGGTATTCCACACGCTTTTCTTTTTGTTGGGCTGGCATTCTCCACGTCGATGACATCCTCGATAGAGTCTGTTTTGCCCATCAATTCTGGACTTTTTGCAACTATACCGTCATATTCTCTGGGTAAATTTTCTAATTGACACACAATATCTTCCCCTCTTATGTGTTCTATTCCGTGGTCCTCTGCTCACTCAACCAAATAGTAGCATGAATAAAAAAAAGTTGTTCTTTGATTTAATGAACGATTCATCAAAATCGGTCCAAAGAACTGCTTCTTTCATCACATGAACTCTACGTTAGTGAAGGAAGAACAATTTCTTAATTCCTATTTTGATTCATCTTGTGTATGAACAACGAACATTGGAGCATGTGGCAAGGTTTTTGTATTAATGAAACTTTCCATAGTGACAATAAACATCGTTCTGAGTTTATATGTACTTTTTCATTGGCCTGATGAACAGAGTACAGACGGCATAATATTAATAAAGCCCAGATATAATTCGATGAAACCCTTTCATTGTATTTATGAATCAAAGTCTTAAATACTAAGAATTTCATTCATTGTATTTATTAATGACGTTTTCAATAATATGTACCCTATTCTTTATTTTTATTAAAATAATTTCATAAATTATGCCTTAAATATACTTATGATTTTGAATGGGGTACAGGGTAGTTTTTTATATTTGCGTGACCCCTGTACTGATGAATATGAGCAATAGGAAAAAAGCTATCAATGCAAAAGTTGCATGGTTTCTTCGTATCATCTTCCAGAATTGTCAAACAAACCAATGGGCATCCCAAAATCTGAAAATTCAAAAATTTAAGTACTTATGTATTTTTATTTTAAATGACACTAACTGTATATTGTACTATCTTTCAAATCCTCCTTAAATCCTATTTCCATAAATAGGTATATAATATGTCTATGATTGTTCCAGCTGTTTTTGAACTATCAACATTCAAAGTTTCTAAAACAAGCCACGTCAGAAAATTAGAATTGATGCCTTGGCTGGTTTCCTTGCCTCTGCTATGAAACTCTAGCTGCGGCATTGAATTTTGTGCTTTTCTACCTAGTGAAAAAAATTACAACGACTTGATTTGAGATTGGGTATACTTACTTTTAGAGACTTCAGTATTCCTCAGAAATTCTGAGGAGCTCTTGATGCTCTTGTCTTCCACGTTCTCCCCGGATGACATTAAAATCTGTTGGTCATTTTTTTTCGCATTCCCATTTTGAGACTAGACCGTCTCCGTGAACGGTGCAAGGCCAGGGCCGATCCTAGCAGGGGTGCAGCGCGTGCCCCGCACGCGGGCGGCCAAATCTAGGGGCGGCCGCAGGCCGCCTATAGTTCTGTCATTCAAGATTCAAGTAAAACTTTTTACGAATTTCTAAATTTAATTTTCTACCTAAATCACAGCAAAAATTAACTGCTCTTCTTCGTATACATCAGATCGTTTTCTTTATAATCTCTAACCATCCTAGAAACAAAAATAATAGTTCGACAGTGCCGGAATAACGATTGGCGAAGTTGCCCCACCCAAGCGGATTCTAGTAAAATATTTAAAAACATCTTACAGGAGCCTTTTTTACCGCCAATTATCAAATTTTTACTACAAAAGATGGGTCAAAATCAATCTGTAAAAATTAACTTGCGAAATAGAACGCTCTAACGGAACGAAAGTATTATTAAAGTAATAGCCAATCCTTAGATCAAAAATTTAAAAACTCGATAATTGCGTTTTACGCGACAAATTGAGTAGCTACCTTCTCCAGACTTAAGGAGCAACTCACTGATATATACGATGCTCCCTCAAGCCAGTTTAGGAATTTCTGAATCCAACCGATTCCTAGTAAAGCGCGGTGACAAACTTGCCCCGCATGTCGAAGTTGCCCCACTCTCTCCTATAGTATTTCCAAACTCAATTGGAACAAGGTACCAGCTGTTGGCTGACTAGTCACTGAAAATTTCCATAAGAAATGCACTGCCACTAGTCAGGCACCAGTTATAATTTATGTTCACTTTGTTCTAATTAAATTTGGAAAAACTATACCAAAGACTTCCAAGTGCAGGTGGGTATGTTATGTAGGTAAGTATTACTACTAGGAACTGGGGTGTCTTGATTTTCCACAGGGCCCTATTTTCCACTTTCGTACCCAGGCCCAAGCCCAGGGCCCTACTTAGTTTTAGGATAGTGTTTGTCATTATTGATCACTAAACTCTGAATGCTCATTTCGAGGCTCAAAATGAACGCTTTTGGGCGTGGCACCCAAAAAAAAATTCTGCCTCCGGCGGGCTACCACCACCGGCACCAACGTAAGGAGGGCTATATCTCTATGGGGCGGCGCAATTGCTCTTTGCACGCGGGCGGCCGATACCTTAGAATCGGCCCTGTGCAAGGCATCAAAGTCCTACCTACATAAAAGGTAAAGTCCATTCCAAAATATTTCGTTGACTTCACGGCTATAAAACCCTACCATAAATTAGATAGCTATTAGCCTCTATTGTGTGGTAACAGGTTCTTTTATGTAGGTACCGGGTTCCTTAATACCCACTCAAAGGTTTACAGGTACGGATTTTGTGCCCATTATAATGAAAACGAAAAAGGCGTTTCATAATATTATTTATTTATGTTATAATCTTATACTATCTGAATAATTACCAAAACTTAATATCTAATACAATATAATACAATACACAATTCAACCAAACCTAATCTATATTTAGTTCCGTTTCACTGTCACTGTCATCTTCATCTATGCCTAAACTAATTATTAATGGCTTAACATTAATACCTATTGAATTATAGGTTTCTTCAACTTTTATAACGTGATTGACAGAATTTTTCCAGCTTTGAACTGGAATATTATCTACACATTTTCTAATTAAATCTATTACAGCAGTACTAAGTGTAGGAGAGGTGTTTCCTCTCCTAACCATTGCCTTCAATTCATGCCAGATATGTTCTATTGGATTGAAAATACAATAATATGGAGGAAGACGCAAAACTGTATGACCACAAGCGCTAGCAAGATCGTCACAAATATATTCTTTTTTAACATTATATGATTTCAAAACGTTTAAAAGATCTTTCTTTGTATAATTTTCTTCGAAATACATATCATTTTCCATCATATATTTTTGAAGTTCTACTTTTGTATTACTTGCATTGGGCACTTTATTTTTTTGACGGCTGTGGTAACTAGCGTTGTCCATCACAATTATACTGTTTTCTGGTATGTTCGGAAGAAGGCGATTCTGAAACCATTCTTCAAATAATTTTGCATCGGTATCTTGATGATAATCTAATGATGAATTGGCTATTTTTTTTGCGGATAGCAGCAAAGAGTTTGGAACAAAACCATTTTCTGATCCGGCATGCAAAATTGTAATCCTCTGGCCTTTATTTGAGGGTGCTTTGGTTTGACATTTGGAGGTTGAGTCGCTCCATCCTCTTTTGGGAGTGTCATGGGTATCAAACCATGTTTCGTCAAGATATATTATCGGACGATTTTCTGCCCTATATTGTTTTATGGAACTTAAATATTCTCGACGCCATGCTTGTAATCGCTGGGATTCCATTAGCACTTGCCTCTTATTAATGGTTTGATATTTGAAACCCATTGCTTTCACAATTCTCCAAAGGCTTGTACTGCTACATAATATATCAGTTTCGTCTTCTATAAGTACCTTTTTTAGAGAATCTATTGTAGGTATTATTTGTTTACTGTACAAATCATAAATTTTCCTACGAATCAACTCTTTATCCGCTCCTTCAACCTTTCTTGACTTGCCGCTGTCACACCGTTGCTTCCTTGGCTGGATGCGTTTGGCTACGATATCTTTAACCGTAGATAATGGAGTTTTGGTTAAAACGGATGATTCACTCACACTTTGATTATGATTATAGCCTCTCTGCAGAAGGGTTAAATAAACGTTCCTCACAATTTCCTTGGTATCTAGCGATAAATGTTTTTTTTTTGAAATACCACTTCCGGTTGCAATACTACCATCATTTGCCCATGGACGCCACATTTTTTTTGTCAATATAACAGCTCTAGTTCTGCACAAAGACTAAATAATTTAACTAAAACATTCACCCACATTTACATGTACATCTCACCTAGGCAGGTATAATAAATAAAATCAACCCGGACCTGCTCACAGGTAGTCGAAGTTTGTGGTTGAGGGTATCATCAACATTTTATTGATACTTGAAGAGTCAACGAATTATTTTGGAATGGACTTTACCTATACATATTATAGAGGTGATAGAGGTATACAACTCACCTTTTAGAAAAAACCGGCGACAGGTATAACCGACTTTCTATTTAACACCTCGAACAACACAAGACCGAAAAAACCGACTATAGTTGGGCCACCAAACAAAGATAGTAATAAAACCGAGCATTCAACCTCCGAAAGGCCTGACAGGCAATAGACGAGAGGATTTATACCCAATTTATTCTTTCTTATAATAAATAAAATTTATTAAATGCGTGAATTCATATCTTATGAGGCAATATGCATAGAGGGTTTCATTTAACATTCACATTCTGATTACTAAATTATTTTGGGTTAAAATAAATAAATGAAAGACAAAAAACATCAGTTTCAAATGCGCTCCACTATGAAAATGTCTGCTTTTAAAAGGGTGTCGGGATAATTTATGGGGGTTAGTTATCAGGTAATCGTTTCATTACTATCTCAGTTCGGTGGCCCGACTATAGAACGAAGTACGAAGCAATGCATCCAGAAAATATAAATGTAATTATTCTTATTTTAACATATTTTTCTATGTCGTTGCCCGACTGCAGCTACCTTTGCGCATGTGCTTAGGAATTGTGTACATTAATGCCATGAACTGTTTCATTGTATTTATGATTTATCTTGATTTAATGGTTACAGCTTTGGTTCTGGGAATATTTGCTTGTTTTAAATGAACCGTACATTGTATCAATCAATTTTGTTCTTGAAAAGATGAGTTTCTAGTAAGGCTATATGAACCATATTCATATTATTCATATTAATATTCATTTATATTATGAATATTCCGTGGAAGCTCCATCAAAGAAATTTTCTTTATTATCAAGGTTTAATTTCATAATATCAATGAACTTAGTTCGTGTAACCCATGCACTATTCAACATAGATTAATGTAGATGACTAATCATAACTTACTGAAGCTTCATTCTTTATTCTAAAGATAGCTATTTATGAAATCATAATACTTACAGTTTTCTGTACTCAGGATTAATTAAAATTTTAACTGAATCAATGAGAATGTAATTGATGAAAGCTGTTCATTGATGAGGATTTTTTTGAGTGCTGTAACTTCCTTTGAATCGTCATACTCTTCCATGTACATCACTGAATATTTCTCTAAATTTCGCCCTTTTCTTTCTTGCAAATATCCTATCATGGCGCCCTTGTGCACTTTTATGTTATAGGGCTTCTTCGTTTTAATATCCATAACGTAGTCTTGTCCCAGTAAATAGGGGGGTCGTAGGCAAAGAAGACACTTTGGTCTTAGTGTGCGATCAAACTAATTAAACTGCATGCTTTGTAGAGTTTCTGCTCTTAGGCCTTTGTGGCCTCTCATGTTCACTTTTATCCAGTGGCGGCCAGTGGCAACCTAGTGTGGTTGTGCGCTCTTGGAAAATTTTTTGGAGGTGCCACGTCCTGTTTTACATTTATTTTGTATGTTGATTTTTTTTCTTTTTACCTTAGGAAAAATTATCGAAAACAAAAATATATGTATTTAAATGAGGCTTGAATGTTTGTATTCTAGCCATAATACATAATTGATATTGAAATTTATAATTAAAAAAAAAAACCGCGAACAACAGAGTTGTCAAACCGCTAAAATGGTGAAAAAACATCGAAATATTCTCGATTGAGTGGAAACAACATTGGAAGTGTGTATTCAAATAGCGCACGGCGCATCCCTTTCATCGGGCGACTTACCGTATATTCCCGATCAATCGCACAGCGAGGAAACACATTTACCCAGAGCGCCGAACGATTCCACACCGACCACCCGGACCACCAGCACAACCAAGCGGGAGAAAAAAATATACAAGGCAGGCGCAGGGCGCGCTTTCGTTCCGTTCGTGCGAATTTAAAAATAGAAAAATGAGTAGATATTTATCCTAATTTAGAAAATTGGGTAGGTATTTTTTAATTGAAGTTCCTTTTCTTTCCAAAATTTTACTTTTATTTTCTTGCTTGGTTTTTGGAGGCAGTGCGCGCGCACGAGCGCACTTATTGAGAAGCCGCCCCTGCTTTTATCGTGACATGGTAATTGGGCTTGAGATTGTAGTTTTCGCTTGCATAAACTTTTATTGTATTATCCTGGGATTCAGTTTGGAGAAGCTCTTGATTTTCTTTTTGAACGGCGGCTATTGCTTCTTTCTTGTCTTCAAAGTTCATCAGCATCTCTGTTCCTTCGCTCAAAGTCGATGTTGGCGTTATTTTTCAACAGAAAATCGGTGCCTAGAATTAAGGGTTTCGGAAGTTTTTCCACCACTAATGCCTCTATGTATCCGGATATCTTTCCTATTCCTATTGTAATTTTAGCCTCCGAGATTCCCAAAGGGGTCGCTTTGTTAACACCTGCGGTCATCAAAGAAATCGCCTCTTTAGTCGGGGTGATTTTGTTACACAAAGATTTTTCTATAATGCATTGACTTGACCCAGTATCTAATACTATCTCTACGTTTGGACGGTTATTTACTTGCCCACTTATTCTTAAAATGTGCGCAGCCCCTGTCTGCAGAACTACTTCATTCGCGTTTTCCAATTGAGTCTCTCTTTTTCGTTTTGGGGACGGTGATTTATTTCTGGAGAAGAATGCTCTTTTCCTTTGGCCGTGATTTTGGGAACTCTTGTCGCACATGTAGTGCCCAATTTTAGCACAGTCTTGACATCTTGGTCTGCCATCGTGATTTCTTGTTTCTGGAAATTGTCTATTCTTTTGGCGGTAGTTTGGGTTGTGGCTCCTTTGGTATCGGTCTCGATCGTTTGATCTGCCTCTGTTATATCCCCTATCCCTATCGTAGGTGCTTCTTGATTCGTATTCTTTTTTTGTATCCATTACTTCTATGAAAACTTTTAGAATTCCTGTCGTTGAGTTCATAATTTCTTCCGGATTTTTTTTTGCGCCCAGCGGTGCTTTTAAAATCGCTTGAACTACCGCCCTTTCGCTCGTCCAATGTTAGTAGGGTGGTTTGATCGGTCATTTGTTGTATCAAGGTGCGTTCCTTTACCTCGCTTAATTTCAGGACCAACGTTCTCAACTTGGCGTAATCCATCGTTCCTGAACTCATGAGGTAGTAAGTTTCGTAGAACAATGAGTGGAGACCATTCTCGATATGGTCCCTAAAAGTCTCGAAGGGCATTTTAGGGTCTCTCATAATAAGCTAGGGCGTATAATTCGAGGTAGAAGTGCTTGATATCCTAGTTTTCCTGTTGTCTTCTCGTATTCAACCTGAACTTCAATTTTCTTAGCGGTTGTTCTCCGCTAAACTCCTTCGTGATCTCTGTTTTTATATTTTCCCATGTTTGGTTTTGATTTGCCTGGCTTGATTTATATGCTGAAAACCAGCTATTTGCGGCGCCCTCTAAGAAACACCCAAAAAAAGATATTTTGTATGAATCTGTCCAGCCACTCAGGGCTGTTGCTCTTTCATATTTTTTCAAGAACTCTATTGGAGAGTCTACACGTGGATTAAAAATTGGAGGTTCCACAAATTTTGGAGTTGCAGGGCGTTTTTGAATTGTTGAATTCGCCATTTTCATATTTCTTCCTAAATCTGAGTTAAATATTCCTTTGAAGTATTAGAGTTTGTTCTGAGTAACCCTTGAGTCCTGCTCCCGAGTTATGTTTTTTCTATTCGCTAAAGCGTCAATCGTTTCTCCAGAACTTACAACGGAAAGTTTGAGTTAGAAAAAAAGTATTTGTTTCAAGAAGAATTTATACTCTGAACACTTTCCAGTTGGATATCTGTTTCGTTTATTTGACGGAGAAAAATTGCTAATTACAATGCTTTGGAGTCTAGGCTTAAGAGGCCAACAACAAGCCGTTAAAAATTGAGAAAAAGGGTTAATTTCCTGAGACGAGAACTCACTTATTTTGTAATATTTTTTGACCGGATTAGAAAATAATAAAAGATAAAAATCTAAAGAATAATGCTGTTGTTTTAGTTTTTCGAAAAAAAAATTGCAAATTGAAAATATCACGACCTAAATACTCGAAAAAAAGCATCATTTCTATCGCTCGGTACATCCAAACCCATCGCTTTTTTAAAAAAAATGAAACAAGAGCATTGTTCTAAATTTTATTATCTTTTCGAATCTTCTTGATTCACTCAAAAATATTAAGTAGTTTTTGAGATCTCGTCTCAAATTGTAAGCCCTGCAAACACGGAAATTCAAAAATT
The DNA here is from genome assembly GCA_917834065.1 of Ceutorhynchus assimilis. Lineage (NCBI taxonomy): Eukaryota > Metazoa > Arthropoda > Insecta > Coleoptera > Curculionidae > Ceutorhynchus > Ceutorhynchus assimilis. The sequence goes on from OU892277.1 coordinate 72,174,636, forward strand.
TTGGCTGCAGCGACGTGCTGCCTCTGGCGGATTTAATTTCGCACCGGGGTAAGTAAAAATTACACGACGCGAGAGGACTGCAAGGCCAGTTATTAGTTTGTGTAAATAATTATGGTGAATATATTTCATAATGAACTCAAAACGAACAAAGATAACTTTACTAGAATTCAATAAACGAAAGAGGATATCATATAGCATAGTTAAATACAGTTAGTACGTGAAGGTTAGGAATAAAATCCATCAAAAATACAAGGTTGATTTTTTTTTCAAAAAATCTCGGATACGTCGATTTTTGATTTTAGTGGCCGTTTTTTTGATAAGAATTTCATACATTTGTCAAAACTGATATACCAACAATAAACTGACATGTTTTGATTGTTGATTTGAACCAATCAGATTGGAATTACGTGATAATTTATATTAGTGTAAATTATTGCATAGTAACTAATGCGAGAACTGGTGTTTTGACAAAAAATTTGAATTTTTGATTCATGAAATTTTCTCATAAAATACAGTGTATCCACTTAAGTTCGCAGCACATGGGAAACTTTTTTATTATCAATTTTACGAAAAAAGTTATCCTTTATAAGAGTTTCTGCTTCTTGAAAAAATAATATCTAACTATGTATTAAAAGTTGAAATAGCATGTACAGGGTGGTCAAAAAATAGAAAAATATACAGGGTATTTCCTAAGTACGGTCCGTAACTTCAGGATGTCATTCCTTACGATATTTTAACAAAAAAAGTTCCCATAAATATGTGACCAGAAATGCGTAGTTTCTGAGATACAGGGTGTCAAAGTTTTAGAAAAAATCGTTTTTTCAGCTCAAAAATTTTTCCATTTTTTTTTTTTTTTTTTAATTTGGCAGGTTGATTTGTGATAACGAAAGGTTTCTTTTGACTGAAATATGACTTGCTTAATCTGAAAAAAATATCAAAGGTTTAAAAAAATAGTGATGTGCCATTTTTTTTCTACTTTTACCAAAAAACCCTGCATATTTTCCTATTTTTTAATCCCCCTGTACCGGGTGTTTTTTTATCTTCGATATCATTCTGATCACCTGTAACTTTTTTGTTTTTGAAGTTATCAAGGTAAACACAAAAACAAAATGTAGGGTTAGTAGCCAAGTTTTTTTTCAAATTACACGTAAAACAAAACACTATCAACTTTTTGACATATAAGCCTACATTATATTTTTTCAAATGGAACACCCTGTATATTATATATGTGTTCGATATAATATCTTATTCTGATTACAATGATATAGCACACTTCATAATTTGGTCCACTCGTTTTTGACAAATCGGCAAAAATATGAAACTTTCGAAGTGAAACTTATTAGGCGGCGCGGTCTGATATTTGGGACGAAAATTATTGAGAGCATATAAAAATTTCATATATTTTTGCCGATTTGTCAAAAACGAGTGGAACAAAATATGAAGTGTGTTATATCATTGTAATCAGAATAATATGCTCTAACGTACACACATATAATATACCGGGTGTTCCATTTAAAAATAGTTTATTAAAATACAAGCTTCATAAGACGTGATTTTATCGCATGAGCCCTATATTAGAAAACGAGCCGGAGGCGAGATTTTTAAAGGACGAGTGCGATAAAATGTCTTATGAAACGAATATTTTATACTATTTTTTCTATTCTGGTATTGTTTAATTAAAAAAAAACAAATTTTTCTTGGAAATTTTATTCTCATATTTCCTGAATTCATGTTTAGGTTGGTAACATTACATGCCAAATATAGAATTAAGGGCGGGTATTATAAAACTACTTTGAGAGTTAACTTAAAGTTAATTTTTAAATTACATGTAATTCAAAAAGTTAACTTTAAGTTAACTGTCAAAGCAGTTTTATAATACTCGCCCTAAATCTTCTATAAAATCGAGAATGACAGTGCGATGGCCATCAGTCAGCCAGTGTTACCAACTTCCGATAAGTGAAAAAGGAGTGTCACAAAGAGCTTCTTTTCGAAACTACTTTTAGTGTCGAAAAGACTTCGATATGAAACCAAAATAAAAAAAATATAATGTAGGCTTATATGTCGAAAAATTGATAGTGTTTTGATGTTTTGTTTCATGTGTAACTTGAAAAAAAACTTGGCTATTAATCCTACATTTTGTTTTTTTGTTTACCTTGATATCTTTGAAAACAAAAAAGTTACAGGTGATCAAAATGATATCAAAGATAAAAGAACACCCGGTACATGCTATTCTAAGTTTTAATAGTTTAATACTATATTTTTTTCAAGAAGCAGAAACTTTCATAAACAATAACTTTTTTTTGTAAAATTGATAATAAAAAAGTTTCCCATATGTTGCGAACTGAAGCGGAAACACTGTACAGGGTGGCCCGTTTAAGAGGGGCCTATACCTTATCTCGAAATCTACAAGGGTTGCAAAAAAAAATTAAATACAAAAGTTGTTTCTAATAAAATTATCTACATTTTTTTTTCATTGTTTTTGTTGTTACTGTACTATATACAGGGTGGAGAGATAAAATTTAATTTTTTTAAATGGAACACCCTATATCGTAATACACTTTTACATAACCCTTTGAAAGACAAATCCAACGATATACTGGACATGTGTCTGTGATAAACCGTTTCGAACTTATTAGCGATTATCTTCAGGGATTCAGGGTAATTTTGAACAGGCATTGTTACGTTACTCATAAACTTTTGAAACTTTTTTTTTGCGTGATATTTTTTATAAAATGATGCTCTTTTTTAGACTATACTGAAATTTAGCAAAATGTTACGCTTTTCAATTTTTTTTAAATGGGACATCCTGTAAATTTTCGAATTTTTGGCTAGCCTTTTAAAATACAAATTCAACGATATACTGGACATGGGTCTGTGATGCACCCATTTTGGCCTGATTGGCGATTATCTTCAGTTCTAGCACAATATTTCATGTCATCCCTGATGAATAAAAAACAATGTCCAATTTTGCATTAGATTAGATGAAATAGTGCTTTTTATTATTATTATTTATTCAAAAAGTAGTCAAAGTTTCTCCCCATTATTAAAATAAAAAAGGCGAGAAATTTGGATAAAAACAAAAAATGAAACGTGACGCTCTGTTGCTATATTTGTCAGATCAACCTAATTACGTGTTAAATGCGATAACACATTTACAAGTAAGATATATTACCTGTATTGTTGAAAATGGCGGACACAGAGAATTTAATTAAATTAATTTTATAGTTAGCCTGAAGTTGAAGTTCTCAAAATGTTTGTTCATATAATCTTAATCAGTAACCTTTATTTTGGACTTTATAATTCAATGCTTTCCTTGTTTACTGCAACTATAGTTTATTGCAGTAGGTATTATTAAATAATTTGCGAAATATTTTTTTATTATCATTTGTTCAAAGAGTAGTCAAAGTTTCTCCCCATTATTAAGGCGAGAAACTAATGAAAACAAAAACTTAAACGTCTTTTCTTAACTACTTCTGAATGAATAATAATAATAAAGAGCACTATTTCAGCTAATCTACTGCAAAATTAGACATTTTCTTTATTCAACAGGGATGACATAAAATATGGTGCTAGAACTGAAGATAATCGCCAATAAGGCCGAAACGGTGCATCACAAACCCATTTCCAGTATATCGTTGAATTTGTATTTTAAAGGGCTATCCAAAAATTCGAAAATTTACAGGAGGTCCCATTTAAAAAAATTGAAAAGCGTAACATTTTGCGAAACGTGGCAACACGGCGTTTTTTGAACAAATATTCCAAATTTCAAAATAGTCTAAAGAAGAGCATTATTTTATGAAAAATAGCATGCAAAAAAAAGTTTTAAAAGTTTATGGGTAACGTAATAATGCCTGTTTGAAATTACCCCAGATCCTGAAGATTATCGCTAATAAGTTCGAAACGGTTTATCACAGACACATGTCAAGTATATCGTTGGATTTGTCTTTCAAAGGAATATATGAAAGTGTTTTGAAATATATAGGGTGTTTCATTAAAAAAAATTAAATTTTATCTCTCCACCCTGTATATAGTAGAGTAACAACAAAAACAATGCAAAAAAAATGTAGATAATTTTATTAGAAACAACTTTTGTATTTAATTTTTTTTTGCAGCCCTCGTAGATTTCGAGATAAGGTATAGGCCCCTCTTAAACGGGCCACCCTGTACAACTCGTGCAATGGAAATATATTTTCAATTTTTGACAAATTTGCACTCATGCGTTTTTGATAGAAATGGGCACTGAAAAAGCACTGGTGCTCCTTTTTAACTAAAAATGCATCCGGGCAAATTTCCCAAAAATTATCGACAATTTCCATTGCACTCGACATTTAGAATTTCATACATCTGTCAAAACTGACATTCCAACAATAAACTGACATGTTTTGATTGTTGATTTACGTTTTATGCGTGTATCAAACGTCAAATTATTGAAGCAATGTCAAAAAAGAGCGAATCTCGCGCAAGTGAGAATTAGGCTTCACGCGATAATTGGCGCGACACTGGTGTTTTAACATTTTTTGACAAAAAATTTAAATTTTTGATTCATGAAATTCTCTCATAAAAGCTCTTTTCGGGTTCGAAAAAAGGACGGTTCTAGAACGGTTCAAAGCAATCGCACAGTTCATCAATCAACTAAATGACAACGGTTCAGCTATCACAAACTTCAATAATAAACTGTGCGATTGTTTTGAACCGTTCTAGAACCGTCCTTTTTTCAAACCCAAAAATAGCTAAAATACAACTCAAGCAATGGAATTTTTAATCTTGGATTAATTTCCAAGCTGGTGTCAAATGATAGTTCATGGAAAACTCAGATAAGAATATATGATCGGTTTAGCTCTAAAATCAACCGTTGAGGTTTTAAAGCCTGTCAAAGTTGCAAAAAAGTTAATTTTCAACTCTTATTATTTCCGAAACAGTTGAAGATAGGTATAGGATATGATACATTAAATAAGTTCAGAATGTAACGTAGAAATAAGAAATGAAATTAAAAAAAATCCTGTACAGTTCACACCCGGTAGAAGTGAAACCTTCATCGAACTGCATGCATTACACACATACTAACATACACAGTGGCGTCCCCCCCCTCCAAAAGACTTGAGAAAGAACGCAAATAAATATAGTTTGAAAAAACTAAAATACACGCTGGGGTGCTTTGTTCCACATTTTTCATACATTGAGCACCCCACGCTTTTTTGACAATAATTCTAATATTTTTTGTTCATTAATATTTTCTGTTTCTATTAAAAATTATTTTTCACTTTTTAGTTCAATTTACTATAAAAGCGTGTTTTTTAGTTTTTTTAAAATACATTTATTTTTCACTTTTTAGTTCGATGTATTATAATAGCGTGTCAGCCCCAGAGATTTCCAGACTTTTCGAGACATTATCCAGACTTATTCAGAGCTTCCCAGAGTTTTCCAGATTCCATCCAGATTTATCCAGACTTGTACAGACTGATCCGGATTCTGGAAAATGATCCCCAGGTCTTTTGGGACCTTTTCCAGAATTTTTCCGACCCCTTCAAGAAATTTCCAGGCCTTTTCCAGACGTTTCCAGAGATTTCCAGACATTATCCAGACTTATCCAGAGTTTTCCAGACTTCATCCAGATTAATCCAGACTTTATCCAGATTTGTTCAGACTGATCTGGATTCTGGAAAATGATCCCCAGGTCTTTTGGGACCTTTTCCAGAATTTTTCCGACCCCTTCAAGAAATTTCCAGGGCTTTTCCAGACGTTTCCAGAGATTTCCAGACATTATCCAGACTTATCCAGAGTTTTCCAGACTCAATCCAGATTTATCCAGACCTTATCCAGACTTGTACAGACTGATCCAGATTCTGGAAAATGATCCCCAGGTCTTTTGGGACCTTTGGCAGAATATTTCTGACCCTTTCCAGAAATTTCCGGGCTCTTTCCAGACGTTTCCAGAGAATTCCAGACATTATCCAGACTTATCCAGAGCTTTCCAGAGTTTTCCAAACTTCATCCAGATTAATCCAGACTTTATTCAGACTTGTTCAGACTGATACGGATTCTGGTAAATGATCCTCAGGTCTTTTGGGACCTTTTTCAGAATTTTTCCAACCCTTTCCAGAAATTTCCAAGTCTTTTCCAGACGTTTCCAGACTTTTCCAGACAATATCCAGACTTATCCAGAGTTTTACAGACTTAATCCAGATTTATCCAGACCTTATCCAGACTTGTACAGACCGATCCGGATTCTGGAGAATGATCCCCAGGTCTTTTGGGACCTTTGGCAGAATTTTTCCGACCCTTTCCAGAAATTTCCAGGCTCTTTCCAGACGTTTCCAGAGATTTCCAGACTTTTCCAGACTTCATCCAGATTTATCCAGACATTTTCCAGACTTGTTCCAGCTCACTCGGCTTGTTCCAGGTTCTTGTTGTGTGTTAATATAAGCGCGTTAAAAAAGTGTCATGTCGCTTTTTCGTTTCATCGAGTCTCACATCACTCCCAACGATTCTAAAGAAGTTTTCACTTCAAAATTAATGTTTTGATTTAAAAAAATAAAGTTAACGGTCACAACTTGTTTCTGGGTCACCCTGTATACATGATATTACCATCAGAAAAACGGCAACTGAAATCAAAAATCGATGTGTCCGAGGTTTTCATGAGCAATCTCACCAATGTTTATTATTTTTCTAGGTTTTCTGGAAGTTCTTTATGTAATAAACGAATAAACATCATCTCTCCCACCCTCGTAACTACGCCACCTCACTTTTTTTTTGTGTAAACATTTCAAGTATCTATTTTGCTGTATTTGTATAGGTAAATTTTATTATCTTTGTAATATATTTTTGTGTTTCCGCACATTTCATTTTCCACATTCTTATTTGTTAAATAAAAAGCACAATGTAAATTATAAAACTATTATTATAACTGTATACTTTTTAATTTAGATTAAATATGATAGGTGTATTAGTTTTGCCTCCACAAAAGCCCATAGGATTTATTATTCACCTTCCATGCAATTTGATCACACCCTTCCGATATCTCGGAAATATTTGTCGTAACGTCGTCTATCACGGTCCTACTTTGAACTCGGCGACAAAGAATGAATTTCGCGCGCTTGAATTTGTTGTTGGCCTCTTAAAATTTACTTTTTCGGTGTTGTGACTTGCCTACTGTTTTCTCGAATTCAGTCTTGCCCTGCTTCATGTCCCTCTGTAAGCATAACTATTATTCATTAATGAAAAATTCTTCTTTGACCAGGCTAATTGCCCTGGTCTTAATACGGTAGGTACCTATACTACGAAAAAAATTAATATCAAAATAATTAAAAATCGGGTAAAAAAGTAGGAAAATTATACTGGCACTCTTTTGATTCACACATCTCCCCACAAAGGAAAGAAAATAATTACACCAAATAGGAAGATTTGGTGAAAGGGAAAGAACACGGCGCCTCCACCATATGTCGGACCTGGGGGTTATGTGGGAGTGAGAATCAAAACTAGGGCAAAGTACAAAAATAGGAAAGTGTATTAAAATAAAGCTTACCACAAATACATGTCAGTTATGGGCATGGGCACTAATAATTATCACAGGACTAAAAGGCACTATTAATACTAACTAACACGGAACATTCTCCGTCTGTAGACTACCCCCTTAATCTTCGAAACACCATTATTTTATATTAATCAAGCGACCATGGCGCGTGATCGCTGATTATAACAATTGTTAGTGAACTGTCGTTGACATTGACCTTCCATGGGCTTAGATTCCTTGTACAAATTAATAATTCAATAATTCGTTCAACTTGCACCCGAATGTTATTTAAATGTAACGTGATCAATGATTTTCCTGAATCCCATGAACCTTTACTGGAAGACGATTGGGCTCAATTAACTGAAGGGAGATGCCCTAGTATCTTAGATACGACAATATTCTACATAAAAATCATATCCTTCTAATCCTAGCCTAAATTTTGTTAAACGGCTTGAGGGATCAGTTAGATTAATAAGTACAATATGGTCTGTCAAAATTTTTAATCGTCTTCCGTACAGATACGGCCGAAAATGTTTTATTGCCCAAAATATAGCCTAAAGTTTTTTTTGAATCGTTGGATAATTAATTTCTGACTTATTCCTCTATGGAAACCCTAGATTAAGATAAAAAAAAAAGAAGGAAATAGTGCATTCCAGTATCTTCTATGTAGACTAAGCTCATAAAATACATATGTGCTATAGTTAAATTTACAAAAAGGTCTTCCAATTCTTTGCCGAACTCATCGATAGATTTTTCCCCTTGTCTAGAATGAAATAATTTTGTTTGAAGCGCGACGTCTGATTTTTCAGTAAGAAGATGTGTTTTTGTCTTTTATTAAATCATCTACTGAGATATAATTGGTATTTAAAAGTAATTTTGCAGCATTCGATAAACGGGTTTTAAGTACAAATTTTATCAATTGCGGCTTACCGTCAATATTAAGCATTGATTCATAAAGCATCAATTAATTTATTTGTGGTGTCCTCTGTATCATCCAATACAGGTAGCAAACTTTCAGCAAGTTTAAAATCAAAGGTAAACTTGGATCAAAGGTAGCCATTTGTAATAAATTTTTTTCGGAACGGAATCAGATTGTTGAGCTTTGCAAAAATTTGAAATTTCTATATACAGTGTGTCCCGCTTAAGGACTAACCAATAAGTACTATTAGGGATTTTTTTTAGAAAAAAAGCAGATTCTTGTTTAGAATGGTTTAAAATCCAAATGTACTAATTTTTGTTTCAATACGATGCAGGCTGTGACAACAAATTTTCACAATTTAATGAATCAAACCGCAAAAATTTTATATTTTGAGACAAGCTTACTACAAGTTTTGGTTAAGGATGTTCTAAAACTATGTCGTATCAAGTTTTGTTGTTCTCAAGGCCTTAAAATATGACATTTTTCCGGTTTGGTCCATTAAATTTTGAAAATTTCTTGTGATTACCCTGTATCATATTGAAACAAAAATTAGTACATTTGGATTTTAGACCATTCTAAACAAGAATCTGCTATCAGATTTTTTCTAAAAAAATCCCTAATAGTACCTACTTATTGAAATTTTAGTCTATAAATGTGGACACCCTGTACACCAGTACAGCCGCAGAAATAAAATTATGAGCCTAATGAGTGGCAACTTTTAGTAGATATAAGACAAAAAAAAAAGAATTGAATCGTTAAAAAATAAAAATTTTAGAAAGCTGGTCAGTCCTTAAGCGGGACACCCTGTATACTTTTTGGATATTTTCAACCAGATTTTTCACAATTTCAATTTTGGAATCGTCTAATTCGGAATTATTAATTTTTTGATTAATAATGGACACTTCAGCTTTTAATTCTGAATAAATAGCTGTGCTCAAAATGTTATTAAGTTTATCCCCCATGAAATTCTAACAATGGTAATACTCTTAAGTGAAGCTTGTTTTTCGGGTCAGCATATTTTTGTAAATTGAAGAGAAAAAAAATCACAAAATACAAATACACAGATAATCGATATCATTAACATTATTGAAACTAACTAATTACCTTAATTCAAATTTCCTATAGTAGGTACTAATACAATGATTAAAGTTTCTGCACCACTAATCATCACTTTTGTGTAAACTTTGCTTTTGTTTAATTCATTCCCATTATTTTTGACATCATCCATCTGGTCTTATTATTTTTGAAAATTGCTAGAAACCTAAAATGTATACCTGCTGTTCTACGTCGATGCCAATAGCACGGAAGTTTCTTAGTTCCGTTTTGCAAATTTCCTTCGTATTGTTTTCCTTAAGCTTTTTTGTACTGTTTTTGGAGTATATACAACAAAATAAGAATTGCTGCAGCCATCAAGACCACCATACATTTTCTTCTTTTGATTTCACGCTGCCCATTTTTCCATAGCCACGAATGTGCTTATTTTTAAGCCATAATTTTTTAGGTTTACTGGCAAAGGGTCGCCATGTAATACTTTTAAGGTTCGTTATTCTAAATTAAACAACGTTATTCATTTTGCAATCACATCTATTTTGAATATCCATTATTACATAATATTTCCCGTCTTGAAACTTACCAGTCAGCAATCAAATGTTTAATATAATAAAGCTTAGTATCTACAATAATTAAATACAGGATGTATAAATGTCATACATACAGGGTGTACCGGCGGGACCTCTATTGTCGCCACTGTAGGTAGAAAAGGTTCATTGAGTCACTGTAGTTTCATCTAGCTAATTAGACAGATTTGTTTTTTAATTTTTTTCTCGATAAGGGTCGGTGATACGAAAAAACTACAGGAGAACAAAAAGTTTCTAAATGAGATCGAAAAATTATTTTGATTTTTAGAATCTACCAGCGGCGCACCGCAAAAAAGTTCATGGGCAGAAAAGGGGACATGGCACATGACCCCTGAAAAAACATCACCCTGTAAATTCTGGCAAAGGTTTGACATGTGCAATCATTTAGCTCCTATTGCGTAATCTATAATCCAAATTTGAGCTAAATCCTTCAAAAATTGCAGGAGGTATAGAGAAAAAAACTAAAAAAATATCGAAATTTCAACACTCTGTAGATCGGTAACGAAGCTTTTGCAGACCTATGTTTATTAGAAATTTTAGTCATAGAATAAACAAAGAATCACCCCCTTCCGTTTGTACATGATATTTAGGAACACGCTGTATAATTAGGCATAATCTTTTTAACTGAAATATGTTCGTCAATGTGGTGCCGGTGGTAGAAAGTAGTATCACTTTATCAATAAATTAATACTATTAACTATAGGTAAATGGAAAATTTTGACCTGTCTCAGATTTTTCAGTGCATCCAGCGAACTAACACTCGTATTTTGGTATATTTTACTGCTCTATTTTGTAAATTCTGCCTCGATGAGCATACAATATTAATGAAATTACCAAATTACAAATTTTGGGAACGCAAAAAAAAAATTGACAGGGCGGAAAGATTAATTTTTCTGTGCGTGCGGAAAATGGTTTTTTCCGCAACTCGTATAGGAGAAATTGTGATCCCAACAAGTGTGAATAGTCGTCAATTAATCATAGTCTCATTTAAGCATCCGTTTTTACACGGGTTTGTCAAATTGCGGCCTAAATCATGAGGTAGGTAAAAATAATAGCCACATTGCGCCCCAAAAATAAGGGGTAGCCCTAATAAAATTTTCAGTTAGTAAAATGATTACCTGTTTTGTCCTAAGCAGGTTGGGATTATTGCGGCCCGTAATAAATATCTACCATATCAATTGAAAATTATTAAAATTATGTTATATTCTTTGCTTGTACGTAGGAATAATTTATTAAAAAATTGTCAGTTCGCCGAAATTTTTGTTATAAAGCCAAAGGACTAAATTTCAAAAAGAAACATTTATCATAACGTATTGCGCCCTTAACAACATCAAATTCGAATAGTATGGAACCAACATTTATTGAGAGTGAAAAGGGAAATCCTTTGCTATTATTAAACGGCTTTAAATACGCTAAGAGAAAAGTGTTGAAGAAGAGTGAAGAGTTGTTTTGGTCTTGTGTGAAAAAGGACTGCTCCCGTTTCCTCTCAATGAGACGAGGACGATAGATGAAGCTAAGGATGACTCAATGTGGATGGGAGCCACAATAAAACTCTCCCCCAAGTCAAGGTGGAACAGCATGGGCCGAGGACTGCATGGCCAAGGGAAATCTTGGCCAACACTCTGCGAACTCTGGGAACCCGGCGACACCCAGTTTCAAGAAGCCTTCCGTCGGCCTGCGGGCCCCTGCCGGCGGCGACGGTTTATTTCCCATGCTTTTCGTGGGAACAAGAATGGCCGAGAAAAAAACAACAGAAACAACCAATCCTGAGGCTGGACCTAGCAGCTCACCTCAAAATAAAACCAAAACAACCTCCAACCGTGATAGGCCAGGCAAAAGAATTTTCGGGGCACAGGCCAAAAGAAGGCAGAACGCACGCCGATTGGAGCAGTGCGCCCTTCCTAAGTCCACGGGCGGCGACGCCAGTTCCACCTCCAGAAGAGGACCGAAACGCGTCCCCCTAAGGACAAAAAAAGAATTAGATCGGCGACGTCCAACGGGGAAACTCCGGATAGACGCAAAAGGCCACGTCAGGTGCCCCCCTGGTCTCTGCCAACAAATGTCACAAAGATACTGTGAATAGCTACCTGACAGTGACAATTATTGACAAGGACAACCCCTACGGCAAACTACCTGCCGATAAGGAGGAAATCCTAAAAAACACTCTACTAGAGGAACTGGACAGAACCCTAGCCACCTCCAGTGGAGAGAGTAAGCCACCCACGTTCACATCGTGGACATACACAGGGGAGATCGTCAGGATCACTTATAATGACGACGTATCGTTGGCCTGGCTCAAAGAAAAAACACAGACTCTCAGCGGAGGGTCAATCGGCATAAGCCTGGAGGTAGTGACGATGGAAAACTGCCAAGGCTGACGAAAGCCACCCTATGGATACCAGGGGGCGGATTACGAACTCTCGATTCGAACCGAAACCGCCATGGATTTCGAACGCACTCCATGCGAATGCATCAGAATGCGTTCGAAATCCATGGCGGTTTCGGTTCGAATCGAAAGTTCGTAATCCGGCCCCAGGAAAGGAGAAATTCGATCTTGAAGAGAAATTGATTGTGCTACGTCGCCTGGCATGCCAGAACCCACACCTCTCGGTCAAAAGATGGTGTCTCTTTCACTACGAGAAGACGAAAAAGCCGGCAAAGGGCCACGTCCTGGTATTTGGTGTTGGGGAAGAGGACGTGAAGACCCTAAAACAAAGGTCATCGAGGCTGAGCTACGGGTTCATCTCGCCGATAGTTAAACTAAAACCAGAAGGTACTAAGGAGGAGGAGGAGGAGGAGCCATCTGTGGCTGCGGGCACCGGTCGGATGACGCGGACCCTCGGAGCACGTTACCGACAAAAGCGAAGCTGCTGTCGGGCTGCGCTAAGAGGACTGCGTCATCTCACCTGGCAGTGCTAGCGACACGGAGGCCATGGATGCAACCGAGATTCTCTCGGATACTCTCCTCGAGTTTCGTCGATAGCAAAACTCTGGTAGCACCTCTGTTTGGTGGTGTCAGGAACTGGAACACCTCAGGGCGACGATAAGAAAAGCTTTCAATAAAGCTAAAAACACCAAACTACCTGAAGATTGGGACCTTTATAGCTACCAACTCAACCAGTATGAAAAAGTCGTACGACAAAAACAAAGAGATGCTTGGAGGACATACTGCAACGAAATAGAAAACTATACGGAAGCGGCGAGTCTTCAGAAAGCTCTTAATAAAGACCCATTTCGGGAAATTGGTATTCTGTGTAAGGAGGATGGCACCTTCACTGCCAACCTTCAAGAAAGCAAAGAGTTACTACTAGCAATCCACTTTCCTGACTCCACAGCCACAATAGTGGAGCATCAGGCGCACGTAACATACATACCCTCTGTGGCTGATTGGCAACTAGCGAATCAGATTATATACGAGGAAAAAATAGGTTGGTCAATTTCAGGCTTCTCCGCCTTTAAAGCACCAGGACCTGACGGCATCTACCCAGCCCTACTTCAGTAGGGTCTGAAGCCACTCTTGCCGCACCCAAGGCTTATTGAAGAGAAGTTAAAGTGGTGTTCCTACCCAAACCAGGGAGGATGGACTATACCACCCCCAAGGCATATCGCCCCATAAGCCTCTCATCATTTTCTCTAAAAATCATGGAGAGGCTATGCGAAAGGTACATAAGGGATGAAGTGTTGTCAACCAATCCACTCTACTCTAATCCACATGCATATACCCCCAGGACATCAACAGACACAACCCTCCACCTGGTTGTTGGGCGAGTGAAAAAATCACTGGACAACAGAGAGTCTGCCCTCGTGGTTTTCATCGACATTGAGGGGGCCTTTGACAAAACCACCTTTCAAAAAATTAGCCACTCGCTAACAGAAAGGAATACTTCGGAAACTGTAAATTGCCACCGTACACTCACCGAAGCGTCGATCAACAACACGGTGGTAGTCCGCTGGATCAAAGAACATGATCACAGCAAAGGCAATCGGGCTGCCGATGCCCTAGCTAGAAGGGCCGCCAGGCTACAGCCTTCTGGATCGGAGCCCTTCGTAGGGCTGACCATGTCGGCGGCCAGAGATGTGATAAAAAAACGCTCCAATACCCTTTAAAAAAAAAGCGCTGGGACGATACAATTGGCTGCAACTTATCCAAGGAACTGCTAAGCTACCCAAATAAGGCTGCAGCGAGCCAGAAGCTGTCATTGACCAGGAATAAGGTACGCCTAATAACGGGCATCTTGACTGGCCACTGTCAGTTAAACAAACATTTGCTTAGGTTGCATCTCAGTACCGCATCCTTGTGTAGGGCTTGTAATCAAGAAGACGAGACGAAATAGCACATTCTCTGTGACTACACTGCTCTTTCGCCAGATTAGGCCAATCGTACCCATCGCTAGAAGAGATCAGAGGAACCGCTCTCGGCGACGTCATCGCCTACGTGGAATCGCTAGGCTGGATGACGAGCTAAGGATGGCCTCTCTTCTTGTGGAGGTGCACAATGGGCCTAAGGGCTGTGGCATACCGTACCACCCTCCCAAATTTACAGATACAGAGAGTTCTTCCAGAGGTTGTAGAATGAGATCGTTCAAATCGTTTTTGGTAATTGTGAGTTACTTTTGACATATTTCAAGTTCCTCTCCGATGGCGCCTTTCTCAATGCTTATTTGTGATTTTTCAGTGCAGTTTACTTGGTTGTGATAACCTTTTTACCAGTTTGCTAGTCAAAATTTAATTTCGTTGTCCTTGTCATCCATTTGCATTGGACAGTTGAATAAGTTGTTTTTATGTTTAGTGACTTTCTCCTGGAATTTCAGTTCCAAATTCTCAGAATCGTTCTGGTGGTACTTACATATAGTCATTACACTATTTGGTGGCAAGTTGAGTCCAACAGTCATCAGCGTGGATTCAGTCATCAGTTGGACTGATGATGTTGTCTTTCAAGAGACGCATGTGCGTGAAGTTTTTAAACGCGTGGATGTTGTACACAACAACAATCACATCGCCCTTGACAGCTGTAAAATCTTGGTCCAGTGGGTTGAAGCTCCAATAGCTGTTAAGGCTTTACGAGCCTCTGGGACAAAGGAGGTAGAAAAACGAGGAGAAAGAATCCCCCGGTAGGTAGGACACAAGGTAGGATTTTGTAAAATGGGGTAGTTGATAAAAACAAGGTAAGTTCAGCAGATATCGGACATTACGGACTGTAGCAGCTGGCTGTAGAAGTACTAAAACCATCAGCGCCGGTTCAAGGCTCTACCGGGCCCTAGGCGGCAGTAGGGATGGGGCCTTAGCCCAAAGAAACTTTTTACTGTTTTTGTCCAAATTGAAAAAAAAAGCCTTTCAAAATGCTGCTGGAAAGTGTTTTGGAACGTTCTAAATGGCTTTATTTAAAGTTCTAAAGTGTTCTAATAGTAGGAGAGCCGGCAATATTAACGGGTATGTGATCGTTGAAATGGATAATTTTCACATAAAAGAATAGCTTATAGTTGCCTTTAAACTAAATTAATGGGTTGCCTTGATTCTCATGGCCGCAACCCTTTGGTGGCTGGGCGTAAACTACCCCTCGTTTTCCGAAGGAACAATGTTATCGTTGCAATAGTTGAAAATTGGTAGATATATTCTTTAATATGTCTTTTCAAATGGTTGCCTCGATTTTGATGGACGGAAATGATGGCAACCCTCATTGGAAGTCGAGCGCGTGCGTTGTTTTGCTTGCTGAATAAATTTTTTTGAAAATAACAGCTTTCAAAGTCACTTTTAAAGTTAAAAGAGAATTCTGTGAAGAGGATTTTGCATACGGCTGTAGGTCTTTAGACAAAAAAAGAAACATGAAATTGTGTTAATAAAGTGTTTGCCGCATATGATGAGAATCCCCTACACCGCAAGGTACTTCTTATTTGTTGCGCTTATGGTTTTGTTCTATTTATGAAAGTATCTTTTTATAAAACAACTTTACGGCCATGAGAATCAAGGCAACCCATCCATTTGGTTGAAAGGTTACTATGAACTATTGTTTTATGCAGAAATTATCCATTGCAACGATTACATACCCGTTAGTATTGCCGGCTTTTGGGCCATAACTTGGCTTGAAGAGTTCTGGAGCATTCTAGAAGTTTTTCAGTAATTTCCAAATTGTTCTGACAGATTTTTAAGTATTTTAGAGCCCTATTGAAGCTCCAAAGAGTTCTAAATTGGTTCAAAAAAGTTTTAAACGGTTTCCAGTTCTAAATTAGGATTCAATCTAGAACTTTGAAATTGTTCTAAAATAACTCTGAAGTTTCTCAATAGGGTACTTGCATGGAAAATTAAATTGATTATTGTTTATTGCAAACTGTAGGAAATCGCAAATAAATCCTTACTTTTTTCAAATTTCGCCCAAATATTATTATTCCGGAAGTTATACAAATATTAAGTTGTGTATATATAGATATACTGAGCATGTGCAACGTGACTAATTTATATGATAAGTGGCGTCATAGGCATATTTTAAAGCGTTGTATCTCCGTCAATTTTTGACTAAGAAGAAAAAGAAAAAACACGTGTTGACTTATTTTTCATCGACTAACGAAATCAGCTATAAAAAAATTCGTGCAAGTACCCTATTGCTCCAAAATCCTCCTGAAAATTCTGATTTAGATTTGAGATGTTTTAAATTCCTTTAAAGAGTTCTAAAGTTTCACAGCAATCTAAATTTGCTCTTAAAAGCCTTCTGAAAGGCGTTTTTTAACTTTTAATCTTAATCCTAAGATTCTGGCGCTTTTCAAAATTAATGTTCCTGGGAATTATAGAGTCTGAATTTGAGTGTTTTGGAGCGTCCTAAAATGGGTTTCAAACTTCTGAGTTGTTCTGAAATGCTTTTGGAAATCGGTGTTTGTATGTTTTGGGGCATTCTAAACTGGTTCTGAATTTAATTTTAAATGTTTTGAACTTTCCAAAGGGCCTATTAAAGTTCTAAAGTGTTCTGTAGCATTTCAAATGGTTTCCAGTAACTTCTAAATTAAATGAGAAACGAATTCTGTGGGAAATTTTTCTCAAAGACGTCCATAAACGACATTCAAGACATCTTGCCTACGTTCTCAAAGACATCTTAATTGAAGCCGTCGTAATGTAACAAAACCCAACGTCTTCCAAAGATATAGCACACATCAGAAAAACTAGAGTACTAAATTCGGGCCTATTTAGTGCTAATTTAGCACAAAAAAAATAAATTATAACTCTATTTTTAAAAAAATTACGTGCATGTGTGCCAGCTTAAGATTAAGCTGGCACACTCTAGTTGGATAAGGTCGAATCTTTGAAAATCTAGTACCTCATATTTAGTGCTAATTAAGTACATTGATGGCACGCCTAAAAACTGACAATGATGTATTTATTACGAAATAACCACGGAAAAGTGCTAACTTAATACTTGAATTAGCACACATACATCGAATCGACCGCGCGAGAACGGAATTCGCATGCACATATTTAGTACTTTAAAAACGACGACCCGAAACGAATTAGTATCACATCAGCACAAAGCTAGCACTTGTGTGCTGGCTTAGTGTTTAAGTTAACGAACATTATCACCGATGACGCGATAAAACTAGAGTCCTCTGAGACTAGAGTACTAAGTTAGTACACATTTAGTGCTAATTTCGGACGTTAGTTTGGGCTTATAGCAATATGTCAACAAAATAACCTGAAAATCCTAAACGGTTACTTCCAGCATAAAGAAATACATAAGTACACATGGAAAAATGAAACCAGACAACAAAAATCGATCATTGACTACACTATTGCAAAACAGAGCTCGAATATAAAATTCCAGGATGTGAGAGCATATAGGGGAGCGACCTGTGGAAGCGATCACTACCTCCTGAAAACAAAAATCTTTATCCCGGGCAGAAACACCGCAAAAGAAAATGGAATGGAAAAACAAGAAGACAAAATTGTGCCTGAGAGATACAACCTAAAATCTCTAGAAGAGCAAAGCGTAAAGGGGTTGAACATGAATAGATTGGATCAAAAATTACAGAGTAGTATAAACTTCCAAAACCTAGAAATGCATTACCAACATATCAAAGAGAGTATTCACAGTGCAGCATTTGAAGCCCTAGGCAAATACGAAAAAAACGGAAGAAGGCCCTCACCCTATTGGTGGGATCAAGAAATAGAGAAAGACATAGCAGATAAAAGGAAGACATACCAACAGTATCTAAGTTCAAAGAAGACACGGGCCAAAGAAATATATAAAGAAGCACAAGCAAGAGTACGGAATAAAATAATACAGAATAAAAACGAGTCATGGGAAAGAAACTGTGGGCATATTAATACTTATCTGGGGGGTAAAAGAAACACAGAAAGTTGGAGATTACTCAAAAACATGAGGAAAACACAAACTAAGGATATTATCAATACAATAACACCGCAGAAATGGGAAGAGTACTTTGAAGAATTACTGGACAGAACAGCAAGCAGAGTTTAAAGAAGAAAGGGAACAGACACGAAACATAAAAACTGCAGGATCACCTATAAGAGTTATGCAAGAAGTTAAAAAACACTGTAGCTTCTTGAAAAACGGTAGGGCACCAGGTCCAGGAGAAATATATGGAGAACTGATAAAGTATGGGACCAATAAGTTCTACAAACATTTAACAAAACTATTTCAAACATGCATAGATAAACATGAAGTACCGGAAGAGTGGAAAATAAGCTATTTAACAACGATATAGAAAAAAGGAGATAGAAACAAATGCGAGAACCACCGAGGAATTGCAGTAACAAATACACTGAGCAGAGTGTATGGAAAACTCATAAAAGCCAGAATAGAGAACGAGTACAAAGATAGTGAGGCAGAAGAACAGGCCGGTTTTAGAGCAGAAAGATTAACTGTTGACCATTTATTTAGTTTGACCCAGGTAATAGAAAAGAAACTAGCGTATAACCAAGAACTCCATATACTCTTTGTAGATCTAAAGAAAGCATATGACAATGTTCCGCTGAAAATGCTTTGGAAAGCACTGTAAAAAACCAATATCAATTTAGAACTAATAAAGGCAGTAAAAACCCTCTATAGTGATGCAAAGACCAAGATTAAACAGGGAAACATGATCAGTAAAGGCTTTATAGCAACTAAAGGACTTAAACAGGGATGTTGCATATCACCAACGCTTTTTAAAATTTACTTAGAGCAAGCGCTTAAGGGTTGGAAAAACAAATGCAGACACATGGGAATACCGCTCAATGAATACAATTTATATACTTTAAGCTTTGCAGATGATCAAGTAGTAATTGCAAGGACTATGATGACCTAGAGTACATGACACGAAAACTGATAGAGGAATACGAGAAATCGGGTTTGGAAGTAAATCTAACTAAAACAGAATATATGACTATAGGAGGTGAACAGCAAACTCTGAAATTGAAGAACGGACAAGAAATAAAACAATGTACTGAATACAAATATTTGGGCATGAAAATCTCATGTGAGGGAACCCTAGACGAAGCAATTAAAGACCGGAATATACAGGGACGCAAGGCAATATCCCTACTAAATGGTGTACTGTGGGACCAAAATATCAACAAAACTAACAAAACTAGAATATACAACACCATAGTCAAAAGTATAGTCACATATAGCTCAGAAGTCTGGCCACTAAAGAACAGAACCGCAAAAATGCTGGAAGCAACTGAAATGGACTTTTGGAGGAGATCCGCAGGCAGGTCAAAGATGGAAAGGATAACAAATCTGAGAATAAGGGAGATTATGGACGTAAAACACACAATAGTAGATGATATAAAGGACAAACAGCTAATTTGGTTTGGACATGTACAAAGAATGGCAGATACAAGGATACCCAAGCAAATTATTGAGTGGAAGCCAGGGGGAAGAAGAAGACGCGGCAGACCGAGAAGGAGCTGGAGAAGTGGAGTAGATGAAGAAATGAGAGACAGAGGCTTAGAAGAGGATGCCTGGATTGACAAAGATGGCTGGAGATCGGGAATCGGAAGACGTAGAACGTTATAAACCGATAATTATATATATATATATATATATATATATATATATATATATATATATATATATATATATATATATATATATATATATATATATATATATATATATATATATATATAGTTTGGGTTAGTTTTGGTTAGTTTGGGTTAGTTCTGTGCTGATGTGATACTTATTAGTTTCGGGTCGTCGTTTTTGAAGTACCAAATTAGCACTAAATATGCGCATGCGAATTCCGTTCGCGCGCGGTCGATTCGATGTATGTGTGCTAATTCAAGTCTTAAGTTAGCACTTTTCCGTGGTTATTTCGTAATAAATACATCATTGTTAGTTTTTTAGGCGTATCACGAATGTACTAAATTAGCACTAAATATGAGGTACTAGATTTTCAAAGATTCGACCTTATCCAACTAGAGTGTGCCAGCTTAATCTTAAGCTGGCACACATGCACGTAATTTTTTTAAAAATAGAGTTATAAATTTTTTTTCTTCATACTAAATTAGCACTAAATAGGCCCGAATTTGGTACTCTAGTTTTTTTGATGTGTGCCATTTTCGTTGTGCGTTTTGAGACCTCGTTTTTGGATCTCTTTTCAATATATAAATCATTATTTACTTTTAGGCTTGAAGAAGAAAAAGATATGAATTTACGACATTTTATATGGACATCTTATATGGACATTTTCAAAACAACGTCTTCTAGGCGTCTTTTTTTTTGGTCTTCAGACGTTCAGACGTAATGCAGACCCTAGAAAAGACATATTCAAGACTTTGTGTGCTGTCTGGGTAGTGGAACATTTCGTATCTATTATCTATTACTCGTTTAACGGATGTTCATCAGCAACATGACATAAGGTTGGGTGGACTCTACCTGAGTTGGGAATCCCACAGCTACAGAACAGTGTTGCCGATAGTGTGCGTAATTCGGGTGGTGTGGTGCGTCTCAGGGCGCAAGGTTGCCAAAATAAGATATTTTATTTCAGAGTGAATTTCGGGCCCCATTGAGCATCCGGGCCCTAGGCGGCCGCCTAGTCCGCCTAGTGGTAAAACCGGCGCTGAAAACCATGGTGAAACACAGCCTGTTCAACGGGTTTGTTGCCCCGGGTTCCAGGTGATAAGCGGTTTTAGATTATTTATTTCCATGAGCACCCAATATATTTCGGGTAATAACGAGACGAGATCGTAGTTTCTCATTTTCTCAATGTCATTCTAGTCGAATGATAGGTAACCCTATTTTTCAACAAGGATTATATGGATATCGTTTCCATACCGATCTCTCTCAAAACTCTGTGATATCCTTATATTATTTAAACAGCACTTGAAGATACTTTTCATAAGTTTTTAATTGATTTATTTTTTGCCTCTCTCGGCTATGAATGCATTGGGCATCTTTTGCACTATGTTTTTCTGCAATTAATTTCCGAAAATTTCAGCAATTAAAAATTATAGATATAAAACATCTTGTATATTGGACAAAGCTAAGTGAAAAAATTGGTTAATTTCCAAGAAAAAAATTGAAATTTTACAATAATAAGCTTCACAGCATTGTTGTTTGAAGAATGGTGATTACGAGGAAACAAGAGTACTGAGAACAATTTTTCGTCATCTCGAACGCACTATATGATGTCACGTGCTTACGCATAAGTTTCTGAAAATAAACGCACTACAAACCAATCATACCTAAGTCAGCACAACAAAATTTTTTCGGAAAATCCAACATAGCGGGTGCAACACCAACTGTCCTAATTGAACGTATGAAAATTATCAGAAGAGTCTTGCAAGGCTTTGAGGGGTTTGCTCTAATGCACACTATCATCTGACAAATTTTCAGAACTGCCTTTAATTTTCAAATATTTTCCAGCTTTTCACCGGCCAGACGCATTTGCCATTTGCCAGGCTTACAGATCAGACAAAGTGTTTATTTTTTTTAACTGAACTCTAGTATAACCTTGCGCTATTGTATCTTCTGAGTACTTTGTGCCTCTCTCTACCTATCGGACCGACCCTCCCCCACCAATGCTTAAAAAACTATTGCTTAGAAATACTCACTGAACACTTCTATCGATGCTTGCATACTAAGAAAATTAGTACAAAAAAATGCAGGATGCACTAATAGTGAGCGGTGCTCACTCATTTTCATCATTTTGTTATTCAGGAAAATGAAACATAAACCTAACTAGCATAACGAGGTTAACCCTGCCGGCCTGGGGCGCCTATGTGGGTGATTAAATGCCCTTGGTAGTTAGTTGAGAGAAGAATGAAGATACAAAAGAACTATATTTCTAGAATGCTTCCCTAAGCTTTTTCACAAGTGCGTTGGGTTAGGAAGAGTCTATTTACAATGGCCGAGCTGCATAATTTTTCAAGATATTACTGATGTCCCCAGATGCTACAAGTGTCAGGGCTTCAACCATAAAAGTTTTAACTGCAAAAATCTATTAGTATGCGGATATTGCATGGGTAGTCATGAAACAAACCAGTACTCTGAACCTGTAAGGAAGTGTGCAAACTGTACTTTGGCCAAAACTAGATCCAACAAAAATTATGATGCTGCCCATGAAGTGAATGATCCTGTATGTCCTTCTAACAAATACGTGCTAGATATGTCGAGGAGCTAAATATACTTTGGTATCACAGATTTAGATTTTTTTTTTTTGCGATTGACAAGAAATATCATAATTTCTGAGCGGTTGACAGGTCACAAAACTCAATATTCTGGTATTTTCAATGGCTGCTATAAGGAATCGATGGACAGCAGTACGGGAATCACTTTTACGGCCTAGGCCGGGAAAGTGGTTGCTAAGGAATGAATGGATAATAAATAGTACGGAAAACAGTGTGCTGATCTAGGTACAACACAAAAGCATTCCTCATTTTTTCTATTCCTGAGCGATCGTAGAAAAAATAGTATGTATTTCAGAGGAAAAGTACATTATCGGCCTTTGGTGTTTGCCGGCCTCGGCTGCGCCTCGCACGTCAGCTTCCACCGTCGGCCGAGAATGTGTCACTTTTACACCTAAATACACAATATACTTTAATGTTAATCTTGCAAATCAAATTGAGATTTTTATTGGTGATATTAATATCAATATATCAGACTGTGATAGTGAAATTGTCAATGCCTACCTATGAGCCCTAAGCAATTTTGGCATTCTCTCATTTATTAACTGTCCTACTAGATTCACATCACAAATTGCTTCTTGTATCGACCATATCTTTGTACGTAAAAATTCTAATAATTCTCTAATCAATTACCAATCTTTTATACTAGACCCCAATGCTAACAAAAATCCTAGCTGATGCCGAGCGGATTCTTTGCAGTTTTCTTGATCCTCTGGCGAGAATATCCCAAGAGGTGCTTATTTTCACCAGACTTTTAGGCCTAATTGGATTAGAAGGGAAAAAAGAAAACAACAAATCTTGGTCTATGCAGTAAACTTCATTCTTAAGCTTGAGTGCTGGCCAACACGTTTTTGAACCATAGAAATTAAATCATTGTTTTCCTTGAAAAAAGGTACTTACGTAGGTATGCAGCCGAGTATCCTGTCAAAGCTCAACTTTTTTTCTTCCAAAATCTGAGGAATTGAATGCACATGTCAAAAAGGCTGTCCTCGAGGTCTTTTTGACTGTGCACCATTTATTATTTTTTTTAAATGCATGTTTCATTAGATATCAATTTTTTTTATGCTCCGAAATCATATTATGTATGTACTTGTTTAGGTATACATATTCGTATCATTTACCTATTTTTATATTA
Organism: Ceutorhynchus assimilis; assembly: GCA_917834065.1. Lineage (NCBI taxonomy): Eukaryota > Metazoa > Arthropoda > Insecta > Coleoptera > Curculionidae > Ceutorhynchus > Ceutorhynchus assimilis. Next base: position 72,198,452 of record OU892277.1, read on the forward strand.
ATTTGCAGAATCACGTCTCCGTCCAGAAGGCATAAACAATACTACAGTCAGTCATCTCGTAAATCTCACCCAAAGTTATACCTATCCTGAACTTAAAGTCCTTTTGACAACCCCATCAAAATCCTATTTTCTGTCTTATGATGGCGCCCCTATGCTCAAATTTGTGAGTGTTCGGAAAAATACCAAAAGGCGTTATAAATCACTAGTACAGAACTGCCAATTAAATTATACCGAACACGAGAAAATTACCATGTTGCAAAATCAAATGTTGAATATAAAACCAAAGCAAGGCAAGGGAAGTGAAGGTAAATGCACGATACTTGAAAACCATAAATTGATCATGTTGCAAAATAGTACAGGGCCTATCCATTGTTTTATATGGGTAACGTTCAACAAATTAGAGACAAGCTGAAATTTGGTAAGAGACTTTGTTTTAGGGTACTAAATACCCTCTGAAACCCCAGCGACGCAGCTTTGAGCCCGTCACCCCAAAACCACCCCTTAAGTGGGATGAAATTTACATTTTTCTACATTTTTCTTGATAACTCAAAAACTAAGCATTTCAGGAAAAAAATATCAAGAGAGAAAAATTGTAGATAAGAAAATTTCCCACCAAATAGATATACATCAGTTTTTTTCAGATGTTCAGTGACGTAGATATTAGGTATTTAATTAAAGGGATTTTTCTAAAATTTATTTTTAACCTTAAAATGGGTATGTAGGTACCTATGAAGGCTGAATCATTCCGTTTAAGAAGTGTCATACCTTTGGTCATACCATACGGGCACTTTCCAAATTTCACCGACCGACAAATTGACCGGTTAAATAAATCGGTAGCTGTTAAAAAATTCCGTTAAAAGTTAGGTGTAAGTCCGGTTATAAGATTTTTCTGATGCATTTTGAAACGCTTTGTTGTGTTAAAGTTTGGTTGTGTGGCAACAATTTAACGAACGACTGCATAAATAACATTCAAAGCAATTGATGTACGTCAAAAAAAAGTGTCAAAAAATCTCCAACCGAAAAAACCGACAAAAATTTCCGGTGGATTCGGTGCCTCACCGGTTTCAAACAGCTGATCATTCCTGTCAATTTTGGAACGGACGATCGGGTTCAACCGGTGAAGAGTCACTACATTTTGGAACGGTTTGGTGAGTAAACTATTAAATCGGTATCGCACCGGTTCAAAAACCGGTGAATTTTGGAAAGTGCCCTACATATCAAAGGTGACAGCTGTGGGTGACAGTAAAAAGTGACAGAAGATAAAAGCTCGCGCAAAAGTTAAAAATAGTTTTGAGGTCGGTTTCTCAATAGCGAGTCACCTCCGGGTTGTAGTTACAATGCAGTTATGCTTAATTCGGGGGTGACTTGCTATTGAGATCCCGGCCCTAACTTTTTTGCAATATCGCAAAAAAGTTGGCATTTTCCCGCTGCACTACAAACTTTAAAAATTCCGCCTCTTAACAGTTTTCTGGAAAAAAATTTATTCTGGTTCTTGTCATAAGAAACAATGTGTTAGAAAGAGACCTGAAACAATGTGTTAGAAAGAGACCTTTCTCATTTTCCTTACAGATATAAAGTCCTTCTCTAACACATTGTTTCTTATGAAAAAAAAACGAAGATTTTTTTTCTCGAAAACTGTTAGAGATAAACCTATCGAAGTTTGTACCATTGAAATCAGCAAAAGCAGAGCTTTCTAATGAGCTATTAATATATGGGGTGTCTTCTTGTATATCTCGAAATCGGGGCCAAATAGAAAAAAAAACTGAGAACGTCACTGAATTCTGTGTAGAAAAGTGCTTCTATAAAGTTTTCACGGAAATCAATTATTTTCATAACTAAAAAAGTTATAAAGATTTCACAGTATTGCTCAAAATCGAGAATCGCCCTAGCGGCTAAAAGGTTGAAGATATCAAAATACAGTTTGCACTAATCAGGATCTCATGAAATCCTCAGAGCCTCATAGCCTCAGAGTGGGGGGTTCATTTTTTTATATCTCGCTCAGAAATTGACGTTTCATATTAAAACCGGACACCCTGTTCATGCAAGCGAATGGGTCTTAGCTGTTCTATGGCATGTGGCCAATGCAATGGCATTACTTGTATGACCCCAGAAAAAGTGGACGTAGAAAAAGACTCTTTTTAAGATACATTTTTTTTTCCTATTTGCATAATAAGCGTTCTGGCTTATTTTGTGTCATAATTATGTCTCTAACCCAACAGTTTACCCCCAAAACTACAATAACACCTTATGTGTTATTGTAGTATTGTATTGTACATACATTATAATAAAAAGTGCCTTTTTTATAGAAAATTCTATGTAAATTTTTGCGTGACGACATTCGCCCTAAAATGCTTGGTTTCAAAGTTTTATAAATAAATAAATGGGGTTTTTAGAAAAATCGTCTCAATTAAATACTTTTTATCTACGCCACTGAACATCTGAAAAAAAAAATGCTAAGCATTTGGTAGGAAATTTCCTTCTCTACAATTTTTCTTTCCTGACATTTTTTCCTAAAATGCTTAATTTTGGAGTTACATATTAAGAAAAATGTAAAAAAGGTAGATTTCACCCGACTTAAAGGGTTGGTTTTGGGGTGACGGGCTCAACGCCTCGGCGCTGGGGTTCCAGAGGGTATTTAGTACCCTAAAACACAGTCTCTTACCAAATTTCAGCTTGTCTGTAATTTGTTGAAATCACCCTTTATGGTCCCTGTACATACTAAAATAAAACTTTCACAATAAAACCTAAACACGAAAATCGAAAAGTTAAAAAAATACAAAGAAGTGATGAGACTCTCATTACTAAAGAGATAAATAAAGGCGATGTAAAATGCACGAGTCCTAGAAGCCATAGTAACGAATGTAACATTGAAGTTGCTTCGATATTAACTGTGACTGAACCTGAAGTAGCGGCATAAGTTACTAGGAAATCTAATGATTCATGTCATACTTCATTGATCGCAGAAGAGGCTTCTACAAAAGTAACAGTTGAATCGCCTTTAATTATGTTTAATGAAGATCCTATTAGAATTTATGATTTTTGAAATTATTTAGCTGAAATAGACAACATGGCAGAGGCATTCTCTTCAAAGTTGGAAATAACCGATATTTCAAACGAAAAGCCATTGAAAATGTTGAAAATTATCGGTTATTCGCAGATAATGATTTGGATATAATAGTTGATGGACCTGATATCAGTGTCAGATGTCCCTTCGGACGGATCAGTTTGGGTAATAGTTGAGGGGAAATATTTGCATGATTTTTGTTTGCATGTTTTGATGTCAAATAATTGCATGTTTACTTTACAGTTTTTGCATGAAGCTAGCTTTAAAACCAAAAAGTCCTTTTAAAAACGATTACACTTGAGGGAAATTAAGGATTTGGGTGGTCAAGGAAGACTTACAAATAACTAGTAAACCAACAAGGAGATATAAAAAAAAAACTATTTCCTAGAGTAGAGATCATATCCAAAACGGAATTAAAAAGCAAACACGAAACAAGCGCATCAAAAGTTTGGTTACCTGCAATAACAATGTACAGGGTGCTTTAGATTCGAGCCACATCATTGGGATCTCGGAAACGGTAAGATATACAGGGTTGGTTAAATGGGGGCAAAGTTGCGTAATTTGATGCTTAACAAAATGCCCCTTTGATATTTAGGATATTCCGAATACTTCCGGAGATATCCGGAAAAAAAACGAAATTTTGCAAAATTGTTTTTATTTTTTCCTGACTTTATTTGAAGTGATATTCCAAAAAAAATATCACATCATTATAGCCACTTTTTTTCCCTACAATATGCTACCATCAAATTTATAATCTGACGTTTCGTCTTTGGGCCACCATCATCAACTCTATTTTTTTAAATACGAACCTGGATTTTTTATTTCAGATTTTTAGTGCTTCTGATGTCCCAAAATGACGTATCGCATTTATTCGAAAAAATATTTTTTCTATATTTCAGTAATTTCCTACCAAAATTCTCTTCTCTGTCTCTCTCTATCACATTTGGTTCTTATGGAAAGTACCAATAATATAATTTTTTTGAATAAGTGCAATACGTCATTAGTTTTGGGACATCAGAAGCTTGTGAAATTTAAAATAAAAAATAAGGGTCCGTATTTAAAAAAATGAAGTTGATGATGGTGGCCCAAAGTCGAAACGTTAGATTTCAAATTTGATGGTAGCACCTTGTAGCGGAGAAAAGGTAGCAATGATGAAGTGACATTTATTTTGGAATATCACTCCAAATAAAGTCAGGAAAAAATAAAAACAATTTTGCAAAATTTCGGTTTTTTCCGAATATCTCCGGAAGTATTCGGAATATCCTAAATATCAAAGCAGCATTTTGGTAAGCATCAAATTACGCAACTTTGTCCCTATTTAACCAACCCTGTATATCTTACCGTTTCCGAGATCCCAATGGTGTGGCTCGAATCTGAAGCACCCTGTACACCTTGGGAGTACTTGCATGGACAATAACAAATATAAGTGCCTCAGACACCAAAATAGAAACGGATCTGAGAAAAAAATGGGCAGCCGAATCCGATCACCCGAAATTTGCATTAAAAAGTAGTGATAGGCAGCTTGTGAAGAAGGTGGAGGGGAAAGTCGGAGAACGAGCAACGTCTAGGATGCACCCTCTATAACACTCTCGAACAACCACTTGAAAAAAATTAATTCTCATGTAAATTGACCTGGCGGATCCGATTTTGGAGTTCGCCAGTCAATCTGGATTTGCATAACTGGTCAAAACCCGCATTTTCTAAAAAAATCTTAAATTTTATGGATTTTTTTAAAATTTTTACTTAATGTATCTACCTTAGTTTTAGTCCGGTTAAATTGAAATTTTTGGGACAACCAATTAAGACCTTTGTTATCATGACTGATACAACAAAAATGCGAAAAAAGAATCACGATTCACCATAATATATATTTTTTTTAAGTTGGTGACACGACAATAATTGTTAAAATTGCTGCCAGAAACACTCGATCGATAAAACTTTTTTGCTGCACAAGCGGTTGCCATGCGTATTGTAGTTTCAGAGGTTCGGGATTTGTATTGCACTAATAATAGGCAATTTTTCGCGAGGATAACCAAGCATAATCTTTTGCTGGATTATGTGATGTGTCATTTGTGTCATAGTCCCCTAACTCCCCCACTATCAAATACTGGGATACTCGAGGACCAAGAACACTTAATTTCTTCTGTGAGAACAGACCGAAAATCACCTTTTCTACATTTAAAATCGACGAAAAAATCAACTCACTAGCACAGCCTGAATCGCAAGCATTCCATCGAGGTCTGCGGCCGACGTCATCACGATAAGCTGCTGATAGTGACGTCGCTCGCAGGCCTAGAATTTGATGGAGAGGGAGTTAGGGGAGTATGACACAATTGACACATCACCATAACCCAGCATACTCCTACTAATGTAGGAGCTGTCGAGCAGTCAATTGATTTATTGTTCAAAAGTTGCCCAACATTTCAATTAAATGCATGTCGTGATTACTGTGGATGAAGCCATTTATGAAATTGTTTACGGATTAAAAACAAAGTTTCCGGAAAAATATAAAATGTCATTCCAAGGATGGGTGTCCATTTTTTTTCAAAATCGGTACGGTTTTATGGTATTCGTGGCCCTTATGGGTTGAAAATATTAAAAAATTAACTTCAAATTGAATTTTTCTTGAAGATTTTCGATAGGGTTCCACATTCAAGTTTTGACAGGTGATAAAAAACATTTCTATCAACATTGTGTCCATTTTCCAAAATCGGTACGGTTTTAGGGTAATCATGGCCCTTATGAGATGGAAATATTAAAAAATTTGCTTCAAATTGATTTTTTTTTCTGAAGATTTTCGATAGGGTTCCACATTCAAGTTTTGACAGGTGATAAAAAACATTTCTATCAACATTGTGTCCATTTTCCAAAATCGGTACGGTTTTAGGGTAATCATGGCCCTTATGAGATGGAAATATTAAAAAATTTGCTTCAAATTGATTTTTTTTTCTGAAGATTTTCTATAGGGTTCCACATTCATCCTTTGACAGGTGATAAATAACATCTCTATCAACATTTTGTCCGTTTTTTTCCAAAATCGGTACGGTTTCAGGGCACTTATGGACTTTATGAGTTGAAAATATGAAAAAATTAGCTTCAAATTGAGTTTTTTTTTTCTGATGATTTTCGATCGGGTTGCACATTCCTCTTGACAGGTGATAAATACTTGATGTATCAACATTGTGTCCTTTTTTTTTCAAAATCGGTACAGGTTCAGGGCACTTATGACCCTTATAAGTTGAAAATATGAAAAAGTTTGCTTCAAATTGAGTTTTAATTTTTTTCTGATTATTTTCGATCGATTACCACATTCATCTCTTGACAGGTGGATAATACTTTATGTATCAACATTGTTTCCTCTTTTTTTCAAAATCGGTACAGGTTCAGGGCACTTATGGCCCTTATAAGTTGCAAATATGAAAAAAATTGCTTCAAATTGAGTTTTTATTTTTTTTTCTGATTATTTTCGATAGACTTCCACATTCATCTCTTGACAGGTGATTAATACTTTATGTTTCAACATTGTGCCTTTTTTTTCAAAATCGGCATTATAAACATAAATAGAACGTCTAAAAATGAATATTTCAATCGAAACAGGATAGAAAGAATCGGACATGTTATCAACATATATTTTTGTTTATAAATCCGTCTATCTGTGGTTGTAGGTCATTGGTTTTAGGGTATTCATGGCCCTTATAAATAAGTTGAAAATATGAAAAAAATTGCTTCAAATTGAGCCACATTCATCTCTTGACAGGTGATTAATACTTTATGTATCAACATTGTGTCCCTTTTTTTCAAAATCGGTACTGTTTTAGGGCACTTATGGCCCTTATAAGCTGAAAATATGAAAAAATTGCTTCAAATTGAGTTTTTATTTTTCTCCCGATGATTTTCGATCGGGCTACCACTCATCTCTTGACAGGTGATTAATATTTGATGTATCAACATTGTGTCCTTTTTTTTTTAAATCGGTACGGTTTCAGGGTACTTATGGCCCTTATAAGTTGAAAATATGAAAAAACTTATTTCAAATGGATTGGAGATAGGGTTCAACATTCATCTTTTGATAGGTGATAAATAACATCTGTATCAAATTTTTTTTTCAAAATCGGTACTTATGGGTTCTAGAAGACATTACCAAACTTGCAAACTAATCCAAACTAACCCAGGTTATTGTCGTTGAATCTGGCAATGTCTGATTAAAATTGCAAACTAACCAGGTTATTATCGGTAAGTTTGGTAATGTCTGATTAAACAGAAAAAGTGTAAATTTACAGATAGAAGTGTAAATTTACAGATAGGAGTGCATGTAATTTATGTTACAAAAAAGAGTTAGCTTTACGATGGCCAGCTGAGCGCCGTCTTATTATGATGCTGACCAACACTCCTATTCCTCTTTTATCTTTCCCATTCACTATTCAGCATTGGCGTACCGGCTTGGATAAAAGGGTCCTTCTTTGAATAACTTCCAGTAATAAATGTCTTTCGGCTCCACCTCGTTTTTTTTTTTATCATAGGTACTTATTCTTTTTTTTCAAAAATGAAATTGCCGTGTCTCCTGGGAAGTAATGACCTTTTCACGGGACGCAATTCCATTCGAATCTATACGGATTTTTGCGATGCGATCCGCTCCGGCCTGATCCGCCTAGTGGACGCGCACCTTAAAAAGTCTCTACAAGTGTATCGCGCAGCAATAACGCTATCTCTCACAACACTGACTATTGTGTATAAGTCCGTCTCCATTACTTCTCAAGAGACACGTCAATTGCATGTTTAAAAAAAAGAATAAGTACCCATGACAAAAAAAAGTACGAGGTGAAGCCGAAAGACATTTATTGCAGGAAGTTATTCAAAAGAAGGACCCTTTTATCCAAGCGGGTACGCCAATGCTGGACGAGAAAGATAAAAAGTTCCAGATAAAAGATGAATAGTGAATAGCATTAGCTGCTTACCAGCAAGCACTTTTCTTACCTTATCCTAAGTTAATGTTAGTTTTTTAGCTGAGCTAAGTTGTTTGGTCGTACGCGCAATTCTAATAAGCTGATCAAAATATACCTACTCAAATGCCAAATTTGATGTAACTTAGATATCTCATATATCAGTCGAAAATACGGGTGTCTTAGCAGGGATAAAGAGGGAGGTAAGATTCGAACTTAGTTGTGTCAAATCGTACGTGCAACTCAGTTCCTTTTCTTGAAGTTAGGTCAGAAAATGGCTAGTTCGTGAGCAGCTAGTGTTGGTCAGCATCATAGCATTTTGAAAAATAACAATTTTCAAGTTATTCGCATTTCTCACCAAACCAAAAAATGCTCTTGGTGTTACGCTACTGGAATACACCCCTGTATCAAGAGTAGGAACTTGGATTTGTTCATCAAGCTAATTGATTGCATACTATAATTGATAAATTCGGTTTAAATTACATAATGTCAAAGAAGCAATTTTTTTTCTGCACACCACAGGAGGCAATAATTTTGAATAAGTGCTTCAATCTTTCCTCGGACGCAAGAAATTCCACTTCATGCAACAGTATAAAAACAAATACCACTCTGAAGAGAAACCCCCCCTTTTTTAGGGAAAAATGTAACCCTTTTAAAAAATTCGATAATTTGAGCTATAGCCAATTTTCGAAAAATTTGAGAAATTACTTTTTTTAGAATAGTCCAAAGATCAAAAACATGGATAGAAAAATTTCCAAGATCATAAATTGATATAAATCGATATCTCTTTCCGTTTCGAAAATATCGAGATTTGAATTTGGGTAAAATTTTCCATGTTGCAAAGCAACTGTCCACCAGTTTATTGTATACATCTACATATCTCCAAAAACAGAAAAGTTTTATCGATCGAGTGTTTCTGACTGCAATTTTAACAATTTTCGTGTCACCAACTTAAAAAAAATATATTATTGTGACTCGTAATTCTTTTTTCGCATTTCTGTTATGTCAGTCATGATAACAAAGGTCTAAATTGGATCTCCCAAAAATTTCAATTTAATCGGACTAAAACTAAAGGAGATAAGTAAAAATTTTAAAAAAATCCATAAAATCATTTAAGTTTTTTACGCTTTTTCGGAAAATGCGGGCTCTGACCAGTTTCGCAATTCCAGATTGACTAGCGGACTTCAGAATCGGATCCGCCAGTCCAATGTACATAAGAATATTTTTTTTTTTAGGTGGTCGTTCCCTCGTTCTCTGACTAAGAGGGTTAATAGCTAGTTCTTGAAGATGCTTTACAAAATGAAAAGAGGACTGTTGGTTGCATCCAGAAAAATCTACCCGTTTTGTCTAAGGGACAAAGGTTCGATGCAAATAAAAATGCTACTAAAAACATTGAAATTGCTTTTATTGGTGGACAGTTGTACAGACAAGTGAAGTATTGGGCGATCGATATTACATAGATACAACATAGTTACTCGCACGCCGACACCGTCATTCAAAATTGAGTAGCGAAATAGTAGTTTACATCATTAGCCCGGTAAAACAGTTTTTACTAGCGAACCGTAGGGCGAGCTTGTCACCTTCAAGAGCCAGTAAAAACTGTTACCTGGCGTATAATGTACAATAATTTATTTGTTACTCATTTGTAAAAGATAAAGGGTCAATCAAAAATGTATACATAACAAAATTTTGAAATTCATATTTGTTTCCTTGATTTTTTTTCATACAAGCTTTGGTAGTTTGGTATAACTATGAGAACGAGACGTTAAGTCATTGTTTCTAGTAATAAATAGGTTTTCTGTCAAATTTGCATTTCGCAATTTTTTTCAAGAAATGAATATGCTAGAAAATATTATTAATAAATTTGCAGTGGTAGCTAACAGTTTATCACCAGAAAAGTCTTCCAGAAGGTACCTACAAACAATTATTCTTGTGATAAAACTGATTTTTTAAAAATAAATAGGTAATTCTACTGACTTGTAAAAAGTTTTTACACATTGGCTGTCAATAGAGCCAATAGCTTGTAAAAATCAATTTTTGTTGTTTATGTTTTGACTTGATAAGTGACGTTTTACAAATGAGTGACAAATAAAAATATTTTAAATACATTTTGACCGTATTGGTGCTCTGCTCTCATGCTACTAATATTAGTATACTCTTTTAACATCCTTCGTATCAAGTCAAAATTCTACCCAATAAATTCATTTAGCCAGCGGTGTACAAATATTTTTTTCCTTCAACAGTTTATTAAAACTATTATGTTCACTACTGACTTATCAATCTGACACGATTTTGACATTACCTGTGTGTCAAAGGAGTGAAATTTTGACACATTACGGGGGATGTTTATATAGTGTGTGCCAATTGCAATGATTCTCGCTGTACATAAAAATTAACCTCATATACTAAAAAGCTGGAATTGTCAATGTCTATGATAAATTTTCTGGAATGGCCGAAATTCTGGGCAATACATCTATTGTTTTGAGATCCAGGGGAAGTTGATACAGAGGTAGCCTTGGTTTAGGCCTGGCTCTTTCGGCTGAAAGCCTGATAAGGAAGAAAAAATTAGCGGAGTAAGACTATAACTTATATTTTTGTGTTTGTGAGTTTCTTGCAAAAATCAATAACCGATCACCAAAATACAATACAGAAAAGAGCTAACCTAAAACACTTATTGAAACTATACCTACGAAACGTGTATCCAGACCATAACAGTTGATTGAGACTCTTCTAACTCTGTGACAGCTTTATGCCGTCAATCAAGGCGTTGAAAAAGCGGAAGCTTATCCAACCTATTAAGAAAAAAAAATCTCTACAATCTTGGTGTTTGATGAGGTGGAGGTACAAGTTTGAACTGACTCATGGTGTTATATCAATATTCAACCTGATTATTAGTAGGAAATGTCTTACCTCTAAAGAAATACATTCCCAGCTGCAGTAAAAATGTCAAGATATTATCTTCACCATGGATAAGATCAAAAACCATCCGTATGAAATATTTCTGCATTAAAATTATTCCGTATCCTTTCTATATGTGTCTGCTATATTACCCTGACAAGTGTATCCTGACACTTAGTGGAAATCAACCTAGAGCACTACGAAAAGAAGCAGAATCAATCTGAATGAGATCCCCATTGCAGCCTTCAATCGATTTTAATAGTTTTGATGTTAGCTCGACACTTGAGTTTTTGTGATTCCGGCTTCGCTTCCACTAACAATGCACTTTCACAGAAAAAAAGGCAAAAATAAAAAGTAAAATAAACGGAGCATGGATAATCAATCAGAGAGTGTTTGAGCCAATTCTGATGTAAGTTTTTGCACTTACAGAACAAATTTCAGCAAAATAGACAATGTGCTTGATGCCGTAGTAACCCTCTTTGGCTCATTACTACCGACCTTTAACTTGAAACATTCAAATTGATGTATTCCTAGAGGATTTGCAGAAGGATGAAGGTCACATCGTAGGAAAGGAGGCTACACGTGGAAACAAAATGCGGAGAAACACAAACGGCCCATTTATAAAGTTTTTTTTCGCTCACAGTAGACAACTATCAACAAATAATAATGGTAAAACCAGCTTTTAGAATGCTTGATAGTCCCAAGAATGACTCTATTACTTTCTGGAAAATAACAAAAACTAATTTGAGCATTAGCTATGTACTGAAATACATTTTTCAGGCGAAATAAAAGATTTATTTTATACTAAGTATTTATTCAAAATGATTAGCAAGCATTTTTGTTTTTCATTTCATAAAGGATTTTTTAGCGACTAACCGTTTGTAACCGTGTTATAAACGGTAATTGAAAATATGATGTACTTTTAGTTACCGTTTATAACACGGTTACAAACGGTTAGTCGCTAAAAAATCCTTATACTTTTGAGCCCATGCACTCCGCGGTCACCAGTTCAACCTAGTCGTACCTATTGACTGGGAGCTCATAACACAAAAAAGTTAGTCATTTGTGACAGGTATGGAGACCCCCTATAGGTCGAATTACGTAGTGAGGAAAACGAAAAAGATGATAACTTTCTTGCCGTTGGGGTCTTATCGCATGGCGATTAATCAAACTTCTCAGATAAATTCCGAATTTCAAAGGCTTTGTAACACGAAGATTCTTGTATTTTCCGATAGTTTATGGAAAAAAAACTAGTCGGAAATTAGCCATACTTTTCCGGTGGGACTTATTGTATGATGTTAATCACAATTAGGAGACTATTCAATTAGCTGGGAGCGTATATTGTTGTATACTGTTCAAACTGACAATAACCAGTAAACTGTGATTAGAAATAAAAATGAGACTACGCGTTTCCCGTGGTATGGGTCAAATACGGACAATATTAATAAAAAAATGTAAGATTATATGAGGAGTTTTAATTATCTGTAACAGTCTGGCACGATTTTTTTCTGAATGTTCAAGATACAAACAATCTAAATATCAAGTTTCAAACATATATGGTAGTGGCAATCTTATACCTAATTGTATAATATTCTACGGCTCCCGCAGCAGTCTTCCCTGGATTGTGACCGTACCGCCGGACTCATTAGGCAGGTGACACACTGGAGAAATAGGTTTCATGAGACTTGTAAACTGAAGCAAGTTTCATGTTACTTTGTTTCATGTCAATGCACACAGTATAAAAAAATATTACTTTGCCATACTGTAATGGGAACTTCGACGACCTGTAGAAGTTGTAGCTGAAAAACGTTCCAGAAAACCACTTCTTCAAGTATGGCACAACTTTCAGATTTCACGATGAGTATGGCATAATTTTTCCGAAGTATATTCCCTTGTAAACTTTCGAAAAATTTAAATGCCATATTGTAACAATTTGTTTCGTCATTATTTTTTTGGTCTCATCCTACTTAGCGCAAGTGTGACAGTCTTCAACGCCATGGTATGAGTATGGGATAATTGTTTTCAGGTAGAATCGTATAGAAACAAACTGAATACAATGATGCCATACTATACTGTAATTGTTGTTTGACAAGGGGCCAGGAAGAAGAAGAAGAAGACTATACTGTGATAAATAATTCTACATCTTGTATCAGTTGTAGCTGGAAGACGTTGCAGAAAACCAGTTTTTTAAGAATGGTACCACTTTTGCACTTAATTATAAGTACCTATGGCAAATATATAAACGGTCCCATTGTATCATGAACTTCCGAAAAAACTAATGCTATACTTTTACAAATCGTTCAGCAGCATTATCAAAGAAATCTACGTCTTTGGGGCGGTATGGCGGTTACTTGGAACCATCAGAACGGTATGGCACGGTAATTTTCGTGAATGACTCCTCAAAGATAATCAGTTGAAAAAAAGAATAGCTTGTTACAAATGTTGGTATGCCGGGCAATAAACCCCACCGGATAAGGATGAACATTTCGCTTCCGACTAGTTATTTTTTCATAAACTATCGGAAAATACAAGAATCTTCGTGTTACAAAGCGTTTGAAACCCGCAATTTATCTGACAAGTTTGATTAATCGCCATGCAATCAGGCTCCAACGGCAAGAGAGTTATCATCTTTTTTCTTTTCTTCATTACGTAATTCGAAGGGGTCGCCATACTTTTCACAAATGACTAACTTTTTTGTGTTATGAGCTCCCGGTCTACTATCTTTTGCCTGAACGTGCCGGTCTCAAGGGAGGGTGATATTACATTTTTTACGATATCAACTTTTTCACTTTTAGCTAAACTACTTAAAACGGCTAAAGTGTATCCATCGTTGCCAAACGACCACCATTTGGATGTTGATGGCTCACAGGTTTCTAGAACCAATGAAAAGGAAACACCAAAAAAAAAGCGCAAAGAATGAAGACCTAAGGGAACCGGTACGGTCCTATACTCCTTAGCAACCAACGGTGGATTCTGGAAAACTGCCAAGGTGGTAAGATTTCACATATTACATATTCATCATTTTTATGCATTTTTTTCCAATTACCAATTGGCTATTTTTCGTTAGTCGAAATTTCTGTCAGGTATCTGTCATATATTATTATACAGGGTGTTTGGTGCATCGTTTGCCAAATTTAACTGCCCGAAAGAGGGGGCCATTTGCTAACTCTTCAGCCATAAAAACTCATCCTTGACCCCACGGGTTTTTTTTCTTGATTTGATTTTTATAGCTTTTTTTGAATCTCAAAACTCGCCATTTAAACTTAAATTAAAAAAAAAAAGTTGTTGGCCTAGCCTCCAAATTTTATTTTTATTTTTATATGTACTGTGGTATGGTTCCACCAAATACAAAATTATTTGCCATTAAGAGGCCTGGGTACCTCCCGCATAATTGAGATTCGATCGCAGCGCCATTTGTAGTTCACGAGTTACACTTTCACACAATTTGGCAACACCGCTAGCTGCCGGCCACTTTCCGTCGCTCGGCTGGCTTCGCCCCAAATTATTTATCCTAAAGTTAATTGGCGCACGGTAGCCATATTCAAATCATAAGATAACCAAAGGCGTAGGAGGATTTATTTGGTTTTATCATTTGTGATTATCGCGTTTATTATATCAAATAATTTGAAGTAAATGGAAAAAACTAAAAATAACAAAATGTAATTATTTTTTAGCGTAGTAGCGCACCCCGGGTTTACGCTAGTTAATTTTTATTACACACTTTGTCGTTCAATTTCCTTCAATTTGAGTATTTTTGAAGCACATTGAACTACTAAAATAGGTATTATAACCACTGTTGTGCCCGTATTACATCTGTGTATTTTTCCATTGTCACCCTGAACTACATGAATAAATACACGGAAAAATACACAGATGTAATACGTGCATTGGAGTGCACGAAGTATTTCGTGCTCTAGTGCGCAAAGTATTGCGTGCACGTCGCTAAGGTAAATAAAACCAATTTGAGATATTTCGCACAGAAATGAGTGTGAAAATGTCGTAGTTTTTTGACAAATTGTGTTTTTATCCGTCAGACTACATAACCTGACAGCTTATCAGAAGGTGAATAAGCCGGCTCTAAAGAAACGATAAATGGGTAAAGCATGTTTTTTTTTTTAATAAAAAAATCTGATATTTCTGTGACCTAGTAAATTTACCTCATGGATTCCGCAGAATTTATCTCCATTGAGTTTTTTTTTTTAATTTGATGGATGAGCATCAGTAATATCATTGTTATTGTCATTATTGATGCTGAGATAGTTATCAAGCGGAGTTCGGATAAGTTTTTGGACGAGGAAGACACTTTGCGCACATGTTGGGAACAAAATTTTTCCTACGAATTTCTACCGCACTTAGTGTACATTAATAAATAATATGAACAATATCAAACGTATTTTTAAAAGAGTGCGGTAAAGAAGTTTCATCTACGAGCGTGCGGTAACTAAGGTATATCACACGATTTTGCGTGCGGTATGTACCATATAACCGCACGACGTGTGGTAATTTTATTACCGCATGGCGTGCTGTAATAGCGTGTGGTAATATTATTACTGCATGCCTTCAATTACCTACCTATCACCTAAGTTCTACCCGTCCACTGTCAAATTAATGTGCCAGAAGCAATTTAATTTTCTATAATTTTCCAAACTTCTATCGGATATTTTGCTACCGCACGGTTGTAGATAAAATACTGTATATAATTCGTATGGTAATTAGATTATGTCCGCCCTTAGAAATTGCAAAGCTCGCCTCACCGGCTCGGTTGGCAAATTTCTCCCGTGTGCGGTAATAACCTAAATACCACACTTGTTTTATAATATACTATTACAGCACTGCGGTAAAGAATTTTTATGTACGACCCACACTGTAAGAGCTTATTACGTAACTCATTTAAGCCTGTTTGAGTGTTTGAGTTACGTAATAAGTTGTATTATCGTACTTAGTGATGTAATCAGCTCATTACATCACTAGTGATGTAATATAAATCACTTGTGATGCAGCGCCGGCCTTAGGGGGGTGCAGAGGAGCTAACTGCACCCGGCGGCAAAATTTAAGAGGCGGTAAATTGAGAAAATTAATCAAAATAGAAATCAAAAAAAATCGAACGGTACTCAGAAGGCAGCTTTAGCTTTACCAGGTAAAACTAAGAACAAGGCAACAAAAAGCAACAAGCTTACAAGAATTTGAAACCGACATCCGCCGTCTGGTTAATTTGGCCTATCCGGAAGCATCAACATAAATACGGAAAAGTTTCAATTTATCTAGTATCCATGACGTCAATTCAAGGAAAGAAGAGCCAGGCATACATGAGGATAAGATGTGGAAAGTCAGGATGGCTGAGCGGATAAGGCGCTGCGTGGTTGCAGTCCACTTAGACAGGCATAGTGATGTTAGGCAAGAGAAAAGATTGAGTCATTATGGATCTGAGTGCAGATATAGATGAAGAAGAGGACGTGGTGCGTCTTGGTAGTCAAAGTCAGATCAGGACGATGATTAAGAAGGGAGGCAGTGTTACGATAATGCATTGACATCGCGGTGCCGGGACTCCAAGATATTGAATTCGTCGCTTGTTCACGTTGACCAGTGTGCTTTTATCTAGAATTCTATTATATTCGATTCGATGTTTTCTGGCTAAATCTCGAGTGCAATTTCGACTGTATAAATAGAGCGTGTGTGAATTTTGTAAAAAGTCCATTAGTTTAATAAAGGTTGGTTGTTACTATTTGTGAAGTGAGTTTTAGTGAACCCGGAATCCGTGACAGTATTTATATTTATTTTCTAACTGTTCAAGCTGATAAAATGAGCAAAAACGAAAGGTGGCAGTGCTTTTTCGAAATGACAAAAATTTAAAAAAAAAGGGAGAAACTTAATAAAATCTTGGAAAAGACTCAGCGTCTAGATGTTCTGTTTATTAAGGCCTGTAGGTGCGTCTAAAGAAAGTAAGAGCGAATTCAAATCAGATTAATAAATAACACTCTTTACTGCCGGTTTATTCACCTCCTGATAAACTGTCAGGTATGCGATCTGACGGATGAAAACGCAATCTGTAATCTCACTGGGGCCCTATTCTCGTCTCAGAGAAAGGAGAGCTCCTCGATCGAACGAATTTTTTGTTCTTGTCAGCGTAATCGAAAAGTGAACGAGAATGATAAAGACGAAAAAATTTGTTGTTTTGGGAGCTCTCCTCTCTCTGAGACGAGAATCGGGCCCCTGGTCGGCCGGTTATTCGCCGACCAATCGAATTATAGAAAGGTAAATGTATCTTGCAGATAGTTACTAACAAGTTTATTTGAAGGTGAATAAACCGGGCCTTAGCATAAAATTTGAAAAAAATGTTGGGTTTTAGGGATATGATATGGGTTGCGTGGTGTTAATTGCTTTAAAAAAAATGTACATTATTTTCACATAGAGACTGCTACTCATCTGTATCTGTGAAAAAATAGACATTTGAAAAAAGTATGTATCGACCCAAATTTTTTTTTTTCCCCTAATCAAAATCTAGGAAATTAGTTTTTCTCAATAAGCCTCCCCAAACTTTTCTCACTTTAGCTTGAAGTTCGTCTAATATATCACTCTTTTTTACTTTGTTCTTATTTTTCTTGAGTTTATTTGCGATATTTTGAATTTTTACTTAATTTTGTTAGTTTATCAGTGTACCATACCCATGTATGTATTTTTAACTTCAAAAACTAGGAACCTTGAGGCGGTGGGATTTGAATTGCACCCGGCGGTAAATCAGGTAAAGCCGGCACTGTTGTGATGTAATGCGCTCATTACGTAACTCATTTTCATTGAAAAACGGCACTTTTTAAAATTAATTTATTCGGAAAAGTTATAAATTTAATATTTTGTGGAAAATAAAACCAATTTGGAATACATACAAAAAAATCTGCGTCGTACATAAAATGCTGTATATCACACGTACGGTAACGCTCATTACACCACTCGTGTGATTACCACTCGTTACTGTAATAAATCAAGCTCATACCGCACTTGTGATATAAATAACTATTACCTACGAACGTGCGGTAAACACCTTTACCGCACTTATTTGTGAATAGAAAGTGGCACTGATTGAATGTCGCGAATCGAAGTTCGGTCAAGCCGTTGAGGGCGGCAGAGGCACTTTCCGCATGTATTAGGTACAAAATTTTACCTATGAGCATATACACCCCCCAAAAAAATGGCATCAATTAAATTATTTAATGAATTAGATTAATTAATGAAATTGAATTAGATTTAAAAATGACAAAAAATCTCTTTTCTGGAAAACAAGGGATTTTCGATTATAAATACCAAAGTCTACTTTACTGCACACTATGCGGTAATAGTTATTTACCTAACAGATGCATAAAGTGATACTTTACCGCGCGCAGTTGACCGAACGACGCGAAGCGGAGTTCGGTCAAGCCCTTAAGGGCAGTAAAGGCACTTTCCGCATGTGGTGGGTACAAAATTTTACCTATGAGCATCTAACATCTCCAAAAAAAGGCATTAATAAAATTAATTAATGAATCAGATTAATTAATGAAATTAGATTAGATTTAGAAATGATCAAAAATCCATTTTCTGAAGAAAAAAAAGGATTTTTCATCATAAATACCAAAATCTACTTTACCGCATACTATGCGGTAAAGTTAACTTTACCGCACACTTGCAGTCCACTTTACCGCATACTATGCGGTAAAGTAACTTTACGGCATAGTGCGCGGTAGAGTGCTACTTTCCATTTCCAAATAAGTGCGGTAAAGTGCACTTTACCGCACGCTCGTAGGTAAAGTAACTATTCAGCACTACGACACGCAAATGAGTGCGGTGAAGTGCACTCTACCGCACGGCATGCGATAATATTATTACCGCACGCTCTATCCACATAGGTACGTAATACCTTCAATCGCCTACCAAAGATAAATTACCTACCTATCACCTAAATTCTACTTGTTCACTGTCAAAAGTGAAAGGCCAATTTTTTTCATCATTCTTTAAACTTCTTTTAGATATTTTGTTACCGCATGCTTGTAGATAAAATACTGTATAATAGGTATGGTATTTAGGCTATTACCGCCCTTAGAGATTACAAATTTCTCTCGCGTGCGGTAATTACCTACCTAGTTACCACACCTATTAATTATTATATAAAATAATGTAATATTACCATTTTACCTAGATTTTTTTCATAGGAAGTCGCCAATTTTTACGTTCAGTAGATAAACGTAATCTTTTCCTATCAAAAATTTCTGAAGTTGTACCAAAGGTTTTACCCAGATTATTTTCAAAACACAAAAGCAATGCAAAAACTCTTCGACGGCACGGGATGGTCAAAGCAATTATTGAGATAAGAATGAATATTATTTTATTGTCGGGATGTTGTCGAAGCGCCGGCCGGTGGTTGGCGGGGCAGTTCTCAGTGTTGCCATGCCATAGAATATGTAGTTGCGATTGCATGAATTGATCCGAAATAATACATTTTCTGTTTATTTATGTTTTAACAAGAATGTAGGTACGTGTTTAACAAAAAAAATTATATTGGTAAAAAATGTTAGTATTTTAACATAGAAATGTGAGAAGTATTTTATATTCCAATCTTTTTTTTTTTGAGAGGCGAGATAATTTTTAGAATTACTTTTTTCTATAAAAAATTACTTTTCATTCTTCTGTAATTCATCATCTATCATCCCACCAAATTTCATTGATGTTGATCCAATACTTTAGACGTAAATCAAAAAATAGTTTAACCCGTCGCACAGAGGTACCCAGGCCTCTTAAGGTCTTATTTACGTTTTCATACCAAATATCGAATATTAGCCTGCTGTGTTCCGATACACAAATTTAGCAAATTAGTGAATATGTTAAAATGTTTTTATGGCATATAACATACCACTGGAAAGGGGATAAAATAGAGAACTTTTTAAGGGAATTTGAAGATCACGATCGACTTTAGTTTTTTTTTTGTTGCATTAAAAATTTCACTTTTCAATTTATTTTTACCTGTTTCAAAAATTTTATCAGTTAATAATGAAAAGACTAGACCATAATGGGCAGTAATTCTGTATTTGGTGGAACCATACTATAGTACACATAAAAATAAAAATAAAATTGGGAGGCTAGGTAAATAACTTTTTTTTAATTTAAGTTTAACTGGCGAATTTTGAGATTTAAAAAAAAAAAAAAAAAAAACCAAATTGAAAAAAAAAACCTAGAGGTCAAGGATGAGTTATTATGGCTGAGAGTTCGGGTAGTTAAATTTGGCAAACGATGCACCAAACTTGCTATTGGTTTGAAACATTTCTAATTAAATTATTTTAATTAAAAAACAATTATTATTCTTTACTAAACCGCAGCAGCACAAGACCAGAATATAGGTAACCTCATGTTCAATAAAAAAATCTAAATACATAAAACCTCTAATTTGAAAATTGTCAAATATTCAAAATCTATTTCTCAATTTAGATAAGACATCAGTCAGATGACAATCTGCCAGACTTTATTCACACCTCTGCTTGACTTTATTCACACCACTGCCTCACAACAATTATTATTTTTAAAAAATCATCACAAAAAATCATATACACAAAAATAGCCTTCGATTTTTAATTCCTAGATAAAATTTTTATCAAATCATTGATGTTGCCAGGATACAATTTTTATCTCTCTTGGGATTTTTTCACAAAGATGGATAGAATGACTCATTTGAGTTCCTGTTCAGAAGGATGAAACTGATGAAAGTTTCTATTTTATTCCCAATTGTGGAAAAAACAGTTCCTATGGATATGCCAGATCATCATATCAAAGTCAATTCGATGTTTAGTTTTCAAAAGTTGGTGGTTTAAGTTGGCCTCATACAGGGCTCACCAACATATCCATTTTGTTGCTACTTTCATTGCTAGGTTCGTCGCATACATTAATTTCTTCTATATTTCTCTCCATTTTTTTCTTAATTCTTCAGAGACAGTCCTTGTTTTCCCTTTAAACGTCCCTATTTTGTCTCTGATTTATTGTCGGAGCATTCCTATTCCACCTTTCACTTTCATTTCTACCCACGTTTCGATTTCTTCAGTGACCTGTCAATATCGTTTTGTCAATATGCTTACTTCTTCCTTCTTCTTCTCTTTAAATCGTTTGTCTTCTTGTTTTCGAAATTTTCTAAAGCCGATAATGATCTGAAAATTTAAATGAAAAACGTGCCTTGTTGACAAAGCTTCGCTTAAATTAAAAGTACATACAGGGTAAAAATTTTGAAAAGTAGTTATCGGGAATATCTCTGAGACAAAAAATACTATCAGGAAAATCTCAAATACGTTTCGGGGGATTGGAGAGGAAACCAAAATGAGATATTTTTTGAGCCTCATCCCTTAGGGGGAGCTACCCGAGGTGATGTGTCTCGGGAATCTGATTTGTAACCATTCTCAGTTTCATAAGACGTAACTGCACATAATATTAGACAGCAAGCTATTACAACTCCTAAATCTTTATTGGTTCACACTGTATTATAATATAATTCGGTAATCTGGTTTTCTTTAAAAAATGTACAGGGTGGCCCATTTTCATTCTCATACTGGGCTATATTAGGAGCTAGAAGAGGTACCAAAAATCTGGGAACACATTTTCGAATTTTTTTAAATTTGGAAAATAAATTTTATTATTATTATTATTTTTCTTTTCTTTCTCGGATATATCCGGATAATAGCCATACAAACGGGTAAAATTTACCAAGTGTGTATGACGTTCTTACTATTGTGTTAAAAGTAATGATCTAACAATAGGCGTATTCTTTCGATCTGAACAAACTGATCGAAGTCACTTGAGGTTTGTTTCAAATAATTTTCATCCCGTGTTACAACGATTTCATTGGCCCCAGCTGTTTTTTTGACGCCTCATGAACAAACCTCATGTGATCACAATCAGTTTGTTCAGATCGAAAGAATACCAGGAATGCTGCTTGTTTTCAGGATAACCGCTTTTTGAACCTGCTGGTGAATGTAAGATTTTAGATGTAGATCTTCAAGATGCTGCGTGAATTTCACATGAGTAATTCCTGTTGCTGATACTATTAGTGGAATAATATATACTTTTTTTTTTGGTTCCAGATTCTTTCTATTTCGATTGCTAGGTTTTTCTATTTTCTGACTGTATTTCTTTGTTACGTTAACATCTGCAGGAACAGATATATCTATAAGGTAGGTTGTTTTTTGTTTTTTATCTATCAGTGTTATATTAGGTCTATTGGCCGGTATTGTTTTATCTGTGTGAATTGTCAGGTCGTAGTATAGTTTGTAGTTTTTATCTTCGAGAATACTTTCAGCTGTATAATGGTAGTATGCTTTGGTCTCTTTTATAAAGTTATGTGATGAAGCGCAATTTCTTGGTGTATTATTTTTGCTGCTATATTATATTATGTCTTTCTGTATATGACGTTCCTGCTAGAATTTTGCAGTCCCCTATGATGATAAGAGATTAGTTTTTCTCAAATAGATCAATATATTATTAATTTATACACCAAAAGGTCTCTGCCAGAATTTTAATTAACCAATGAAGATGCAGCGTCGTAGCCGTGGTGCTCGGGCGCTGCATGCCAAACCCAACTTCATAGGCTTGGCAGACGATCTTCGTTGTATCTTATTCGTGGCAGACTATTATTTTTGTGTTTTTTACTATAAAAAGAAGTATTTTGATTAATTTCAGCCTTGCGGGTATAATTTTTTTCTATATTTTTTTGCGCTTCCTTATGTGGGTGTTTCTTATTTTCTTGTTGTAGGTGACATTTTCTACATAGATCATTATCTATATTATTCTTCAATATGTGTTTTTGGTAACTTTTTGTGGCGATCACTTGATCCTGAATAGCAAGTAGGAATACTTCAGTTTCTGGAAATAGTTCACCCTTTTGTAACCATTTATATGTGCTTTGTCTGTCAATATTTTCTTTATTCATTATATGTAAGTGTTTCCCATGGAGTGTTTTCTGTGCCCACTGTTCACTTCTTTCTTCACGATATGTTTTTTCGCATATTGTAGGATAGTTCTTTTCTGAAAGATTAAGTGGTGTATATCCATTGTCAGCTAGTGATATTGCTTCATTTATGGCCAGTATTATAAAACACTGAACCGATGGTTGAGTTTCAACCTTCGGTTGACTCCATGCAAATTGATAGGATTCAACCGAAGGTTGAAACTCAACCATCGGTTCAGTGTTTTATATTACCGGCCCTTAGGGGGTTTGATTTACCATGGAAGAAGCTTCTTAGAATTTTTATTTGTCTTGCATGCAGTAAGTGAATATCTATAAGTCCTCTTGCTCCGTTGTTTGTTTGTGGATTGGTGGATTTTGTCTATTTGATTATTCCAAAGGAATACGTGAGAAGAGATATAGCGCATGTGTTTATTGCTTTAAAGAGATTTTTCGAGTTCAATTTAGATTTAAGGAGCAGTTTTAAACGAAGAATGTAATGCCTTAGCAATTCCTTTTTGATGAGAGTGTGTTCTAGCCTTGTATTTTGCTCAAATCCTAAGTACCTATAAGTTTCGTTTTCGTGCATTTTGTTTAGTGTCTGCTTCTATAATGTTTCATCTGATATCTCCTCCTTCCATTTTCCCTTCTGAATTACTAACATTTTACATTTACTCATGCCAAATTCCATTCTGATGTCTGTTGTTATATCTTCTACAGTTTTAAGTAAACCTGCCATTTGTGTTTTTGTTGAAGTATAAATTTTGATATCGTCCATGTAGAGTAGGTGGTTTATTTTGTGTTTTATTTTATTTTCGTGCTTTATGTTGAATCCGTATGATGTTGAGTTTAGAGCGTTAGATAGAGGATTTAGGCATAGACAGAACCACAGTGCAGTTAGCGAGTCGCCCTGGAAAATTCCGCGGCTGATGGGTATATGGTCTGTTTGCAAATGCTCATTGTCTGTATTTAATTGAATTTTTGTTTTCCATTTCGTCATTGTTAATCAGAGAAAATTGCAGAGTATTGTGTGTATTCTATACAGTGAGGGGCAGGCTACTAGGTATATAGGATATAACTTGACGAATTTGCAGGCGTCCGCATGTGGCAAAATGACAAATATATTTAGTGCTAAAGGGTCATTTACATCCACTTAACTTAACTTGACGTACGGAAAATTAATAATAAAAAAAAATTTGAAGATCACATAGTGGTTACATCCACTCAAAAATTAAGAAAATTAACATGACACACGAAAAGTTGAACCAACTTAAGAAAATCCGTGCAATAAATAATAATTTCCATTTCTGTGCATATAATTTCACTTGACAGTTCAGGTTATAAGTGCGCATACGTCATGTAAGATAATTTACTTCATTGTTAACAAACACCTTCTCAGTTTCGTACGTTAGTTATAATTTTCCGTACCTTAAGTTAAGTTAAGTGGATGTGAATGACCCTTAACTCATGACAACCAGGTAAAAACAAAACGTGAAAAGACTTGTCACTCAAAAAACTAAGGCTAAAGACACAATGGCTGAGATACGTTTTCGGATACGAGACTAGGCCCGTAACTATGCGGACTACGAAACCGCGTGCGCAGATCGATGCGGAGACGGATACATATAAAAATTCAGGATAAGCAAGTAGACACTTTAAGCAGGCCCTGAATTTCAAACGTAGGTATCTAACGCAGGATAGATAGTAAATACGGTGGTCTCGTTGCGTTACGTTGTCCGTATCGTTACGGGCCTAGCCTCGTATCTGTATCCGAAAACGTATCTCAATCATTTGACACTATTGAGGGATCTACCTGTCAGTTATTACTAAAATAACTTCAAGAACATAAACACAGTACTTATGGAAAAAATAAAACCTACAAACACAGCTACAAAATCAAAACAAAACTTTTTGTGGTTAGAAAACGTGTCATCATACGATCGTTTATGTAATGTATGACCATGAAAGGACTTTTAGGCGGTCAACGTAAGTCGATGCGTTCACAGAAGCGGATACGGATACGTAGGAATATTTAGGGTTTGCTTAAAGTGTCTAGTGTCTACATTGATAACCAACGCTTAGCTATCTGCACGCGTAAACTTAATAATTATAAATAAATAAAGCTTGACGAAATATCTGAAAGCATGGCGCAGACGCTACGTTTTGCACAACGTTTTGTCTGCATACAGTTAAACACTTAGAGCAGGTAAAGCGCTGTCCTACGGACATAAGGAGTAGGAACGCGCCATTCTGCTATGACACTAAAGTGAAGCCAGTTTTTGGCAGGTGTTTGTACACGAAATGACAGGTAAAGCATTGAATTGCCTAAACCGCCATTATTTTGGATCTCAAAATACCTGGAAAAATACGGCTTCAAATTCCAACTTTATGTTCCTATTCCTCCCACTTAGGAAATTACCTGCTCTAAGGTTAAACACGTTGCAGACAAAACGTTTTGATCAGTAAGCTGAACCGTAGCATCTGAACCGTGCTTAAGTCTGTATCTAAATCGTACTGAAGTAAACAAACGTCAAATTTGTTGAACGAACGACAGTGACAGGGGTTCAAACGGCTGCGGACGGTGGTAAATTCGTCAAGTTGGATCCTATATACCTAGTAGCCTGCCCCTTACTGTAGATTTGTAATACTTTTCGAAGCCAAGAGTGTGGGACTGTGTCAAATGCTTTTTTATAGTCGATGTAGCACGTATGTAGGTTTCTGTGCTGTTTTTCGACTTGTTTCATTTTCACACTATCGATAATTAGCTGTTCTTTACATCCTTGACTGTTTTTCCGACATCCCTTCTGTTCCTCTGTGAGTAAGTTTTGATCCATTAAATGTTCCTCTATTTTTAAACATGCATGAAGTGATTATTTTGTAAAGATTTTGCAGACATGTGATTGGCCTATAATTGGCTGGATTTTTTGTGTCATCACCTTTCGGTATTAAATATGTATTTCTTTCAGTTCAGAATGCCGGTAGGGAGTCAGGGTATGAAATAACTTTATTTATTTTAGATGTGAGGGATGGGTGAATGGCCAACTGTTGTTTATACCAAAAATTGTGTATTCGATCAGTTCCTGGGCTTTTCCAATTATGTGTTTTACGTATAACTGCGAGTAGTTCTTCTGTAGTAATTTTGTTATTTTATTATTACTATTATTATTATTTTGTCCAATAGTAGGCGGTAGAAACCGATGAGGCTATTGTCTAATTGTCTAAGTGCACGTATTTGACATATTGCCGACTGCACCATAAAAGAAAAGGCTTACCCAAACTATTTCAATGGTCCATAATGGACTAATCTTGAGGTGGATTCTTGCATCTCTTGATCAAATCTGTTTTTGAACTGATTCACACTGGACGCACCAACTGTATCCTCCTCCAAAGAGTTATATGTATACACTATTCGAATAGTAATAAAGTTTTTTCTAGGAAATTACGCTGATTTCTCTTTGGAAAGTTTTTTTGAGTGCACGAACAGTAGTCATTAGTTATTTTATAAGTTTCGATTAAATCACCTCGCATTCTTCTTTCTTTCAGAGTTGTTAGCTTTAGAGTTTTTAGTCTGTCACTATACGGTTTGTTCCTCAATTCTAACGGAATTTTAGTTACGCATCTCTGCACTTTCTCCAAGGCCTCGATATCCTTGACATAGTAATGATTCCAGACGCTGTAAGCATAACTTGGGTCTTATGTAAGATTTATGGAGCAAATTAATGGTATTCACCGAATGGTCTTTAAATCAATTTAAATGTTTTCCGTATTAAAAAAAAAATGAATTTATTTGCTTTTTTGATTATCTTATTGATATGCTTCTCCCAATTTAAGTCATTTGAAATAATAACACCTAAATCGTTTTGTTCTTCAACTGATGATAGAGCTATGTTATTGAGGTGGTATTTGGACCCATGTGCAACACTGAGCATTTCGTTTCATTCAATTTCATACCCCACAGTTTGGACCATTTCACGACTTTATTAAGGTCATAGGACAGGTCCACTTCTTGTGTCAGTGGGTTGCGGTAGAGTTTCGAGTCATCTGCAAAAAATATCATATTGGTCCGAATATTCCACGAGAGGTCGCTGATATACACAAGAAAGAGCAATGGGCCCAACACAGACTCTTGGGGAACTCCGCTAACAACTGGATATTTCACTGTGAACTGGTGAATTAAATCTAGAAGTTTGCCCCTCACGCCAAAGTTCTCCAATTTATGCAAAGTAATGTGGAACCTTATCGAAGGCTTTCTCAAAATCTATAGTACGAGAGAAGGTGGACGAGGGAAAAAGAATATGAATATTAGTTGAGGCACTAATTAAGAGAATACGCGAAGGTTGCCTGCGAAAATCCTGCCGAAACAGTGTTTTTCAAATTTTTTTATTAGATGGATAATTACAGTAACTATCTTTAAGAGGTGGACATTAAATGAAATCACCATGTTGTAGGGAAGCGTGAGACGAATTCAACCATATAAGGCTGCCTGCCCCCACCCTGCCGCAACACCCTGGCAGCCTGGCTAAGAAGGTCGGTTTTTTATCAATAACTATCGTCATCAGGTGGACGCATAAATTAGGTCTCAAATTGAAGGTCTCGATCTCCTCTTTCCATCAAACTAAGGCTGCCGGCTTAAATCCTGCCGAAAAGATGTGGTTGCCTCGTTTAAAGTTTCCGGTACGAGCTCCGCGCGCTAGGTATTTGCGAAGCGCGAGGTCTTTAGTGGCGAAAAAGTCATCTACAAAACACCGAAACGAGTTTTTATTTTTGCTCCTTTTCACTCTGCGTTACTTCTAATATTAAAATTATCGATATGGATCTATAAAACAACACGTCAGGATCTAACACAACGCGCCGCGCGCCTGCTATTTGCGAAACCAGGCACTAGGAATTCCACCCTCTGGCCGCTACGGCTACCATCGCAAGTGCAGTAGCTGGACGTAGAAGTCGTCGAGCTTTCATTTCCGATTATTTTATTTTTTTAAAATAAACGTGAAATTCGTGCTTGTTTTAAGATGACTTGTTTTCTCTGTTGGAAAGACGATGGAGTTGTTCATCAATTTTCTAATGCAGCATTGAAAAAGTGCATAAATTTTATTGCTTATCGTCGTCAGAAGAATTGCAAATACGCTGATTTACATTTAACAATCGAGTCACAGGCAGAGAAAAATTTCGGCTATCATGTGTTGTGTTATAAAAAAGTAACAGTCCTTAAAGCTCGATACAAAGAAGAATTCTGGACTTTGTTTCCCGACAATGATGTAAGTATTATTCTTCTGTATTCGGTCTTTTCACGCATTTGCTTCGATTAATTATTAATCGGTAAATAAATGAATGAAATGATTTAATAACGAATAAAATAAATAATAAATATAAGCCATTATGGTTTGTTGGTGACTCGATGCCAATGACAGTTTATGATGTCTTGGTGAACACTGACGAATCCGATGAAAATGAAAATGAAGATTTAGGTAACACTTTGGATAGTTCGGATTCAGAAAGCGAATAATTTGGGCAGTCAAGTAACCGACTGCGACGTTTTTCTAAAGAATGTATTATAGACCGTGAACTGATGACAAATTTTGAGTGTTGAGCTCAAAAAATTAAAATTTAGCGACCTCACGTGTGCATAGGTATGTATATGTAAAATTTATTTTCCTTTCACAGAAAAAAATAGTCGAGTCGCTAAATTTTCATTTTTTGAGCTCGACACTCACATAATTTTCAGTGGTTAAATTCCCAGAGAAGAGAAAACCAGTCAGCAAAATTCTGTCATTAGCTGACCGTCTATTATTCATCGATAGACTATCAAAATTTATATTTTGAAATTTAGTTAGGAAATGTCATCTTTTTGACATTGACTTTAGTTGTCGAAAGGGTTCATTTTACCACACACGCCAAAATAAGCAGGTGTTCTAATACAGTGTTAAAATGAGATCTCATTTCATCCCTGAGTGTTGAAATGGGATTTAGAGTGCGTTCCGCGTGAGTGTTTAAATGAGTTTATAAGTATTTTGAATTTTAAATATTTGGAATGAATCACAAAAAATACTGTATGAAACTCGTCGCAAGGCTAGTTTTTTGCACGTAATGTGTTGGACCAATCTTCACATCAACACACTCATTTGTGTGTCAACTTGTTGCATAAACAGCTAATTGCCTACAAAATTTTTTCTTGAGTAGTATTCGACTACTGAAAGGCCAGACGCACTCAGAAACAGTAAAATACATTTTCTTTGGGAAATTGAATTTCATACTTGGCATTTCACAGTCCTTAAAAGCATTATTGAATACGCATGCGCTGACATAAAATTCGCAACTAATATCGCAAAAAATGAAGATATGTACTTTTAATTATCAGTCGTAGTCATGTGCATTGAAAATTATCAATAGTACGAGTGCAATGGAAATTATCGATAATTTTTGGGAAATTTGCCCGAATGCATTTTTGGTTGAAAAAAAGCACGACTGCACGTAGTGCACGAGTGCCTTTTTCAGTTAAAAATGCATGGGTGCAAATTTGTCGAAAATTATAAATATATTTCCGTTGCACGAATTGTATTTTATGAGAGAATTTCATGAATCAAAAATTTAATTTTTTTGTCAAAAAATATCAAAACACCAATTACATAACCTGATTGGTTCAAATCAACAATCAAAACTTGTCAGTTGATTGTTGGCATGTCAGTTTTGAAAGATGTATGAAATTCTCAATAGTAAGTTCAGAATTTCATACATCTGTCAAAACTGACATTTAAGGGATTCAGTCTTTAGGCAATTGAAGAAAACTCTTTTCTGCAAGCTTGGCCGAGCTTTCGAAAACGATTATTTCTTTTTCCAAGGCTATTGAAAGAATGGGTATTATATACAATATTGAAAGAAAAAGTTAAGTTTGCAGTAACATTTTTTGTTAAAACATAAAAGAATAAATTTCTTTGAAGTTTTTGGCAGTTGTGAATATTATGGCTTTTCAAAAATTAGGTTTTACTATTGTTAAATTTTGAAATGTAGGAATATATGCAATTTATCAGGATATATAAAGAATCTACTCATACCTACTGTATAAACACCAACTGAACGTACTTTAATAAACGTTTCTTATCAAAAAAGTTCATACTTTCTTTTTTTAAGCAACCAATCAACATCTACCCCTCAACCCCCCCACCCCATCATGTACCTGAATTTCTCTTGATATCAAACTATGCTTTTCATGACCTGTTGTTTTATAGATCCTTATCGATAATTTAAATATTAGAAGTAACGCAAAGTGACAAGGAGCAAAAATAAAAACTCGTTTCGGTGTTTTGTAGACGACTTTTTCGCCACTAAACACCTCGCGCTCCGCAAATACCTAGCGCGCGGGGCTCGTACCGGAAACTTTAAACGAGGCAACCACATCTTTTCGGCAGGATTTGAGCAGGCAGCCT
This sequence comes from Ceutorhynchus assimilis, assembly GCA_917834065.1. Taxonomy (NCBI): domain Eukaryota; kingdom Metazoa; phylum Arthropoda; class Insecta; order Coleoptera; family Curculionidae; genus Ceutorhynchus; species Ceutorhynchus assimilis. The sequence continues at coordinate 72,228,725 of OU892277.1, forward strand.
TAGTTTGATGGAAAGAGGAGATCGAGACCTTTAATTTGAGACCTAATTTATGCGTTCACCTGATGACGATAGTTATTGATAAAAAAACCGACCTTCTTAGCCAGGCTGCCAGGGTGGGGACAGGCAGCCTTACATGGTTGAATTCTTCTCACGCTCCCCTACAACATGGTGATTTCATTTCATGTTCACCTCTAAAAAATAGTTACTGTAATTATTTATCTGATAAAAAAATTTGAAAAACACTGTTGCAGGATTTTCGCAGGCAACCTTCGCGTATTCTCTTAATTAGTGCCTCAACTAATATTCATATTATTTTCGTTCGTCCACTTTATGACGATAGATTCTCTGCAGCCGTCTCTGGGACTACTAGGTATATAACGTCTGTTGGTTGCGAAGTGTCATGATTTGTTGTCCAGTGATCAAGGGAAGTTAGCAGATTTGTTGTAGTGGATCGTTTTGAAATGGGGCCATGTTGCGTTGGTCTTATTACATTGTTTTCAACAAAAAACGCAGTCAGATCTTCATCAATAATTCTATCCATACACTTATAGGAATTACATGTAAGGCTGATAGGCCGGTAGTTCGCTGCTAAATTCCTGTCTCCCTTCTTGAATAGAAGTGTCACAACTGCATGTTTCCAATCTTCTGGCATTACTCCAGTGTCAACAATATTTTGATACGCTGGCGCAAATAGTGGAGCAAGTGAATTTGCAGACTTCTGAAGAAATATTGTTAGAATATTATCAGGGCCTGGACTGGACTCGGAGTCCATTTTATTTAATGCAGCGAATACCTTTTCTTCTGTAAACTCTATGTATTCAATGCTATTGATGGTTCTTGTATCAGGAGCTGGATGTGGGAGGGCGCTGGTCAGATTATGGGGAAATGATTTATTAAATTGCTCTGCAAGGTTAGCACCTATTAAATTCTCATCTACAATTATTTCGTTGTTATGGTCTTTTAGAGAAATATGTGAGATACTGGAATTTAAACTTCTGCTAATATATTTATAAAATATCTTAGTGGATTCCGATATTGCAATTTCATTTCCAAATTTTCTTCTGGCTGTACTAATCATTTCGAGCATATATATTATTATGAGTGGTATACAGGGTGGCCCATCGAAAACAGTCCAGCAAGATTTTGGGCTTTGTATGTGAAAATTTAAAAAAATCCTCGGACCCGTATAATTTTGTTTTCAGGGGAACATATTTACACATTACATCACAGTAACTTCAACCCCTTAGCGGGGGTGGCATTCACCATTATTTTTTCAAATGGGAAGGGGTATGTTGTGATACATCTTTTGAGAGGGCATTAAATTTTCTCTAAAATGGCGCTTCGGTTTTGAAATTTGTAATATGGTTTGCCGAGAAATTTAATCAAATTAATATTGATTAGTACTTACGTGTTATCTTATTAACTGTTCAAAATGTCCGCCGTTCACCTCCATACAATAGTACAGCAACTGTTCAAAGTGTGCTCGGACATTGTGAAGAATATCAGATGTAATTAGTCGACTTTCATTGGTAATGCGGTTCCGTAAATCTTCTAAGGATTCAGGCTGGGTGGCGTAAATTTTCGATTTCAGATGTCCCCACAAACAGAAGTCAAGGGGAGATAAATCGGGTGATCGCGCAGCCCATTCGATAGCACCCCTCCTTCCAATCCATCCAGGAAAGTTTTCGTTCAAAAACTCCCGTACAGCTAATGCATAATGGGGAGGAGCCCCATCTTGCTGAAATATCGGATTTACTTCATGATAACGTTGGTCGTTTTCCATAATTTCGATCAGTGCTGGGTTGACGGCATGCTCCAGCAAGTCTAAGTAAGTATCTCCATCCAAATTTCCCTGTATGAAATATGGCCCAATAATGTGATCACCAAAAATACCAGCCCAAACGTTTAATTTTTGAGGATGTTGAGTATGAGCCTCATGGTGAAGCCTTGGATTCGTGTCGGACCAATAACGACAGTTATGTCGATTAACAGTGCCATTGAGAAAAAATGAACATTTGTCTGAGAAGCAAACATTAAAAAGGTAGTTGGGAGTATGTGTAATTATTTCGGACATTATTTCACAAAATTGTAAACGGCGGTCATTATCATCTTCATTCAATTCGTGAAGAAGTTGAATTTTATATGGGTATAATTTATTATGTTTCAGAATTCTCTGTACAGTGGTCCGAGAAACACCTGTTACATCAGAAAGTTTTCAGGTACTCAATCTAGGGTCCATAGTAACTTGACCCAGAACAGCTACTTCTACTGCCTCATTTCTCACCGGATTTTCAATATCCCGTTTTCTGCTTGTCACTGAACCAGTTTGCCGGAATTTTGCTACTAGTTCTAGGACTTAACCATGATGCACGTTTCTTTCTGCATGCCTCTCATTGAACAAAGTACTCTTGCACATTGATTGTTAATAAAATACAATTCAATAATTTCCACTCTCTCCGCAATAGAATAAACCATTTTTTATCGAATGTACACCAAAGAAAATCACAGAAATATTGAACTATCCACATCAACTACTTCACCGAAGATAAAGTTGAATTGTCAACTGATATTTGTTAGTTTAAAAACGATTTTTTGTTTACGAACCTATTTTTTGTAAATAAGAGATGCAGTAAAATGTTTGAAATTTCATTGCTCGGCGACGCGTATCTCAAATTTAAATAACGAAGCGCCATTTTAAAGAAAATTTGATGCCCTCTCAAAAGATGTATCACAACATTCCCCCTTCCCATTTGAAAAAATAAGGGTGAATGCCACCCCCGCTAAGGGATTGAAGTTACTGTGATGTAATCAATGTGTAAATATGTCCCCCTGAAAACAAAATTATACGGGTCCGAGGATTTTTTTAAATTTTCACATACAAAGCCCAAAACCTTGCTGGACTGTTTTCGATGGGCCACCCTGTATATACGATAATTTTGTTCATTTTTGTTTTTAATACGGTGTGTCCCGCTTAAAGATTGACCACCCTTTTAATTTTTTTTTTTAACCGATCCAATTAATATACAGTGACCGCCAAAAAGTTTGCAATAAATGGGAAAATATTTTATTATTAGGATATCAGAAAGGATGTTACGTGGGATCAATTCAGCATACCTATCAACAAAAAAAGCACTGTGACAGATGTCATGTGACCACAGTTATGGCGGGAAATTTAAAAAGTTCGCCTTAAATATGTAAAAAGTGGGATTAGATGACTAGAAATCGAAAAATTGTAGAGAGAAAAGTGATTCAGGATTCGATTTTACGTCCATTTTTGAAAAGGTATAAGGATTTTTAATAAATATCAATTTTTTGGTCTGTTTTCTGGTAATTTGAAGAATATCAAAAACTTTTCGCAAAAATATTGGTTTGATTGAATTTAGGAAAGAGGTATTGGATCATTTAGAACGATTTTATGATATTTCCAAATTTGTTATTTCAAATTTTTGTTTTCTGTAAGTCATTGCAACAAGATCAGAGTGGTCTGAAAATGAATTTTTGGTTTTTTACAATTTTCCGCGGGACAATTAAGCAGAATGATTGCACTGGGTTTTTTTTTGTTAGTTTTACTTTGAATTATGTGAACCAAGCGAAAAGTTTTTGAAATTTTTCGAATTACCAGAAAACAGGCCAAAAAATTGATATTTATTAAAAGTCCTTGTACCTTTTTAAAAATTTACACATAGACGTAAAATCGAATTCTGAACCACTTTTCTCTCTACAATTTTTCGATTTCTGGTCATCTAACCCCACTTTTTACATATTCAAGGCGAACTTTTCAAATTTCCCGCCATAACTGTTGTCACATGACATCTGTCAAAGTGCTTTTTTTTGTTGATGGGTATGGTAATAATAAAATATTTTCCCATTTGTTGCAAACTTTTTGGCGGTAACTGTATATCTATATACAGTGTGTCCACTTGAGTTCGCAGCATATGGGAAACTTTTTTATTATCAATTTTACGAAAAAAAGTTATTCTTTATAAAAGTTTCTGCTTCTTGAAAAAATAGTATTAAGCTATTAAAACTTGGAATAGCATGTACAGGGTGGTCAAAAAAAAGAAAAATGTACAGAATTTTTTGGTAAAAGACTGTTAAAGTAGAAAAAAATGGCACGTCACTATTTTTTAAAACCTTTGATTTTTTTTTTCAGATTTAGCAAATCATATTACAGTCAAAAGATAGCTTTCATTATCACAAACAGACCTGCCAAATTTGAAAAAAAAAATTGGAAAATGGATTTTTGAGCTAAAAAAATTATTTTTTCTAAAACTTTGACACTCTGTATCTCAGAAACTACGCAGAATATTGTAAGAAATCACGTCCTGAAGTTACGAACAGTACTTAGGAAACACCCTGTATATTTTTCTATTTTTTGACCACCCTGTACATGCTATTTCAAGTTTTAAATGTTTAATATTATTTTTTCAAGAAGCAGAAACTTTTATAAAGAATAACTTTTTTTCGTAAAATTGATAATAAAAAAGTTTCCCACATTCTGCGAATTTAAGTGGACACACTGTATATAAATATCTACTCGAATTTGGCACTTATCTGGCTTATAATTTTATTTCTGCGGCTGTACTGGTGTACAGGGTGTCCACATTTATAGGCTCAAATTTCAATAGTTTTGGTTAAGGATGTTCTAAAACTATGTTGTATCAAGTTTTGTTGTTCTCAAGGCCTCAAAAAATTACATTTTTGCGGTTTGGTCCAATAAACTTTTAAAATTTGTTGTCATCACCCTCTATCGTATTGGAACAAAAATTAGTACATTTGGTTTTTAGACTATTCTAAACAAGAATTTGCTATCAGATTTTTTCTAAAAAAAACCCTTATAGTACTTATTGAATTTTTTTTTTTGGTGAACAAAAAAATTACTTTCTCTCTATCATCTTCTTTCCTTCCTGCCACTTCATTCTTTCTGGATTCCTCCACTCCAAACATTAATACATTGGTAGCTCTTCCCTATATTTCCTTATTTCGGCCAAATGCTAACTTGATGCGTTTATGAAAGTCAAGACGTTTTTCAATTTTTCTCTCGATTTTTCTAATTTAAAGAAACCTTTTGAATACATTATCATGTACCATTTGAAATGTTTGTTATTCTGTAGTTTACTTGAATGAATAAATAAATAAATTCTTTAATATAACGAATAAACATTTTTGTAGACAATTTTCTAAGTAGTCAGTCAAAATACTACATTTGGTACAATAATAACATAACTGACTCTCCTAAGCTCTGACAATTTGACATATAATTTTACGAGAATGCTATTCTATAGCATGAGTCAGGGATCTTGTATACATACTAGTAAGACCAATCATTATTTAATGTTGTTCCGCGATTTGCATCAAAATTTTATACTTATTTTATACTTCTATTTTGAACAATTGCGATAAAAAAAAGTAGTACAAAAATTATTAACCCTAATTTGAGCTCCCGGTGTAACATACAAAAAAAATTTGACAGTAAATGAACATTTCAAAATATGGTGGGTTCAGGCAATGATATTAAGACAGATAGACATCATAGACCAGGGGATTTTATAGATTTTTTTGTTTGTACTACTTTTTTTTATCGCAATGGTACAGTCGTGAGCATTAAAAGTGGGACATCCGACTGACAGGTCTTGTCATATTGCGCTATTTTGGGTAAATCAGTATTTTCTGTACAACGGATTTTTTTGTTAAATATGACAATTCCTGTCGTTGCCGACGGTGTAGCTGGCGAGCCCGTTTCACAAAAGGAAAAATCGGGTGTCCCATTTTTGATGCTCACGACTGTACATATATACATTTACCTACCTTATTCAAAATTGTACTAATCCCCCTTCAATGATAGTTTGATGAATCGGAACTATTAAGGTCACCAAAAGTATCTGGGACAAAAATTATGCATAATAATCTCCTGGACTAATTCTACTGTCACTCATTTCGATGCATTTGATTCATAGTTTGACAAATATTTGACAATAAAATTCATATAATAGGACAAGAGCTAATATGATGCTGTCCCAGTTACTTTTAGTGACGATGGTACATGTTTTGTCGTGGGTTAATGGGTTTCTGTCTTCTTCATGTTACATATTTGTAATCATTGTGTAACTTTTCATTGATTAAATGTGTTTTTATTTGTATAAAAAATAAAACTTTGAATAATGCTGATTTTTAACTTTTGAACTAAACTTTATACACAAATAGTTTGACCTTGGTCATCATCATTTCAATGCTTTTACCTAATAAGGAGGGCGCTGGCTGACCGCTCCTGTTAATAAATACATCAAACTCACCTTGGTTAAATGACTAGTTGTTTCAAAAATAATTACTTTCAGATTTGTCAATCTTGGCCAGTAGTCTGAAGGCTTCTTTCGCATCGTTAGATTCTACCATCTTATACAGAAGAACCAAAACTTTCAACGATCTGCGGCATGAGTCAACTTATCTTGATATAAGGGTTATCAGGCACAAATAGTATTATGTCCAAAAATTGTATTATTAATCTTAGACTTACATAAGTTTTTTTTTCAGTTAGTTTTAAGAATAAGGACTTTTTTAAGAATAGTGTTTTAGTTTTTTTAGAATGCTTTGGCGTTGCATTTAAGTTCGAATTCCTTCTAGCTATAAAACCAAAGAACTGTAGATACTGTTCTACTCTCAAGTTGAAACTATATGCATATTCCTTTTTCCGCCTAATGTTTTGATTAGTTTGTCAAGTTATGTACGGGAATTATCTCAATTATCTGGTACAAATAGTGCTTCAATTTAAGGTAAACTACGCATTCCTTCTTTGGTCTAATGTTTGGGTTAGTTTGTTAACTTAGGTGTGTAAAAGAATTATCAGGCAAAAATAATATCACTCTTAGATATATTCGCTTAGTTACTCGGTTCGCTCATATTTTTTTTTTTTTAACTTCGAGAATAATGTTTCTGTTTTTTTTAATGCCTTTGCGTGAATAATTACTTTTATTTCACTTTAAAAATAATGTCATCATTTACAGTGAAATAGGCCGAATTGGAGCCAAACGTTTCTGATTCATTTTCAAAATTTGGTCACTACCGGCCCCTTTTGCGAGTTTTTTTATTGACTTTCACCCGTCAACATATGTACAAGAATTATCAGACTGACTAACCCAAACTCAACTTTATGCACATATAATGTGACAGCTCTTCATTGGTCTTCGAAATGAATGTAGGTACTTACTGCATTGCCGTGGGCTGGTGTTTATCCAATCTCACGCCTTGTTATATTGAATTGTCCTTCCTGTTTAGTTTTGTTTAATTGATTCCAAGAATAATTTTTTTTTAACTTGTTAGAATATATATCTGTTTTTTTTTTAAATACTTTTATTGTGAATAATGAATTTTATTTCGTTTCAATAATAAAGTTTCTGCTTTTCTAATGGTTTCATTTTTTATTATTTATGGTTACCTAAAATTTTAATATAGGAGTAATTTTAGTTTCATTTACAGTACAATGGTACGAATTGGAGCAAGATTTCCAATTCGATTTCAAAATATCGCCACTACTAGTCTACAGTACTGTCTGCTCAAGTTAAGAACACCGGTTGAAAAAAGTGAAGAATTTAAGTTCATAGAAAACATAGTTGTCACGTACACTCACGAATATGACCCATTATTTACTTTTGCATTTCGATGTTGTTATGTAATTATTTTTGACATTAACGCACTATTTTAGGGCTGAGAATCCGAGTATCAGGCATCAAATAGTGTGTTAACGTCAGAAATAATTACATAACGTTACAAATAGGGCTTGTTTCGCATTAGGGTTCTACCAAGAAGAAATGCTGAAGATATTCAACAATTTTAACTGTAAAAAAATTGTGTGGAAAAATATGTTCTAATTCTTTTCTCGCTTCCTAGATCACCGAAATGCAAAAGTAAATAATGGGTCATATACCTTTTTTATGCTCATTCCAACGAGCTATCACAATACATATCTTTACATTTGAAAAAAAAAAGTTGGGGTGGTTTCTACCCTTAAGAGAGGGGTAAATTCCATGAAAAGGCCGAAAAAATGTGCCAAACTAAAAATAAAGGGACCCGTTTTTTTAAATTTTTCTAGAAAATAAACAGGCTTTCTGATACTAATTTTATTCCATTTAAAAATTCCACCCTGTATAGAATTTGGCATGAGAAATCCGAAAAAATATGTTTCGAATCAATCGAATCTGTGCAGTTGACCATACAGCTCTACAGCAACGGTAGTAATGAATATATGGCCTCACACAGAAAAAAAAATCTGAAATAAGCGGCCTTTCTATCCGAAGCAGATAATTCATTGATATCTCAAGCTGCAAGAAAAGAAATTAAGATCAATATAGGATATTACACACTGTAATATAGGATAGGTCGTTTTGAGTGTATAGTTTACCCCTTATCACTGCATTCCCCTTTACACTGTTTGCAGGCAAGCGTGCAGGGCAATTCACTTCTTCTGCAGGAGCAAAGCTTTGTGTCACATGGCATGTTGCACCCACATGTATCGAGTAATCTCCACGCCTCCCAAACGTGGATTTTTCGACTACAATGGTGCCCACTTCCCTCATCTCTATATGCCCAGGTACTTGTGCAGGGAGACCTTGTTGGTGTATCTGATCCGCTCTACCCCAAATGTGATTCGCCTGATGAGCTGCTCTTAATCGGTGCTGATGTAGAGTCGCTACAGGTGGAATGAACGTTGGTAGGCGGTTTTCGGTCGCAAATAAATATTTTCTTTTTCGAGTGCTTCGGTGAATGATATTGCTCGAAATGCGGATGTTGTTTCTTCAGTCCAAGCTTTCCACGTCGATCGTTTTCCTTTTGATGAGGCAAATGATACGGTGTCACAGCCAGTAAAAGCATGGAAACTGCTTATACCACCACAGTAGCATAAAAAATACCACAGGAAAAAACTGTGAATCTGGATTAAGAAAACAAGAACTACTACCCACAAAAGGTGAAATTCTGCCATGGTTTATAGGCTTTATATTTTCAACGATATATTTTAAAGGTTCCTCATTTACCAACTAATTGGGAAAAATATCTGCGGAACAATTCCAATAAACAATAAGTTTCAAATTTTTGGTGGATAGTATCATTGGGCATTGTAAGTTCTATCATGTGGTAACTAATGTGGGTAAGTCGTCAACTGCAGTTCTATCAACTTAGAGGGCGTATCCTGTGGTCAAATGGAGGATGCGGATGGGCGAATAATTTTGCACGTTGAAGATATGGTACTAAACGGATCAAAATCAGTGCTTATTTGTTGTACTGACACTGACATCTTGGTTTTGGCCATATGTTTTTATCCTCAATTGGAACGTGTAGGCCTGGAAAGTCTCTGGCTGCTATTAGGATGTCCTAAAACTCTACGATAGATTCTCGTGCACATTACGGAAGTTCTTGGTGATAGAAAAGCAGAAGCTGTACGCGGTTCCCATGCTTTTACTGGCTGTGACACCGTATCATTTCTATCATCAAAAGGCAAACGATCGGCGTGGACTGAAGAAACAACATCCACATTTCGTGCAATATCTTTCCTCTGCGATGATTTGGAAGACGATGTTCCTAGAGCTCTCGAAAAATATGTGGTATGGTACGCCTTTAAATGTTCAGTTTGATGAGCTACATAAGGCCAAAAAATACATCTGCGACCGAAAACAGCCTACTAACGCTCATTCCACCAACTGCAGCGGCTCTACATGAGTACCGACACATCAAGCGCAGCTCAACAGGCGAATCACATTTGGGGTAGAGTAGAGCGTATGTGACATACCAAAACTGTCTCCCTACACCAAGTACGTGGGGATGTAGAGATGATGAAGGCAAGTGGCTACCATTGTAGTCGCAAGAGCCATATGTTTGGGAGGCATCGAGATCACTCGATACATGTGGATGCAACACGCCATGTGAAACAATGCCTTGCTCCTGCAGTCCTGTGTGACGCAATTTATTCATTACTGCCGTTGCTGTAGAGCTGTATCGGTGACCTGTACAGATTCGAAACATATTTTTTTAGATCTCACATGCCAAATTCTATATAAATCGTCATTATTTTTTTTAGATAGGTCTGAATGTGAAAAAAAATATATATATTTTTGACATTTATGTCAAATATGACTGCAATAGAACCCTACCATTGCGTACTATGAAGATGAGACTTTTTTTTTAAATTCCTTATATTCGAATTAGTCTAAAATGACACCAATATTGAAATAATCTGATAACATAGACGTTTTCAATAATTTTAGCACTTTAAAAATGAAATAGGGGTTAAGCCACCCTCCTAAGGGATGACATTTGAGGTTTTGCGGGTCAAATAATTTAAAATAGTCTAAAAAACAACTCTGAACTAGTCTGCGCAGTGCCCGTATGCCATTTCATTTAAAAGTTTTTAGGGAATCCCAGAATTCGGTTTCGTTATTCACTTTTAAATGATGCTTGCGTAAATTATGCTTGTGTAAATTTTGCTTGTGCCTACTGCTTATTCGAATTTATTTAACATTATAATTATTATAAATTTATGTACCATAATCGGGACAGTAAAGTGGAGAGTGGCAAGTAATGAGGTGGATATAAATAAGGTAAGAAAATTATAGATTATAGATAATTAGCTACATAACATAATTAAGCGAGAACTACAGTGTTTTTTTGACAGGCGAATTTGAGTACAAACAAAATTTGTTCTGATATAATATTTGCCTAGCTCACTCCATTACTCCATGCTTGCTCTGAGATTTCTGAGAAAATGTTTCCATCGTCACAACTAGTTTTTCTTCTAGCTGTATTAAAATAAGCGCCAAGAAAGAATTATGCTACTGCAGTAAAGTTCACTTTGCTGCAACCTCTTTAATGAAGTATAAAAAAAAAATATTACATCGCGACTTGAGTCATGCTCAAAAGAAAGAAGTAAACTACTAGTACTAAGTCCGCCCAAGTTAAGAACACCGGTTAAAAGAATGCGAAAAATTTAAGTAATTTAAATAATTGTTAACAAATAACAATTATTAAACGCCTCATTTTTTTGTAGTGAGTGTACGTGACAACTCTGTTTTCTATGAATTTAAATTCTTCACATTTTTTTAACCGGTGTTCTTAACTTGGGCGGACCCGTGTTCCACAGCCTTCATGGCATGGGATCTCGTAAAATGCAGGTCCTACAATGCAGGTTATGTAAGCTATGGGCAACTTAATCAACTGCTTCTGGACAATTTAAAAGACATTGACACTGTTTACGTTAAAGGACATATTGAGAAAGACTTCCTAATCAAAGAGTCCACAGAAATGAACCAACTATAGTTAATTTCTCGGTTAATTTAGAATTTTTGGGTGGTAAGTCTTGTTCCTATGTTTAATCCTAGTTTAATTTATTGTAAAAATCAGAAATAATGTTTGTTCATGTAGCGTCAAGTATGTCTATGCATTGTATACTTTAGGCACGTTTCTAAATAGATATAGAGGGAGCATTTAAGAACGTTCCAATCACATCACTAATGCACGCACTCAAGCGTAGGAATATCCCGCACACCGTATGCAACTGGATAGTAGCCAGCCTAAGAAACAGGGTATAAAAAAAAAATAATTACATCTACTCTGGGTGAGGACACAGTAGAAACAATGGTGGGAAAGGGCTGCCCACAGGGAGGCGTTTTATCGCCATTGTATTGGGCGATCCTGGTCGACGATCTACTGGCAAAAATGGCCAAGGAGAGATTCTACTGCCTTGGCTACGCGGATGATATAGTCCTGGTAGTCATAGTCCGAGATCCGGCTGCAAATTGTTGGACCGATCGCGTAACCACTCCAAATTGCAAGAATATTGAAGTTTTGTATGTAGACTTTTGAAAAATGTCATGGTGCCAGTGAAGTTTTGGCCAGAAGAGCAATAAATTTTTTTATTTATTGCTCAATTTTTCAACATTGCTTATTTTCGAGGGTCACCAAAAAATCCTTGTTCCGGAATATGCGCGGCAATTATGCGATGCGAAAAATGTATTGGTGCCACCTCCCATTTGGCCGCGTCGCCGCGGCACCAGCATGTGAAGGGGTAGTTTTTTTCAGCAAATCATCCCCATCACGTATCCACTTGATCGAGGTATCAAATGAAAGGTACTGATCTATCCAATAAGAAAAACGAATGGTGCCACTTCAAATTCCGCTGGAAGTGCCTGGCACCAATGATTTTATGCGCAATTATCACGGAACGTTATCTCGATTATTTTCCAATTTTCTACCAAAACCTGCAGTATAAAAGTTATAGAGAATTATGTTATTGGAACTGATCATCTAAAAAATTTGTGAATTTAGTTTTCTCTCGATTTTTTGTGGGCTTAAGTGTTATCTGAAACTTTAAGATTTATAGGTAATTGTGATAAATGAAGTCATTATTGCAAAATTGTGGAATTTAAATTAGAAGTTAAGTCAATCGAATAGAAAAAATTGAATTATGAAAAAATTCTAGTGTATAAAAACAAATTTTTCACTCAAAATAAGCCATAAAATTTTCACCATTGTGAAGGTCATACCATTTTTATTTTTTCGGCATCGAGCGTGTCTTCGGTGGCAGGCGTTTTTTCGTCATCTTGTTGAGCATTTTTGCGTCCTATGCGGTTGCAGAAATCTAGTCCGGAATCAGTGGAACATTATCGACAGAAGCATTCAACGTTTCTGGCTGCAAACGTAGGTACTATACAGCATTTTCTGTGAAGAGTTTCTTATTTATTTCCATAAACTGAAGGTCAACTTCTGGAATTTTATAGTGATTCCAAAAGGTAACTTTTAATTTTCTGTAGAAATAATTTTATAATATCTACCCTCCAATGCGGATCATTTAACATAATCGCCTTGTGGGGTTATGCCTTGTCTGCCTTCTGCCGGCCATATTGTTTGTCAAAATCACGTATTTTGAACAAGCTGAATACTAAAGACAAATTTATTTTTTATTTCTAATAACATTACGGTAGAGCGGTCTTTGTATAAAAACTGCACAGAAATGCCCTGCCTGTGGCCTATTTTGCACCAAATTTATTGAAAATTATCAATTTTCACAAATTTTTTAGATGATTAGTTCCAATAACATAATTCTCTACAACATTGATACTGCAGGTTTCGGTTGAAAATTGGAAAATAATCGGGATAACGTCCCGTGATAATTGCGCATTAAATCATTGGTGCCAGGCAGTTGCGGCCGGATTTGAAGTGGCACCATTCGCTTTTTTTATTGGGAAGATCAGTACCTTTCATTTGATACCTCGATCAAGTGGATACGTGATGGGGATGATTTGCTGAAAAAAACTACCCTTTCACATGCTGGTGCCTCGGCGACGCGGCCAAATGGGAGGTGGCACCAATACATTTTTCGCATCGCATAATTGCCGCGCATATTCTGGAACAAGGATTTTTTGGTGACCCTCGAAAATAAGCAATGTTGAAAAATTGAGCAATAAATAAAAAAAATTATTGCCCTTTCGGCCAAAACTTCACTGGCACCATGACATTTTTCAAAAGTCTATATACAAAACTTCAATATTCTCGCAATTTCCAGTGGTTACGCGATCGGTCCAAAAATTTGCAGCCGGATCTCGGACTATCAGAGGCAGACATCTAGAACATGTCTCAGAAAGAACTCAAAAAGCACTGCACATAGGAGGTCAAATATCTAGGAGTTAGTTTTGACCAAAAGATGACCTGGGGTCCACACCTGAATAAAGTTGTTCAGAAGGCCAAAATTTCCCTGGGGAGATGCAGCAGGCTTTGTGGAAAAAGCTGGGGACTTAATCCAAAGATGAATCTATGTTTATACAAAATGATGATAAGACCAATGATAACCTACGGTTCGGTTGCCTGGGGTACAAAGGTGACACAGACCGTAGCAATCAGACAGCTTCAAAGTGTGCAAAGGCTAGCCTGCTCATGCATCACGTGAGCCATGAAAACATTCTTGGAGGTGCTGCTAAACCTGACGCCACTATATATCTACATACAGGGTGAAGTGAAGGCGGTACCATACAGACTGAAGCCAGGCCAGGGTCCAATTATAAAACACCAAAGGCCTATGAGCTGGAAAATAGAGGATCCAGAGGACAACTCATTGTTCGAGATGCCCTCAGACAAAACAACACCTATTTTCATCTTCAACAGGCACTTTCGGGTTGCTATACCAGAGAGGAAAGAGTGAAAGGAAGGTCCTCCAATTCAAGCAGACCACATCTGGTACACCGACGGCTCCAAGACCAGTAAGGGGGTCGGAGCCGGCATCTACGGGGACAAACCTAGGGTGGATTTATCCACAAGTCTCGGACGCCACGGTGTTTCAGGCGGAAATCGCTGCAATAATCCACTGTGCCATACTGATAAATGAAAGGAAAGTTGAGAGTAAAAACATCGTTATTTACTCGGACAGCCAGGCGGCCGTGAAGGCAATCAGCTTCCGAAAGATCAGCTCCAAGCTGGCTGGGGACTGTGTACGTGCCCTAGAGGAGGTTGGCCTGTCCAACAAACTTACCATAGCCGGGGTACCAGGCCACGAGGGCTACCCAAGAAGTGAAAAGGCTGATGACTTAGCCAAAGGAGGCTCGGCCAGTGAGGCCCAGAACCATTCTGCGGAATTTCTGTAGGCAGTTTTAAAACATGTATCAATAACTAGACAGACAGAGAGTTCCAGAGCTGGTGGCAGCGAACACCAGGACAACGGCAGGCAAAGCAGTTTATCAAATCCTGCCTCGCCCAAGTTCACAGCGGACCAACTAAGCCACAGCCGCAAGATTGTTAGGATAACGGTAGGCCAATTAACAGGGCATTGTAAGCTCAACAAGCACCTGGAAAGAATGAGCCTGGCAGAGGATAGCCTGTGCAGGTTCTGCCAGGAGGCGGAAGAAACTGCCGTACATGTATTGCCATTGCGAAGCGCTATGCAGGCTTAAGTTTACGAGGCTTGGAGAGGAAAAGCCCAATCCGGCAAACTACATGGGGTGGCCAGTATCATGCTCTGGAGTCTAATAAAAAGGACGGGTCTAGAGAACGCACTCTAAGGACAGATAGGAGATACCATAATAAATCTGATAAGGTTGCAGTGGTAGAGGACGCGTCCGCGCCATCTCCATTCAAACGAATCAAATCTAATACTTTACAAGTCTTACCTCAATAAAAAAAAAAGTCTATAAATTAAAGAACTTCTGGCTGAATAGGATCTTTTAACATCATAAGCTGTAAGAAATTAAAAATTATCTGAAAAATCTCTCTAGCTTGAAAAAAGGTTCACAGTCGTATTCAACATCTTCTTTTAGCTTCAAGAGCGACTTTGAAATTTTAGAAAAGTTTATTGCTCAATGCAAATTTTTAAAAGTCACAAGTTTAAAAAGCGCTTTTAAAGTTAAGAGAGGATGTTGAAAACGGCTCTTAGAGTTTCACGAGCAACATGAGTCGCTAGTTTTCAGTTTTGAAAATCTTAAAATGGGTTCCAGGGTTGGATGAACCAACGGGGATACCGGGAAAAAAAAGAGAGCAAAATTACTAACTCTGGCAGTAGAAAAATGCACGAAAATCACAACTTTGTTTTCTAATCAACCTGAAACTCCGACATCGTCTAATAATACTCCTGATGTAGTCACTGTTACTGTTCAAGAAGATGAACAACTTTCAGCCGCATTAGATCTTGAAAGCGTGAAGGATAAAGTAAGAACCATGCATATTACTAGCACTAATAGACCGGTGGCCCAGCGTCAAATTACCCCCCTCATCGGGCACAAAATTTTCATTATAGGTACTCGAAACACTTTATCATTCGTAAACAAAAACCGCCCGTCTGCCATCGATGGGTGGTAGCCCGCTCCCGTGACCGCCCCCCAAATAAGAGAATTTTGATCAAAAACCCCCCTTACGACTACACAAATGAAATTTTCTGGGCATGTAGAGAATTATGTTAGAAACCGAAAAACACGTGGCAGACGCCTTCCAGTGGTAGCCTGTCCAGGGCAGACGCCTTCCAGTGGTAGCCTCTCCAGGGAAGACGACCTTAAAAAAAATATATGACGTAAAACTTCCCTTACGAGTACATCCACAAAATTTTCTAGGCTTAAACACAGTCAGATTGGTGTGCTAAAAATGCATGGCAAACGCCTTCAAGTGGTAGCCTGTCCAAGATAAAAATAACGCTGAAGCGTTCCTTATAAAGACATTAAATAAAACTACAACATCAGAGGAACCAAAACACAGATTATGTATTATTCAAGAGTACCTACTTAGCATTAATAATGATAAATAGGAGTTACAGATTATATAGGATCACGGTAGATTAATGACTCTCTCAGACCTAACTAACTTCACTAGAGAGTCATTACGGGAGAAAGTCGATAATTTGTTGGAAAATTCGTGAAAAATTAATGATGCTTTGTAGGGATTTTTTGAAGTTTGAGGATGATGGAGTTGACCCTTAGGCACAGTCAAGAATACTTTTTGCAGTCAAGTTAGGTCTGGGAGAGTCACTACAGGTGGAAGTCGATAATTTGTTAGAAAATTCGTGAAAAATTAATGATGCTTTGTAGGGATTTTTGAAGTTTGAGGATGATGGAGTTGACCCTTAAACACAATCCAGAATAGTTTTTGCGGTCAACTTAGGTCTGGGAGGGTCACTACGGGGGGAAGTCGATAGTTTGTTTGAAAATTCGTGAAAAATTAATGATGCTTTGTAGGCATTCTTTGAAGTTTGAGGATGATATAGTTGACCATAAGCACAGTCAAGAATATTTTTGGCATTCAAATTAGGTCTGGGAGACTCACTACGGAAGAAAGTCGATAATTTGTTTGAAAATTCGTGAAAAATTATCGATGCTTTGTAGGGATTTTTTGAAGCTTAAGGATGATTTTTTTTTTTTTTTTTTTTTTACGGATATGCGCACTCGCAAGGAAATGTCCTATCACGCTCGAGAAGCGGCAAGTGCGCGGAAATGTCGGTGTATGTTGGTCTTGAAACGGTTCAGGTTGTAACCTGCAGGGAAAACCGTCGCAGAAAGTTTATTCCACAGCGATGCTGTTCTCCAGAGATATGAATTCTGATATAATGAGGTTCTTGGTGCCTCTAGTTTGACAGTAAATTCATGGTTACCGTCTGTTTGACGGGTTCGCCTGGTAGGTGCTACTCTCGGTGGAATCATACGTGCCAACTCTTCAGAGCATTTTCCGTGATAGTACCTGTAGAAGAGAGATAAATCGCCCACAGATCTGCGATGTTCGAGACCATCCAAGTTACGAGTAAGTGCGGGGTCATTGATCAGCTTGATAGCTCGTTTTTGCACGGTATTCAAAAGCATTAAGGTATGTTTGGGTGCTGCACTCCATATATGTGAGCAGTACTCCATAGTTGGTCGAATCTGGGCTTTGTAGAGTGTCAGCAATTGGCTTGGTGTGTACAGATGTCTTGTACGAAATAGCACCCCCAGCTTTTGGGAGGCCCTTTTAGCAATATCTGCCACGTGACTGTGCCAAGATATGTTGGTTTCTGCAGTAACCCCCAAGATGTTCAACTGACTCTGTAATGTGACAGCACTTCCAGATAGCATGATGTTTGGCTCACCGGTGCTGGTCTTTTTTGAAAACAGAGCTGCTTGGGTTTTCTGCGCGTTGAACTGTACAAGGTTTTTGTTACCCCAGTCCTCTATTATCTCCAGGTCGTTATTTATCTGCGATATTTGAGTTAGTCTAAGATGATGGAATTCACGTGCGGAAAGACCTGTGGGTGGTATGAGTGAGGAGACTACATTGCCATCGTCTGCAAAGCAATAAAGTGGATTTACTGTTTTATCTATGAGGTCATTTATGTAAATCAGGAAAAGAGTTGGCGAAAGGATTGCTCCTTGTGGCACACCAGCATTTATTTGGTAAGAGTTGGAGTTCTGGCCATCCAGTGCAACATAAATGGATCTGTCCTTTAGGTAACTTTCAAACCAAGTGCAAAGTTTCGGCGATAATCCCATTGCTTTGAGCTTGTTGAGCAGATTTTCATGCCAAACTTTGTCGAATGCTTTAGATATATCTAAGGCAATTGTTCTTGTTTCACCACGCAACTCAATCGCTTTTTGCCATAAGTGAGTGACGTATGTAAGTAAATCGCCAGTTGACCTATATTTTCGAAATCCGTATTGCTTATCGTTGATAATTTTGTACTTTTCCAAGTACTTGGTTAGGTGATTGTTCACAACTCTTTCCATTACTTTTGATATCACCGGAAGTAGAGCAATTGGTCTATAGTTTAACGGATCTGTCTTTTTTCCTTTCTTTGGAATGGGTTGTACTGCGGCAGACTTCCATGATGATGGATATACTCCTTGCCTGTAAGACAAATTGAATAATTTTGCGAAAGTTGGGGTGAGTTCGTTGGCGCAATTTTTGAGTACTATTGCGGGAATGCCATCCGGACCCATTGCTTTGTTTGTATCCAGCTTTTTTAGGGATTTTCGTATTTCTCTGTGACAAAAGGGTACCTCTGGCATACTATGGGAAACCCTTTCAATGAACGGTGGAGTTTTTCCGTTTGGCACTGTTAGGTTGGAGTTGGAGGAAAACATTTGGGCAAGCATATTGGCTTTTTCCTCTGATGTTGTGGCTAAGTGATTATTTTTATCTGTAAGTGGTGGTATGGATGACTTGGTGAAGTTAGATCCAACAGCTTTTGCAAGAGACCAAAAAGACCTAGAACTACTTGGACAATTCAGCAACCTGTTTTTTATTCTTTGATTGTATGTTTCTTTAGCGGAGTCAATAGTAATTTTGCAACTATTTCTGGCTTCTATAAATTCTGTGTGGTTTTGAGCGGTTTGTTGTCGTTTCCAAAGGTTATATGCTCCGTGTTTTTTCTGTACAGCCGTTTGACACTGGCTGTTGAACCAAGGTTTTGCATTAGCTCTACGTTTAGTTGTATGTGGGATATATGCGTCCATTCCAGATAAGATTACTTGTGTTATTTCATTACAGCAAATAGTGGGATCAGCTGTTTTAAAGCAAACCTCTTGCCATGGAAAATCCAGGTAATACTGTTTTAGGTCATTCCATTTTGCCGATTTATAGTGCCACATTTTACGAGGAAGTGGTTGTAGGCTTGGTGGGATGAGCATTTCGCACTTTGTTATTATAAGTTTATGATCGGACGAACCAAGTGGAGCATCTACTTGAATTGTGTACGAGTCAGGATTGGTGGTTAGGAACAAGTCTAAAAGCGCTGCAATTCGCCCCTTTCTGAGATACGGGTAGGTTCATCGACAAGCTGCGTTAGACCACAACTTATGGCAAAAGCTTCTGCTTCTCTGCCTTCGTTATCTGTTTTGTTGTGGTGTTTCAGCCAGGGTATATTGTGGACGTTGAAATCGCCTAAAAAGACAATTTCCGCCTGTGGATAGTTTGACTGTATACTATCACAGCTTTCGGATAATGTCGCGAAAAAGTTTTGGTAATCGGCGTTACTTGGCGGTCGGTAGAGGCAGCAGATAAACTTGGTCGATGACTTTGAGGTGAATTTTAGCCATATGATATCAAGGTTCGCTGGTTCTAGTTTCTCCTCTCGATGACATGAAAGGTCATTTTTAATGTACACACAGATCCCAAAATTATGTCGAAATCGGTGGTGTAGGTCATAGCCGGGATAAAGATAGTTCACAATAGGTGTTGCAGAACTGATTTTAGTTTCAGTGAGAACAAGGATGTCAGGTCTTTGTTCTTCAAGATGTTGGTGAACTGAATTCATATTTGTACTTATTCCTCTTATATTGCTAAAATCAATTCTGAGTTGAGTTTTTGATCTTCTCTTTATATCTTTGCATGAAGGACCCCCAGGATCACCCGACGCCCGGAGATCCGAGTGGTCGGGTATTTTACCTCCGGAATATTTTGATCCTGGAGGCGCCATCATGCTATCTGTTACTCATTGTTGGAACCGGACTGCCAGCGCAGTAGCGGAACGTGGTGATACCACTTAGCGCTACTCAATCCTGGCATGGTGGTATCTCACCGGTCGACGCCCAATGAGTAAAAAGCGTCTACCACCTACCGATAGAGTTGACCCTTAAGCTCATTCGAGAATATTTTATCTAGTCAAGTTGATTCTGGGAGAGTCGCTACGGCGGGATGTCGATAAGTTTTTTGTAAATTCTCAGAAGATTAAATATAATAGACCTATCTCGCATGATTTGGAAAAGAGAGCTTAATAATTGTAATAAATACAAATTAGAAAGTAATAAAACATGACATGATCGCGCAACTGGGGGCTGCAGTGTAGCCACACTCCATTGTTGTAGAACAAATGTAGACAATACAAATCGAACATTATAACATTAAAGAAGTGATATAGTGTCAAGTGTTTTACAACGCCTCAAATCAGACAAAAGAAGAGCTTTAAAGTGGATGAACATCGTTTGCACTTCTATTTTGATAAATGTTTCATCCGGCAGTATCGCTCAATGAAATTGCAAAGGAATATGTCAAATATGATCTAACATAACCTTAAACGACACTGCGGTGAGTTCAAGTAATATGTAAAGTATTAGTTTGCTCTTTGTCGAATTGGACGTTACAAAGAAAGAAGGAACGATTCATTCTGAACTAGCCCCTGAATAAGAATATGACGCAAGCCTGTAACAAACTTGTTTCTCATTGGACGCTCACCTGCAGCCTACAAGCGTCGCGCGCAGTACAGGTAATAGGGGCTCGGACTATTTAAGTTGTTTAGAAGGAATAAAAATTATTTTTGTAAAACTGCACTTTTTACAGTGTTCACACGCATCGAGATTTTGTAAAAAATGTCAATGTCAATTTTTTATTTTATTTCTTTGAAAAATCTGAAAAAAATTCTAGCTTCGATGGAAGAAGAAAAGGGCTGCAAACTAAAAACATCCCAAATCGGTTCATTTGTTCAGGATTGGCAAAGGTTCAAGGTTGCACCTAAAGTTAGGTCAGTCACATTTCATGACACTGAAAACCAATTTCAAAAAAACTATTTATGCGTGAAGCGCTAAGAGAATTTTAGGAATTTGGAGGGATAGATTTATGAAGTTTATGAACTATCTATCAGGCCCTTCAACTGATGGGCAAACAGAGAAAATATCAGAGAGGGGAAAAACCTATGCGATAATCGACCTTTTTAGTCCACGTAGTGACTTTCCCAGACCTAACTTGACTAGAGAAAGTATTCTCGGATGTGATTAAGGGTCAATTCTTTCTTTCTGAAATGACAAAAAATCCCTACAAAGCATTATTAATTTTTCAAGAATTTTCAAACAAATTATCTACTTCCCCCCGTAATGACTCTCTAGTAAAGTTAGGTCTGGGAGAGTCATTAGGTACTCTACCGTGTTCCTATATAATCTGTAACTCCTATTTATCATTATTAATGCTAGGTACTCTTGAATAATAAATAAATCTGTGTTTTTGTCTTTAATACTTATGTTGTAGTTTTATTTAATGTCTTTATCCATAATAAGAAACGCTTCAGCGTAATTTTGTCTTGGACAGGCTACCACTTGAAGGCGTTTGCCATGCATTCTTAGCACACCAATCTGACTGTTTAAGTCTACAAAATTTTGTGGATGTACTGGTAAGGGGAGTTTTACGTCATATATTTTTTTTAAGGTCGTCTGCCCTAGACGAGCTATCACTGGAAGGCGTCTGCCCTAGACGGGCTACCATTGGAAGGCGTCTGCCGCGTGTTTTTAGGTTTCTGATATAGTTCTCTACATGCCCAAAAAATTTCATTTGTGTACTCGTAAGGGGGGTTTTTGATCAAAATTCCCTTATTTGGAGGGCGGTCACGGGAGCGGGCTACCACCCATCGCTGGCAGACGGGCGGTTTTTGGTTACGAATGATAAAGTGTTTCGAGTATACCTATAATGAAAATTTTGTGCCCGATGAGGGGGGTGATTTGACGCTGGGCCACCGGTCTATAACATACTCCGTTTTTTGAGGAAAAGTTACAAATAAATTTTAAAAAAATCTACTTAATTGTAGCATGATGGAGTGGGAGTGAATATCGCTACAACCATGTCAAAAGAGTCACAAGGCGACAATAATTGTCCTTTACCTTCTACATCCAGGTGTAGCCTTTTGGCATGTTCTGATATTATCAGCGTAAACATACCAGTTATTTCAGATTCCGACAAACTTGAAAGGGATGAAACTGGCAAAAATGTATGTAACATTCATCAGATGTGTTGTGTTATTTTAGGCATGATTATTATTTATATTGTGAACCAGGAGGAACTGTTCAACCTTGTGCTGCCATGTTTAGAAAACCGAAACCAGAAGTGTTTCGTTTTTTAAATTTCATCCTATCCAAGAAACTAATCAATTATCTCTCTTCACGTTCTCGTTGCAAACAATGTTTGGTTTGCTGTTTCAATGTTATGTATACATACAGATTATACATCCGTGCTTACAGTAATCTCTTTAAGGCCTACCAGTATGTCCTCAGTTTAGCGTGCACACAAGTAGGGTGCGAAAAATGTTTTTCAACACTTAAATACATAAATAATCGATTAAAGAATCGACTTACGATGGAAAATTTGGATGCGTGGATGATAATGAATTTGAATAAAGACATCTTAGGATTGTTAACTTTTGAAGAGATTCTCATGGAAATGTTTGACCTGAGTCCCCCATTAAAGAAAATCTTATCACTTTGATTTCGTAAAATAGGTGAATAAACCAAAGATGGAATATAAGAACTATTTTTTTTTTTTTTATTTGTCATTTTTTATTCTGCGTTTTCCTTCAATATTTATTATTTTCTCGCTGTTGTTATTTCAATATTAGATCATAATTAGGAGTGGGGATGTGCCCCATAAATCCATCAATGTATGGGCCGCTAGACTGCAATTTCCTGGCCCACTTCCAAAAGTTCGTCCAACCCTGATGGGTTCGAAATTGGATAATGTATCGACCTCAAAATCTGCAAATGAACCAACAACCACTGAAACAATTGATCCCAAGCCAGTTCATTAAGAATTTAATATGGATAATATTGTGCAAGTTAAATACAGTGGTGATAAAAAGGAGGTTATCTTACAGCGCACCAAGAACCCGAAATGAAATTTACATTGGAGACTTTTTATATTTTCCTAATACGATCAACGAAAACGATGGTTGGTGTGATACAAATTTCTACATCGGGGATTTCATTTATGAGCTATTGGCTTGAGGAAGAAAGCAAAGTAACGAGTATAGGTAATTTTCGAACCAATGACGTAATGGCTTTGAACGAAAATCATCTTGAGTTAGTTTTGATGCATAAATATAACTTCTATGATATATTTATAAAATTAAATACTACAAAATTGATAATTATAATGTTTTTAATCCCTAAAACACAAGTTAGAAAACAACAATTTTAAAATAAAGGTTGACTTAACACATTTCAAGCTTAGTCTGCAATAATGCTAGCGGAAAATTCGCTCCTCATACACATCCCCACTCTCCCAGATGTAATCCTGTTGTCATCCCATTGGTACTACGTCAGCTTCCAGAATCCCACCATTATTGATACAGAGGAGGGTTGAACTGGAACTGATAAGACTAGGCAAGTCATAGAGTAGTTCTAACCATAGGCGGAGAATTATTTTTTTCGGGACTGATTCAAGACTCTATTCAACACTTAATAAAACCAAGTTGTATATTTTTTACAGCGTTAGGTTCAATAGCCTTTAGCAGGTCATTCATCAAATGGAAAAATCTATCATTTGGAACCACGCAACGTGCAAGGCTTTCAACCAGCCCCCATTTTTCAAGCATTTGTCTCCAGGCTGTTTTAAGTAGTCGAAAAAATGCCACGTCAAGTGGCTGGGTCAAATGAGTAGAGATAGCTGGGAGGAAGATAAATTAAATATTACTTTCTTCGCAAATAGCCACTGTACCTGCAGAAAAATGGGAACTGAGATTGTTGCCAATTAAGTACTTCTTACTTGGTAGATCTTTTAGGACCGGTATCACATTCTCAGCGCCCAATCTGAGAAGCATATCGCGTCAAACCAACCAGACGAACTTCTATTATATCGGACACCTTTTGGGCCTCCACATGTCCAAGATGAATAGCGATTTTTTGCCCTGTATATATACCACGTATGGTGGTAACAATTTCCCATCAGCTGAAGCAGCGTAGGTACATGAGAGAAACAGCTGATTTTGACGTATTACAGATGCGTTCTGGATAACGGCATCCCATTTTCGATATCACTTTCTCTACCCGGCTCATCGGTTAGGTTGGTTACATTATAATTGATTATGTTTGATGGGGGTACCTACATCTTTTAATTCTCTTTGTAAATTATTAAAATAGGAATTGATAGTATAGCCGGAGAAACAGCAGCTCTTGAACGCTTGATGTTCTGGAAAATTCTTGTTCTTAATTGATCTCTGGTGACGTTTCAAAAAAGAATAGACAAAGTCCCTACCAGAGAGATTATCTTCAAATTTCGGTATTGTTTTACCTCTACTGTCTAGATAATGTTTTACAATCATCCTGACGTCCAAATGGTCAAGTGGGTAGCCCCAACCAGACCAAAATATTAATTGATCGATTAATACATCTTCCTCTTGTTTGGTTACAGCTATTCGACCTCCTTGACGCTTTAGATGTGGTCTCGATAAAGGACAGAATAATGGATTTTGTATGTTTCGCTTGCCAGCCTATAACTCATACCCTGATCAATTGAATGGTATTTTCATCAATTTTCTTACAATTTTTACCTCGAGGGTCTGGATTGTAAACGCGAGGCATTTTTCTGCAAAAGAAAAAAATAATTGCAAACAACCATGAGGTGATGACCCAATAAATATCTGGAAGTGAGGTTAGGCAGCATATTTGGAAAAACTGGAAAAGCAAGCAACACAGGCAATTTCTGAAAACGGCAGTCTCGACCAGACACCAGGAGCCAGATTCTTGTCTAACGGCACTCGTTCTCCTGGGAACGCTGCTCCCCTAGGGGAGCAGCTGTTTCAAGTGAGGGGAACCTGAAGGCTAGTTTGACGAACAATTTATGTTCTTACCAGCAGGGAAAATTTCTCTCATTTTAAGCAAACCTGTAACGACATCCCTTGGCAATCCATCCTTTCTAGGGCAGATCCTCTTCAAGAATTCCATCTTACTCTGAGTAATGTCATAGATAAATCTTGTCCCCTAAGGCCCCTTCGTAAACAAGGTAACCGAAAATATTGGATGACAAAGGGCTTAAAGATTTCTGCAGCTAACTTAAGATCTTTAAATCTCATAAGAAAACACTTTGTTGATAGTCCTTTTATCTTGAATATAGAAAAATGCATAGGAAATCTATCCTTACTGCTAAACACTTATTCTACTCTAATCGTTTAAGCAATGTTGCTAATAAATCTAGGGAAACCTGGGACATCGTGAGAGAGGTTACAGGTAAGAAAACCCTTAGACCTCAAGAAATTGACATTGATCTTGAAGACTTGAACAGCTTTTACTGCACTGCCGCTGATAACCTTACTGGCAGCCTTCAACTCGAATGTTGATCCATTGAGTTATCTCGGAGACTTGCATGTCAACGAGTCTTTTTCATTTTTTCCCACCGATGTCCATGAAGTAGGATCTGTTCTTAAATCCATTAGAAAACAGTCCACATCCGGTTCAGATGGTATATCCATAAAAATCTTGAGGGAACTTCCGGAACAGGCCCTTGGTGTTCTATCGGAAGCAATCAGCCTGTCCTTTTCATCGGGCGTTTTTCCACCTAGTCTTAAGGACGCATTGGTAGTACCGATACATAAGGGCGGGGATACAAAAGAGCCATCAAATTATCGCCCAATATCATTGTTATCAACAATATCCAAAGTTGTTGAGAAGCTTCTCAAAAAACGTATGATGGACTTCCTATCAAAACATAAAATTCTTAACTCCGCCCAATTTGGATTCCTTCCTAAGAAGGGTACCAATGATGCCATGTTTCGCGTTCTGGGACAACTCCTGAAGCACTACAACAATGGCTTTGCTACCGCGGGGGTGTTCTGTGACTTCTCAAAGGCCTTTGACTGTGTGAGTCACAGAACTCTTCTGAGGAAGTTAGAGGTCTACGGCTTTAGGGGTGTGATCTCGAGATGTTCTTCTGATCAGCCAATCGTCCGTGGGGCTCCACAGGGATCAGTCCTGGGACCAATATTATTCCTCATCTATATCAATGCTCTTATCTACCTTTAAATTATCGGGAGTCTTCACTGCGTTCGCGGATGATTCAAAGGTTGTGTGGCACGGGGGAAGCTCTGATGAGCTGGTTCAGGTGATTTCTGGGGGCATCAGGGCCATAAAGTGTTGGTGTGATGCAAATGGACTGCTTTGTAACTTTGGTAAGACTCGGGTGCTTGGGTTCCGATGTAATGTTGATAATATTGATTGTGACGAATTCTCCATCAAATCCTCTCTAATTACTAAATTTCTTGGACTTCAATTTGACGTTGATCTTAAATTCCAATCGCAATGTTTAGGGTTTCATCGAGACGAGAAATCTCGTCTCGAAGGAAATTTCTCGTCTCGTCTCGATCATCGAGACGAGATATCAACAAAATCTCGTCTCGATGTTTTTCTCGAAGACAATTTCTCGATCTCGATTCGAGATTCTCGAAATTTCGAGAGTCTCGAAAACAAAATTGAATGTTATTAAAATATGTAGATAGGTATACATAATTCTGCAACAAAAGAAAGGGGAAAATGTTTTCTATTAAAAAAATTACGTTAAAATACAGAGCTACATGCTAGAAAAAAATCCACCGATTATTGGCCCATACATAAAAATATAGTTATTTATGCAACAAGTGTGTAAAGTGATTGTCGCACTCGCCTTCGGCTCGTGCGTCAAAATTCACATTCGTGAAAAAAGGTGCTTTACGCACGTATTGCATACAAAATTTTTTCTACTACTAATCAAATATGTGTGAAAAAATTGATTCAGACAAATACTTTACGCACTAGTGCGTGAAGTGTTTTCACTTTACGTACTAGTGCGTAAAGTAATTTACCATAAAAATATTAAATTGACAGTGTCGACATCTGTCATTGACATTACTTTACGCACTAGTGTGTGAAGTGAATTACTTTACGCACTGGTGCGTGAAGTGAAATTTTACGTCTTCTGAATAGTGCGTAAAGTGAGTCTTTACGCACGGTAGTAGAAAAAAATATTTTTCCAAAAATTTAACAAATCCTTTATCTTTTTTTAATTTAATTTTTTAGCCATGAATTTAGAATTTACCTAGATAGGTACGAAAGTTTAAAATTGTTTCTTTGTTCGTGAAGAATGCACCTGCATGCAACAAACTGATTATACAGGGTGAGTTCGAAATAAGTGCGCATTTTGTTATGATAGATAGAGTATAGTAGGCCAATCACTTTTTGTGTAGGAACATGTGTCCGCAAACGTCTCGTTAAGAAAATACAGAGTGTTGAAATTTTCGGAAAATTTTGATTTTTTGCTTCTAGATTCAAAAGGCTTTGAGCGATTCTGTTCAAATTTTCGGAAAGTGTTTGCGATATAATAATATGACATAACCTTTTTTAACTTCATTGTACTTCAGTTTCCGGTGTAATGTGAACAGAGTGGAGTACATTGAACAAGATTTTCCAAACATACATTGATTTCTATTTTTTATCTCGTGAACGTCGCAGCGAACAAGCAGAAGTCGGGTTCCCTTTTTTGCTTAAAATTAAATAGGGAATCAAAAAAATAGTTTTCAATTTATCAAAAAGCCCAGGGGTGTACCACTTTTTTCTTCTGACAAAATAAGAGTCGCTCTAGGTCCGGTCCTGGAAAAGTGGAACTCAAACGAATTTTTTAAAAAGATGTTTGAAAACATTGCAAACACTCTTTGAAAAATTGAACAAAATTGCTCAAGGCATTTTGAATCACAGACAAAAAGTAAAAATTTTCTGAAAATTTCAACACTCTGTATTTTCTTAACAAGACGTTTGCGGACACATGTACCTATGCAAAAAGTGATTGTCCTACTGTACTCTATCAAAATGCGCACTTATAAATAAGGTTGAATTTATGACATTTTATGGCTTTGCGAACGATAAACGGAGCTGATATAAGGACCACCGAGAACCACCGGGCCCGGGAGTAGCGGGGTGCAGGGAAGCACTAACCCTTACTACTACGTCTTTATGTTATTTGGACGATATTATTATAATAGATAGATTGCAAGTTTAAGGTATTGCAGCACCAACCTACAGTTTTCCGAGATCGAGAATTCTCGAAAAAATTTCTCGATCGAAAATATGTAAATAAATAAAAATGGAAAACAAAATTCTTGAAAAAAATTTCAAGGCACCAATATGTTTTTAGACATGGTCAGACATAAAGTACCTATGGCATAAAAAAAAGGCTTCTACCAACAAACTTAGCCTAGATGAAACAGGCGGAGACTTATGACTCTGATTAGGGCAAACATAATTACTAACTTTTTCCTTTTATAAAAATTTTTAAACACTTTGAAATTGGGAAAATAATCTTTAAAGAACACAAATAACCACAACACAACAATAAAAAATTAGAATTAGTATTAAGTCAATGTCAAAATGGTCAAAATTTGGTAAGTTTGATTGAAAGGCGTCACAAATCTCCGAACTTACATGAACACAAAACGAAACTTGTACCTAATCATCACTGACGACGTTTCGAGCACAATCGATGCGTATTCACTTTCGTATCGAGTGTCCGTTTCGGGTCGTGTTTTCGCAATCCCCCCGCATGTCTCGTATTTATATTATCTAACAAAAATTTTGCGAATGATGTTGCTTTTCCATCTTTGAGTGCCCTAGCTTCAGCCCACCTAGTCGCATACTTAATACAGACTACCATCATATTAATACCATTAATCGAACGTGTAAAAGGTCCAATAAATCAACGCCTATTTTTACAAATGGGGTTCTTACTGATCAGGGTTGTAGAAGCCCCGAAGGTTTTTTGGTACTGCCTTTACGAGCTTGGCAATCCGGGCAACCTTTAAGGTATGCGTGGCAATGGGAAGAGTTGAAATGGCTATGTCCGCACACTAGTGCGACCTCGATGAGTAGTTCTTCGTCGGACGAGGATCTTTTTGTGCCAGTATGCACGAAGAAGAGCAACCAAAAAGAAGATTTTGGGTCCATGATATTAATAAAGAAAGACCTACATTCAGGAATGAACTGCACACACGCAAAATAGGACAAAAGGTACCGACAACGCACGAAAGTTGACGACGCTGAAATAATTTTGATCTTCTCGTCTACTCCTTGACGCCCACTATAGAGCGAGGCGAAGCGAAGCGGCGCGTTTCTTTGTCTACTTGCTCTTTCGACTTCTCCAGCGTTTTTCGACGCTTCCAATATGCGGGCTCCCATTTAAGAGGCCAACAACAAGCCGTTAAAAATTGAGAAAAAGGGTTGATTTCCCGAGACGAGAACTCACTTATTTTGTAATATTTTTTGACCGGACTAGAAAATAATAAAAGATAAAAGTCTAAAGATGCATGCTGTTGTTTTAGTTTTTCGAAAAAAAAATTGCAAATTGAAAATATCACGACCTAAATACTCGAAAAAAAGCATCATTTCTATCGCTCGGTATATCCATCCAAATCCATCGCTTTTTTAAAAAAAATAAAACAAGAGCATTGTTCTAAATTTTATTATATTTTCAAATCTTCTTGATTCACTAAAAAATATTAAGTAGTTTTTGAGATCTCGTCTCGAATTGTAAGCCCTGCAAACACGGAAATTCAAAAATTTAGGCTGCAGCGAGGTGCTGCCTCTGGCGGATTTAATTTCGCCAGTGGCGGCTCTTCCTTAGGTTTGCAGGTTTGCGCAACCCCCAAAACAAAACTTAAAAATATTTTAAAAAAATAGTAGAACTAAATTTTAGTACCTAACTAAATTTAAAAAATAAATTATACCAAAATTTGGGACCTACATAATACGCAGTCAATTAATAAAATAATTTGACCAACTTCGCCAAAATATCAACAACTGACAGGCCGCCGGCGACTTAGAGTAGCGGCGTCAAGTCGCTGGATTGCAGCTCCAAAGCAAACCGATCTATTATATGACGGCGCACATTTGGTTGCCTGTATATGCGTGGATTCGAAATCCGCCCTATAGGCTCCAGCAGGTTGCAAGCGAAATGCAAACTTTGTTTATTTTTTTTTGCTCGCAGCGCAGATTGGGTTTGTTTTGTGAAGTTTTGTCGTGTGGGGGGTGAAAAAAAAATGAATTCCGTTCAAAATTTAATTGCCGAGCCATTCTGTGGTCGTTCATCAACCCATAAGGCTGAAATGAAAAGACTTGAAAGGCCTACTCCAAATTTAAAAATTGAACAAACTGTAACTAGCAAAAAAAGGACTTTCACCAGGACATTTAATCTGGACCTTTACGAAAAACATGCATGATTGTACTATTGAAATTGCAACCCCCACATTTTTAATATACGAGCCGCCACTGAATTTCGCACCGGGGTAAGTAAAAATTACACGACGCGAGAGGACTGCAATGCTGGTTATTAGTTTGTGTAAATAATTATGGTGAATATATTTCATAATGAACTCAAAACGAACAAAGATTACTTTACTAGAATTCAAGAAACGAAAGAGGATATCATATAGCATAGTTAAATACAGTTAGTACGTAAAGGTTGGGAATAAAATCCATCAAAAATACAGGGTTGATTTTTTTTCAAAAAATCTCGGATACGTCGATTTTTGATTTTAGTGACCGTTTTTTTGATGAGAATTTCATATATCTGTCAAAACTGACATACCAACAATAAACTAACATGTTTTGATTGTTGATTTGAACCAATCAGGAATTACGTGATAATTTGTATTAGTGTAAATTATTGCATAGTAACTAATGCGAGAACTGGTGTTTTGACAATTTTTGACAAAAAATTTAAATTTTTGGTTCATGAAATTTCCTCTGTACAACTCGTGCAATGGAAATATATTTTCAATTTTTAACAAATTTGCACTCATGCGTTTTTAACAGAAATGGGCACTGGAAAAGCACTGGTGCTCCTTTTTAACTAAAAATGCATTCGGGCAAATTTCCCAAAAATTACCGACAATTTCCATTGCACTCGTCATTTAGAATTTTATACATCTGTCAAAACTGACATTCCAACAATAAACTGACATGTTTTGATTGTTGATTTAGGTTTTATGCGTGGATCAAACGTCAAATTATTGAAGCAATGTCAAAAAAGAGCGAATCTCGCGCAAGTGAGGATTAGGCTTCACGCGATAATTGGCGCGACACTGGTGTTTTAACATTTTTTGACGAAAAATTTAAATTTTTGATTCATGAAATTCTCTCATAAGAGCTATTTTCGGGTTCGAAAAAAGGACGGTTCTAGAACGGTTCAAAACAATCGCACAGTTCATCAATCAACTAAATGACAACGGTTCAGCTATCACAAATTTCAATAATAAACTGTGCGATTGTTTTGAATCGTTCTAGAACCGTCCTTTTTTCGAACCCGAAAATAGCTAAAATACAACTCAAGCAATGGAAATAAATATAGTACACGCTCTATAATATGAACCCTCGTATAAGTGAACAACGCGATTTTGTGAACACAATACTTTGCATAGGTATTGGGTACTTTATAACGTGAACAGCAAGCCGCTCGATAATATCAGCAATTGGGCAATATCAAGATCAATATGTTTCAAATGAATTACTTTGGCGAATTGTAAGTTTTATTTGACTTGGTTTTTTCTTTTTTAGCGTGTCTGAACGGTAATTTTACAGCAACCACGTGATAGTGGCGGTGCAACTTTTCCTTTTCACTTGATGATCTATTAGATTTGGAAAGTACTCACAGGATATTTTATACAGTTCCGCGGAAAAACAACTAAACAAAAATACCTGACTTCCCATCTTTACAGTGGCCGAAAAGTATTATTTGATATTGAAGATATTTTCACAGAAATCACAAACCAGTCAAAGCGTTTTTGATTGGTGCAAATCGTTAACAACCAGTTTTCTGACTATTTTTAACCAATAAAATTCGCTCTGACTTGTTTTGTGATTCCTGTTACCTATAGTTAGCGTTTACTTTACTTTTGTTCAAACTTTCCGATAAATAATAATCATATATATAACAGAAAGAAAGAAAGATACTTTCATTAATGTAAACAACCGGTAATGTGAAAAGGGTCTATATCTATAATTTTCGATAATTGCAGTCATGCGTTTTTAACTAAAAATGCATTCGGGCAAATTTCCCAAAAATTATCGATAATTTCCATTGCACTTGTTATATTACTATTGACTATATCACTAGAGGGTATTAAACCGGCAATAAATTCGGTTTTCAGCTGACAATATTGCTACCTGGACAATACCAACAACGTGGTATTTCAGCGACCATTTTTTGACATTGTCAAACTGATATTTTTAATTTGAAGTTTTTATTCATATTTTTGCATTCTATTTATTTTCAAAATCTTGTAGATTGTAGATTGTAGATTTCGGGGGAGTCGTTTCGGCTTTTCAGCCGCTCAGCACTGCTACCTTTGCAGATATTTTGTGCGTGACTCTGCATCTTAATTTGTCTCCAGGAAGCGTAGACTTCTGCCGAAGGAAGCTATTTTCCTGGGTGTCAGTTGGCCCACTTCTTCTGGTGACAGTGTTGCCCCCTCGAGGAATTTGAGCCTCTTGCAGAATTGGGCTGGACATTCGCAGAGCAGGTGCTCTGCGGTTTCTATTGCGTCTGAGCAGAATCTGCAGAGATCGTCTTCCGCTCTGCCCATTAACCTTAAATGGTATTTTACTGGGCAGTGTCCTGTGAGCAGTCCCACCACCAATCTGATGTCTGGCCTGATCATGTTTAGGAGCTGTTCAGCTCTTTTTGCTGAAAGGGTAATAAACCTTTTTGACTGTCTGAGTCCCGGTGTGTGCCTCCAATATGATGACAGTTGGTCTTTCTCCCATTTGTTGAGTTCTTCCATGATGTGGCTTTTCATTAAGCCACAGTAGGGCTCTGGTCCGTGGTATGGTGTTGAGGCCCCTTCCTTTGCGAGGCCATCTGCTTCTTCGTTTCCTTCTATGCCTCGATGACCAGGCAGCCACATCAGCGTTACCTGGTTATGTGTCGCTAGTGTTTTTAGGGTCTGTTTACACTCCCAGACTAGTTTTGACGTGCATTTGAAAGCCCTTAAGGCTTTTAAGGCAGCTTGGCTGTCCGATAGTATGAAGATGTGTTTTCTTTTGGTTAAGACACTCTTGTGCACATATATCTATGGCAAGCTGTTCGGCTTGAAATATTGTAAGATGTTTACCCAATGCCTTGGAGAGCTTGAAGTTAGGGCCGGAAATGCCCAGTCCAGCTCCTTCCATCAGCTTGGATCCATCTGTGTACCACATAGATGCATTGTCTGCTTGTGGTAGTTCTTTATTCTCCCATGATTGGCGGTCGTTTATTACCACTGCGAAGGGGATCTCTAAGTATAACGTACTTATTTTGGCAATTGCCTGATTATACTGCTACGGCTAGTCAGCTTCAGTTCGGAGGCCATGGGTCTGGGTTCCTTGTATACATCTTACCTTTGGGCGCCACCAAGTTAATTGTGACTTAACTAGGAAGATAACATAATGATGTTATAAACAAAACCTGTGCAATTGGAGCGCTTAACAATAAAACAACTAATTAGGTACAATAATGTATCTGGCTTTCTTTATTAAAAAATAATAACAATAATAATAAGGCGCCAAAAAGTGTAGCCACCAAGTAATTAGGACTTAACTATTGCGCCAATAAGTAGCCACGAAGTTATTTAAAAGGTGTTTAGGATTAGGCTTGTACCTAATTTGTGAATATTTGAATAAATAAAAAAAAATTAAATAATGAATATATTAATTTAAAATAAACAGTTTTAACTGTTTATTAACACTTGTGAAAGATTAAAAGAACAGTATGGGTTACACTTTACCAACAGGCAAATTAAACACAGAAAGGTGAAAGTTATTCTTTGGGCAACCTCAGGGTAAAATTCTAGAATTTTATTTAAGGGGCACTTACCGACGTAATTCGGTGTCAGATGATTTATATAAGATTTGCCTAAATAGTAAAGGTGCAACTTACATGTATACAAGTGAAATGTATGTGAAAATCCAGAAGTTTCCAAAGTGAGATTATCTACAGGTTTGGTCTCACTATAGATATGCTAAGATATGGTAAGTGAGTCATGAGTCCTATCCACGTTGTATCTGTTTAACGTAGAACCCAATGTGGTTCTAGCAGAGTGGTACCAATAGAGTTGCTGAAGAAAGGCTACCAAAGCCCCAACTGAGAGCAATCCAGATCCAGTCTTGAATCTCTCTAAATACAGCCTAGCAACTGTCCAACTATAGCCTAAGACTGTCTAGCTACGGCCTAGCACTAGGACTAGGAGTAGGATTGTCCAACTATAGCCTGAGACTAGGACCCTCAAATTGAGGGATACTCTAGACCAAAGGTGAAGTCTTAAACTTCCAAATGCTGCTCGGAACAGTCCGAAACAGAATCCAAAAATGACCAAGGGACGACTCTAGACAATTATCAGCAAGAAATTAGTCTAAAACTTGAGCTTCCTGGCACAAATTTCCAAAAAGTCTCGCCCCAAAAATAATTAGGGCCGAGGCCCGAGACCGGACGACTACTCAGCGTGAGGTCGCAGATCAAAAGGGGCAGATTCTTCATTTAGATTTCGGAAGAAGACTTTCATCTGTCAAACTTCTAATTTTGACATTGAAGAAAATTATAAGGACGTGTTCAGTTTCACCCCAAAAGTACGAACTGAGAATCGGTTGTGTAAAAAATGTTTGGTGAATGTTGAAAAGTGCCTATAGAACATATATCAAGAGGTAGAACAGGTCTAAAGAAAACGCCTAGACAAAACAGCTGTTCAATGACATGATGGAAATGAAAAGTCAAAGAGTAAACAACAATTATTATCATAACCTCAGATTATTGATTGGATTTGCAAACAGAGATGATGATGGTACTAACTCCTTTTCCTAAGATTCTAATCAATAACAGCGGGCCCTGACGTACTGAATCAAACCTTCCTAGATCAATTAACAAAACTTGCAAACCTGCACCAAAAAAAACTTTCAGTAGAATGCAGTACTCAAGGTAACAAAATCTGGGCACAGGAAAGATAGTTGTTTATTCATTTATTTCATTGTAGTTCTATATGGAATCATATATACTAAAGCAAAACAAGGTAGCTTATTAGCCAAGAAATTGAAAATGTTACATAAGTCCAATCTGACCATCATGTGGTCACTTGGTTTGCTGGCATTCTCCAGTTTTATTAGATCAAGGATTCAGGATACAGTCGGAAAAATTAGTTAAACAACAATTTTTTTAATTTTTTAAAATTTTTTAATTTTTTATTTTTGATGTCAATGTCCTTTTTTCTTGTTAAACTTGTATTGTTTCGTTTTTTGCAGCCCTGATGATGATGCTAACCAGCATCGAAACGTTGGCTATTTGATTTTTAAATTTAATAAATAAGTCCAAGAAAGCTGAATATTATTTCCATTCCTCGTCACTGAGGATTCTCAGATGTCCCCTCAGATCGCCGGACTTGAACTTGTCTATTTGGAATAGCCTGTGAGCGCTGGTTATTGCCTCCTTTTCCACACATAGGTGAATTGGGGGCATGTTGAGTAGCGTCTCTAGGGCTGCGGTGGGGCAAGTTGACATTGCTCCCGTTATTCCTAGACATATCAGCCTTTGCACCTTTCTTAGCTTAATCTGAGCGGTGACTTGTTGGGTTTTGGGCCACCACACCAATGAGGCGTATGTGACCATTGGTTTTATTATGATTTGGTAGATCCAGAATACCATCTTTGGCTTTAGCCCCCATGTTTTGCCAACAAGTCTTCGGCATGACCAAATGGCTGATGTAGCTCGAGAGCATGTTTTCTCTAACTGTTTGTTCCAAGTGAGGGTTCGGTCCAGGGTGACCCCTAAGTACTTCACTTCGTTGGAAAATGTTAGTTGTGTACCGTTAAGGGTCGGAGCTTTCAAATTTAGCTTCCTTCTTCTTGTGAACGGGACAAGGTGACAAGGATTGTTTTGTTTGCGTTTAGGGATAGTCCTTCGCCTTCGCCCCAATTTTTAACGATGTTTAGGGCACTTTGCATTCGGCTTGTCACTGTACCTTCATGTTTGCCCTTGATTACAATGGCTAGGTCATCTGCGTAACCTATGACCTGGTATCCAGCACTACTCAGTCTGGTAAGAATTTTGTCTACCACCAGTGTCCATAGTAGCGGAGAAAGAACACCCCCTTGAGGACACCCTCTGATCGTGATAGCGGTAGCTGATGCTCCGTTTATTTCAGCCGTAACGTGACGGTGTTTCAGCATCGACTCTATCCATTTTACAATTGGAACTTCAACATCCCATTCTTGTAATGCTCTGGCGATTGATTGATGTGAGGTGTTGTCAAAGGCACCCTCTATGTCGATGAAAGCTGTGAGAGCGATCTCTTTGCACTCGATTGTCTTTTCGATGTCTTTAACCAGGCAGTGTAAAGCACTTATTGTGGATTTGCCTGGCTGATAGGCAAATTGCTTCGAGTAGAGCGGTCTTCTCAATAGAGTTTCGCTTCTGATGTACTAGTCGATTGCTTTCTCCATTGTCTTAAGGAGAAAGGAGGTTAGACTAATGGGACGATATGATTTTGGTTCGTCCTCGGGTCGGCGACCCGTTTTTGGTATGAATATCACATTAGCTTCCCTCCAAGATAGCGGTATGTGCCCTAGGAGCAGGCTTGCCTTAAAGAGTTTTTGTAGGTGTACCTTTAAGTACTCGTAGCCTTTTTGCAGTTGTGCGGGAAAAATCCCGTCTTTGCCTGGAGATTTGTAGGGTCTGAAGCTATCGATCGCAAACTTTATTCTGTTCATTGTGAAAATTTTCCCAGCCAGCCTTTTGCTCCTGCCGTTAGGGCTTTGTGGCCCTTCGATAGGCGGAGTGACCTGGTTCAGGGCTTCAACGATTACCGAACCTGGAAAGTGAGTTTGTAGTAGTACCTCTAGACTTTCTATATGGTCGGTAAAGTGTTCTCCGTTTGGCTTTTTAAGCAGACCAATTCCGTTTGAGTGGTTTTTTGAAAGAACTTTTTGGAGACGTTGAGCTGGGGCTAATTCGTCAATCCCCTCGCAGAATTGTCTCCATGATTTCCTTTTTGATTTTCTTAATTCACGGTTGTACTTGTCTAGGGCTGTTCTATAGTCTGCCCAGTTGCCATTAGTTTTTGCCTTGTTGAACAGTTTTCTGGCATCTTGTTTCAGACGTCTCAGCTGCCCGTTCCACCAAGGCACATCCCTGTGGACTGCCTTCTGTTTTACGGGACAACTGTTCTCATAGGAATCTTTTATCGCATTTGTTAGATTGTCAGATGATGCCTCTAGCTCTTCTATTGTATTTATGTCAGAAGGGAGTTCATCTAGACTCAGGCAGAGACCCTCCACAAAGGATACCCAGTTGGTGAGTTTTGGGATTCTTGTCTGTACTGAGTGATTTATTACTGCCTCTAGGTCAAACCTTATTGCTTGATGGTCCGACAGGGAGGGTTCATTTGACACAAGCCAGTTGGTTATTGTGTTAGATGTAAATGTGTCAGCGAGAGTCACGTCTAAGACCTCTTGTCTGACGGCGTTAATAAAAGTGGGTTTGTTACCTTTGTTGATAATGTCTATGTTGTTAGAGTTCAAATATTCAAAAAGGTACTCACCCCTTGCGTTTGTATCGGTGCTTCCCCATCCTACCTGGTGATGGGCGTTGGCGTCCGCCCCGATAATGTAGTGTCTGTTTCTCGCTCTGCACCACGTGATGAGTCGTTGGACGATCTCTGGCGGTGTTGAGTTATCATCACCTGGAAAGTAGGCTGAGGCTATGAGAATATGCCTTGAGCCCCCCTCCGTTGGCACTTCTACTAAAGCAGCTGCCAAGTCTTGTGTGATGAACTCTGGAACAGGTAAAAATTTTAAATTTTTGTCAAGCAGCAATGCTGCTCTTGGTCTTTCGTGGTTAATGTTGTAGATTAACTTACATGATTTGATATTTAGGCCTTTTATAGAGCCTCCATTGACCCAGGGCTCTTGAAGTAGCCCTACGTTGATTTTTTGTCCAAACATTCTTCTTCTAAGCTCACTAGTGGCAGCTTTTGAGTGTTGAAGATTTATTTGGATGCATTTGATGCATGGTGAGTTGCTTCTCTTTGGTTGCTTGGAGGGAGCCATTAGAGTTGCACTCACTTTTCGCACTCCACCTGGGCACTTTCGTCTTTATGACTCATTGAGTCTTTAGACGTTTCTGCCCTTGGTTCGGCGCCGCTTTTCTTTGGGGAGCTTGGTTGCTCCACAGCTGTTGTGCTCCGGCTGCTTTGCGGTTTTATAGTCGAATGACCGAACTTGTAACGCACCGCGTAGCCTTCGGATTTGAGTTTTTCTGCGGATGCACTGTCCACAGAAAGGGTTAGTGTGACCAGATGGCCCTCGGCGTTACGTCGGATGACTCGCCAATTTTTGACGTTTAGGCCCTCATTTTGGCCTTGAACGAGATTGAGGATTTTCTCCGTGGAGTAATCCATGCTGCTTGGGAATCGAGCAACCAGGACGTCAGAGTGAGGAATGTCAGATTCCTCTACCATCCTTAGCGAAGCTTCCTCCCAAGGCTTGATGGAGGCGACTGCAGTTTGCAGCCATTGCTTGGTGGCTATGTTTTCGCAAACTAGAGCGAGCCAGCCGGGTCTGTTGTGGGCGCTCAGAAACTTCGGTTTGACCGGGCAATCCGATGCTACCTCGTCCACGATCTTATCCATAATTGCCTCTTTGGTGGCTTGAATTTGCTCCACTGACAAAAGGCAATTGGGGAAGTCTGTAGGTAGTATTCCTACCTTTATGCCTCCAGCTATCTGGCTGAAGGTTGGTTTTGGAGCTCTGGAAGGCGGAGCACTGCTGCTCGTTTCCTTTTTTGTGGGCGGGGCATTTCTGCCCGTATCCCTTGTCCTAGCTCTTTTTTTGGCTTGAGCCTCGGGGGTGTTTCCTTCTGACCGGGCTCTTTTTTCGCCCTTGTCAGAGGTTTTAGCCCTTTCTTTGATTGGCTCAAGGGCCTTTTTGCGGGCTTCGTCTGCACTCATCCCTTTTTTTTTTGAGGAATT
This sequence comes from Ceutorhynchus assimilis, assembly GCA_917834065.1. NCBI lineage: Eukaryota > Metazoa > Arthropoda > Insecta > Coleoptera > Curculionidae > Ceutorhynchus > Ceutorhynchus assimilis. Next base: position 72,267,903 of record OU892277.1, read on the forward strand.
TCATCCTCTTTCTGGCAGCGCCACTCAGCCTGATCCTCACGTCGCCCTTCAGTCGTAGGGCACTCAGATCTTTGCCGAGTTCTTCGTCTGAACGTAGTCTACGTCAGTCCCCTAATTCCATGTTTTCGGATGTGCTTGAGGCGCTATTATCCTTCGCCTTGATTGTTTTATTTTGTGTGTCCATGTTAGGTCCCACGAGTAGCTAGGGAAATAAACCATACGGCCGAGGCAGAGCCCCGCTTGCCCCGGTCGGGCTAGTTAAGCCGTGGGGTCGCCACATCCCTGGAGTTCGCATAGTATCGATTAGGCTCTCCCCTAACCACGCAGTCCTTGGCCTATGCTGTTCCACCGTGACTTGGAGGGATTTTTATTGTGGTTCGCCTTCCACTTGGCCGACCAGTTAAGGTAGGCCCTCACGCTCTAAGATACTTCCTCATCAACCACCGATCTTAGAGCGCGAGATATACCAGGCAGGTTTCCACGGAGGGCAGTCGACTCGGCCCCATCCCGAAACAGATTGCGGGCTGAGGCCGAGTCGAGTGTCCTCCTCCACGCTGTTTGTCTAGCAGACACCCAGGATACCAGGATGCTGTGTGTGTGCTTTCCTGGTATGGTGAGCCACCCTTGGTCACGACCAAACAACTCCACATCTCTGCAGCGACGTACGGCCGCTGAGCCTCTCCACCAACGAAAAGGTCTCGTGGCTCCCCGGAGAGTTTTTTTTTTTTTCAAAATCTTACGTGAAATAGTCATGACGGATACCACTCGAGAAAAAATTGTGTAGGCAAAATTGTGCTCAAGGTTTTATTCAAGTTTGTTGGTTTTCGGCAATTTCGCTCATGACATTTTTGATAAAATCACTCGCCAAGCAACAAGCTTTCATACCTTTCGAAATCGAAAATTTTGCCGACAAAATTTTTTCTCTTGTGATATTATATGATAATATCATGTATACAGGGTGACCCACAAAGAAGTTATGACAGCTAACTTTATTTTTTCAAATGACACCGATTTCTTATTCTATTTTTAAAATTCTACGTTAAATTCTAAACATATTCTATGCCTCATGTCCTATACCTATTTTCAACTGTTTCGGAAATATGACAGTTGAAAATTGACTTTTTTGCAACTTTAAGAGGCTGTAAAACCTGAACGGTTTATTTTAGAGAAAAGCCCATCATACATTCTTATTTTTCCATAAACTATCATTTGACACCAGCTTGGAAATTAATCCAAGATTAATAATTCCGGTAAAATTCAAAGTTGGTGTTAAATGATAGTTCATGGAAAACTAAGACAAGAATGTATGATCGGTTTAGCTCTAAAATCAACCGTTCAGGTTTTACAGCCTGTCAAAGTTGCACAAAAGTAAATTTCAAACTGTTATTATTTCCGAAACAGTTAAAGATAGGTATAGGACATGATACATAAAATAATTTCAGAATGTAACGTAGAAATAAGAAATGGAATAAAAAATTAATGTTTTCATTTAAAAAAATTAAGTTAGCTGTCACAACTTGTTTCTGGATCACCCTGTATACATGATATTACCATCAGAAAAACGGCAACTGAAATCAAAAATCGATGTCTCCGAGGTTTTCATGAGCAATCTCACCAATGTGTGAAATTAACACTTTCCCTTTTTATTATTTTTCTAGGTTTTCTGGAAGTTCTTTATGTAATAAACATCATCTCTCCCACCCTCGTAACTACGCCACCTCACTTTTTTTTGGTGTAAACATCTCAAGTATCTATTTTGCTGTATTTGTATAGGTACATTTTATTATCTTCGTAATATATTTTTGTGTTTCCGCACATTTCATTCTTCACATTCTTATTTGTTAAATAAAAAGCACAATGTAAATTATAAAACTATAATAATAATAATAATAATAATAATAATAATAATAATAATAATAATAATAATAATAATAATAATAATAATAATAATAATAATAATAATAATAATAATAATAATAATAATAATAATAATAATAATAATAATAATAATAATAATAATAATAATAATAATAAATGCCTTTATTTAGAATAACTAACATAACATTTACAATAATATTTGAGGGGTGGCGGTATCCAACTTGAGCTGCTCATACAACCACCCTGTGACTTAATACTAACAATTGGTGAGTTTTTACCCGATACTTATTTAATACTAAATACTAAAATAAACTATTCTAAACTATCTTCGATCTCGCTCTCTCTGGGCCAACACCAAAGCCCTCAACTCCCTCCCTAACATCTCTAGAGAGTTAGCTTTTCTGACGTCATCAGGCAAGGAAATAAAAACAGAAACTGCGTTGAATCTAAAAGATCGTTGGAAGAGGCTCGTGGTATGTCGGGCCATGGAAAGTGTGTCACACTGACGAGTGTGTCTCTCATGTATGTCAGATCGTTTGACCAGTTTTTGGCAAGATACTTAGGGGCGTTAAGCTTATTGATCTTATAAACCAAAGTTGACATGTGGCTAAAAAATCTTTCGGACAAATTTAACCAACCAGATTGGATAAAAAATGGAGATATATGGTCAAATTTTCTGACACCGTAAGCATATCGCAGACAGGCATTCTGTATCTTTTGCAAGGTGGACCTATCCCGTTGGGTCAAGGCAGGCCAGTACACTACATCACAATAACCTAGATGAGACAGCAACAAGGAATCGCACAATCTCAACATCGAGTTAGTGTTAAAGCTATCCCTATGCATATATAGAAGCCTCAGTTTACCGAATAATGTCTTTTGAACTAGACTGGAAACATGAGCAGAAAATCTCAGATCAGTGTCGATAGTGAGACCCAGATTCTTACATGCAGTTAAAGGCCTTAAAACAACATCATTAATTATAATCTTAAGTTCAGGGCTTCTCATCACCATGTCTCTATTTTTTCCAAATATCACAAGTTGTGTTTTTGTCTCATTCAATGACAGTTGATGTGCTTTAGATATTTCAGCAATTGTTTTGAGATCTGAGTTGATATATTCGATGGCGTTTATGATATTTTCAGGTTTAAAAGAAAAATATATTTGGGTGTCATCTGCATACTGGTGGCTGTGACAAAATTTTAAGAAAGTTGAAAAATCTGAGGTATATAAAGAGAACAGTAGGGGGCCTAAGATGCTTCCCTGAGCAACACCTCTATTAAGGTGAGTGATTTCTGAGACCTGTCTGCCAATTACCACTCTTTGAGACCTATCAGTAAAATAGCTGCTGAAAAAATTCAAGGACATTGCGCCCAAACCAAAGTAATGAAGTTTTATCCGCAGAACGTCATGGTTTATAGTATCAAATGCTTTACTATAGTCCAGCAAAATCAGACAGTTGCAAAGACCATGGTCCCATGCAGAAAAAATATCGTCAGTTATATGTAACAAAGCAGTCGATGTACTGTGGTGTTTACGGAATCCTGACTGAGTAGATGGTAATAAGTTATTACTTGACAAAAACGCTGTAAGTTGGTCAGCAACAACTCTTTCAAGGATCTTTGACATCGTAGGCAATATACTGATTGGTCTGAAATCAGCCAACTGAGTAGGGCGCAATACCTTGGGAACAGGAATGACATTGCCAGTTTTCCACATTGACGGAAACACACCAAGAGAGAGGCAATGATTAATAATGAACGTTATGTGATCCGTCAGGTGAGGCACGATTAAAGCTAACATTTTCGAATTAATGCCATCTTGTCCCGTTGCATTAGTTTTTAAGCCAATGATGATTTTTTCGACATCCTTAGGCTCAACAGAAGAGAATTCGAAGCGGTTGCGAGGCCCAACGCATTTATTAGTGTAAGTATTATCGACGAGGTTAGTATTATCATTAGCGATGGATGGAAGTGAGTCCGAGAAAAACTTGTTGAAATCGCCTGCAGTACCACAATCTAAAACAGAGTTCCACTGTTTTGAATTAGAGCTAATATTTAGATATTTAATGGTTCGCCAAAAATTTTTTGGATCTCGTTTGAAGGTGAACTGCAGGTATGACCTTTTTTCAGCCCGCACAGCAATATTCACCTGGTTTCTTAAGGTTTTGTAGTAATTCCACGCTGCTTCTGTTTTATTTTTTTTTATGCTTAGAGAGAGCCTTTCTACGTAGGTTCATCATGAATTTCAAGTTGGGAGTCAACCACGGTGCTGGGGCCTTAGTTAAGCGAGAAGTCCTGAAGGGTGCATGCACATCAAAGATTTTTAAAACATTATCACAAAAGAAAAGCAGCATGTCGTCTATATTATACAAGGAATACAGGAAGTCCCAGTTGACACGATACAGGTCCCGCATGAAAATGTTATAATCAAATTTAGAGAAATCACGATAACAACGATAGATTGGATCACTCTTTTTCTGACACAATTTAATGTTAAGGCTGACGAGTTTGTGATCCGACAAGTTATCCATGCCCAAATTACCAATATCACTTACTATGTCAGGATCTGACGTAACCAAGACGTCCAATAATGTCGACGATGAGTTAGTGACTCGAGTAGGCTCTGTGACACACTGATGAAGGCCATACTTTTTGAGTAAATCATTTAAAAGAGACTTGTGCAAACTATGCCCACATAGAAGATCAACATTCAAGTCTCCTCCGAAGACAATAAAGTCATGCTGAGGAATCATGCCCACCAAAAGGTGTCCTCCAATTCATCAAGAGACTGGACCAAATTTGCATCGGGGGGCTTGTATAAAGATCCTAAACAAATGCGCCTGCCCGCGATTTTAAGCGACACCCATACTTGCTCAAGAGTAAGTCCGTGAGCATTTCCAACATCCAAGACAGAAAATTTCAAGTTATTTCTTATATAGAAGCCCACGCCGCCCCCTCTTCCATTACGATCCCTTCTAACCAAATTGAAATCATTAATGGTTAGACCACTGCTGATAATATTGTGAGAAAGCCAAGTTTCTGAGAGGCCTATGACGTCATATGAGCCATCACTCAAAAATTCAGAAAAATCATTAAATTTAGCACAGAGAGATCGGACGTTGAAATGCGCGAAAGTAATGTGACCGCTATGCATTTTGGATATAGCCAGCAAAACTGCATTAGTTAAATTACATTATTAAATTAAATGAGTACCCATACAAAAAACAAGGGGAAAAAAAAAGACCAAAACTTAACAATGCAATGCAAAATAATTAAATCAATATTCATAATTTTTTCTTCAAGAAAATGCATTTACCGATTAACAGTAGGTAGTGTATTAAGTAGCTAAAATTCCTAATAATAATCCAACCCATATCAGTACCTACACCTAAAATAAATCGGGGAATACAATACGGTAGGTAGGTATTTACTTACAACAGTAAGACGTGAGTAAAAAAAAAAAAAAAAAGATAAAAAAAACAGACTACAATAATATAATGCAATATAATAAATAGTATGGAATGCGATTTCAATAGTAGCACAGCCTCCTACATTTAACAAGCCATGAAGTTAAAAAGGCAACACCGCAATCTTACCGTTAAGTGGTGCTGGTGGTGTTTGTTTGTATAAATATATATTTTTTATTTTATTAATATGAATCACAAAAAATGCATAATTTATTGTACTAAAAGGCCAAAAACAGTAATTCAATGAATAATTTAACTATTTGTGTAAATAAGAACAGTAAATAATTGATTTAAATGAATATATTTCTAGAGTCTAAAGTGTTAAAGGGCCTATGTTTCAGTATATCTTTTGAAAATCTAACTTTTTCTTTCTTCGGGATTTTTTCGGAAGGCAAGTCCATCCAAATACTTGAGCTGATTTTCGAAAATAAGAGGTACCTAGTTTTAAGAGTTGGACGTTTCAGTTTGAACTCTCGAACTACGCCTTTATCCTTGTTTGTTTCAAATCTAATTATTTCGGTTTCTTCAAAATGTTTACAACACACCACAGAATTTTTCGTTATTGTATAATCTCGGGTATAATTATCTTGGTGTATTGCTTTCATCTACATTTTTTGCACTTCAGAATTTTTTTGGAAATAAAAATGTTTGCATTTCTTCAGTTTTTAAGGAACTCCTAATAGTTCGATTTGCACCCAGGAACACAGTAGTTTCATGGCATCTGGAACAAGTTTAAATATCTTAGGTACTATATCGAGACCTATGCTCTTGCAGACAAATATTAATATTGTTTTTATTGTTTTACCTTACCTTACCTTCATTTTTGCTCCTGTACCCATTTGCTAAAAATTTGCAATCAAAGCATAAAGTAACAGGTATCAACTAAATATGGGCAATATATTGGTGTGTTTCTATCCACTTTTTCGTCAATAATGCCCATAAAAATACTAAATTGCAACAATACACAATGAAAGCAATACACAGAAACACATAACCCAATAACAAAATAGCACCATACGCGACGTTGCCGTCATTTCCAACTTCATGGCTTGTTAACTATAGGAGGCTGTGATAGTAGGTATACATAGGTATTTTTTATACAGAGAAAAAAAAACTGAAATAAGCATGCCGGATTAAAAGCTAAAACATTGTGAATAAGGTTAATATAATATATTCCTACCATAGAGATTTAAAAGCGACTCGAATTATTATACATTATAATAATGACTATCTTTACAACGAAATAGTGAATTTAATCGGAGTAAGACTTTCTAATCGGACACTATGACCTTCCTATTTTTAGTATCATCCCAAAGATAAAATTTATCCCCAGCTGACCATACCTTTTTTTTGCCATATTTTTTTCTCAGATCGTCCAACTTCATAAACCTTTTCTTCGTTAGATCTTCAAAAATCATGCAATCACTATTCTTGAGAGCTGCCTTAGCACCAAATACTTGATTACGCTTCAAATTCCGGGTAAAATTCACTAGTATCACTCGAGGTTTCGCAGTCACCTCATCTGGACTATATTTACCGATGCGGAATGCACTATCGATATCAGAGATAGAACAGTTAATATTCCATTTTGAATTGATAAATTCAACTACTAAGGATTTCTCTAAAAGACCGAGGAAGCGGAGAGAATTTCTCTTGGTGAACTGCTCGATTTCGTCATCACGACAATCCAGTGATTTAATAGCAGTTGAATTAGCATCAACATCAGTCTTTAATGACTTGAAAATGTTATTAACTTGCGTGAGTTGGTCTTCCAATCTGTCGAATCTGGCGTCGAAATCAGCCCTAATCTGGGCCACAAAGGTTGCACAGACTTTGTTGATCAGTTTTTCGTTGGTATCCTCAGAAAGTGATCCACTGCGAAGGTTCTTACCAGTCATGGTACTGACGTAGTTCAAGCCGACAACACTGGACGTTGGAATGCTATTTTATCGCCGAATACGACTATATTGAGCAGAACAGCATTCAATAATAGTTACAGCTATTTAGTGGTAAGAATCAAGTTTTCACTTTCCAAAATCACAGACAATAACGAGGACACTACTACCCTACTGTAACAGGCAGTTTGAAACATTTATTTCACATATTATCACCAATAATTTTTTAAATTTTGCTGGAGCACAAAATCACACTTACTTCAACATTGAACGCAACGTTGCCAATAACTGTATACTTTTCAATTTATATTAAATATGATAGGTGTATTAGTTTTGCCTCCACAAAAGCCCATAGGATTTATTATTCACGTTCCATGCAATTTGATCATACCCTTCCGTTATCTCGGAAATATTTGCCGTAACGTCGTCTATCACGGTCCTACTTTGAACTCGGCGACAAAGAACGAATTTCGCGCGCTTGAATTTGTTGCTGGCCTCTTAACTGTATTGTAGTTTCTCGAGCGGCAAAACGCATCTTCGCTGCGCTTCGCCTTAGTGGGCGAGCACCTTCGAGGTTCATTAAGCCGGGCGGCCACTGCGAGCGAAACGAAACTAAGCTAAGCGGAGATAAGTTTCCGGTAAATTAGTTACCATACTTTTAAATATATCCTCGGCCATATCAGCTAAACTAAGCGAAGATTTGTCAACGAAGATTAAAATTTTAGTTTCGTTTCGTTCGATTTAGCTCGTGTCAGATTCGAACGAAGTTTTTCGCTGCGAATTTATGGGTTATTTATCTACTTTCCACTGTGTTTGCACATAAAAAGTATGATTCTACAGATACTGACTTTGAATACAGATCAATTTTTGTTGCAACAGGACTCATTCTAAGTTTTTAAATAAATTCATAGGTCTTTCCGCATGAAAACACAACTAAGAACTAAACGAAAATCGTTCCCAGTGGCCGCTCAAACTTAGTGAAGTTTAGTTACCGTTAGCTTAGTCTAGCACAGCTTAGTTTCGTTTCGCTCGCAGTGGCCGCCTACCTTAAAGGTAGGCTTTTGGGAACGATTTTCGTTTAGTTCTCAGCTGTGTTTTCATACGGAAAGACCTATAAATTTATTTAAAAACTTAGAATGAGTCCTGTTGCAACAAAAATGGATCTGTATTCAAAGTCAGCATCTGTAGAATCATACTTTTTATGTGCAAACACAGTGGAAAGTAAATAAATAATAAATTCGCAGCGAAAAACTTCGTTGGAATCTGACACGAGCTAAATCGAACGAAACGAAACTAAGGTTTTAAACTTCGTTTACAAATACTCGCTTAGTTTAGCTGAAATGGCCGAGGGTATATTAAAAAGTATGGTAACTAATTTACTGAAAACTAATCTTCACTTAGCTTAGTTTCGTTTCGCTCGCAGTGGCCGCCCGCCTTTATGATTGGAAAATAAAATTTCTCCTTGCAGGGAGTTTGGTACCACTAAAAGATGTAGATTTCCAGCATTGGATTGAGATTTCGTCTATAAAGAACATTATCATGCATAATTTATTCCTTTCTAAAAGGGAGAGATTGCCGTTGGGTTATCTAATAAAGCAATAATTTTCATAAGATTTTCGTCATTTCTTTGTTAGGATGAAGGATGATATTGAATCGCTATCAAGAAGATATCTTGGTAAATCTTCTAATATTTAGTTTGGACAATTTACAGGGTTACGAGAAAGACAACCTTCATCACTATGCAACTTTCCACTCTTATGCCTCATTGTGTAATTATAATCATAATCGCTTATTTTAATAGCCCATGTAGCTAACCTACCATCAAAGTCTCTACCATTTAAATTTTTTATAGTTTTTAACCAACACAACGACGAACGCATGGTGGTCTGTAATTATATTTATATGACGTCCGTAAACCAATGAACGTAGCTTCGATAAACTCCACACCGCTGTAAGCGCCTCTATTCTGACGAACTATAGTATCGCACCTAAACCTTTCCTCGATGCATTAATTCTTACACAATCCTTATTTGGATCAAAATCCGCCAAAAGTGGAACTGAAATTAATTTCAATTTCAAAAGATCAAAAGCTTCTTGATGTTCTATTTCCCACTTAAAAGTAGGTAGGTATTACCCTTTTTCTTAGACTGTGCAATGGTTTATTGTTATCTGTGAAAAATTTGGGATACATTTCCGATAAAAATTTAACATTCCGAGAAAACTTTGAAGTTTCTTCAGCGTTCTTGGCATGGGAAATTTTTCTACAGCGTAAATTTTGTTTAGATCCGGTAAAATTCCATCTTTGGACACAATATGGCCTAAGATTTTTATTCTTTCCATAGCAAAGTGGCATTTTAAAGTTAAACCTGCTTTTCTAAGCCTACCAAATACGCGTTCTAGTCGAGAAAAGCTGTTTTCTCCTTTGATAATTCATCTAAATTTATTTTTCAAAACCCGACAAACATATAGATTTAAGACCGTGAAGTATTTCGCTCCATTTAAATGAATCTAACGCAAAATCTATGAGAACCATCCGGTTTTTAACTATAAAACAACCGGGATAGACCAAGAACGTCTCTTAAGCTGGAAGAGCAAAGTCAGCAGAATCAAAAATCAAAACATGGAACATTAGAGGCTCATTAAAGGATAATTAAATGCCCTAATGAGAAATTTCAGGCTCCGTGAATTTTCGTAAAAATTACTGTTCTGCTAGCTTTAACTGAAGCTAGCAGAACTTCAGCGAAAAAATGGCTAGAACAACGAAAATTGCAATTCCACTTGCACAGACATTAAAGGCTCATTAAAGGCTCCGGAAATGCACCAATCGCAAATTTCAGGCTCAATTGCTTTTTTTGTGAAATAGCGAAAAGTTGTGATGCGTTATGGGTGATGTCAAACAAGAAGGTGAAAAAACCTCTCAGGCGGTGGAAATCAGTGTCCCGATATTGCAATCGTTGGAAATACATTAAAGGCTAATAAATGCTGTAATGAGAAATTTTAGGCTCCGCGAATTTTCGCAAAAATGGCTGTTCTGATAGCTTTAACTTAAACCCAGCAGACCATGAGCTAAAAAGCAGCTAAAAGAACGGAAATAGCAATTCCACTTGCACAGACATTACAGGCTCATTAAAGGCCCTGGAAATACATCAATCGCGAATTTCAGGCTCAATTACGCGATGCGTGGGTGATGTCGGCCAAGCATGGCGGAAAAACCTCTGACGATGAAAATAAATGTTCCGATAGTGCAGTCGTTGTGAATATATTAAAGGCGAATTAAATACTGTAATGAGAAATTATGGGTTCCGCGAATTTTCGCGAAAATGGCTGTTCCGCTAGCTTTAACTTAAGCCAGCAGAATATGAGCGAAAAAGTGGGTAAAACAAGAAAAATTGCAATTCCATTTGCACAGACATTAAATGCTCATTAAAGGCTACGCGAATTTCAGGCACAATAACTTTTTTTTGTGAAAATGCGATAAGTCGCATCGCGTGGGTATGGTTGGCCAAGCATGGCGCGAAAACCTCTTGGAAAGTGAACTTAGTGACTTATTGAAGGCTAATTAGATGCTGTAGTGAGGAAGTTTGTGTTAGTTTTCAATTTTAATCAGACATTTCCAAACTTACCGATAATAACCCGGGTAGTTTGGGTACATAGCAATTTTAATCAGACTTTTCCAAACTTACTAAATCAAAAAAGTAATTGAGCCTGAAGTTTGCGATTGGTGTACTTCCGGAGCCTTTAATGAGTCTTTAATGTGTCTGTAAGTGGAATTGCAATTTTTGTTGTTTTAGTCACATTTTCGGTCATGTTCTTCTGGCTTAAGTTAAAGCTAGCAGAACAGCCATTTTCGCGAAAATTGGCGGAGCCTTAAATTTTTCCTTAAAGCATTTAATTAGCCTTTAATGAGCCTTTAATGTTCCATGTATTGATTTTCGATTCTGCTGAATTTGCCCTTCCAGCTTAAAAGACGTAGACCACGCAAGAACTATTACTAGGTCTTACACAATATACTATTTTCTAGCATTTCGGTTACTTGATTATTAATTGTAATTCGTTCTTTTTGACATACCCTGGCATGGTTTAGATTTTGTTGGATCTGCATCTTCCGTATTTATAACATGTTGCATTAAATTTGTGTATCCAACATCTTTAGGGCATGAAGCCAACAGACCTTTATTATAATTTAAAAAATATTCCAGTTTTTGTTTATTATCAGTAGGTAAACAGGTATTTATGTTATACTTTATTCTATTGTAAGGGAGAAAATTTCGAACCATCATAACAATAAATTATTCCATTATCTTCTAGTTTTTCATTCGTCAACAATATCTAATCAGCATAACAAATACATATAAACTTTCCTTGTGCAGTGTGTTTTAAAACAGTGTGCTTCATTGATTTTATTGTAACAAAGAGTTTATTATAACGTATAGGTGGCGATAAAATAATCAAGTCATTCTTTAGTAAGAATAAATCATTGTATTCAAAAAAAAATAATGAGTGAGTGCATTTTCCAAGGAGTCTGGAAAATTCTGAATTTGAACTTCTAAATCTTTAATTTCATTAAATTTAATGTAAAAGCAGTATCTGTTAAAATGTATACTTTATAATATGTATTGTCAACAATTATATCACGCAAAGTTAAATAATTTTCAAAATATGTATTTTTGAAAGGAATTGTTAGTTCTATCTTAGTCAGAGTCAGAGGAATATTTTTCCCCGAAAAATCTATAAGTGCTCTAACCCATTTTCACAATTTTCTAGAATCTTGTCAAAAGTCACGTTCGGATCATACTCATTATACAAAGATTAAGAATTTTATAATGATATGATTTTATATCTTGTTTTTCTTTCTGATTTTGCAGATATCAGGCGAAGCTATATTTCTCGATTTGCTAAGATCACTCCAAATTCTGAACACAAATCTTTGTTAAGACATTAACAAAGACAAAGGCAGTAGATATAGTTTCTGCGTTCTGCGCCCTCCGACGCCTCCGACGCCTCCGTGACGTCTGCGCATGCGTCAACCAGGGCGTCGCGACGCCGTGTCGTCATCAGTCAGCTGTCAATGTCATCTGTCAATGTCACCTGTCAATGTCAGTCACCAGTCAATGTCAGTCACCTGTCAATGTCAATCACCTGTCAATGTCAGTCACCTGTCAATGTCAGTCACCTGTCAATGTCAGTCACCTGTCAATGTCATCTGTCAATGTCAGTCACCTGTCAATGTCAGTCACTTGTCAATGTCAGCTGTCAATGTCAGCTGTCAATGTCAGCTGTCAATGTCATCTACCTGAACTACTCCAACTTACCCGCTCTCTGATGCGCCATCTATAAACCCCGTATAACATTACTGTGTATTTTTTATATTTCTACATGTACAGATGAAAAAATACGTGAACATGCATGAAGAAATATAAAGAAACAGATGGGCAAAAAAAAAGAATACTAACCTCAAACAATTTTTTATTTAAAAACATACATTTTTTAAGACTCAACTATTTCAAAAAGCGATATTTGGTTTGGTCGTCCAACATCCTTCTGGCCTCTGTATATTATTGAATATTTTCCATCCATAAACTGCTCAATATGATCTTCCAATGATTTGGTGGTACGTTTTGGAAGAAACACTGCCTTATCGTCAAGTTCAATGAGGATACTCGGTCCGAATTTACTTTGGGTTTTTTTAGCAGAAAATATTGGGTACTTTCTGCCAGGCTCCATGTCTTGTAATTTCACAAGTGTTTTTTGATTCTTGAAGAGGCACGACTCGTTGATTGATTTCAAATCCATATCTAAAAAATATTCTGTAGGTATTGATATTAGTATATAAAAGATTTACTTACTTGTTAAAAAAAAATGTGCAATAATTAATAATTATAATGTTCGCTGTTGGACAGACAGAAAAAGACTGAAGCTCGAGTATCATAAAAACCGATTTAAACCTCAACGTACATACAATAATAATTATTTCAGCAGTGTTTGTTTTACAATGACCTCCAAACGCGTCTCGAGTACCACATTTAACTATAGTCCGAGAGCGAGCGCCAAGAAACAGCTATACAGGTCTAGAGATAGGGTTGTATACACCGATACAGGGCTAGAGGCCTGTATACAGCAGTGGTGAGCAAGGGTTGGTTTGGGTTAGTTATAGGTAAGCATAGGACCCCCCACGTCGGGTTAGTTGATTAAATAATTAATAATTAGGTACTATAAAAAATAAGTATTATTTTAAAAAATTATCAGAAAAAGATGATACCTACTGCCTTGTATATATTAAGCTTGCAAACAAGTCTCAACTTGCTCGATGATGAGAAAAAAGAGACCATAGAAGAGTTGCTAACTGAAAATTTGTATCAGGATCGGAGAATTGTAGGGAAGCGCGAAATCTCTCCATCATCGTGTAGACTTATAGCATATGATGTCATTGTTTAGTCTACGGGCGCAACGTTATTAGTACTGGAAAATAAATAACGATAAACAAACTTGGTAATACACTTAGTTAATGTACCCGACCGCGGATCATTTTTTTTTCCAAAGAATTTCAATAAAATAGCAGCCAATCGTCAATACAAAAAAAAAATGTAAAATAATGCCTCATTAAACTCATATGATGTCATTGTCTACTAGTCTGGAAATTAGGACTGAAAATGACAATAAACAAACCCGGTAATATACTTAGTTAATATAAACAAGTAGCTCCAACGAATTACTTTGGTGTTTTGATAATTATTAATGAAAAGCATTTTTATTAGGAACTTTTATTATTTAAAAAATGTATAAATTAGTCAACTTCATCATAACCTATATATTTTAAAATCATATCTTCACACATATATTTAGCGACATGCTGTTTTAATTGTTCATGTAGTTCATATTTATTCATTAGCACACATAGGTCCTCCAAGGAGATGGTATTATCCAGATATAGATTACAACAATTGACACCATTTTCATGTTTTTCTACATCTTGCATCCAGCTGAATCCATTAGAGGGTTTTTTCTCAAAAAGTTCTCGAAGTAAAAAGTACATGTCTGATTCTAATCTAGTACGTAGCAAACAAACAGCTTGTCTTATACAGGAAGATTGATCACGGCGTTCGTCACCAGTAATACATTCAGACATTTTGGCTCTTTGAAGGTTGCTATTAGACTGTGAATAAAATAAGAAGCAATACTGTTTTTAAATATTTATTATTACTACTAATTAAATTGGATACATGCGTTGAGCTTAGCTAAATCCCTAACAATTTTATCTAGGTTCATAGAAGCAAGTTCTAGAAAGTAGCAGCTACATTCACACTTATTCAAGTTACACATGCTGATAATTGATTGCATAAGATTATTCTTGTTGGTATTGTGAGTTACATTCAAATATTGTAGGTAATCATCATAGTATGCAATGAAATTCAAATTCTTAACTAATTTTAACCTATAATTGATAAGATGACTAACAGTTAAAATTTGTTTAACATCATCTAAACAAAAACACAATGTACAATTACCCGACTTCAGAGTTAAAGTTTGTTCACCGAAAAACGATATAACATATAGAGTGAAATTCTCGGATAACGCCTGTTGGCCAGACACTTCTTGTTCAGCAGAGTCTTTGACGGCAGCATCAGTTTCATTCACCATCTTGGAGACCTTTTCCAGAAATTCGTACCAGTCGAAATCCGCTAGAGTTATGCAAGTTTGGTCTTCAGGTAAATTTAGCATGGAATTTATTATTTTGACTGCTGGCAGCATTCCTCGAGCAACGCTTAGGCCCACAATAAATTTGAAATTGCCCACATGGTAAATAACTTCGTTTAGTAAACGTTTCTCTTGAGCAATTTCCATTCGACTTCTTAAAATCATACTGTCGAAATATTTCCAATAATTTGAAGAACACTGCGAATCATCGCTGTCGTTGGCACTGATATCTTCATACATTGCGTAATTCGATAAAGAGCTGTGATATACCTTCTGATTTCACCGTGACTACGTTAAAATAATGAAAATGTAGTAATTTGAGGTTTATAATCGATATAATGCACTACTTTATTCAACGAATGCTGAGCGAGAAGTATAACAAAAGGCTCATGAGAGGTGTTATTTAGAATACCCCCACCATATTTATTTTAATGGTTTGAGCTTGTTTAGGTTAACCTCTAGAAATAAGAGTTTAACTAATGACCATCCACTATCTCTCTCCTTGAATTCACTAGATTTGGAAACTATTACTTGTTTAAATTCATCGAGTACCTTGAGCAGATCCGTATTAGGAGAAATTACAGTAAAACAGGTATTAAAAGACTTTATTTCCTGCATCTCTCCCAAAATATATAAACCATATAATTCCATATTTAATTTTATGTTGGACTGAGTGGAAAAATTCTTCGTTATCAGGCTTATGATTTTTGTTTTCAGTTCCTCCAAATAAAGTTCGACACTGGTTGGATACAGCTTTGTGGATAGTCTATAGGAAATTAGACGATTTTTAAACGCTGTTTTAAGACTATGTATTTCAGGTTCAAGTTCATTACAACACTTGTTTTTATGTTTATGACTTAGGTTATGCGAATAAGAAGAAATGACTTCCTCACAAACATCACAGTACAGATTCATGATTTTGAATGTATAAAAAATCTCAGTGAGTTACAATTTAAACCACATCTCTGCGCATATCAATCCAGCTGTTATGCGATGTATCAAATCCTAACCATTTTACAAACATTTTATTTCCTGCCTTTCGTAACACTTTCTCCACGAGAAATACGTCTGGTTGTTTTGTTTTCTGTAGTTCTTCTTCATAAAAACCTCCACTTATAGGCTGACCTTGCAAGTCTTCTAACAGATACGTTATCGGACTCGTAATATGAACTTTGGCTATTTTAAAGAGCTCTGTAGTCCAATTTGGGATATATCCTTTTTGAAAAACATGTTTATACTTGCTTATGCGAACTACGTCACCAACCTTGAACTTTTGCTTACCGGCAACTTTAATATGACTATAAACAGTATTAAGTATCGCCTTTTCATTCTGTTTATTCACTTTACTCGGCTTCATATGTATCGTTCTATGTTTGCTATCATTATATGCATCAGTTATAGACCGTATTAAATCCAACCATTTATGGTTCCCATTCAATGTAAATTGCTTGAAAAGTTTTTCTTTAATGGTTCGAATTACTCTCTCTGCAATAGATGCTTTCAAAGGACTAAACGAACTATAATGATGTATTCCATATTTCTTCATTAGACTTGCAAATTGAGCATTGTAATACTCCTTCCCATTATCAGAAATAATTTTTTTTGGAATTCTTCCAGATGTTTTGAATATCTCCGCCATAGCGTTGGTAACATCTGGTGCAGATTTCGATTTAATGGAACGCGTCCAAAGGTACTTGGAAAAACAGTCGATTACAACCAATATGTATTTGAATCCATTGTTTTCTCCAGCATACTGATCAAGTTGTGCCAGATCAGTGGCAAAAGTATCGTCGAGGCCATATTGTATAAATCTTCTACGTTTGAAGTTTTTACGAGCCGGTCGATGAAGCTCCTTAACCACCTGTTCTCTAGACATTTCACAAAGACAACTAAATATGTATGTATGGGAGTACGTATATTTATAATAACTATTACACAATATTCAATGTATGTTTAATTTGATCAATTCGATGGTTGATGGTTGCTTCAAATTGTTCCATTTTCTGGAAACGTTCCTCGCACGTCATGGCCAGCTGACTCATCTTTTCTCCAGTCTCCCTTGCTAGATCACTAAGGCCCCGAAGGTCATCGTGGACGTTTCTGTTCAGTAATTGATCCAATTCCTGAATGCGGTTCATACTGCTTTTAACTTGATCGCTCATATTATCCACTGCTTCTCCAAGAGCGCCAAGTGCTTCATTTGCCATGAGCACCTTATTGTATAGACTGGTAGTTGCCAAGTCTACATACTTTTTAATGGATGCATCATTGTCGTCACTAGGCATTCCAATATTGCAGAGCCTATGATTTTCAACATTATAATCACCATCGGTAGTGGTGGGCAAAGCTGGTTGAGGGCGAATAATTTGAACGGGCCTACGTGACGAAGAAGACAGCGAATGTCCAAACTTATTCATGGATAACAGACTAATGAGTAAACATGAAATCTGAAGACTCTTTTATCCATAAATTATTACGCCTAGCTCTCTCAACTCTTCCAAAATACTCAATATTTCATTTGTGTGATTTCCATTTCCAGCCTCTTGAGACGCATCCAATATAATCAACCTATCAATCAGTTCGTTTACGTCATCGTAATACACATACTGTTTGGGTTTTTCATTATACTGCATCATTAACGACGGTGATGATGATGATGAGGATGTTGGTAATCCAGATCCCGACAATGATTTTTTATGAGATTTGGATTGCTTTGGTGTTGCTGTTGTTGTTGTTGTTGCATATGGCTTTATAAAATTTTGATATTTTTTCGAGTTGGCCCCCTTTATCTGACCTGTCGGTTTATATTGTCTTCTATGTGCATTAGTGTGAGATAAGATTTCATTGAATTGTTCGTTGTCTTTCTGCGTATTCAGTCGAGGATGCTTGAGAAATAGCAAGTCATATAGACCGCGACTCTTGGGATAAGTTATGTTACCAACATTAATATCACCATTTGGTAGAAAATCAACTCTTTTTGTGCCCATAGTCCAAGAACCGGGTTCCGCATTATATTTCATTCCATAGGTCGAATCAATTTCATTAGAACCAATCAAGTATTTAAGAACATAGTCTTGAGCTATCTCTGGATATTGTTTTATAAATTCTACATAACTCGGAGTTTGTTCTCCAATTGATTGTTGTAAATCATCTTCTGATGCGTTATCGACAAACACTTCATCATTTTTTGGTTGCTTCTTAGATTTTTCTACAAGTTTATTTAGAGGGCCGGTTATAGGGTTTAAAAGTCTATCCAATGCTTCATCTTCGTTACTTTTCTCCAGCTTCAGAGACAAATATTTTTTCCGTATGTTTCTAGCAACAGTATTAATTCGTTTCTTGACATCTTTGTCAGCTTTATTCAAAACAGGCGGAGTCATTGCACCACCAACAACAACTACTTTGATACAGGTCCGTCTACACAGGCAGCTTCTCTTAGGACAGGTCTGACGACAGCTTTTTGGGACAGGTCTGTCTATAGAGACAGCTTTTCGAGACAGGTCTGTCTATGGAGACAGCTTTTCGAGACAGGTCTGTCTATAGAGACAGCTTTTCGAGACAGGTCTGTCTATAGAGACAGCTTTTCGAGACAGGTCTGTCTATAGAGACAGCTTTTCGAGACAGGTCTGTCTATGGAGACAGCTTTTCGAGACAGGTCTGTCTATAGAGACAGCTTTTCAAGACAGGTCTGTCTATGGAGACAGCTTTTCGAGACAGGTCTGTATGGGATAACGTCTTTAGTGATACTGAATCTAGTGTAATCATCTAGGGGATTATATAGGTATCAAACTTGTTCCTGTACCGCCCTTTACATATATCGCAATCCTTAACAATAACCAGAAATCCATATTTATCTTTCCAACACTCTGAACAGAGGATTTTAAATTTTTCCAGCGACATATCTGTATTCACGTGATCATTGTAGACATGTTTTAGATTCATATCGTCTTGCTTGAATAAAATCAACACGTTTGCGTTATCTCGCACCAATTGTTTGGGTACTTTGGAATATGTTTGACAGAGGTAGAATGAATCGACTGCATTATGTCGGCCCATGCAAAAGTAGTTTCGTATCTTGTCCTGTTTCTCGCAAGCCACATCGTCAAATATAAATACAGAATCTGATTTTGTATTTTCTGGATCCAACACTGTGTCATTATCACTGAAAGCCTGAAATGTTACACCTGGAACATTTTTCAACACCTGCTCGAGGAACTCTTATTTATCCTGATAAAGAGACTTTGAATAAACGTAGACATTCTCGAATCTGAGTCCATTCGGATCGGTTAACAGACTCAACATCACATTGGTTTTTCCCGAATTACTAGGGCCACAAATAATTGCTCTAATGGTATTTGGAAGAAGCTCACTATGTCTTTTCCGATTACTCACAACTTTTTGTGAATCAAAGTTGTCAACTTTAATGGCAAGTTTCTGTTTTTCTGCACGCATCTTATATAAAACACTGTTTACTCCACCACTACCTCATTATCAATGGAGAGATCGAAGGGTAAAGGTCTCTTAAATAGTGCTATCAACAAGCTACCGTTCGAGCTCCATCTCCCAGGCTATTCCTATTGTGGACCTGGTACGAAGCTTGCTGAACGTTTAGCCCGAGGTGATCAGCCTATAAACAAGTTGGACGCAGCTTGCAAAGAACACGACATTGAATACTCTAAAAACAAGGAGTTACATAAAAGGCATCAAGCCGATAAGGTGTTGGAGAACAGAGCGTGGGAACGAGTTAAAGCTAAAGATTCTAGCTTTGGTGAGAAGAGTGCAGCTTGGCTTGTAACAAACGTGATGAAGGCTAAACGTAAGCTCGGTATGGGTAAACGAAGTCAAGCTAAGCCATTCAAATCTTGCATCTTGAATAAAATTAAAAAACATGTAAAAAATTATGGAAAAGGAATACCAACAAAGGAAAACATAGAATTGGCTCTGAAAGCTGCTCGCATGACAATCAAGCAAGTTGGTGGCCGAAAGAAAGTGAAATTACCTCGAGTAATTCCAGTGCCCAAAGTTGGAGGAGTCTTACCTTTAATTCCTATATTTGCTGGTCTCAGTGCGCTGGGTGCATTGAGCGGAGGAGCAGCGGGTATAGCGAAGACCGTAAACGATGCCCGAGCAGCAACCAAGAATCTTAAGGAATCTCAAAGACATAATCGGGCCATGGAAGCCATTGCCTTAGGTAAAAAAGGAAGTGGTTTATATCTTGCTAAACACAAGACCGGACATGGATTGTTTTTGAAAAAGATTCCAAAAAACTACCAGTGAAGCTACCCAAACGACCGCTAAGCGATAAAGACATTAGAAATTTGATATCAAAATTGAAAATAACCAATTTTCGTGGAGTGTTTATGCGTGATACATTGCCGTCTAGACCGAAAAAAATCGAATGTGGTGTAATTAATTTGGACACATTCAGCGGATCTGGAACACATTGGGTAGCTTACAAGAAACGCGGAAACATGGTTGAATATTTCGACAGTTTTGGCAACTTGAATCCGCCGAAAGAAGTTGTTCGCTATTTTAAGAATTGCGAAATTTTCTACAATCACGATCAGTATCAAACGTTCGATACATACAATTGTGGACATTTGACTTTAAGTTTTTTATACAATAAATGATTATAAAATCCAGTTACTGTTTCATTCTACATTAGTCATGTCCCAGACGTTCACGTTGAAAGGTCGCTCCAGCTGTTTAACTGTTGACATTAATCCACCAATAGAATTAGATTCTAGATACAGTTATTCTCTGGCCCTAATTTCCTTAAGTACCTGGAATTCTATTCCAAACATCGAAACAGGTCGAAATAAGTTTTACTACTATTTGAGTGACAGAGACGAGCAAGTAATTGAAATTCCAACAGGTTCCTACGAAATTGCCGATATCGAAAGATACCTCCAAAATCAATTGGTTACGAATGGCAGTAGTGGTGCTGATGGTGATAATTTACTGTCTTTGAAACCGAACAATAACACTCTAAAGTGTGAGCTCAAGAGTGTTTACGATATAGACTTTGAACCTCAAGATAGTATCGGCCAACTGCTGGGCTTCTCATCACTCATCCTAGATGCAAACACGCTACACGAATCAGATATTCCAGTTGAGATTATACAAGTAACTACTATACGAATTGAGTGCAACATTATTTCCGGATCCTATTATACAAACAATCCTTCACATACATTATACGAATTCACGCCTACAGTTGATCCAGGATATAGTATAATTGTTGAGCTGAGAAATCTGATTTATCTTCCGGTGAATAGATCTAGGATCGATAACATCACTTTGAATATTTTGGATCAGGAAGCAAGACCTGTCAATTTTAGAGGAGAAGAAATCGTTGTAAAACTAGAACTAAAGAAACATGGTTTTAGTTTTTAATCAGCAACAGCAAAGATATAATAAAAGTAGTGAATACTCCAACCCATCTTCAGTCTTTAGTTGGACACCGAAACAGTCACTCACACACAAGAGTCTGATTCATTTACGCTCTCTATCGCACAAATATGGTTTTCGTATCGGAAAAACTTCAAATATTTCACCCGGTCAACGTGGATGAATCCATTTCTCGAGAAGAATGGCATACATATCATCCATTCACAAAATCATTCAACTACAGTGATGTGATTGAGATAGTTATCAACCAGCAAGATGTCTTTATGGACATTAGTCAAGCTGAGCTTTACATTGAAGCCAACTTTAAGGAGGACAATACGGTGGCAGGTGCGGGTGGTGGGACGACAGGAACATGTTCGTTGACAAATAATGTGGGAGCCTTTCTGTTCGAGACCGTAGCTTATGAATTAAATGACAAAGAAATTGAGAAAGTTCGAGACCCTGGACTGACAAGCACAGTAAAAAGTCTGCTATGCTTTAATGAACAGGAAAGCAAAGCACTAGACATCGCAGGATGGAGTACACCGCTCAAAACTCTGAATGAAACAACAAAAGACTTTAATTTACTGATACCGTTAAATTTTCTACTAGGTGTTTTCGCTGATTATACTAGTGGCGTTATGGGAAAACAGAAACTAAAACTTGTTCGAGCTAGAAATGATGACAATTGCTACGTAAACCTTACGGGTAATAAAAAAGCTACTATAACAATATCGACGATTGAGTTGCGAGTTAAACATATTTATCCCAACGATGTCCTAAAACTGCAATTATTAGAGGAAATTTCCAAAAATAAACCAATCTTTTTCGGGTTCCGTGATTGGGAAATTCATGAATTGCCTGCAATGAGAAACACGAAGAAAGATGTTTGGACTGTGAAATCGATGTCGGAGAAAGCACGATACGTTATTGTATTTTTCCAAACTGACCGTAAAGACAACTATCAGAAAGACGTTACATATTTCGATAATGTCAACATTACTGATATTAAACTATACCTAAACTCTGAAGTTTACCCCTACGAATCTTTGAACCTGAATTTCGACAACAGGCAATATACCGAAGTGTATCGCATGTACACCGAATTCCAGAAATCCTATATGGGAAAGACCTATGCTGAACCGTTACTGGATTTTACCTCATTTGCAAATCGATGCATGTTTGTAATAGACTGTTCGAAACAGAATGAGGCTCTAAAAAGTAGCACAATCGATGTTAAGCTCGAGATTCAGAGTTCTGAAAATTTCCCAAAAGATACTCGAGCCTATTGCATCATTGTACATGACAGAGTTTTGGAGTATTTGCCTTTATCAGGAATTGTCCGTAGTTTGATCTAATCAATCACCGTCGAGCATTTGAAGATGAAGTTTGTGGTACTAGATGCTCAAGGCTACTTTTCTGCTGATTTCCTAGTTAAGGAATTAGCTATCTATGATGGAAAGCAGGTCAATAGTTGGATATTTAAACCAAACATATTATATCGCGACTTGACTCACGTTCAAAAGAAAGAAGTAAACTACGTGTTCCACAACCTTCACGGCATCTCCTACAATGCGGGTTATGTAAGCTAACTTAATCAACTGCTTATGGATAATTTGAAAGGCATCGAAACTGTTTATGTTAAAGGACACATCAAGAAAGACTTTCTAATCAAAGTATACACAGAAATGAACGTGGATCCTCCAATTAATGTTAATTTAGAATATTTGGGTGAAATAGTTCCTAAGTTAAATCCTAGCTTTACACATTGTAAAAACCATAAAATTAATTTTTGTTTATGTAGTGTTAAGAATGTTTATGCATTATATAATTATGTCACAAGTCTTTTACCTCAATAAAAAAAAAATCACAAACTTCGTTTTTGTTTTCTATAAATTACAGAACATTGGACTGAATAAGCTCAGTCTATTTTCAGATCATGAGCTGTATAGTAGCTAAAAGAATCGAAAGTTATCTGAAAAATCTCTCTAACTTGAGAAAAGATATAGAATTTTACGAGCAAAAGAAGTTGCTAATTAGGAGTTTCCAAAATCTTGAAATGGATTCGAAATGGGATAATGCATTAACCTCAAAATCTGAAACAACAACCAGTGGAATAATTACTTCCGAGCCAGTTTATAAAGAATATAACATCGAGAATATTGTGCAAATTAAATACAGTGATGATAAAAATGAGGTTATCTTACAACACAGCAATGAACCCGCAATAAAATTTACCTATGACGGGTTTGGAGACTTTCTATATTTTCTCGAAACTATCAACGATAAAGATGGCCAGTGTGATATTAAATTCTACATTGGTGATTACATTTATGTGAGCTATTGGCAGGAGGAGGAAAGTAGAGGAATGATTGTAGCTGATTTTCGAACCAATGAAGTGATGGCTTTGAACGAAAAATATCTTGAGTTAGTTTTGAGACATAAATACAACCTGTATGAGATATGTTTATAAAATGAAATAAAACAACAACTGAGTAAAACAGTAAAAAGTGTTTTTATTTAAAAAAAGCATAATTTAATGTACATACATACTTAACTAATTATTTGTAAGAATATATCATAAAAAAAAATTATCACTACTAAATACATGAAAATAATATATACTATAACATAAAAAAAATAACTATCACTAAAAACATGGATATAATACATAACGAATTAAAAAAAAAAATATACATTCCTTAGTGTAAAAATCTTAAACTATAATCCTCTAGAAGCATCGTCTTATCTACCGTTACCAAAAGCAATTGAAGCTAAGAAAGCTACCTCAATCAGTCTTGACCCTTAGGAATTTCCGATGATTCCTTATACTTTTCTAAATCTCGATGACCCCAAGCAAGCGTGTACTCTGTACCGGGTATAACGTAACGCTTGTCGTCCGCGTAAGACAAGGCTACTTTATTTTTCAGTTCGATGTACATATCATGTTTATGTGAACGGAAAGTATTCATTTGCCGATGAATAAGCGTACCTTCTACGTCAACCGCTGTCTTGTAGTCTTCAAGACTAAGTTCTTTCTTGGTGACGTAGTCAGACACGCCTTTGGCTTTTTTAGTCAACTCTCCTTCCACATTAACACAATACGCCTTCGCTCCGGTTCCATAGAACTCCCACACGATCTTTCCTGCATACTCATCCTTCATTCTACCTAAAATGGACTGGTTTACAGGAAGACCGTGTGGGTTGTCCTGTGAGTAATTGGAAGTATCGAATTTGTCTAAATTTTCTTTCATATCATGATAAAAATTTGGTGTCTCTACATTTAAAATGAGGGAGTCGGTATCTGTATATAGTAAGGTTGCTTTATTTCCATATTTAGGCTTAATATAGCTATACAGAAAATCGTACATGATTGTTTTGGAAATGTCCAAGATAGCGAATCCTACATAAATAGGTTTATCGTATATGACTTTCTGTTTAGCCATATGAATAGCAACTAAATTTTCACCAAAAATAGTGACGTCTTTGAAATGTGGTTTCGAAATCCATGCTTCGGCCCCCAGTTTCCTACCAATATTTTCCCAATGGGTAATCAGCTTGATATCTACCCTTTTTTCCACGTTTTCCATGGTTTTCCCAAACACAGCATTATTCATAAGTTTGAAAAAATCTTTTTCAAACGTATTGGAAGCAGCATTCCGTTTGGCTGTGTTTAGGTCAATGTAAATTTTAAGCCAGGGAGATTGATTGAAACTGAGAACGCGATGAATTTTTTCTAATTTTAAGCCATGTTGTAAGGCTTGCTGCAAATTTTGAAGATGAATGACGTATTTTTCTTTTCGGTTGAAATTTGGAATAAGTTTTTTGATTTTAGAACCTTCTGGGGCAAAGGACTCTGGACAAAAAGGTAGCTCATTATGCCTATAATGTAGGTCTTCCGGGTATACTAAATCAACTTCGAAAATATAACCAGTTTCTGAATTTTTATTTAATTTTAGATAATCTAAATTTTGAATTTCATCCGCGTCAAGCCATTTAAAGTTACCCGTTGGTAAATATTGAGACATGGCTGCACCATACAAGTTGGTAGCATCCAAGTACATGAGGTATGAAGTAGGTTTGGAAGCATCATAATGGGGAATAAATATATTGTTCGCGACAGCCTTCCGTACATTACATTGACTGACCCCTCCGCGAATGCCGTGTTTCAGGAAGTGTATCATGTCTATATCTGTCAGTAATTCCAACTCCACAGCTGTTGTTTTGAGAGCAGCATCGAAAGATAGCCCTGGAGCTGTATAGTACTGACAAGGATCTAGACCGTAAGTTGCTTGACACACGTCTCTGAAATTTTCAAAAACATCAGCTAAAATCAAAACGTCGGATTTTAAATAAATATCTGAATATTCACCCAAGGTTTTACATTTAAACAAGTTCCATGCTTTCTTTGCACGCTTCTAATCTTCCTGCTTGATGCCTTCTTTTCTAAGATCGTTATAGAAGCCATCAATAGATGGGAGCTTGATGTCATCTAATTTCGAAAATGAATCTACGTAAGAATACGGGAAAACGCCCTTCTGACGAATAATCTGAAACTCATCTTCCGCGGGAAAAAATTTTCTAACTTCTCGACACTGTTCTGGTTTTAAATTTTGTGATAATTTATCTAGACTTGATGCCATGAATCGAAAACTGTCGAGGAAGCGTAATTTTAAAAATACCTGTTTTTGTTTGCCTGATTGATCGAGAGGGATCTTATCCACCAAAACATGTTTGGTAAATGAAATGAACCGCTCCTTATTTTGAGGGATAACATCCAATCTCTCGTTTTCTTGAGCCAACTCCTTGACAAACAGGTGAGAATCAAAATTAGACATACAGTGAAAGAAGATGGGGATGAAATTTAGGGTTTTAAAATTTAGGTTACATACAGAGTGAGCTGCAGCACGGAAATTACCTGTAAAGTGGCAGTGGTCCCTTACTCTTTCGTCTTCTACTTTAAATGGTTTCTCGCAAATATGACAATTTTCCGCATTGCGAAACTCATTTTCTTGTTCTTGACTCAGAGGATGCATAGGCACTATGTTTTTCAGAAATTGATTATAGATTGATTTACAGTCAGCCTCTAACCATTCTACAAAAACTTTATGCGCATCAGGTCCTCTGAAAGTCTTGAAAATCGAATGAGAATCGTCGAAATCGCATTTAATGTAGTAGGCGAAAGAATAAGGAACAGCCTTGTGAGTTTTAACGGTATAGGAATTTTCGGGGTCCAGCTCATTTTCCTCTGCATCAACAGGTTCAATGATTGTCTCGAAATCGGCATAGCAAACAAAAGGCACCTTTAATTTCTTTTCGAAATTTATAAACTTCAGAATATTCTCGGGAACCTCTTCACCGTATTTATTTTTCTTCAAATCTGTTGTCGGTAATTTAACTGAAACATGGGCACAATCGTGTTCTTGATGAGCTTTCAATTTTTGCTCAGTAGAAAAATACACCAAACAACCATCACAAAAATGCTTTACCCTATGGTCTGATGATAACTGACTTGAGATCAAGCGAGACATGTTTCTTATTAAGCAGTAATGACTATCACCAGAATCATTACTGATTAATAACAAATTTACATGATTCGCTTTCCGAGATTGAGTAAAGTATAAGGGACCAACAACTTCAATAATATTTCTACCATTTCCATAAGCGTTATCTAATCCATAAACATTGATGGAAATATTATTGAGCTGCTCAAACTTGCTAATGTCTTTAAGTTTAACCGGAAATTCCATACCTGTAAAGTCCAACTCGTTCTCAAAAGGCAAATAGTTCGCGACTCTATTTGCATGCTGAGTTCTGTCAACTGGATGTAGGTGAGCCAAGACCGACCACATGAAACATTTCTGATCGCTATTTTGTATGTTCAGGACAGCTTTCTTCGCATCTATCTCTTTAGGCAGTGGTAGATATGAGGAGGCTTTTAGAGGGTTCACCTTATTAATACTTATATGGAGGAGTTGTTGGAGCGTCCAGCCTGTAAAAGACATTATTTAGCATATAAAATTGCAATTGAAATAATACATACCACTTTCTTTCTCCTGAAATTCTGTGGACTTCTTGTCCAGGATGACAGAAAACTGCTGGAACAACTCCTCCAGATCTGCACCATCGCTCACCAGTCGGAATTTGCTATTAAACGACTTGACCTCTTCTTGCTCTTTTGCCTGCAGGAGGAAGCGACCGAAAAGTTCCACACCGACTTTGATATGGCCAAATTTATTGACCATATCCCCTACCAGCTTGACGAATTTCTGTTGAAGATGTTCTAGAAAGTGCTTCACGCTGGTAGGGTCCTGTTTCGATGAAAGCCGGTATGTTGCAATTCGGTTCCTGAATGTTGTTCTGACAAGGCTGACGTCTTCCTCCTGCTCCACACAGGTGTTGGCTCGGTGCTGGAGACTCCGAAGATGACCAGCCCATTGATTTATCGGAGTCTCCAAGTCGCAATCCTCGCACCGCCGACCTGTGGCTGATGTTGATGGTCCTGAAAACAATTAAATTAGATTTTAAAAGAAAATTATTCAATTTTAATTTACCGGCAACTTGGTCAAGTCTAGCTTGCTTCGTCATGGGGGTGGCGGGATCTCCAGCCTTTCGTTTGGGGGCTCTCGGGGCTGGGTGTTTTTCTTGAAGGTGGCGTTGGAGAGCCCCCTCCGATTTGAAAATCCCACCTCCATGACGTTTCAGGTTATCCCTCCTGGTGAACGATTTGGTACAGAAATCGCAGCTAAACATTTCCTGAAGCAGATATTCACGAAATTAAAAATCCGCTGTTTATGGAGGTTTGTTTTAAAATGAATGAAAAAATAAAACCAGTTTAAATTAGTTAAAGTACCTACCTAAATTTTAGAAAAAGGTATTTGAATTATGTGTAAATGTAAGTGAAAAAGGAAACTCAAGTTGTTAAAAAAAAAACTATTGGAAATAAATTTCAATCAAAAAAATTACTTTGATATTTGAAAATAGTACTTACTGTTTTTTCGAAACCGACACAATCACTCACAATAAACTAAAATTAGTATTGAATGCTGTTGTTGCTGCTGCCTCTCCAACTGACTGCGGTCGAATTGAAGCGCAAACTTGTTTGTTCTAGTTATATTGACGCCAAGGAGAATAAAATTTGAATCATCAATCAACAATCAATCAATCATCAAAAAACACAGAACAGCACTTTACCATACTAGAAATATTGATATTAAAAGCAATCACCAACAAAAATATACAACACAACTTTTATAGGTTCATATGCTTGATTTTGTTGTTAATACCTAGCAGGAAAGTGATGTTCTCTGTTCTCAGCAATCCAAATAAACATAAATACCTTCCTTATGAAGTCGGGCCCGCGGTCGGATACATTAACTAAGTGTATTACCTAGTTTGTTTATCGTTATTTATTTTCCAGTACTAATAACGTTGCGCCCGTAGACTAAACAATGACAACATATGCTATAAGTCTACACGATGATGGATAGATTTAAACAAACACTGCTGAAAAATTATTATTGTATGTACGTTGAGGTTTAAATCGGTTTTTATGATACTCGAGCTTCAGTCTTTTTCTGTCTGTCCAACAGCGAACATTATAATTATTAATTATTCCACATTTTTTTTTAACAAGTAAGTAAATCTTTTATATACTAATATCAATACCTACAGAATATTTTTTAGATATGGATTTGAAATCAATCAACGAGTCGTGCCTCTTCAAGAATCAAAAAACACTTGTGAAATTACAAGACATGGAGCCTGGCAGAAAGTACCCAATATTTTCTGCTAAAAAAACCCAAAGTAAATTCGGACCGAGTATCCTCATTGAACTTGACGATAAGGCAGTGTTTCTTCCAAAACGTACCACCAAATCATTGGAAGATCATATTGAGCAGTTTATGGATGGAAAATATTCAATAATATACAGAGGCCAGAAGGATGTTGGACAACCAAACCAAATATCGCTTTTTGAAATAATTGAGTCTTAAAAAATGTATGTTTTTAAATAAAAAATTGTTTGAGGTTAGTATTCTTTTTTTTGCCCATCTGTTTCTTTATATTTCTTCATGCATGTTCACGTATTTTTTCATCTGTACATGTAGAAATATAAAAAATACACAGTAATGTTATACGGGGTTTATAGATGGCGCATCAGAGAGCGGGTAAGTTGGAGTAGTTCAGGTAGATGACATTGACAGCTGACATTGACAGCTGACATTGACAGCTGACATTGACAAGTGACTGACATTGACAGGTGACTTACATTGACAGATGACATTGACAGGTGACTGACATTGACAGGTGACTGACATTGACAGGTAACTGACATTGACAGGTGACTGACATTGACAGGTGACTGACATTGACAGGTGACTGACATTGACAGATGACTGACATTGACAGGTGACATTGACAGATGACATTGACAGCTGACTGATGACGACACGGCGTCGCGACGCCCTGGTTGGCGCATGCGCAGGCGTCACGGAGGCGTCGGAGGCGTCGGAGGGCGCAGAACGCAGAAACTATATCTACTAAAGGCCATCTTTTATTTGCGTTTGCATTATGTGCTTTACATCTGCTGTATAACACGTATTCGTATTAGCCGCATTTAATAAAAAACTACCAAAATGAACTTATAAAGAATGAGTCAAGTTTTAATGGTGTAATTTTTTTTGTTAAATTCGACCGAGCGCTTTCGACATAATTACCGGGTCATCTTCAGGATCAGTTCAAAGAATAATTGGAAGATGATAAATAAAACATTACAAAAACGAGTTAATTATAAGCTGACTTACTCGTCAATTAGAGTTTATACATAAGGGATCCAGGCGAACATGCATGGGCATCGTTACGAGGTTTCTCAGGGGGGGGGGCAGTATTATAATAAGACCATTTCCATTAGCGCCGCAGGCAACCGCCGTAGGCTAATTTTTTTTAGTGCCACGCCCCTTTTTGAGCATTTTAAGGTACTTAGTTGATATTGATATTTAGTTAAAAATGATGGTATTTTTTTTCGCAACAAATTCACTGTCCGCATCATTTGTTCAGTGGCGACGCCAGGGGAGGGCAAGAGGAGGCCGGGGCCGCCACTGAAATTTAGCCGGCCCCCCCTGAAAACTTGCTCTCATGTCGGCAACAATGCAATGTAACATCAGCAGCCTCTGTCGGTTAATTCGGTATTCGGTGAGCACAGGCCAAGAATCGTAAACTAACAGGAATTCTCATCCTCATAAGGCGTACGCAGGGCGTACGTTCGTCAACTCTCGAGTCGGCAGGGCCTGCGAGTGACGTCACTACTTATTAGCAGCACAAACAGCTTATAATGATGACGTTACCTGCAGGCCTCGATGGGATTCTTGCAATTCAGGTTGTGCTTATTTTTTCGTCAATTTTAAATGTAGAAAAGGTGATTTTAACAAGATTATAACGATTACTGTGACCTGTGACTGTTTTAAACTCGGCTAATGCATTTTACGCCAAGTGTTGAGGTGTTCGGCTGAGATGGCAGACATTTTCAGCTCAAGAAGCAGTCCTATTAGGTTGAGTGTTCTTGGGCACAGGTAACTCAATGCTGCTTTCGGTTTCCTGGGATTACCTCAAACATAATAGTGTCGACAGGTACTTCCCATTTTTTATTCCAAAGAAGAAAAGCAGTAAAATAAAAACAAATACCCCCCCTAATTTTTTCTAGAACCCTGGCGTCACTGCATTTGTTTAGGTAATTTTCTAATGGCCGGTATTATAAAACACTGAATCGATGATTGAGTTTCAACCTTGGGTTGACTCCATGCAAATTGATAGGATTCAACCGAAGGTTGGAACTCTACCATCGGTTCAGTGTTTCATAATACCGGCCGCATCTAAACAGACTAAACATTCCGGAATAGGATTCGGCACCTAGGCATATTTCATTGGTCCGTTTGAATTCGGATCGCCAATTAATGCGGAGTGCCGAAATCCGTACTTGAATGTTGAACGGTGCTGAGCCTCAGGTCGGAATGGTATATACATATACTATGTGGAGTGCCGAATCAAAGGTCAAAATGTTAAACAGTGCCCAGCTGCAGGTTGGAATGTTACTCCGTTAGCGCGGTACAAAATCAACAAACAAACTTTATTTACTTTTTGTTACACATTTATTTTATTTCAACGATATATATTTCAAAAAATCTTGGACAATAATTTGCAGTGGCGAACCCAGGGGGGGGATTATAAAAACCTGAAACCTGGCAAATTAGAATAGAAAATTTTGAAAATAAATACCCTGATATGTTTATCTTTTTTTTTTGGTATCTGTGGTGCTTAGTTTAATTAAAATATCAATTGAAGCCAGGCAACAGCAGTTTTTGGATTTTCCTTTCTTATTATTTCCTTGATCCACTTTTTTATAAGCACTATGATGGCATACAAAAACATATCTAAAAAATGTATTTTCCAAAGTCTATTCGCATCCAAGAAGATTCTACGTCATTGAATTGACATTGAACACAAACCTGCGTTTGAATCTGTTATAATTATTTTTCGCTGACTTCCCATTCCAATTCGTGTATATCACTATACTCTTCTATCCATTGCTTTATATCGGTTTCCTCCAAAATGATGGCTCGGTAAATTTGCTCACCACATTGAAAGTGTTTAAATGATCCAGGCAAACTCATCTTGCATGTTTAAGCACAAGAACACATGAAGCAACTTCGAAATAAACCGCATCCGCCGCAAAATTGTAGCTAAGAGGAACACGAAGGAGGTAGACAGCTGATTTAATATAAAAACCGCGCCAAACGCATGGCAACATTCGGACCTGATACTCAGCACTGTTTAACATTTTGACCCTAGATTCAGCACTCCACATGGCTGTTGCTAATGGACCATTCTGACCTGAGGCTCAGCACCGTTCAACATTCAAGAACGGATTTCGGCACTCCGCATTAGTTGGCAGTCCGAATTCAAACGGACCAATGAAATATGCCTAGGTGCCGAATCCTATACCGGAATGTTTAGATGCATACCGGCCCTAAGTCAAGTGAAATTCAATTCCGTTGGATGTAATGAAAATGTCAGCCAATTTTTCAAAGTACCTAACAAATTTTGAAAAAATGGAAAAAAGCAATACGAATACGAACTCTCTTTTACTGCTTTCTTGTTCAAAAGACTATTTCTAGGGGGGGGGGGGCAAATGCCCCCCCCCCCCCCCAAGCGACGCCCATGCGAACATGAGATCAACAAATGCATGGAATAGACTAAGTCTCTATTATTTGAGATCGAAACTACCTTCCAGTACCACAATAAAGACAATAGACACAAGAGCACTCAAAAAATAAATAAAAAATAAAAATATCGAAACAGGCAATATACAATTAAAGAGAACTAGATTTAAACAATTAGAAATGTAAAAAACAAAAATTTAAAATTAGTTAAAAGGCTATTTCAACCCTCAAGGGCTTTATTAAAATTGAATAAAATTTACTAAATTCCAAAATCGTTTTGGTTTTGAGAATTTTTCTAGCTTTATAAAATTCCTTTTTTTCTTTTGACGGTTGATTTAACTTGAGAATTGAATCACAAAGTCACAGGCGACGCCTTAAGGACATACCGTGAATTACAAATGAATTCAAGTACCACGTTAGTTACCTTCTACAGCGTTCCTGTCCAAGCTGACTACACAGAGGTGACATCTATGAGTCGGTAGAAATAAAAATAAATATAAAAAATATAAAATGAAAACAATGTCAACGATAAAATCAAATTATACTAATTATAAAATAAAGAAAAGGGGGAATAAAAAGAAAATTATGTGAACAGATTGAAGATTGGATCCTTGTCGTTAATTATGTTCAATTTCAAGTTTAAACAATCTGAGCAGCAGTGTTGCCAGCATCAGTACAGATATACTGAAATCAGTACAATTTGACTCTTTTCAGTACGGCAGTACCACTATAAAATTCAGTACATTTTGCCACCGCTGTACAATACCAGTGATATTTTTTGAACGGCGGGAAAAATTAACGATTACCTGGAACTTTCGAATGGACGGACGAGACGCACGGATCACTCCGGGTGCATCCCATCAGAATATTGAACGCACCCCAAACATGCCTTTAGCCCGCGCACATTTTACGCTCGTATGGACTTAATCTCGATTAGGAGTTTGATCTCGCTTAGTTCGGAAATTTGTCATGCACCGGAGGAAAAAAATAGTTTAAGCTTTGGATTACAAGATCCACCCGAGAGGAGGGTTTTGCTTAGATAAGATGTTGCTTAGATCAAAAAAAAATCCAAGAAGGGTGATGACATGGCAATATTACTAAACTAACTTAAATTGCCTAACGGCGGGTATTTTATAAAACTACTTTGAAGGTTATATTAAAGTTAACTTCTGGAATTACATGTAATTCAAACAGTTAACTTTAAGTTAACTGTCAAAGCAGTTTTATAATACCCGCCCTAACACGTACATTCTTGAGAAGCTAGAAGATATTAGCATTAAATTTCGTTGATAAGTAACCTGCCCCAATCTGTAAAGTCAGATCTTTACTGATTTTAGTTAGGTAAAGAGGTACCTAGTAGATAAAAAACAATGTTTTTCGTGAAGCCCATCACCCATCCGAGTGTTTACAAACCGTGAAATATTAAAAATAATTTAAAATGAATGATTTTTTATTTAATGTTTTAAATTTAAAGCAGTACAGGAGTAGTAAAAACAAAATAAGTATCTTAAAACCATCTACTTTATCAGTTTTATGAACTTCAGTTCAGTTTCTGAAGTTAGTTTATTTTTCCGTTTTTCAGTACATTTTTTGTCTCTTGATCAGTACTTTAATTTTCAAGTGTCTGGCAACGCTGCTGAGTGCTGAGCAGTTCTCTGAAAATTCTCTTTTAATTTCCAAACCAGGTAGTCAATTTTTTTTAAATTGTTATTGACAATATGGTGGAGAATTTTGTAATTAGATGTAGGTGAAAAATTATGCCCGGAATAATTAAGGTGATGGCCGAATACTGAAGTGTTCGGTCTCGTAACGTGTTCTTTTATTCTCGTAGATAAGGATCTTATCGTCTTGCCTATTTGAGAACAATAATTGCAATCCGCGCAATTTAACTTGTAAACTCCACCTTTACTTAAATGTGGAATTTTTTGTTTAAAGTTAATTTAATTAGAAGCAAGTGTGTTGGAAGATTTAAAGGATACTTTAGGATTTTCTAGATTGTTGGACAAGACTTTAGATATTTTGTTAGAGATAGCACCTACATTAGGGTTGCCAAGTTTTTGAAATGGAAAAGCGGGAGGTTTAAATTTTTGGGTGCCTCGTCCAAATTTTTACGAAGCAGTCGTTAAAACACCCTGTCAGTCAAATGTACTTTTTGTTAAACAAATTACTTAGCCGCTATAGAGAATTTAATACTCTTTCCAATGACATAGTTATTACTAATTTGCTCAAGAATAATCGAAGATATAAACAATTATTCATGAGCGTGTCAAGATTTGCAATTGAGAAACTTCAATTATTCTAGAACAATATTATAGGATTCAATTTAGAACGGAAACCTTTCAGAACTTTTTTGAACCAACTTGAAGCACTCATTGGAGCTTCAATAGGGCTCTAAAATACCTAAAAAGCAGTCAGAATTATTTAGAAATCATTGAAAAACTTCTAGAATGCTCCAGAACTCTTCAAGCGAAGAAGTTAGACCACTTTAAAACTTCAATAAGCCATTCAAAACACTTTCCAGCCACATTTTGAACAATTTAAAAACCTCAGCCTGGAATACACAAAAATCAAGGTCTGTTCCAAAAACCGTCCCAAAATACGATTTCGGAGCCATTCTGTATACGAATTTTTTGGTATTGCGCAAAATCTTGACGGTTCATTGTATAGTTTTTTCTGCTTTGTTGCAACAAGGCTAAAATAAACTTAAAAAAAAAATTAACACTAATTCGGCCCTGTAACTAACTAGAAAAAGGGGATTTACATTTACACTTGCCGTCGGAATACTAATCTATTATTACGCAGTTAGTTTTAGTCGAGTACGGATCGTCGAAGATGGAGCACCACCAGTCGCGATTTTTTTTCACATAAGTTAAGATTTTCCGATTATTAGTGTTGTGTGCCACTAGTGTACCAATTGATTTCTGGATTTTGGTAACTACCTAGTACCAACAATTATTTTTTGATAATTGGGATTTATTGAATTTTGAATAAACAATCCTTGATTTTTCTAATGTCTGAGTCTGGAACAGTCCAGAACTTTCTTATTTATGTTTTTTTTTTTTAATTTGAATATAGTGATTTATTTGATTCTCTATAACTGGGAGTAAATTATACAGGGTGTCCAAAAATTAGTTTTCCAGAAAATCTTTCGCGCCTATATTTTCATCATTAATTTTTTTTTGATTTGGCTTTCCAAAAGTGCGTTAATGAAGAAAGTATATATGAGCTTGTGTGAAGGATGAATGATCCAGAGATGTAGACTGTTATGAGATAGAATGCTGGGTTCTGGATATGTAGATACTGTTGGAATAGAATGCTGTATGGTGGATGTAGGTATTGTTGTAATAGAATGCTAGAGTGTCTCAAAAAAATATTGATTTTGCCCAGTTTTCAATTGAATGGCTGTTTAAGCCACTTTACTACCACTAGCAATAACCTAACTAACCCAACACAACTAATCCATATTAACACCTTGGGGTAATTGCTAATTGGTATAGTCCACTAAACATTTTCAGCTAAAATGATACAAACATCTACACAATAATACTCTATAGCTGATTGCTATAAATATAGTATATAGCTATCCAGTTATATAGCTATATTTTTTAAAAAGGAATTTGAAAGTTTTCAATTTTTTTGAGATACTCATGCAGAGGTGTTGGGTGCACTTTTGGAAAACCAGTCATTAAAACGTACATTGGGCAAAACTGCCCGACAGTGATGTTTCCATTTAGGCCATGTCGGACATACAGGGTGACAATTTGACACTTAGACAAAAAATACTATGAAGAAGATCTCATTTATTTATTGATTTATTAGGAAATTGCTATTTTATTACATAAGGAAAATGTTCATGTAGTTGCCTTTTTGGATGACCAACTACCATTTATGGTGGAAGGAATTTTTTGAATAAACACCAAATGTGGTTTATATATTTCATTGACATAGCAACTAAATCTAGGTCATATGCGTTATTGTAACAATAATAATAAATTGTTATACTCGTGTCCATCATGTTTATCAAATATAATAAATCAGTCTATTCCGAACCATGAAGAGTATTATTTGACTACACCGATTCACCGCACTTTCTACATGGCGATCCTGCCAGTGCCCAAAGTTAGACATTTTTTTTTCTTCGCTCGAAAAGTTCAATAAATAGTAGCAGCGACGGTGCCGGTAGCTAATAAATACGAAAAGAGCGCGAAAAATGGGTAAATCGGTCTCTAAACAAAGTGACGTGACCAGTTCGGGAGTGGTCAACTCAAACTTTATTGTTGAGAATGACAAGTTAGGAGTTCCGGACGACATTCGGGCCGTTTTCTACATAATTGCAGTATGCGTATTGATTCTCACAATAATAAGCATTCGGAAGTTGTATCGGAGACGTTTAAAAAAGGACATTAGCAGAAGTTTGTACTTTAAATCACCCCTAAGAACCCAAGGAGGAGCAGAGGATGTTTAGGACCCAGCTAAGTATACCAAAATAGTTGATCCTTTGGTATGTACATTAATGTTGTGTTAATCTGGATGCTTGGTTTCGACACATAATACACCATTAAAAATTGAGTTAATGAACTTTCTTGGTATGTACCTAAGTACCTGTGTGTCATGGAAACGGGAAACGCTGATACAGACATTTTTCCCAAGGCCGTTTCTCACAGCGTAA
Organism: Ceutorhynchus assimilis; assembly: GCA_917834065.1. Classification (NCBI taxonomy): domain Eukaryota; kingdom Metazoa; phylum Arthropoda; class Insecta; order Coleoptera; family Curculionidae; genus Ceutorhynchus; species Ceutorhynchus assimilis. The sequence continues at coordinate 72,305,115 of OU892277.1, forward strand.
TTACAGTATCAATTTCGCGAAACAATAATATGGGACATTAACTTATATTAAATACTATTACATTTAATAAAGGTTTTAGATATTATGTAGGTCAGTTTTACATTTAAAATTGATTATTTTATAATTTTTGTAGGTATAGTTGAATTTTAAAATCGCATTAATGAATGTTACTATAAAGGAGTTTAATATGTTATTATTTATATGAGTAAACCTTAATTTCTATTTATGTCCAATGTAAAATTAACATTTGAGGACGTTTTAACCAAGCTATCAAGCCTAAAAGAAGAAATTATTAAAGAATCAAAAACAGTTTTAAAAACAAAGGTACCTCAATCAGAAAGTGTAAGAAGCCAAGTAAGAGATAATTTACTAACACTATATAATAATTTTACTTTAACAGTAGCAACTTTTTATAACAATTTGAATGACAACCAGCATAAAACCGTCAAAGCTTTATTTACTACTTGTAGAGATAGAGTTGTTAGATCGTACCAAGTTCTTCGCGTTGACTATAAAATCCCTGTCTCGATTCTGAAGCAAATTGACCCTGACATTATAGACGAGCTTTTAACAATTGATTTAGCAACGAACGATGACGACGATCTTGAAAATCAACAAGAGCACTTGAAGTTAAAAACTGAAATTAACTCTCCAGCCACCATGCCTATGACAACTTTAGAATTTTTCAATTTTGCGAGCAAAATCGTACCAAACGAGTTTGATGGTTCTGCAGATAAGTTCACGTCATTTCTTGATGCACTCACGCTTCTTAAGGCAAACGTTGAGACGCATGAAGGTAATGCCGTTGCTTATGTCAAGGCTGACGGGTAAGGCTAGAAGTTTAGTAGGCGATAGCGACACTCTTGATCTTATTCATGCAAGGCTAAAAAATGGCATAAAGCATGAAAGCTCTCAGTCACTAACAGCCAAGCTACTCAACTTGAAACAGCGTCATAATGACACAAAATATGCTACTGAAGTAGAGGAGCTATCTCAAATGTTAAAAACAGCATACATTTGTGAAGGAGTACCAGAGCAGGTTGCGGAGACTTACACCACCCACGCAACTGTCAAAGCTCTTTCCACGAATGCGACCTCAGAAAAACAAAAATTGTTATGGAAGCCGGAAATTTTCAAACTACGCAGGACGCGCTAACAAAATTTGTAAACGTTAGTGCTGAAAGCTCTACCAGCGCCACATCAGTGTTCTACACTCAAAGGCAGGGTTACAGAGGAAGGTCAACGAATAATTTCCGCAGAAGAGGTCAAACTAATCAAAGATTCGGACACCCAAATAATCGTTATAATCAAACCTCTCATCAGCATAATAACTACAATGAGCGTCCATTCAGACAAACGAGGGGTAATAACAATAGAGGGTCAAGTTACCAAAGGACGCCAAACCGTTTTGTAAGGGCATATGATACACGGAACGATCAGGAAAACCCTCGGGAACCCCAAGAAGGTCCTTTGGGGCATTCCTAAAAATATTTAATATGGACCTAGCTCTGTCAAATTTCGTCTCAATTCAAACAGAAATGGCAGGTTACCAAAATATCACACTACTTGTTGACACGAGCCGATATTTCGCTTTTTAAAAGAACTAAAATAGATCCGGAACAGGTGGTTAATAGATCAAATGTAAGCAAAATAAAAGGTGTGACAGAAGGCTATACTAGCTCCATAGGAACCACTAAAACAAAAAAATTTATAGAAAACTACAGTTTTAACCATACTTTTCATATCGTAAATGATGACTTTCCTATACCAGCAGATGGAATTTTAGGACGTGACTTTATCTCAAAGTATCAATGTCAGCTGAACTATAGTAATTGGACAATGACGATGAAAACCGATGAAAACGACATAACATTGCCAATATATAATAGTCCAGAAGACGATGTCTTAATAATTCCACCGAGATGTGAAGTTGTAAGGGAACTGAACTCACTGATCTAAATCTAAAACAAGATTCTGTGGTCCAAAATGAGGAAATAGCCCCTGGAGTTTTTATTGCAAGCACTATAGTATCTAGCCAAAGTCCATTTATCAGAATATTAAATACGAATTTCGACAGTGCTACTATTAAAAATCCTATAACGAAATGCGAAAATCTGACCAATTATAACATTTTTCATATTATGAGTAGTCAAAACAACAGTAGTAAACAAAACAGAAATGCGATGTTATTAAAAGAATTAAATACTAATGATATACCAGAATTCATAAAGAATGACGTCATACACTTATGTCAGGAGTTTTCAGATATTTTCGCTCTAGACACAGATCAATTAACAACAAATAATTTCTATGAACAAAAGCTAAGATTGACAGACGAAACTCCAATATATATAAAAAACTATAGAACACCACATGCTCAAATAAGCGAAATCAACACTCAAGTAAATAAAATGTTAAATGAAAATATAATTGAGCCATCGCAATCAGAGTATAATAGCCCAATACTGCTCGTACCTAAAAAATCTACTAATGGCGAGAAAAAATGGCGTCTTGTAATCGATTATAGACAGATCAACAAAAAACTTTGCGCAGATAAATTTCCTATAGCAAGAATCAGGGACGTAGCGAAGGCCTCTGGTTTGGGGGGGGTGACATTCCTAATTTTCCCAACTTTATTAAAACATAAAAAAAATCACATGTAGCGAATAAGTCGGAGTATAAAAAGGCTACACAAAAGATAAACGCGCATCTGTATTGACGTCACACAGGTATCGGCGCTTGACAAGAGTAACCGCGCAAATACAATGACAGTTTCCACTTTGCAGGCAGACCCATAGTGCAGATAAAATGGCAACTGCTGCTTTACAGTTTTTAGTTTTGTTCGCAAAACTTGTCGAATCCGCACGGCCTCAATTAATTTTCGAAACATTCAGAACACGCACTGTGACTCTACGAGAAAAACTGCCACTGCGGCAAATACACTGCGTTTCGCAGGACCAAAACTGCGTCACGTCACGCTGCGAAGTAATACGCGCATTACCTATTCTTACTTGGGTTCACAAAAACTCGCCGTGAGTCACGCTCTCTCACTTGGTTTGTGTCAATCGTTCGTCGGCTGTCATTATCATTCGCTGTCTTTCTCCGCCTCTCTACGTTATATCTTTCTTCTCTCTCGTCTCTCGTGTGCCGAAATTTGCCAAAACGTGTTATTCCATTCTCGTCCAAATCAGACCGCCACGTAAGAAGTTTCACTTTAGAAAAATAATGTGTAGCATCGTATACGTGTTAAGAAAGGAAACTATTTAAAAACTATTTCTTTAACTCAAGAGCTCCAGGATTCAGAGTTATGCTGAAATCTGAATAGCGAGCGAAGAATGCGCAGAACGCAGAAGGCAACATAATACAGGGTGTCCTTAGATAAACTGACACATTTTAGAGGTGAATATCTCGAAAACGAGAAAAGATAACGGGATGCGGTTTTTTCTGGAAGAATAAGGATTTTTTAAAGTTTTTTTTTCATGATATTGACGAATCCTGAAATTTGGTTTTACAGACATTCGATTTTTTGAAATAATAACATACTGCCTTATTCTTGATGAAACACCCAGTATATTTTGTCATCATCAGAAAGCGTGACTTTTCTAGTTCACAAAAATGTTTAATTTTTTTCAATTAAGTATCATGAAATTGAATCGTTAAAATTGCACTTGGTTGAAGGGCGTACCGTCGACTGGACAAAAAAAATTATAAGAATTAATTTGTGTTTAGTTAACTATGCCCTAATTAGTTATTAAAAGTATTAAACACAAATTGAATCTCAATTTTTTTTTTAGTTAGTCGATGGTATTCCTTTCGACAACGTGCAATTTTCACGATGCAAGTTCAAGATAATTGAAAAAAATTATACATTTTTGTAAAGTAGAAAAATCAGGCTTTCTGACAATAACAAAAGATACGGGGTGTTTCATTAAAAATAAGGCAGTTATTTTATTTCAAAAAATCGCATGTCTGTAAAACCAAATTGCAGCAAATTTCAGGATTCGGCAATAATGTGGAAAAAAACTTTTAACTCTCACAGAACAAACCGCATCTCCTTATCTTTTCCCGTTTTCGAGATATTTACCTACAAAATGTGTCAGTTTATCTAAGGACAGCCTGTATAAGAAGTTTGGATTACCTAATATACTATATAGCGCTAGTAGTGCTAATGCCACTACTGCCACAAGTGTCACGTGCCACTGCCACAGGCTAGTGGCGTTAGTGCAGTGCAAAGTGCAACGCAAGAAATTCTCTGCGACCATTGGGATTTCGTCATTCTGTTGTCCGGTGATTTTAAAATTCATTACGACACGTGACACGATCCTTATGTTAATTTTAATTAGTCCTCGCGAATAAGGTGCTCAAATTTTTGTCTACCAATTTTTCCCAACTCTAAATGTTTTATCCTAGTTTTACCAACTTTCCATATATTTTAGGAACAAAACCCTTAACAAAATTGACAAAGAAAAACACACAATTTTTGTGGACCGCCGAATGTCAAAGGTCATTCGAGAGACTAAAACAGATGCTGATTGATCCACAAATCTTACAATATCCGGATTTTGAGAAACCCTTCATTCTTACGACGGACGCGTCAAAAGAAGCCTGTGGGGCGGTTTTATCTCAAAATTCAAATGGACAAGATCTTCCAATAGCATACGCTTCAAGAGGCTTTACCAAAGGCGAATCTAATAAATCTGTTATAGAAAAAGAATTAGCTGCAATACACTGGGGAATTAATCATTTTAGACCTTACTTGTATGGTAAAACATTTCTAGTTAAATCAGATCATAGACTTCTGGTGTACCTATTTTCAATGAAAAACCCATCTTCAAAACTTATGCGTATGAGGTTAGACTTGGAAGAATATGATTTCGAAATTCAGTATATAAAAGGAAAGGATAATGTGGTAGCTGACGCACTGTCTAGAATTACAATCGATGATCTCAAAAATATGACGTCAGAAAATCACAAAATCTTAGCAATTACTAGGTCAATGTCCAAAAAACAACAACCAATCCTGCGTGATGAACCCAATGATAACTCAAATAGCCACACTCAAATAGCAACTGATGAAGTTTCCAGAATAATATTGACAAATGATAATTATAATTTAATTAAGATTCCTTCATTAAAATTTATTTTTAAGCCAAATAATCTAAGGATTGTTGTGGAAAAATGTGGGAAAGAGAAATTCAGCGCTGAAAGCAAGATATGTTTCACCAATGACAATTTTTCTTTAGGGAAAATATTGGCTCAGCTACAAATTATGGCTCGTGAAAACAATTTGCAAAAATTAAAATTAAAAACAAATGATGAAATATTTAGCACGTGCTCGTTAGACGATTTTCAATTAGTAGGACAAGATTATTTAAACAACCTGAAAATATTTTTATACTGTGACCCCAAAATAATTTATGATGACGACGAAAAATACAAACTTATAGAAAAATGTCACGATGATCCTCTTTTTGGGGGTCATTGCGGTCAAAAAAGACTTTTGAAGAAACTAAGAACAAAATATCGATGGAAAAACATGTCACGTGATGTTGCAAACTACGTCAAACAATGCCGGAAATGCCAGATAAATAAAAGCAAAATCACCCATAAAGAACCCATGGTCATTACACCTACGCCACAGCAAGCTTTCGATATAGTATGCATAGATACGATTGGACCATTTACTAAAAGCGATAAAAACAACGTTTACGCCGTAACTATGCAGTGCGAATTAACCAAATATCTGGTAGTCGTACCAATTCCAAATAAGGAAGCGTCAACTGTAGCTAGAGCTATCATGGAAAACTTTATTTTGGTTTTTGGCCCCATGAAAGAAATTCGAACGGATATGGGAACCGAATATAAAAATGAAGTTTTGGAGAAGTCGTCTAGTTTACTAAACATCAGCTTTGACATCAGCCATAAATTCTCAACAGCTTCCACCATCAGAGCATTGGCAGCTGTGAGAGAACTCACAGAGTGCTGAATGAATACCTTAGATCATATACATTAATGACACATGGACAGATTGGGACAATTGTCTTAAATATTTTTCATTTTGCTTTAACACCACATCGGGAGTTTTGCATAACTATACGCCTTTTGAACTAGTTTTCGGAAAAAATCCTGAAATTCCTGACGAGCTGACAAGTAAAATTGATCCGGTCTATACCATTGACGCTTTTTACCAGGAAGTTCGCCAAAGGTTTCAATTTTCTTTAAGGCCAGCTAGGGATTTTCTGATTAGATCAAAGGAGAAACGAAAAACTGAGTACGATAAAACATCTCGAAATCTCGTTTTGCAACCAGGTGACTTTGTTATGATTAATAATGAAAATCGAACAAAACTCGATTCTTGGTTCAAAGGTCCTTTTGTAGTGCTTAGTACACATGGTGTAAATTGTAAAGTGAGAAGTGAAAATGGAAAGGAAATTATAGTGCACAAAAATAGAGTGCAGAAGTACTGCCAAAAGTGATTTTTTAATTCTATATAACTTCATGATACCATATCTATTTATATTATTTTATTTTATTTAAAACCATATATAATTATACTGTCAAGCCAATATTAGCCTGACGCAATAATTTGTAATATTAATGTTGAAATGCTTCACAATCATTTTCATTAAGGGCGAAGGAGCACGCCACACATTTAAGTAGGTAATATTAATTAATTTATATTTTTATATGTATGTACCAAATAGTTGTTACTTTAGAAATAAACATTCATAAAAGGTTTAGGCTAAATCCAAATTTGGAGCAGTACAGCTTCCCGACAAATAGGACAAGTTGTATGTTTGAAACGAATGTATTTCATTATGTCCAAATGAAATCCATTCTTTCGAACGGGGAAGATGTAAGGCCACCAAATGTGGTTTATATATTTCATTGACATAGCAACTAAATCTAGGTCATATGCGTTATTGTAACAATAATAATAAATTGTTATACTCGTGTCCATCATGTTTATCAAATATAATAAATCAGTCTATTCCGAACCATGAAGAGTATTATTTGACCACACCGATTCACCGCACTTTCTACAATTACTTACAGAAAAAAATAATCTTGGATATAGTTACCATGGGGTTATTTACAATATTTACACTATCGAAATGGGCCTATAGCCTTTATTTACAGTTATGGGGTTTCATTTACATAATACATATCTGATGCATAATAAGTATACCTAAATATTAAAAAAAAAATTGTTTTGCACTAGGTAGTTTTGGCCACTCGAATAATGATCATTCTCAAAAGGTTTTTCATCACATTTTCGTAACAATCTGAAATTGGTGTTTTGTGCATTTCAGCAAATGTGGTTTACATTGAACGAGTAGCTGTCTTACAGGTTACTGGGTGCAAGTAACTAAGGCTATGGTCCGAATATAACCAAACGTTAACCAAAGTAACCAAATCGGTTGACAAATGTTGCTGAAAATTCCGGTTACTTGGGGAGCGCGAATATGAAATAAAAAATAGATGACAGAATTTACACATAAAACCTACAGAACCGACATTTGATAGCCGGTAACTATTTTGACATTTGGTTAACCAGATTTAAGGAAACCAAGGTCCAAAACCAACCACTTTTCTAGGAACCAGAGTAATTTGATCACTTTCGGACCGCGAAACCACAACCCTGGTTATATTCGGACCACAGCCTAACTCATTTATTATACCAATGTAAACTCCGCTTTAGAAACTTTCCAGATTGCAGGTGGATTAGTAAAGATGGTACGTGTATCTAATCCACCTGCAATCCATTTTTTCGGGCTACGTTAATCACCCTGTATATACATGAACAATTTTTTCTGCCGCTGTGTTATTTTTTTCAGGTGAGCCCCCCCTGTAAGCAAACAGAATCCAGAAGTCGACGGATGAGTCTTAAATAGCCTATAATAAGAACCTTCTTCTAGACGGATTTTTGATAAGTAGGTAAGTACTTATTTATTCATTAATTTCCCATTTTATTAAGTTTCACTGGAAAAGTTTGAAATTTTAGTATAATATGAACTCCTAACTTTCCTTTTTTCCCCCTGGAAGTTTCAGAATTTTCCCTTCAGTAGTTTTCCAGAAAAAAATTGAATTGTATAAGAGTGCATTTCATTGATATCCATAAAAATTGTGCCATTTCTATTTCTTAGGTAAGCCTCCTTCTAACGTCACCCAACAAAGTCCAGAATCTTCTGAGCCCATCAATTAAGTAGAATAGGCTAATAATTATTTCTGGTAAAAATCCCAATTCAGGTGTGTAAGTGCAAGGTAATAGTACATTTTTCACATATACAGTTGAACCCCGATTATCCGAGTCGCAATTATCCGAGTTCTGGATTAATCGAACCAGTCTAAAGACACAAAAATCCTGATTATCCGAGGTACCGCACGTTCATACGCCGTATTAACCGAGTTTCTAGAATACATATTATACATATAGGCGTAGCACAAAAGTTCTGAGACCTATTTAGCCCTTACACTGATACCCTAGAAAATACCTTCCATTTATAAGTGGCCAGTCACGAATACCTACACTCTTCATATAATACATCTATGTACATTCGAATTATCCGAGTTTTCAGTTATCCGAGGTGGATACCCCCCCACGTTACCTCGGATAGGGGTTCTACTGTACCTACATAAGTGCTTTAGTTTTTTGAAATGAAATAAAACACAGACATTACTGCGTTGCCAAAATGTTTTCATTCTATTCGAAAGACCAACTGATTACAATAATATCGGTCAAATGACTCCCACGACTTTATTCACGTCATTACGTTTTCACACATTTGGGCCGTTATCTAAGGAATAACCGCAATCACATTTCTTACACGATTTGTTCTTGGATTATCCAGCGACGTAAACTCATTTTCAAATTTCTTCACGACATTACGAAATGTTTTTGTTAATTCAATGGGTACCATAAAGTACACTTAATACGCGCCAAGTTGCCTTCACAGAGCTTTGGTTTTGATACTAAATTTCAATAATTTCACAACGTTGTTGTGGTGTTTTGTAATAAACTAATCTAAAGAACTACCAAATATTTTTTTTTCAGATGTACAGTGTGTCTTATATTTCACTTCAAACAATAATCGAGCATTTGGTTGTAAACTTCTCATTCACTCAATCAAAAAATTGAAGTTCCATTTCACCAATATCCATCAATATTGGTGGTTTGAGCGTTTCTTTTCGGTACTAGCTGCGCCGCGGGGAACCTAATGCCATAGTTGTCCTGGATCTCATTTGTTGCACTAATATACTACCACGGTAGGTATGTGTAGCAGAGCCGGCAAAACATACGGGCGAGAGGGGTTTAAGTTACGGATGCTGTTGGGTGTTGGTACAATGTAATTTTGATATTAGATCAAGCCCAAAAGGGCCACGGAACAGCTGGATGCTCTCTTGGATAATTCTGATTTATGTGTTACAGATGAAGACAATATCAACAATCCAGCTTCTTGGACATAAGTTGTTTCCAGAATATGGACAGATAAATAATTTTTTTGTTTTGTATGTTTCAAATTTCAAATTTCAAATTTCAAATAAGCTTTATTGCCCAAAAATTTCACAATTTCATTGACAAAGCAAAAAGGAATATCTTATAATTAATACTTAAAATTAACACAATATCCAATAATTCAAACCGAACAAACACAAGACAAGAACAGTTTGACAGTCTAAAACACGTTACAACATTTACATTAACTGACATTATTTATAAAGTATGTATATAACACTATAGCTATCCCATTCAATCTTCATAAAATTCAGTAAGACCATAATATGCCTTGGCGACCAGGTAGTTTTTTTCAGATGAAGACAACATCATCAACAATGCAGCTTCCTGAACATAAGTTCCAAAGGTCTTTTCAGAACATTGAATACATTAAAAACAAAAAGATTCCCTTTCCCTGTTCTTAAACTGTGTTGTTTTGCTTTTCATGCTATGCAGAAAATGATATGAGGATTTTATGCTTTCCGGGGTAGGATGCCTTGGACACCGTTGGATAATCTAGGATGGGATGCTTTAGAATATTTTGTTTCTTTCAGTTTGTTGGATATTAGAAGCTGTTTAAATAGGTAATTTCTAACATAAAACATTTAAATTTTCACTAACATAGAGTTGTTTTTTCCAGGCATCCCTTTTTCAAATTGAACCATACGTGAGCTGGTTTTGGCCCTGTATATGATACAAATGACCACCTTCAACGCTTCTAAATCCAGTTTGTCCTTTTTCAGTTGGGAATGGTTTTGGCTCTGGACAAATGAATCAATAGAGGCTTTATGGATCAGTTTGGGTGGTTAATAATAATAATACATTTTTGTCTTTTTCAGACATAATGATAATACATTCATCTAACATTCCAGGTTTCTTTTTTCTATGTCCATTTTGTCTTAACATCTTTTCCGGTTAGGTCCTTATTGCTTTGGACATTGGACAGCCTTTCTTGCAAACTGATTGTCCATCTGGACATGGGACAAATGACTGGGAATGGTGGACATTGGGACGAATGACTGGCAACCACAACTGACTGACAATGATGGTCCATGGCCGCAGATCTAAACTTTTATTACTGTTCTCTTCCAGGTGAAATTACATATGTGTCAATTCCCAAAAAACAGTTCATGATTCGACTGAATCTTCAAGGCAGGGAAGCCCCGGGGGAGCCTAATGCCATAGTTGTCCTGGACCTCATTTGTTGCACTAATAGACACCGTAATTATGGTAAGTGTTTACAGTGGTGCCTTCCTAGCTGGTGAGTGAAGGTTGAATTAATGGATAGTTGGCGGTTTTGGCTGTACAAGTGTAATTTCAAAGTGCATTAGGCCTAACGGGGAAAGCACACTTGAAAAAAAAAACGCACCGACAGCTCGTACCTCTAGGGTGGTGTGGAAATTGGGCTTGAAGTTACAATTGGCAATCTTAATAAGGTAAGTTATTGAAACTTTTTTTTACCAAGAAACTTAAATTGTTAACTTTTTGTTACAGGGCCGCACTAATAACCAAAAGTTGAATCCTAAATCTGCAAGATTTCTGAGGAAAGAAGCTGAAAAAGATACTGGAATCCTAATTACGTGAAATTATGGTAAGAACTTCAAAGAAACCATGGTAAGATTTTGATGTTTGTTGTCTAGTTTTTTTTTATTTTGAACACTGGAATCAAGAGCCAGCCCAAATTCAAAATTCAAATTGAGAAAAATTACTTTGCAATATTTTAAGTTTGAGTTCATTTTTCGAGAAGAAAATATCTCAGAACAACTTCCAACAAAATGCAAGTTTGGAAAATTTGTTTTCATAATTTATAGAGCTTTTTGAGTAATTGGAGGACCTTTCCCACGAGTTCCCAGACTTCGAAATTGGACATTTGAAATTTTCCGCTTTATTTTATTTCAATTTTTGTCTATTACAGGCTATTGACTTGGTTTTTATTCATGCATTTTGAGCCTAATTACATTTGAATTGACAGCTTTGCAGCTGCATAACTATTGAAGCTGGATTGAAATTATTTATCTGTAGAAAATTTTAGCGGCACGTAACTTCGTAGGGGGAGGAAGGGGAAGGGAGTTGGATTTTGTTTTTTTTATAGGAAGTTGTCATGTTATTTTCCTGTATTCTCTCTGGATCCGAGAGATTGTTCACATATTCTGAGACACCCTTTATAAAAAAAACACCGATCACATAAACATAGGATTACGCTTATTGGTTCTCTACGTTTTATTTTCGGAAATCGAAAAGTGCCAATTTTTAAGTTCGGTAACCTATTTTTTGCGAGGCTCCTTAAAGCGCGAGGCCGTCGGCAGTCGCCGATGCCTGGCTACGCCACTGGTCATCTGGGGTGCTTCTTCCAAAGGCCTAAACCTCTTCAACATAATGTAAATCTCCATAAGGCACCCTAGATGACGTCATCAAGTTAACTTACCCCAGACAACCTATTTAACTCTGGTACGTGTTTCCAAAAATACTTGTCAATTTTGTCAGTGTAAGATGTCCAATTAAATAAGGCCCTTTTTTATATCCAAACTCAAGAACCTCCAAAAACCCTAAATACAAATACTCAAATACGTAATTGTTGAAAAGCGGGAGTTAACGGGAGTTTTTTTAGAAAGCGGGAGTTTTTGCTGCGATGTTTTACGGCGAGAGGCATGATAAAAAAGCGGGAGTCTCTCGCCTAAATCGGGAGGGTTGGCAACCCTAACCTACATAGGGCAGGGAACAATATTGGTGATTAGAGGCTGGTAAAGTGTTTATGTATTCAGAAAACTTTACAAACACTATAACAGTAATTACATGTAAAGTAAAAGTTTTATAAACCAAAGAAGTGTTACGTTTAGTCAAGGTATTATTCAGTATTTTATCAACAACCGTGTGGTCATAACCATTATTCACTGCTATCTGTTTGATAGTATTCAGTTCGAGAGTATAATTATCTGTTAAAAGAGGTATGTTCAGCATTCTATCAATATGACAATAAAGGGCTGCCATTTTATGACAATATGAAAGGTTGGATAAGTTGTGGATCATGTGATCAGTTTGAGTTGGCTTTCTAAAGATTGAATATTCAAAAGCGTTATTGACGTTTCTCACTGAGAAGTCTAGGAAGTTCAAAGTCTTGTCTACCTCGGATTCTACAGTGAACTTCAAGAAGAACCAGAAGAGGTGCATATTGTTCAACACCTGGAGAGTGAAATCGCTCTGATTCTGGTCACCATCTACAATTGCGAAGCAATTGTCGACATATCTTGATCAGAAGACCATGTTTCCTAAAAGATGGTCTGGGATTAGTTGTTTTGGGAAATGATCGAGGAAATAATCAGCCAACAAGCAGCTTAATGAATTTCTCATGGCTAAGCCATGGGGCTGTTCATAAACGGAATTGTTGAATAAGAAGAAGTCCTGTTGCAAGCATAACGAGAGTAGTTCTACGATTGAGTGGGTTGACTCCGGGTTCCACTCCACTCTCAAGTAGGAGGCCAGAAATTATGGGAATAGTTTTTGCTTTTGGAATTGATATGTACAGATTTGGTACATCAAAGGAGACCATCGTGTATGAATCAATTGGTTCAATTGATGCATTCAGTTTGTTGACTAGATCGACTCAATTTTTGATGGTGAACATTGGTTTGTTTGAAATAAGGAAGGTGAGCAATGTGTTGAGGAATGCTGAGAGAGATGAAACAGGTGTGTTGCAAAAACTAACTACTGGTCTGATGGAGGTGTTTGCTTGTGTATTTTGGGGAGTTCATACAACCTTGGCATGATTGGGTTACTAGGCATTGGGATCTTATTATTATTATGGAGTTTGATGAATTCAGAATGTTTTTTTTATTAATTTTCTTGTTCTATTGGTGTGATGTGTCTTCTAATTCTATTTGATCAGAAAGTAAATAAGGAGGAGCTCTTACTTGAAGTTTAGATAATTCCGCAAAATGTTCACTATCAATTTCACCTGAGTTCATTCATGTAGTACTCCTATACTTTGGAACAAATGTATCTTCTAAAGTATTTTCAGAAGGTCTATTGCTGCTGCGCTGCTACTATTAGTAAAAATAATATCTTTAGACCTAGAAGCAATAGTTCCACCTGGTGGTAAATTTAATGTTAGTGTAGGAAGTTTTGAACCTTGTTTTTTCGCTGTGCTTCGTAAAACTCTTAATTTCACCTGGTTCTTTTCCACCAGAAGACTTGAAAACTTAAAACAACAAGAAAAAAAAAATAACAAAAAAAAAACAACAATAAAAGATAAATTAAATAAATTTTGAAAAATAAGAAAACAAGGTGCGCCTCCACCAATTGTCGGGTAGGACTTTTGTTAGAAATCCGATCCTAAAGTGAAAATATACTTTTATATTTTCTTACCAAGATCTTCCTTGATTTCTCTACTCGAAACTTTTGATAACCATCTCATATTGAAATTAAAAAGAAACTAGATAATCAATTTTAATCAAATTTATTTCTATATGATGAGCGAAGCGAAAAATCTATATATATAAACGTGAAATTCACTCACTCACTGACTGACTGATTAAACACGAAATCTCGAAAACTACTAAACCAATCGAGATGAAATTTTGCAAACAGGTAGGTAATAGGTTGGAGATGCTCACTAAGAAATAATATCAACATGGCCTTAAGCAATCGCCTTAAATAACCAAAAATAAGAAACGGTGTGGTGCGGGAGTGCGGGGAAAAAAGTGTAAACAGAAACAGACGATGTGTCAGCTGTCAAATTCAGAAATATGACAAGCAGAATCAAATTCATAGCGATTTCCATTTGCAGAATCAGTGCAAAAAAAAATGTGTTTTTGTCGTTATATTTTCATGCTTTCACCAGAAACGATTCGGAACCGATTCTGAACAAATTCCACCGGTCCCAGGCTAAGCTAACTTCAAGTTTGAGACATGACATTCGCAATTCGTTCACGTATCCGACAGTCTGGAGCAAGGTTCTGGAGTTTTTGTTCGGTTCCAAAACTGTTCGCGATAAAATAGGAACCTGAACCAATTCACAAGTTTGGTTCGGGTTGCTCACTCCAAGTTACTCCGATCGCACTCCAGCCGTTATCTGATAAGCTAAAAGGTAATACCCGAACGGCTGAAGTGGGAACGGAATCACTCGGAGTGCACGGAGTGAGCAAGCCGAACCCAGCTATAACTGGGCATGCGCTCTACGATAGTCCTCAATTAGTTCCGGACTGGTTCGGAATCGGTTAAAAATATGATCCGCGAACAAAGCTATTAGCAGCGAGTGGCACTTCCATATAAGGCACTTCTAAAAAATTTAACGTCAGCTGTCAAAAAATAGTCTTCATATTCTGCAGCCACAAAGCAGAACAAAAAATGTGGTTCACAGAGAGGTGCTGCAAAAATAAGTTACATGACCATATGTCTGACGCAACTATCCCCTTAGCTCTTTGAAAGAAGATTACCTAATGCTACCTACACCCTACATTTACAAAATTTGTATAGGGCGTGCGAAGCCGCGGGCAACAGCTAGTAATAAATATAATTAATAAATAGTTAATTGAATATTGAATTTAGATAATAAAAATAATAAGGAGTTTCAATAAATTGCTTACTTGCCATAATAATGGGATTAAATATGGGACAAAAATATGTTCTTCTAACTTCTAAACTTACAATTTGAGAAAGAAATAAATAAGATTACCACTTACGGCGTTGGCGGAAAGTAGATCTTTTCTGGAATATAGTAGTAGGCCTCCATCTTTTGTTGTAGTTATTTTAAAATACCAAAACTTGAGGGTGCAAACCAGCAGAGTAACTTTCTGCATTTGAGGAGTTAAGTAAGTGCGTCCCACTTTACGCCAACGTGCCTTTTAATACAAACTGATAAGACTGGGCAAGTTATAGAGTAGTTCCTAACCATAGGCGGATAATTATTTTTCTGCCAATGGCTAATTCCCGACAATATGACGTCGGAGAGCACCCTCTGATCTGAAAATCCCTCCACATTGACTGCAGGTGCTGGTGGAGTATCTGCAGTCCATTGACTGCAGATGCTGGTGGAGGATCTGCAGTCCCCATCATGACTGTTCTATATGCGAATTTTTATTCGCTGTTGGGTTTGGATGTTTTTATTGCTGGTTTATTTTTGGGTATTTTCACTAGGCTGGTTTTGCGACAGTTCACCTTGAGTCGCATACCTGCAACTAGAATATTTACATTGCGGAATAAACGTATCATTAGTATATTATTTAATTGTTTTATTTCAAATTAAGTGAATACATAACAGTGGCGCAGTCGTTATTTGAACCAATATAATAGTAAAATGTCGAATTTTCTCGGAAATCTCGGTTCATTTGACCCGGAAAAGTCCGATTAAAAAATATTTTCGGAACGGCTACAACAATTTTTTGTCGCAAATGAAATTACTGAAGACAATAAAAAACGTGCATCTCTTCTAAATACATTAAACGAAGATTGTTATGTTTTACTACGGAATTTGTGCGTGCCGAAAACACCGCCGGAGTTGAAGTTCGAGGAGTTAGATAAGTTGTTGATGAAGCATTTTTCTCCCGTGCGTTCTTTTTTTTCGGAAAGAAGCAAATTTTACTCAGCTAAAAAAGAGACGGGGGAAAACGTATGTGATTGGGCTGCTCGCGTTAAAAATTTAGCAAGTTTTTGTGGGTTTGGTGCCTCTATCACTCTCGACCAGTTAATGAGGGATATATTTACGGTGGGTGTAAATGAAGTGCGTTTCAGTTACCGCTTATTTGAGGAAAATCCTCAAGATAGCGAGTGTACTTTCCAGTTTGTGGAAAAGATTGCATTGGCAAAGGAATCGGCCCTCTTGGACCACGAAAAACGTGCATCCAGGGAACCGCTCACACAAGTTAAAACAGAACCACAGGAGTTGTTTTATAACACCCACAAACCAGGTACTTCTCGGCAGAGCAGGGGTAAGTCAAAACCTTCAAATTTAAGGACCCCTCACCAGGAACAAAGATTGAAATCGTCAAATTTCAATGCTTGTTCAGTTTGTGGGCGTTCAAACCACAAGTCGTCAGAGTGTGCTTACCGCAACTGTTTTTGTCACAAATGTGGAGTAAAAGGGCACTTAGCACCCTTGTGCAAGCTGGGTAAAACGGGCCAGAACTTTTTTACTTAAGAAAACGCTGGGAAGCTCAGACGAGAGCGATGATCCATGCTTTAATGTTAGGGACAAACCGTTGCAGTTGCATGGACCTATGCACAGTGTTCGTGAGTCAGAGCAAAACATGTTTCATAAGAAATCTGGCGGGGCACATGAAAATTTAGTTAGGGGCGTAAAACCCATATTGATTGAAATAGAGATTGATGGATTGAAATTTATTTTTGAAGTAGACTCAGGTTTCGCCCACGCTGCGATTTCAGAAAAGATGTATAACAAATATCTTCGAAAATATCCGTTAAATAATGATGATTTATCATTAAAAGATTATGTAGGTGTCTCTTTTGAACCTTTGGGTTTTATTAGTTTTAAAATAAATTATGATTGTCAAAATTACAAATTAAAAACATATGTTATTAAAAACGGGGGGCCACCTTTATTAGGTAGAAATGGTCTAAAAATGTTGAACATTGGTTTTTGTAGACTAGATAACAATAGTAGGTTATTATATGTAAATTCGGAGGTCAAGTTGCAAAATTTATTAAAAAAATTTGACCAAATATTTAGTGGTACGCTAGGTACACTTAATAAATTCAAGGTCACGCTGAAATTAAAAGAAAATGCCAGCCCAAAATTCTTTAAGCCTCGACCAGTTCCAATTGCCTTAAAACCCAAAATCGAGCAGGAACTGGACCGGCTAGTTAAAAATAAGGTATTGGTCCCCACAGAATTTTCAAAGTGGGCAACACCTATCGTTCCAATATTAAAGAAAAACGGTGGTTTAAGGATATGTGGCGATTTTAAGGTCACCTTTAATCCCCAATTAGAATTTCAGCAATTTCCTCTTCCAAGAATTGAATATCTTTTCTCTCAACTGGAAGGAGGAGTAAAATTTTCGAAAATTGACCTTTCAGAAGCGTACCAACAAATTTTACTTGATGATCAATCCAAAGAATTGGTCACTATTTCAACACATAGGGGGTTGTTTTCATATCAGAGATTACCCTTTGGCATATACTATGCGCCGTCTATTTTCCAAGTAATTATGGAACAATTATTTAATACTCCCGGGGTTATTTCATTTTTGGATGATATTCTGGTGACAGGAACAAATGACCTAGAGCATTTAGAGCGCTTAGAACAAGTTTTTGAAAAATTATCGGAATGCGGTTTTCAGCTTAAGAAAGAAAAATGTAGTTTTATGCAAGAATCATTGACCTACATGGGTCATCTGATTGACAGGTTTGGTTTGCATAAAACGGACGAAAGAGTGGAGGCGGTGGTTAAAACCAAAGTACCCTCAAATGTGACAGAGCTTAAGTCGTTTCTTGGGGCTGTCAATTATTACGTAAAATTTTTACCGAACGCGTCAACTATCCTTTATCCCTTATATAATTTATTAAAAAAACAAGTCTCTTGGGAATGGACCCAAGCTTGCCAAAATAGCTTTTATACCATTAAGGATATGTTGATGTCTCCGTTGGTGCTGGCTCATTTTGACCCAAAATCACCAATCAAATTATTAGTAGATGCAAGTAGTGTGGGTCTGGGGGCCATAATTAGCCATACCTACTCAGATGGAACAGAGCGACCGATCGCGTTCGGTTCAAGGCTGTTGAATAAAAACGAATTATCTTATTCTCAAATTGAAAAAGAGGCTCTTGCTATAATATTTGGAGTTAAAAAGTTTTTTCAATATCTTTATGGTGTCAAATTTACACTGTATACCGATCATAAACCTCTTTTAGCTATATTCGGTGACAAAAAAGGGTTGCCAGTGTTTGCAGCCAACCGCCTACAAAGATGGGCATACATTTTAACTTCCTTTAATTTCGAAATTAAGTATGTGAATACCAAACAGAATTATTCTGACTTTCTATCACGATTTGGGGGGAAAACTGACAATATGTTTCAACATTCCAGTAATTCTTTACTATTTGACTCTGGAACTCGTGATCAAATTTCATATTTAAATTACATTGAAAATTCGAAATTCCCGGTTAATTTCAAAAAAATCAAGGAGCAAACCTCAAAAGACGTTGTAATGAGCAAAATTCTATTTTATGTGCGAAACGGTTGGCCAAAAACTTGCCCTTCTATAGAATGTAAACCCTATTTTCTAAAAAAAAATGAAATTTCCGTAGAACATGGCTGTTTAATGTGGGGTTATCGTTTGATCGTACCACCTGTTTTTCATGCCAGTATTTTGGGGGAATTACATTTAACCCACACTGGAATAGTTAAAATGAAGGCCTTAGCCCGTTCATACGTCTGGTGGCCGAGTATCGATGATTCCGTTGAGGAAATCGCTCGTTCATGTAAAACATGCGCAATTTATTCAGAAAACTCCGCGAAACCATCCTTAATTATGTGGGACAAAAAGAAGAGGGAAGTATCATTTTCCATCGGGGAGAAAGTATGGGACTATCGCCCGAACACAGATAAAAGCAGGTGGTGTCAAGGGGTGATTCGAGATATTCTTGGCCGAAGAACTAACATGGTGGAGTTGGATAGTGGAGTCAATTGGAAAAGACACTTGATTCAGTTAAAAAAGAATTTCGGTTGTGATCAAAAATTTAATTTGAATAAAAGAAATTCCATAACCATTCCAAACAAACAGAACTCCTCGGCCACTCCACACTCCAACTGGACTGATTGTAGTTCAAATAATCCAGAGGAGTCAGCTAAGTCTGGCGATAGTGAAATAGTTGATTTAGGAAGTGATGTTAGTTTTAGCGACAGTGACAGTCAAGTATCTGATGATAGTAGTGCGCGTGTGCTACGTAGGCGTAGTCAGATCAAGCAGCCCGAGCGTTTACAAGTTGTCTAAGTAGTTAAGTTGTATATTGTATATACAGTTTAGCAAGGGTAAAAACGATTAGGGTTTTAGTTTTATTATTGGGGGAAGGTGTTTTATGCGAATTTTTATTCGCTGTTGGGTTTGGATGTTTTTATTGCTGGTTTATTTTTGGATATTTTCACTAGGCTGGTTTTGCGACAGTTCACCTTGAGTCGCATACCTGCAACTAGAATATTTACATTGCGGAATAAACGTATCATTAGTATATTATTTAATTGTTTCATTTCAAAGTAAGTGACAATGACGTTGCAGGTTATCCTTCTTTTTGAAAATGAATTTGCAAAATTGGCAGGCGAACATTTTCTGAAAGAAATATTTATAAGTAAAATTGAAGTGTATTTTGTAAAATAAAACCTATATCACCTGTGTAGGAGGTTATGTAAAGTTCTTTTATGCACGAGCGGGCGGTAAGTACTACTTACCGCCCGCGTTTGCGGGCGGTAAGTTGAACTTACCGCCCGCTATTTTCGTGTCATCAAACACTCTCGAATATTGGTGGAGGCCACTAGTTCAATTTAATCCGTGTTGTCAACTATGGAAATAGAAATAAAACAAGAATTATAATTTATTATGCACCTCAACAACTATAGTACATAGGTTTAATATTAATAGAATTTAAATATTATTATTTTTTGTTAACATACAAATTAAATATACAGTTATGTGAATTATCTATCACAACACCTCCTTTTCTTATGTGCTTATCAAGAACAACCGTATTTTCTGTATCATTTATCAGAGAAACAGGATGAGGTTCATCGTTTAGTTGTCTGGATGTTGTTTGGATCGAAGTCTTACCACTTGTTGAAGGAGTTTGGTGTAAAATTTGGTCTGCGAATTTCAATTTGCTCTCTATGGAGTCCTCGATATAACCCTCGGCAACCGTCGAGGATTTCCAACCTCCATGTCTTTTGAGAGCTAATACTTCTACGCCGCTATTCGCAAGAAGCGTCGCAGAAGTTCTGCGAAAAGCATGTCCAGTGTATTGAGAAGGATTTTGCAAATTTAAAAATGTGGCAATTTGTGCTGGCCATTTTCCTATGGTATTCTTTCCTACAACTTGATTAGTGCAAAAGCCGTTTCGAATTTTTAAGAATAACTTGTTTGATTTTGCGGTTTTTTGTCGTAGTTCGATATATTTCCTACAAATCTCCAAATAATCCACTCGCTGGTCTTCTTTACCAGTGATGGTGAAACTCCTTTGAATATTGGTTTTTGTATTGGGTATTTTAACAAAAATGAACGTTTCCTGATTATCTATGTCTTGTAAAGTCAAATTACATAATTCCTCCCTTCTGCATGCTCCAGCTACACCAAATATCATGCCTATCTACGAAAAAACATCAAATTAATTCTTTGCATTGTTAAAAACACAGGTAAATTAACTCACTTTCAAAATCAAGTATCTATCATCTGGTGCCTCCATTAGAAACCTGTATAAATCCTCCTTTGTGAAAACTTTAGATTTTTTCGGTGGAATACTCAGTTCATAAGCTTCCAGGTGATTTTAACTTCTGATTTCGGTGTACAAAGTATGCCAAAAGCACTTTCTCCGAAACAGCCCAGTTTTTGTCAACGCACCACTTCTTAAAGATTTCAAAGGTTTTTTCGTACCGTTGCCTTGATTTTTCCGGAATCACAGCGTCACAACCAATATTCCAAGCATTTTCCAGTTCACTATCACTATTTTCACTCATATTTCTCCTTAAAATTCAAAAAAGCGTATTTGCAGCTTGCAACCGTACTGTTTGAAAGCGAGTTTTGCGTAACTAACACAAATAAACAATTTGAGAAGCACCATAACAACCATACCAACCATTAGAAACAAGTAGTCCAGCCAACTATAATAATAATAATAATTGTTATAGATAATGTGCGGTGGTGGATAACCATGGAAATAAGAGTTGTGATTTTTGGAAGCGTTGCAAATACAAAAGTTGCCAATTTTTCATTGGGAACGCGCCTTTATAGGAGGAAGACAATTCTATTTTTGAAAATGTCAATTGGATGCCATTCTATAAATTAAGTTTTTGAACTGGAATAGCCCGATCGTGCATAAAACGTAATAAGTATTTTGGGCGTTAAGTGTCGTTAACCGCCCTCGAATATTGAAGACCTCCGCTACGCGTCGGTCTTCAAACAATCTCGGGCGGTAAACGACACTTACCGCCCTTAATACTTAAATAACTATAATAAACTTAGGTTAATTAAACTTTGACTATCTGTGTTTCTCTTGAAACAATGAAATAAGTAACTGAATAGGGCTACCAGGTTTGGTCGGGGACAAGTTAAATTTCTCATTTTTCCTAAGAATATATTGAGGTTTTAGCAAATCACTAAGACTAAACTTGACCCTCCCGTGTTAGGATACAAAAAGGGTCTAAGACTTATTTGCATATTTGTGATTTTATTCAAGGTGAATGGATCTCGGTACATTAGATAGGTACTAGATACCACCATTGGTGTCGTATAGCAGAGGACTAGAGGGTGTTTTATTTTAAAAAAAAAAGATGTTGTATAGACTTATCAAATATTTATTTTAATAGATTGATCGAGATATTAATAAACAAAACCAACATTTTTGTATTATATTTGTATTGTTACATTAAAAGGTAAAATTGACAATAAAAATAATACCAGTTGTTAGGCAACTTTCGTCATCTGAATAATCAGTAGAATTATCTTCTACCCCAACTGATATAATAATGGGCTGTAATTCTTCTTCCAGCATGTGGTCTAGCTGCCACATCTTTTTTTCTTCTTCTTTCACGTGCTAAGTGCTCCACACATTTATGCCATTTTTCGGCATCTACATGTGCATTTGCTTTTTGAAAAGTCTTCTCAACATCATTTATTTTATATGTGGTATTTTGAAGGGATACGAAATATTTAATCTGAGCCCACACCAACTCAATCGGATTTAATTCACAGCCGTGGCGGCTCGTCAGAGGAGGCAGGGGAGGCTGCCTCCCCCAAAAAATTGAAAATTCAATCTCAGTTTTTATCAGGGTCGGCGCAAGCGACTTTGGTGCCCTAGGCGAATGTACTGTCTGCCGCCCCTATCAAGTAAAAATACAAATATGCATGGCTATTTTTAAAAACATGCTTTATAGTTTTATTAATGATGGTACATAATATTGGTACACCTGACTTACAGAACATGGATTATAGAATATCAACCTAAAAAATATATATACACACATGCCCGCCGCAGGCGGAAAAATCGTGTTTTGGTGACTGGTGCCACGCTCAAAACGTTAATTTTGTGCCAAAAATATTCATTATAATAAAAAAGGTAGTTTATTTCCTACTTAACCATTATAGATCCATAATACCTAAGAAACGAAATACGTTAACATACCTATAACAACCTGAGGGCATTATAAGCCCAGCGAGCGTTATGATCTATAACGCCCTGAGGTGTTTCTATTGTTATTGTTTTATTAATTTGCACTTTACCCTAGACAGCCACTAAATGTCCAACCGAAAGTAATTTTCGGTCTGGCCAGGATTCGAACCTGGGGTCGTATTTTCGAATATTCCCACATACGAAATTTGATACGATTTCGAATGCTTCCCATTTAATTTACATTGCTGTCAGTCAAATGTCGTATACGAAATGTACTCGAATGGTTTCGAAAATCGCACCCCTGGTCTACCATCAACGTTTCCCATGTAGTCGAGCGTGAGAACCCACACGACCACCGTTGCCTTGCCTTATGAGATGTTTATAGACATATTAATTTATTTCATTTCAAGGTACAGGTACATGTCAAAATACAAAACAATATTCTGTCACACAAGTTTAACTGATTTTGTTTGATACTAAATTGATGAAAGAACATTGTGTTGAGTAGCAAGTAAAGCATTGTATGCACCACGGAGATTTTTAGATTATAATGCCCTTCAGGCGAAATATATCCCTCGGGCCAGAAGCCCTCGGGCTAGTTTCGCCTTCGGGTATTACAATCTACATAATCCCCTTGGTACATAAATAGCTATTCTGGCCGCCTGCCACCTAGTCGCACGACCCCTAGCGACTAGCAGAAACAGGTATAGCAGTATGTGCTCATAAGGAGGACAAAGTTTGTGCTTGGGTTTGCAAGAGAAATGAAATCCTGAATATTATGAAGAAAAGCAGAATTCAAAAGAATCTTTTTTTTGTTACCTTTCTGCCGCCCCTTTATGTTTGCCGCCCTAGGCGACCGCCTAGTTCCCCTAATGGTTGCGCCGACCCTGGTTTTTATTCCTGATTCCTAATTAAAATAATAATTTCCAAATTACACTTTCCAAATTCCGATATTTCAACGTAATTTAGAAAAATCTGACAACATTATTCCAATCAATCCCGCGCCTCCACGACAAAAATCTGTGAATCTGGGATACTCAGTAATACGAGTTCGAAGGGCCAGAGTTATACGCGAGCTTAAAGGGCTGGAGTAATACGCAGTGGCGCAGCCAGACGTTTTGTTTGAGGGGGGGGGGGGGCATGCAGAAAAAATTATAGGAAAAAACACAGACCCAAAGGGCCGGAGTTATACGCGAGCCCGAAGGGTTACAGTTATTTTAATCCCGGGGCCCAGTCTATAATTCTATTGGTCAGCGGATAATTTGGAACCAATCAAAAATCGGAAATATTCAAAATGTGATTTAGTCGATATTCTGAGTTTCAGTTCTCTCCGATGAACCGGAAAAAAGTTAGCCTCCACATCTTTCTTGATTTTGAAATTTTTTTTCCGAATTTGAAAAAAAAAATACCGTCGGATAGAAGAGCAAAAAAAAAACGTTGAGAATCTTATGGGACCATGCTTACTTTGACGCATTTTAAGGCCGGGAAAAAATTGAAAAAGGATATTTGGATTTGGGCCAGATGAAAATTTCGGCGATCTGACACGACGTTACTTTTTCGCTTATAGCTCCGGTATTTCTCAACCGATCCTTTCGAGTTATATCTCTTTTGAAAGAGAATGAAATTACCTATAAAATATTTTTTTATTGAGATTCCAGGCCGTTTTCGTCTTTGAGATATCAGCTGTCAGCTGTCAAAATTGAAATTCTTTGTAATTTTGTTAAAATTTTCCAGGTCGATTTTCTCGAAAACGGTGTCCCGTGGCGAGATACTTCTTATAGGCTTTTTTGTAGTACTCGACGAGATCTATAAGTTTTATATTTGAAGTTTTTCCCCCGAGCTTTTTGTTTTCGAGTTAGGACGCTTTGAAAATTAAAAAAAATAAATCGAAGGCGGCTTTAATTTTTTTTGTCGAAAAAATTCAAATTTTGAATTTCAAAAAAAAAAATCTATCGAATAGAGGAGCAAAAAATACGACGAAAAGTTAATTTGACCCTCCTCGCTACGGCACATCTT
This sequence comes from Ceutorhynchus assimilis, assembly GCA_917834065.1. Lineage (NCBI taxonomy): Eukaryota > Metazoa > Arthropoda > Insecta > Coleoptera > Curculionidae > Ceutorhynchus > Ceutorhynchus assimilis. Next base: position 72,329,950 of record OU892277.1, read on the forward strand.
AAGGCCGAAAAAAAAAAGGAAATTTCGATTTTGATCAGAAAAAAATTGTGGGTACCCGACACGAGGCCACTTTTTCGCTTATAGCTCCGCTATTTCTTAACGATCGTTTCGAGTCATATCTCTTTTGAAAGAGGATGAAATTATTCACAAAATATTTTTTTATTGAGATGCCAGGCCGTTTTTGTCTTTGAGATATTAGCCGTCAAATTTGAAATTTTTTGTAATTTTGTTAAAATTTTCGAGGTCGTTTTTCACTAAAACGGTGCCCCGTGGAGGGATACTTCTTATAGGCTTTTTTGTAGTATTTGACGAGATCTACAAGTTTTGCATTTGAAGTTTTTCTCCCGAGCTTTTTGTTTTCGAGTTAGGTCGCTTTATTTATTCATTTTTTTGTTTTGTTTAATCTTATACTTTTTGTGGCTGTTATAGTGCCTACTTTGTAATAAGGAACTAGTATTGTAATCCTGTTGATTTGTCAATAATTTCTCTGGAATTTGGACAATAAAGCTTATTTTGAAATAGAATTGAACCATTAAACAAAAATCGAACTTTGGACCATATCTCGAAATCGGGGCCAAATAGAAACAAACTGAAACTGAGAATGTCACGATTCTGCTTAAAAAAGTGCTTGTAGAAAGTATTTATAGAAATCAATTAATTTCATAAACAAAAAAGTTATGATTTTTTCACAATATTGCTCAAAATCGAGAAACGCCCTTTGGCGGCAAAACGGTTGAAGTTATCAAAATGCGGTTGGCACCAATCAAGGTTTCATGAAATGTGAACGTGCGGGGTTCATGAACGTCCCACAAAGAAAAGTAAATCTATTTGTCCATGAATTATAGAGAACTTCATAAAACGGTTTAATACACCCCCTATCTGAAAAGTTGCTATGATTTTTTTGTAGAACAATGGAAGTATTAGCACATTTATAAGCAGATATTTCAAATTATTCAACGACCGAATAATGTATTTAAAAACAATTTATATCGTGAAAATAAAGGTTGGTATTAAATTATTTAAACAAAGATGTAACACGTGACTAAATTTAGCCACATAATGAATCAATCACGAATCACGGCCCGGACTATAAAATTGATATGTACCTACTAGACGATTATTTCGTCGTACTTATAATAAATAAGAAGTAAGTAGGTAGGTACATACTTAGTTGGATATTTACGAGAAAATTCATATTCACTCGTTTATTATAATTCTCCACAGTTTTGTCCTATACATACAATAATTATTATTATTAATAACAGGCAAACCCTGGCCTTTTTCTATTTATATGATGACATTTCAAAATATGCACGTGAATATGCGTTTTTTGTGAAACGTCATTCGGATTTAATAATAAACAAACATGGAATCCGACGTCATGGATATGCAAGAAATTTAAAACCCAAACTTTGAGCCGCACCTGAAAAGTCGTTTGCGTTGCATTCGAAGAAGAAGAAGCTTTGGATTTTCCAAAATGACAAAGCATTTACTTTAATCTGTCTGGTACTGGTATTTCTCGGTAGTTCCTTTGACATAAAAATAGTCTTATCCTTCTTATTTATATCATTCTTGTTTGAATTCCGTCAAGAAATCAACCAACACAATAACACAAGTCGTAAGTCTAGTAGTGGCGGCAGCCAAAGTGCATTGTTATTGAATATCTTAATAATTGTTGCGTTTGGATATACATAATTGAATATGGTAAAGTATAATAATTAATTTGGTTTAATATATTAACGCGGTGCTTTTTAGTTTTGTATTCATATGACTTTAAACTATAAATTATTATTTATTGGTTGATTGTTATTACTATTTGTTACTCATTTTGATAAAAATATTTTTCAGAAATCGTTTGAATCATGTGGCAAACTTTTTGATTTAGGATTTAGGGCATATATTTCGAAGGTTTAATACAAAAATTGTTAACAAATTCAACTTTGTTGGAAAAATATTTGAATTTATTCACTGTTTGAATAACTAAACGCAAATATTTACATATTTACTTTTAAAAACAAGATATACTCGGTTGATCTTTGACATAATATTTTGTTCATTAAGATTACAGTTACTGTTTTTACTATACAGGGTGGGCCAATGAAAATGAACAAGGCAGATATCTCGTATTCATCGTTCATTGAAAAAAATCGCTCGGACCCGTCGATTTTTATTCGGAGGGGGAAAACTTTTGCACATATTTTCCATATTGTCACTTCAACCCTCTCGTGGGGTAAGCTCCAACCCTTAAATCTCAAATGGCATTAGGGGTCAAGTTTTTTGAATTTACTGAGGTTTTTTTTCAAAAGATATATAAACTCAGAATGTATTTAGTTGAATTTTATTGAGTGATTAATAAAACCTTTGGACTTGAACCTTGTCATTTCAAGTTGGATAGGACACGACTTAAAAAATAAATACATAAAATCACTTCTTAAATAATTTTTTTTATAACTACAAAATTGATAGTGCTTAAAATGACTAAAGCAGTACTTTCCCGTCTATATTTTTAAATGCGCTTTCTCGACAACCACTGCATCAAATTCAAAAAAAATGAAAAGATAATTCGATGACCTTTGAAATGAGGTACCACTTGACCACTAATGCCATTTGAGATTTAAGGGTTGCAGATTACCCCCGCGAGAGGGTTGAAGTGACAAGATTGAAAATATGTGCATAAGATTTCCCCCTCCGAATAAAAATCGACGGGTTCGAGCGATTTTTTTCAATGAACGATGAATACGAGATATCGGCTTTGTTTCGTGTTCATTGGCCCACCGGGTATGTGTTTTACCTATCTCTAAGGAAGTCAAGCCTATAGTTAATACCCATCATAGTAAGTCACAATTTAATAATGCAGTAAATTTTGAAATGGGTGTTCATTTCATTTACAAAAATGTATTGCCCATACCTATACCTAGCTATGTTTTTGAGAGAGCGACGCCTTTTTGGGTAGGTATTTTTCGATGTGCTGGAATCGGCTGTCTGTAATCAGCCTCTAGAACCTCCAGCCTCTTCATAAGTCATAATTTTTGAAAACATGTAGAGAATAGAGAAGCGACAGGCTTTCATTGCAAAGATCGTTTCCATCGTTTCACTCTGAATACAGTCTTCCAGTGGCCCGATTCTAGTCTTAGGGAGAGGAGAGCTCCCCGAGAGAACAAATTTTTCGTCTTTATCATTCTCGTTTACTGTTCGATTACGTTGACAAGGAGAAAAAAATCATCCTCTCAGGGAGCTCTACTCCCTGGGGACGAGAATCGGCCCCAAAGATGGCTTGTCAAAGTTTCAGATTAAACCACGTTTTGAAATTATCTTTTTTCATAGTTGAAACACGCTACATATTTTTCATATGAAAAAAATTGAGCTCATTTTAAGCCTCTCAAATTAATACCTTTCTCGCGTTTCAACATTTTCTGTGTCCTGAAACATCGAAATTTTTTTGCCACAAGATTATGGGTTTGTTTTGTTTGTATCAAAAAAAATGTAATAAACTTAGCTTTTTGAGCATTTCCTAGCTTTATTCGAAAATAATTCTTATTAAGAGTCCACTCACAGACAAAATTATGGAAAAACCAAATAGAAATCAACTTCTATATTGAAGATATATTGAATGTGAAGATCTTGTTCTATCCTACCGTAGAAACGCACCTGTCAAAGAATTTCATTTATTGCAATGTATGCTCATTCTAACCCATCGCACATTCAGTTTCTCCTGCAAGTTTGTGATGGTTTGATTCAACTGTAACAGATTTTTGTTTCAAATTCGTATTTTAAATTAAATAATTTGTGAAAATCAGGTATTCTCTGGTATTCACTTTGAAGCTTATTGAACAAAATTTTAAAAATGAAATAAAAAAACAAAAAGTCTTTTCTCTTATTTATATTTTACCAGAAGATGTTTAATTTTTGTATAATAACGACAGGACCAAAAACCAATTTTAGGGATATTTCAGGCGAATGAGTAAACTCTTAACCTTCCATTAGTCGCGCGTGTATCTGGGAGATAGGTACATGCGTATTATTAAGGACAAAGCCTATAATATTATGGCTTGTAGCAGTCCTTAGGTACCTTATACTTATTACTTTCCCAAAATTACATGATCCTACCTCTACTTGGAAATTTGGAATTTCTAAAAAACTAGGGGTGCGCTCGGCTTTGTATCTGATTGATACAACGCGACTTTTCTTGTTACCATCGGTGCTCTTCAACTAGTTCAATGGTAACTGTTTTCTTGGTATTTTTTTCATATAAATATTATGGTACAAGAGGCTGTTCATCTTCGGTGAAGATGGAACTCAATGAGACAAAATTCCTCCCAAGCTGACTCGGAAGAGACCACATAATATTATGGTAAAGCTGCCGGGCGTTGTTGGCCAAACTGCAACGACTGCGAAAACATAATCCAACTTCTGGAATCTCTTTTCAGTAAAAAGTGATTCTTGAGTACACGAATAAATACATAGAAATTGTAAAACCGAAATTCATCAGATGGTTTAATTTTTTTATCAATGATTTAGTACATGTATCTCTGTGATACAGGATACAGCGCGTCTAATGGTGGGTTAAGACGTTTCAGACCAAATCTCATGAATAAAAAAGGTTTTCCAACTGAAAATGCTTAATAGCCCTTCAAAATCACTAACATATATCTATTATTTAGAAATTTCCTTCTTAGGTATGTAGGTATAGGTAGTTAAAAAGCGTGCCTTTATTCCAGCTAAAGATATCGAATAAAAGATAAAAGGATTAGAAACTACCTCAATATTTTTTCAAAAAAAAATTATATCAATTTTACCAATTTGAAATAATCACAAAATAATTAAATAAAAAAATCAAATTTAATTTTCGACAAGCCGGCATAGAGCTAGCAAGACAACACCAACTTCCATCTCGCTCGAGAATTGTATTGAGAGGAAATACCTGGGCCCTCTTTTTTAAAAATTCGCAGTACTGGTTCTCAATGTCGACCGGATGCCGCTGATTGATTGGTTGCATTGAATGTGGGAAAACTTGTGGTGTGGATCCCGAATAGGCCTATTCGGTAGAGCATTTGAAGGATAATGTTCTGGATCAGCAGTCGTATTCCACCAATCTGCTTGTTCCTGGTTTCACTACGAGTCAATGGTTGAATTGGTTAAATATTGGGAAAATTATACCAATGTGTGTGCAGCTTTTCTTATGAACGGCATAGAACATGAAAAATCTAAAATTTCAGAAAAACGAGGGAATCTCTGAAATAAAAAGAGTCAATGGTTGAATTAGTTAAATATTGGGAAAATTATACCAATGTGTGTGCAGCTTTTCTTTTGAACGGCATAGAACATGAAAAATCTTAAATTCCAGGAAAACGAGGGAATCTCTGAAATAAAACGAGTGAAGTTTCACTCGCCAGATTTATCTTTTCTTCAGTTTGTTGGCGATATATTGCCGTTTTTTTTAGGTTCAAAAACGATTTGATGTTCTATCTATCTATTCAGCCTTCTCCGGTCTATCTTTGGACGTAGGCCTCCCCCAGTCTTCTCCATTCCTCTCTGTCTGTTGCCATGTTCATCCACCTGGTTCCAGCGTGCTACTTCAGGTCATCAGCATACCTCATCTGGGGTCTTCCTCTACTTTTTTTATGCTCCCAAGGTCTCCAGCTTAAAATACTTTTATTCCATCGGTCGTCTTTTTTTCTGATATTGTGACCTGCGAATTTCCATTTTAATTTTGCTACCTTCTTATTTCTAACGTCGCTTATGGCCATTTGCACCGCTATCACTTAAGGGATATTGAGGTATATTTAATTTAAGTGGAGCTTTTGAATGTGACTTTTGTTTATACGAGAGTCACATTCAAAGCTCCACTTGGATTAAATATCCCTTAAGTTATAGCGTTGCAAATGGCCGTTACTCTCGTTTTATTTCTTATCCACTCGTTCCTCTTTTTATCTATCAGTTTCACATGTAACATTTGATCTTTCCATTGATCTTTGTGCTTTTGTTATTTTATCCATGTTTGACTTTGTAAGTGTCCATGTTTGGGATCCATAGGTGAGGACAGGAACTATACATTGATTATACACTTTGCTTTTGAGGTATTGTGGATATTTTTTATTTTTCAAGATGTAGCTTAATTTGCCGAATGCTGCCCAAGCCAATCTAACTCGTCTCTTGATTTCTGCTGTTTGGTTTTCTTTGTTGAGTTTGATAATCTGTCCAAGATATATATATTCGTCGACTTGTTCTATTTTTTCTTGTCCTATTCTGATTGTGATGTCATCGTCTGTGTTCGTTATTGTTTTAGTTTTAGCGTAGTTCATATTGAGACCTATGTTTTTAGCTGCTGTGTCAAGTTCTTCCAGCATTTCTGTCAGTTCTTCTTTCTTATCAGTTATTAGGGCGATATCATCCGCGTATCTTAAGTTGCTCAAGTGTTGTCCGAATATTTTTATACCTTTTTATTCTTCCCAGTCTAGTTTTTTTTAAATATCTTCCAGGGCCTGGTTAAAAAGTTTAGGTGATATTGTGTCGCCTTGTCTGACACATCTTCCTATGGGTATTGGTTTTGTTCCCTCATGAATTTGATGTTACTTTCTTCTAATTGATCACTTCTAACGTGTTCGAAACTCGGTTCAATTGATTTGTTAAAAACTCTTTCACGCTGAGTAATTGTGGGACAGTGCTTTCATCAGTGACGTAGCTAGGCATCGGCGACGTCGGTGACCGCCGACGGCCTCGCGCCCTAAGGAGCCTCGCAAAAAATAGGTTGGTTATCAAACCTAAAAATTGGCACTTTTTCCCAAAATAAAACGTATAGAACAAATAAACTTAATCCTATACGAAACTTCTAAATCTCATAAGGCCCCCATTGACTGGGCGATTTTGCCGCAACCAAGTTGATCGATAAAATTGCTTTAAATTTCTTGGAAATTGAGTTGCTCCAGAACGGGCCATTTATTAGGCGACATTCAAGCAATTTGGTTGTCAATCAATCTCTCTGGAAATTAATTATTTAAACGACACTCTCCTGTTCACGTATTAAATTATAAAAAAAAGTTGAGCAGCTTGGTTGCGAACGTCTACTGATTGGGCGATCCTCGTGCAACCTCTTTAAATTGCTGGCAATCGCAACCCGATTCACCTTCCGATCATTTTATTGAAATGGCGCACTACCCTGGATAGTACAATCATTTAAGGATTCATCTACTAAAAAAATCAGAGTGAGCTGTAACTTTGCATACACCTCAACTTTTATTATAACAATTAATAATGTAGTGTAAAAGTCCCCAACGATATCTTGTTTGCGTTTCAATATATTCAAGGTCAAATGTCACAGAAATGAGTTTTTCTTAAATATTTGGTATGTCCTACGACTATTTTGGCTATGAAAGGAAGAAAATATTGGGAAATCCTCTTCAAAAAATTTTATTCGCCTATTTTACGTCAAACCAACCATTTCCACTTTATACGCCACGAAAACAGAGGGTAGCACCCGTTCTATCTCGACCTCTGCATATAATGTTCAACGAATCACTACAGCACGGTATATTTCCAGACTTCTGGAAATCAAGTTTTGTAGTACCCATTCACAAATCAGGTGATTCAGAAAATGTGACTAATCGTCCTATAATATCTTCGATGCTATTCCAAAAATAGGTATTTGAAATTATCGTCACAAAATTCTTAACATCTTGCCTTGGACCTGAAATTAAACACCAGCAGTTTGGCTTTAAAAAAAAATCTTTTACCGAACTAAATCTTGTCACTTATGTTGTTTTATGTGGTCATCCTGACTAGAGCCTTGGAGAGAAGTGAAGAGGTACACTCTATTTACACCGACCTCTCCAATGCGTTTGACTGAGTGAACCACGAAGTTTTAATTAAAAAACTAGAGACCTTAGGTGTTTCAGGTTCTCTCCTACAATGGATAAAGAGTTATGTCATAGGTAGGACTCAAATGGTACACCTCAAGAACTTTACATCTTCTCAAATATTAGGATCATCAGGCGTCCCCCAGGGTTCGCACCTGGGCCCCCTTCTATTCAACATCTTTATCAATGACTTTTTATCTGGTTTCAAGCATAGTCTTTTTCTTCTGTTCGCTGATTATTACTTGAAACAGTTACTAAGAATAACCTCTCCAGACTATTTAGCGCTTCAAGAAGATCAAGACAGATTGTTACAATGGTGCCATGCCAATTGCCATTGGCATGGATTTTGATGTTCTAAAACTCAGTTATACGCTGACGAAAAGTAAGATAATTGAGAAAATGAGATTTTCATGACCTTTGACCTTGAATATCTAAAAACTCAAGCGCAATACTAGGTACTGTTGTTTAATTCAATTAATTAGCACTTTTCCTAACTAGCAACTGACAGTCCGACCGAGACATAAAAATATGATAACCATACGTACATTCAAAGAATGTACAGTATTATTTCGCTGTATTGTATATTCTACAGCATCTTGAAAATCCGTCCAGCATTTGATTTTGTATAGCAAACAGCGAGCATAAACATACTAACATACAGAGATTCGAAAATTAGTTAGGTTTCCTAAAAAATTGCCTGATTCCTACTAAAAATTGTCTGTCCATGTTTGTGTTATACTGTAATAAATGAGAAATTTATTTTCGGTTGGAAGGATTTTTTAGCGGAAAAATATTAATGTTTTTGACTACATATTACTATCGAATACCGTTGATATGCCTGAAACAGGGGGCGTGATACTCAAAAAATTCTCGCCTTCGGCGGTTATCTTTCGGCGGGCCTGCCGGCGGTTATCTTTCGGCGGGCCTGCCGGCGGCTACCCTTCCCTGTCTCTGTCTTATATCCAGTTTTTTTTTCACAAAAAATATATGATCCCCCCTTCATGAAAAGGGCCTCGCAATTCGGATCTCGCCGACGTCCACGTTTGGTTTGGCTACGCCACTGGCTTTCATTGAAGTGCGCATAATCGCTTGGTTGATGTATCTGCGTTAATTATGCTTGATTTGAAAATCGTACTGTCGCAATTTCCCCATCAAAGGCTGAGAATTTCCAGGATGGGAGCGAGCGGTACTGTACGCTGGGTGATCTATTATAAATATCACCCCAACTGTTTCATTTGACGTTTTTGACAAAAGTTTCAAAAACAAAAGTTTTAAGAAATTGTCAAAAGTTTTTAACTAAGTCAGTTTTAAGCATACAGGGTGCGTCAAAAAAGTGTAGCAGTGCGAAGTTTTATTCTTTCAAATAGAACACCCTGTATATTGTGCGCTTATTTGTTAGTCCCCTTCAACCTGATTTCAACGATATAGGGTTTGATATGTCTATCTTCAATAATTATAGGGAGAAACATGAAAGCCCCCTTTCAAGGTCTCATATTGAAAAAAGAAAATTATACCATTTAAGCTTTAGAGAGAATTGTTTATAAACAGTTGATTGTTCAAATGTTATTCATTAATTTACAAGGTGAAATATTATAATAATCCAGATGACTTAAGTTATTACCTATTATTATTGAAAAAAAAAACACATGAGACCTAGGAAAGGATGTTCGCGTTTTTTCCTATAACTATTGAAGATAAATCGAGAGATAAACATATCAAACCGTATATCGTTGAAATCAGATTGAAGGGGACTTATAAATAAGGGCACAATATACATGGTCTTCTATTTAAAAAAATACAATTTCGCTCTGCAACATTTATTTGACACACCCTGTATGCTTGAAACTGACTAAAGCCGTGTTTATGTTGGAGCTGTGATAAACGATAAAAGCAATGATACTAGCGAAGCAACGAAATACAGTGCCTGTGTTTGTAAGCAGGTGTCTATGTTGGAGCGGCGAGTAGAGCCAGGGCCGGTCCTAGCCCCTCTGCCGCCTTTGTGCAGGCATGAAAAAGCCGCATTTTAATTTTAAACAACTACATTTCTTAGTGAATATTATCTTATTTAAATTAGGGCTGTCTATTGTGAAATCTGCTTTAATTTTTGATAAATCGATTTATCGTTATTTTTAATGGAACGCCTCAAAACCGAAAAATATTTTAGACGAAAAGGTCGCCGCAGGCGCCGCCGGAGGGAATTTTTTTTTCGGGTGCCACGCCTAGAAACGTTAATTTTAAACCAAAAACTATGTGTGCATGGGATACACCGTAAAACACGGATAACTTCAAAAAAATCATCCATTCAAATCATTGAAACAAAATATGAACCAAAACCCTAAAGCCGGGAACACACCTTCGACACGGTCATCACGTTACGAGCTGGCGCGTGCAGTACTAAACGTGAGGTCTTGAATTTTACGTGTCTTTTTATAGATCTCAATTATACACGCTACACGGTACGGTATAGCCAACACGGTAAGCTGTCGTCACATAACACGCGTGTCTCCGCTGGGTATGCAAGCAGTTTTGTTCAAAATTGTGTATGTTTGTCTGGTTAGTGTTTGTGGTTTGAAAAACAAAAATGGAGGAATTTTTAATTAAAAAGTACGGAATTATGAGTAATTATTTTTCGCCTTATGATTCTCGTTCCGTTAATCTTATGCACCTATAATGTCCTATGACTTGATTTATTTTCTAATATTTGTGAATATGCTGCTGCCTTTTCGCCCTCTTCTATAGTTCTTCTTTCCAATGGGAAGAATCGGTAATGCTGGCACATCGCATTTTTTAACACTATGAATACATGTTTTCCCATGGTTGCCATCAATTACTTTATTTTAATGTTAATAACTTCAACTAAAGGAGCTCAAATTTTCGATCTATTAGATGTGTATAATAGAATTACACATATATAGATAGATAGCTGTTGGGAAAAGAGAAAGAAATCGTTAATGAATTTTTCATTTTTGTTAAGAATGATCGTTTCTCTTCCAACATAAATGTTGGTTTATTGTAAATTGATTTTTTACATCGTCTATACATGTTTGAAATTGTTGTGCATGTATATTTATATTTTGCTGTACTCTGAAAGGACATATAATTTTATGTTCCAATGTCCTGGAGATGACTTTATAAAAGTCGAAACGTCGACATAGTAAACAGATTTTTCTGGTTTCATTTCGACCCGTCCCAAAAATCACACATTCACCTTGTCTAATTCTCGAACAGAACACGATGGATTCGATATAATATTCTAGGAGATTCACTCCGCTTTTCGATGTAAAAACCAGTAATTAAGCCCCTATCATAGTTTACTTATTATCTCCCTCTAACCCAAACTAATTAACTAGTTAGGTATCTCTTCAATTATTTCAACGAGTGGCTTGAATTTATCGTCTCGCTAATTATCTTACTTCAGACACCGAATTGTCAGATTCTGCGGGTCTACTTAAACCATGATTTAAGTACCAAAAACATCAACAACATTTATTCAAACAATTGACTTTACATAAATAACTGATCACTTACCGCTTTCACTTAACTTTTTATGTACCTATATCAATTCTCTCACAAAACATTGAACCGACAAATCTCTAGTGATGTGAATGCTTGTTTATTTGAATCACACAAGGAATATTCGTGCTAGAGTCTTCAACACTGGCACCGGCTGCTCTGCACGAATTTTATTATGTAACAGTATTTAATCTTTGCCCATTGAAACTCTATCTAGTAGCTAAGTTATAAAATAAGATACTCATAGCGTTGAGTACTCAGAGAACCTAAAGTGAAACATTTTTTTTCTTTTTCAGAAATATCTAATTTTTTTATCATTTGTTGGTCTTGCAATGTCACAACGACCCACATATGCTGGGGCAAGTCCTAAAGGGTATCCCGAGCTGGCTAGCCGCTTTAAGGACTCTACAGAAGACCAAAATTTAACACAGGTGAATTCCAGTATATCCGTTGCAAATCGAATAGGAGAGGGAGATGACCAATCTCAAAATATTCCTTTAGATGCTAGAGGAGATGTTAATTTGGTTAATCGGTTGAACAACTGGCCTAGAGACAATAGACCATTTTGGCTGCTAAATGCTCAGCACATCGAAAATCTTAGGAACCCAGAGCGTGCAAACAATAGTCAGCAGACTAACCAAGGAAATCAAGAGGTTAGATTCAAGAATCAGCAAATACAACAAAGTAATGAAGACCGGCGATTCGTATTCGTGTCTCAACCAAATAGTCGCGAAAAAACACGAGTTCAGTCAAGATTTGGAGAATCCCTGGACACTGAAACTAGAACGATCAGACCAAATAGTCAGCGGGGGTCGTTTGCTGGCAATCACTCTTAGAATATGTTGCTGAATTTATATAGACTGATTTTAATAGGGTATGTATAAAAGTTTTTTGCCTATTTTATGAAACATTATTACAAGATTATTACGCATTCACGCAATTGCGTAACTTTTTACATTCATGGACAATATGCTAGTTATAACGGTTGAGTAGAGGTGTCTGTTGTCAACAGTTATGGAAAAACAAGAAGAAAAAAAGGGTTAATTAGGATGATTTTTTATTTACCTAGTATAGGTGCACAGAGAAAGCTTATATTAGAATCGATAGGTACCTACCTACATTATAATATACACTAGGTATAACTTTTTGAAAAAGTGGTAAATTTCAGTGTGTTTTCGTTTTTAGCTACCTACTGTATTTTACAATTTCGGATTCAACATACAATGTTACCTGAGAAAGCTTTTGCCTGTAAACTTTGCTTTTGCTTTGGTTCTAAATCGCCTGTAGAAATAAGAAATGATTCAATTTCTCTTAGTTTTTTGTAGACATCATTAGTGTAACAATCAGTTGTAATATTTTTCTGTTCGTCGTCACTCGCACTGTCGGAGATATTGGAAATTTGAATGTTTTGTTTATTATCAACAGCACAACTATAATAATTAAACTTATCGGCATCGATTTCCATGTACCCAGTTCACAAGATTATAATTCCAATATCCTTGCAAAACATATATGTGAGGAAAGATTAAAATGGAATATGAACTTACAAAAAAACGTATAGTACGTTTAGAAGTGATGGATGGTCGATGGTAGGTTAAGGTTAGACGCTTATGGAAAACGGAATGTTGGATGTTTTTGAAAATTTGCATGCTCAAGTCAATTGCTCCTTATCTATCATTCTAGAATAATTTCAACGATGCGACGTGGCCGCCTATTCCAAAAAGTAATATAAAGTTTGATATTTTAAATGAGACACCTTGTATATTATTGCATTTTTCGCTCCGCCATTACTTTCTGATTATTTTTGTATAATACTGTCCGATACCTAGATCTATCTCTAGTGATTGACGTGGTTTGAATCACCTAATATGTTTCATCGTGACATTTCATAGCTATTCAATGGCTTTTCCAGTTCGTAGAATGAGTGCAAAGAAAATAAATTTCTAGCTGTTTCTTCAACAGGTTGAGAGAAAGAGATGGAAATACACTTAGTGCGAATTAAATCTACCAATCGGAAACGCCATTAGACAAATATCCCAAAATAATGCAATTCTAATAGAAACTTGCTTGTATTTCCGAAACCTCACTATTTGGGTATAGGAACATAATACATCATTTGTAAGGGATTTTCATTGCCTTTTATAATACCTCACCGCCAAAAAATTTGCAACAAATGGGAAAATATTTTATCATTAAGATATCAAAGAGAATGTTACGTGGGATCGATTCAGCATACCCATCAACAAAAAAAAGCACTGTGACAGATGTCTTGTGACCACAGTTATGGCGGGAAATTTGAAAAGTTCGCCTTAAATATGTAAAAAGTGGGGTTAGATGACCAGAAATCGAAAAATTGTAGAGACAAAAGTGGTTCAGGATTCGATTTTACGTCTACGTGTAAATTTTTAAAAAGGTACAAGGATTTTTAATAAATATCAATTTTTGGCCTGTTTTCTGGTAATTTGAAAAATATCAAAAACTTTTCGCTTGGTTCACATAATTCAAAGTGAAACTAACAAAAAAAAAACCAGTGCAGTCATTCTGCTTAATTGTCCCGCGGAAAATTGTAAAATACCAAAAATTCATTTTCAGACCACTCTGATCTTGTTGCAATGACCTACAGAAAGCAAAAATTTGAAATAACAAATTTAGAATTATCATAAAATCTTTCTAAATGATCCAATACCTCTAAATTCAATTAAACCAATATTTTTCCGAAAAGTTTTTAATATTCTTCAAATTACTAGAAAACAGACCAAAAAATTGATATTTATTAAAAATCCTTGAAACTTTTCAAAAATTGACACATAGACGTAAAATCGAATCCTGAACCACTTTTCTCTCTACAATTTTTCGATTTCTGGTCATCTAACCCGACTTTTTACATTATCGAGGCGAACTTTTCAAATTTCCCGCCATAACTGTGGTCACATGACATCTGTCACAGTGTTTTTTTTTGTTGATAGGTATGCTGAATTGATCCCACGTAACATTCTTTTTAATATTTTAATAGTAAAATATTTTACCATTTGTTGCAAACTTTTTGGCGGTCACTATATTCGTGAGCATAAAAAGTGGGACACCCGTTTTTTCCTATTGTAAAACGAGCTCATCAGCTATACCTACGGTAATGACAGGGGTTGTCATATTTGACAAAAAATCTATTGTAGAGAAAAGACTGATTCACCCAAAATAGCGAAAAATTACAAGACCTATCAGTCGGATGTCCCACTTTTTATGCTCACGACTGTACATTCTATTCAAAAAAGTGCACATTTCATCTTTTTTGTACCTGGCAGCACAATTACTAATTTTGAAAAACCCTGTATAATGTAGAACAACTTTTCTTGCTCAAAAGTAATATGCAGGGTCGCCCTAAGTTATCTTAAGTTCAAAATTTGAACTTTCTACGAATCTCAGTGACGTAGTAATATAAATTTTACTAGAGCTATGTTTTAAAGAAAAAATAAAGAAATTAATAAGTCGAAAATCACAAGAGATAAGTATAGGACAGTATTATACAAAAATAATCAGAAAATAATAGCGGAGCGAAGGTTATATACAAGGTGTCTCATTTAAAAACTCAAACTTTATATTACTCTTTGGTATAAGCGGCAACGTCGCATCGTTGAAATTATTTTAGAATGATAGATCAGGAGCAATTACTTGGGCATGCAAATTTTCAAAAATATCCAACATATAATAATGCTGAATACGCATTATTACATTATAAATTAGGAATTACCATTGTAAACAGTAACATTAATTGCGTGTCAAAGCCAGATCGCTGTTCGTAGTTTTGTTCAACTTAGAAATAGTTTTGTAAGATTTAGTTGTGAACTTAGTTAAGGCTCTTTGCAAAAATAAACGGTTTTTTAAAACACTGTTCGACGGTTGTGTCACTTAATTAGCGTCTAACCTACCATCGACCATCAATCACCCTATATACATACCTCCGTATGTACCTGTAAAGTATTTTTCACAATAATTGGTATCGAGTTAATGACTGCAATAAAATTACCCATTGTATTCCCATTGTGTTCATGACCGAGCTCTTTCAAAACGTCCAGGTAGTTTAAAGGAGTCAACCATTTATTGTCAAAAATACTATACCTGTTATTTTCGCGGGCAGGTTATAATGTGAGTAATAAGTAGGTACCACAAACTTTGGTTTCACTAATGTAAGTATTTTTTAATAATTTGAACTCAGGGGACTTTCAACTTTTATTTTTTTATGAGTTTTTATTAATTGTCTACTGTGTAAGGTAAAAATTCAGAAAATTTTGTCCGGGACTGTTGTCTAGGAGGCGCATTGCGAACTTTCCCGTTTATTCGAGGTTGTCCGTCTACCTAGATGTTTCACTTTAAAATTATTTTTCATTTTTGGATTTTGTAATAAATCCTAAGCAATTTTATGATGGTGTAAATTCGAATTCCTATCTTAGCGTTCAACACACCTTTGATATCTCGGTGATGGATTATTTGAAATTTAATGGTAGGTACCATGAATGCAAAAAAATTCAACCGTTTTGAAAATCAACTAAAACTGTACTAAAAAGCAATAAAATTCCGAATGAAAACCCAAAAAACTTTATTTCAAATGTTCGTTCATGATAGATATAAACTTTGTTTCACGAGGGTTCATACTTTTTGCATTCCTTTTTCAACAAATAGAAATTGACTGAAACAAATCAATGATAAAAACGTTCGTCGGTTCTTAAACCAGAAGTCATTCATTTTAATTTGTCAAAAAAATTGAATGTGTCATAGAGTTGTTTTACACGGCAAAGTTTCTTTACGAAATTACTTACGAAATTGTTGCCGAAATATTTCGTAAGTCAACTTTTCCTGTTTTACACGACAAGAAAAACTATTTCGCCAATAAACTTTAGAAAATGTTCTATAGTTTTTGTGGGCGCGGCCGAGAAAATGCGTGAGTTTCGGCGCACACAATTACAAAATAAAAGGCGCATTCTTTTCCTTCGAGCCTTATGAATCCGTCATTGGATTTCCTATGTAACAGATAAAGATAGACTGCTTATCGGTGGATCAACTGGTGTAAAAAGTTTTGCGCCCAAAAACATAAGGAGGGAGGGAGAGGACCAGCTGGGCAGAGCCAAAGGTAAAAAAATATTTATTTCTGGAAGGAACACAGAAATTCAACTTTATGAAACTGCAGAGGAGTAAAAAGATTCAACAACAATTAGAAAACAAAAGTTTTATTTGTTTGGTTTACTAAAGTATGAGGTTATGATTTGATATTATTGATGGCAAAACGTAACTGCGCCTGCGTATGACTAATATTTTCACGAAACTTTTGCTAAATTTTATTTGCCGTGTCAAACAGGAAAAACCGAAACCAAGAATAGTAAACTTACGAAATATTTCGGCAATAATTTCGTGAAGAAACTTTGCCGTGTAAAACGTATAACATATAAATAAATCTACGCGACAACCCTTTTTTTTCAAGTTATGACGTGTTCGATGTCGAAAGTATGGACCCTCATGAAACGATCAGTACCTACTCAGTTACATTTCGACATTCAACAAAAAACGATATGAAAAAAAAAACATATTTTATATTCTATATTTAACTTTTTTTTTGCAGCTGAGCAACTCCTGTAATTCTCCAAGCGTCCATCCAGATGAGTGTATTAAAATATAGTGGAAAAGCCTTTGCATAAAATACATTGCTTGAAAAACCTAATTGTTATGATGATTAATTTAATAAATTTTAACGTAGGTAGGTGTTAAAACTAGTTGAGGTATATAAATTTGTTTTTTTGCATAATGTAGTATAACATACCCAGGTTCGCTCAGTAAGATTGAACGATGAGAATTTTCATTACCTTTTAAACAACAAATCTTCTGAAAAATGAAATGAAAAACAAACAGGACCTTGTGGATACTTACTCAAATTTACTTACTGGACATGCGCTCGACATAGCAAATATTTGGGAAATTTAAGGGAAGCAGTAATATGTAAAAGAAACGCAAAATTTGTGAAACGCCTCCTTTATTATCAAAGAAAAACGTACCGTTCGCGACCTGGAATTAACGAGGAAAAAGAGAACGGAAGAGAAAACCTCGATTCCCCAAAAATCGAAACATACTGTGTCATTTTAATAAGAATTGTGAGTCATTAATTCAATAAAAGTTGAAACTAGGTACCGCCCCTGTTCTTGTGCTAAAATTTCAATTACACACACGACATTCAATCAACACTACCTGTAATCAAAACTGAAGAGTTTTTCGTTAGTTAGCCCATCTGTGGCAGGTACCGAGCTCCCTGGTTACGTAAAGTCACGGCTATAGTTGTTTTTGAGCCAATATCTCTTTCCTTTGTGCGGTAGGATATTCGCTCGTCAGGTTAGGAAAATTGTTTCAAAAACGTTTATTATTGAACTTAGCAACAAAATATTAACTTTCCAATAAAGTGTGGATGATTTTAAACAACTTTTATTTGAAACATTTTTGTTTCTGAGTTTCCTATTTTTTTAAAAATGAAACCGCAGATTTTCATCAAAATTAGCAGTGCATCACCGTTGCTCACAGATGCTTTCTTCGTTCGGTATCAGTAGCGCGAGTTTGCTTTATTTCAGGCACGGTCAAGTTAAATACTTGAGCACAGCACAATCAACTGCTTATGCAGCACGGTTGTTTGTCTAGTCTAAATTAACTGGAGGTTTCTAAGATTTTTTTAAGAAGACAATATTGTTTCCCTAAAACAATGTATAGTCAGAGAACGAGGCACCTCTAGGATGCGTTTTTAGGACCCTCTATTAGACATCGCGAACAACCACCTAAAAAAAATGTTTTCTTATGTAAATTGACCTGGCGGATCCGATTTTGGAGTTCGCCAGTCAATCTGGAATTGCGAAACTGGTCAAAATCGGCATTTTCCAAAAAATAACCAATTTTATGGATTTTTCTAAATTTTTATTCAACACGCTGTATCTCCCTTAGTTTTAGTCCGATTAAATTGAAATTTTTTATAGAGCCAATTTTTACCTTTGTTATCATGACTGACATAACAGAAATGCAGAAAAAAAATTATGAGTCACCATAATATATTTTTTTAAAGTTAATGACACGAAAATTGTTAAAATTGCAGCCAGAAATACTCGATCGAGAAAACTTTTTTGTTTTTGAAGATAGATGTATATAGTAAGCGACAAAGTTGTAGCCAAATTAGTTTTTAAGCAAACGGATCCCCAATATAGAAGAAAACTATTCCGGCCCCGCGGGCGCTGCACAAGCGGTCGCCATGCGTATTCGTTTGCAGTTTCAGAGGGCAGGGATAATAACCAATAATAACCTATTCAATAATACCTAATCGGGGGTTTATTTCAAAGTTCATTTAGTAAATTTTAATTTTGGAGAAGGAGAAATATGTAAAATAAAGTTTTAAATTTTGATAAAGGCAATTGACACCGGCAGTGGTTTAAAATGTTTAAATAGATTCGATTGAAAATATCATTCATGATGTTATTTATGTCCAGTGTTTTTTATCATACTCATATTTGTTCCTGATTCAGCTGCTACTCTAATTAATTTTTAGATTGAGTAATGACAACAACAAATAACATTGAGTGTTCTGATGTTAACTTAGTATCAGAGGAGAATGAAAACTTAAGACGGTATTTGAGGGAAAAACGCTTGGATATGGTAGAGCTATCGTATGCTAATTAGAAGAATTTTTTCAACTTAAGAAACAGTTTTCTTAGCAGAGCACTATTTCCGGATTTAGAAGGAATAAAGGCTCAACTTTGTATGTTCAGTACTGTTTATTTTGGCGGATACTGTATATTTCATTATTTATTAACGTGATATGAAAATTCAAAAAATGTATGCTCCAGAAGTACACGAAGCGTTTCTAAAAGGAAAATTTAACATTCAATTAAAAAAATGAGGTGCTTAACGGCGTTTGGACTGATATGGGCTTAGAACAAACATACATAGACTTTTCATATCACGTAAATAATGAGGTATATATGACACCATATTTGTAGTGTCCAGCAAACACCATAAAAAGCCTAAAAAGGAGCATTTTCTGTACAGATAGTAAATGCTGGTTCCAATTTCCGCTACGTTCTGCAATTATATACCACAGTGGGGTTATTTTTAAAAGTTTCTTTGAATTGTTTTCTTAAAGGATTAATTTTTTTTTTAAACAAACTACAGATATTAGCATACGATAGCTCTACCATATACAAACGTTTTTCCCTCAAATACCGTTTTCAGTCTCCTCTGTTACTAAGTTAACATCAGAACATTCAATGTTATTTGTTGTTGTCATTACCCAATCTAAAAATTAATTAGGGTAGGAGCTGAATCAGGAACAAAGATGTGAACACTGGACAAAAATAACCATATGAATGATATTTGAATCGAATCGATTTAAACCACTATTGTTGTCAATTACCTTTATCAAAATTTAAAACCTTATTTTACATATTTCTCCTTTTCCAAAATTAAAATTTACCAAATGAACTTTGAAATAAACCCCCGATTATTATTGAATAGGTTATTATTGAATAGGTTATTATTAGTGCAAAACAAATCTCTGCCCTCTAAAACTAAAATACGCTTGGGACCGCTTGTGCAGTAAGTAGTCCAGTACCTATACGTGGCCTGACTTGCCGCGGCCGCGTTAGTTTTTTTTTTATATTGGGGATCCGTTTTCTCGAAAACGTAAGTAAGTTATCAAAAAAATCACAAGAATAAAAAAACTTCTTTGGTTCTTTGGCTACAACTTTGTCGCTTACTATATATATCTATCTTCAAAAACAAAAAAGTTTTCTCGATCGAGTATTTCTGGCTGCAATTTTAACAATTTTCGTGTCACTAACTTGAAAAAAATATATTATGGTGACTCGTAATTTTTTTTCTGCATTTCTGTTGTCAGTCGTAGTAACAAAGGTCTAAATTGGCTCTCCAAAAAAATTCAATTCAATCGGACTAAAACTAAGGGAGATACAGCGAGTTGAATAAAAATTTAGAAAAATCCATAAAATTGGATATTTTTTGGAAAATGCCGGTTTTGACCAGTTTCGCAATTCCAGATCAACTGGCGAACTCCAAAATCGGATCCGCCAGGTCAATTTACATAAGAAAACATTTTTTCTAGGTGGTTGTTCGGGATGTCTTATAGAGGTTGCACGTTAGACGTTGCTCGTTCTCCGACTAGTATTATTTTCTGTTTATTTGACGGAACGCGTCGGAAAATTAGGTCTACCCACATAGAATTAGAGTAGGTACCTACGAATATATTTGATTTTGTAGGTACGGTACGAAATAGATGTGATTGAAAACACAGAAGTTTCTAGATTTCCATAATTTTATTTAAATTTTTAACAAGAAATTCTTATAATTCGCGCCATTAGGTATTGTTAACTACGCTACGCCAATGAATGAGGTAACCGCGCTCACTAACGATATCCTTCACGTCGGCCTACCGTATTTCGATCGCGGAGTGAGTTTTGTAGATGCGGCGTGCTCCGGAATCCTCTTAATACTGCAATCTAATCAGTCCAGTTATCTAGGGACACATGTGTCATGCGATCAATCTTTTAAAAATATTTATAATGAAGCAGGAAAGCTTGTTTTAGGTATGGGTGGCGAGATTAAAAAAACCCAGGACTGTAAGTCGCCAAACTCAGCGTGGAAATGTTCCGGCTGAAAATCCTGAGTAGCACTACCTTAGAAATCTCTACATTCTGTTCATAGATCATATTATAGTTGAGTTAAAAGATCGTTTCTCTGAGCATCAATCCATTTCATACTTACAGTTAGGTACTCATACCACAGAAAAATGTTCGGCCGCTAAACTTGAAATATTTGAACCTATTTGTGAATTATATGACAAATTTTTTTCTCTATTCAAGGCTGAATAAGATAGGTGGCAAAAGAAATGGACTTATAATGATATTGGTAGCGGTAACCATTTGCCAAGAACGGCCATTAACGGCATTAACACGTTTTTAAATACAGATGAGTCTCTTTTTCTCTATGACAACACCAGAGAGATCTTTTTCGACTCTAATAGCCGTTTGCACCGAACATTTTAAGGGAGGTTTAACGATAATCAACGTTTAAAGTGACTTTATTTATTACATGTAAAAATGTCACTTTAAACGTTGGTTATCGTTAAACCTCCCTTAAAATGGTCTGTGCAAACGGCCATAAGACGCCTAAAATCTTGGCTAAAAGAAATTCAATGGTGAACGAACGTTTGAAAGGTTTAGCTCTAATGTCAGTTCACAGAGAAATTAATGTTAGTTCCAAGGATGTCATAAATAGATTCTGTCTAAAAAAACGCAATGTAATCATATGAACTTTTGTTTGTTTTTTCTAAATTGATCCGATTTTTTCTTGCCCAACCCCCCCCCCCCCCCCCCATGACCAACCCCTAGCTACGGCCCTGATAGGAACTTGCATAAATTGAACTCTCAAAAACAAAATAATAATTAATCGACTAACCTGTACGTTCCTTGCACACACACTAATAACAAATTTGATTGAACAATTAATTTTAATGCAAAATAGGAATGAAAATTGAATAATCAATAATTACAGACAAGCGTCTCGGAGAGCAGCCCGCTTCTTCTCTATTCTAAAACCTAATCGCTTATTCTTCTTTACCTCCCGTTCGGATGGTACCGTCGTTGTCCCCTAAACCTGAACTCTGTGGCGCAGTACATGGTTGCAACATTTAATTTTATTCCGTAAACGTTTTTTGAAAAAATTGAGATTTGAAGAAATAATATTTTTAATAGGTGGTTTTCCTCAATAAATAAACAAAACTTGACTTATGATGTATTTCTTACCTATACCTACCTACTTATTAGTCCGACTACATACTAATAACTCATTTTAAATTCCCTCTCATATCACGAGTCATTTTTCTACAAAGGGTATTATGGCCGTTTCCACCAACTATTTTAAGGCCCTAACGATAAGTATTCCTTAAAATGACAGTCTTCCATGCAGAAATGTTAATTTAGTATTAGGGAATACTTATCGTTAAGGCTTCCCTAAAATAGTTGGTGGAAACTGCCATAAATGCCACCAGTGGCGACGCCAGGGGGGGCCGGGGCCCCCCCTGAAATTTAGTTGGCCCCCTGAAAACTTGCCCTCATGTCGACAACAATGCAATGCAACATGAGTAACCTCTGCTCTCTGGTTAATTTGATATTTGGTGGGCGCCAGGCAACCGCGACTATGCTTTCGCTTTTCTGGGATTTCCCCAAACATATTTGTGTCGACAAGGTACAGGGTTTTCCTGTGTATTTTTGGCACCTCACCTGAAGGTTTCTCAATAGCAAGCAAGTCACCCCCGGATCAGAGCAGTTAACCATAACTCCAGGGTAAACATTGCAATTGGACACGTTTACCCTGGACTAGCTATCGAGAAACCGACCCTGAACGGTTAATTGAATAGGTATCAAGAAGATTTACCTATATACAAGGTGTCCGTTTTTCGAGAGCAATCATTAGAATATAGGAAACGGTAAGAGATACAGGTTCGGTTAAATTGGGACAAAGTTGCGCAATTTCTTGCTTAACAAAACGCTACTTCGAAATTTGGAAAATTCCGAATACTTCCGGAGATACATGGAAATCAAAATTTTGTAAAATCATTTCTATATTTTCCTGGACTCATTTGTAAAGGTATTTCAAATAAACTTCACTTTATTGGGGCAACTTTCTCCCCTCTACATAATGGTGTAACCAAATTTGAAATCCGACGTTTCGTCTTTTGCCGATCATCATCAACTTTATTTTTTTAAATAGAGGTTTGCATTTGTATGAATTGTATTCGGAGTTTCTTGATCTCCCAAAAGCAGTAACACATTTGGCCATTGATTCCGATTTTTTATCTCTTACCGTTTCCTATATTCCAATAGTTGCCCTCGAAAAACGGACACCCTGGTATACAAAATCCAAATAAAAACCTTTTTGATACATTCAATTAAGCTGTTCAGGTGGAGTGCAAAAACATACGGGTAAACTTTGCAATTCCCATTTTTTATTTCAAAGAAGAAAAGCAATAAAGTGAGAACAAGTGCCCCCCCTAATTTTTTCTGGCCCAGCCTGGCCCCCCCTAACGTAAAACCCTGGCATCGCCACTGAATGCCACAAATAAAAATACAACCCACTTCGACTTTATATGTAGAAATTCGACTTTAAAGTCGACGTACCGAGCATTTCGAAATTAAAGTTCACCTATTTTTACTATACAGGGTGTCCCACTGGGAACCAAATCGATCTATATATGAAAAACTGTATCCAGAAAATGTTTGAAAATTTGTCAGTATACTCATGTCAGTAGGGACAACCCGGCTAAAATATTTTCCAGATGGTGGCACTTCCGGTTATATCAGAAGTAGACATCTACTTGCTTATTTTAAATAAGACACCCTGCAGTTGATTGCATATTTGGATTCTACGTAAAATTCTGAGCAGATTTCATGTGATATACCCTATACCTAAGTTCAAATATTTTGGAAATATTGTCAACACCGAGCCTGCTTGGGAAAATAACACACTGTACATGATTTCAAAAATTAATTTCGTTACGAATCGACAAAACACAGGTCATAATTAACCTGGTTAATTATGATGAGACCAGCAATAAACGGATATAAATTGCGCCGCGAGCCGCAGCAGAGGCCAGACTTGAACCAGTGCAAGTACCTCTCGTTGGGAAAGCCTCTCTGGGTATCTTCAGCCTTATCGTTGTCCAGCGCCAATACTTCTCGTTGGGAAAGCTCCTCTGGACAAGGCATAAGGGTGACGATAACTAACCGACAGTCCCCCAAGCTGCGTTGACGTGTGGCTGTGGCTCCCTATAAGGACCCCAGAGTTGGATGGGTAATATATATCTACACTTTTTACAACTTGAGCAAGTTTCTATCCATCAACCCCCAAAGCTACAAACCCCCCATGTCACCCCCGTAAAGCGGGCAGTTATGACATATTTGGTGGAGGCGCCCGTTTTGAACCCGACGCCGAAGACGCTCGAAAAAAGCACTGTAGAACCACCGACGCTACTGCCGCAAATCATCAAAAGAAGATTTATTCCCGACACCGTGGCGAAGGTGAAGAAAAGACTCGAAGATGTAAAACCTATTGCCAATAGAAAAATTGAGCCGGTTAACCGTCGCCATCGTGGCAAGAATAGATGCCAGACAAACCCAAATACAATTTGAGGCCAAAGACGCAGCAACAACGACACCAGTAGAATTATTCAGACCACCCCATAGGAGCACAGAATCAGAAAACGCGCTCTTTCTGCCGAGAAGATCACTGCAAGGATCACCACCAGAGTCGCCCAGTATCAGTTTAGAGCAGATTAACAGTGAGATAGAAAACCAAGCAAATAATCAAACGGACCTCGAAGAAGACGATATATATGGTATCACAATTTATCAGTCCTCAAACCTTCCTTCCACCCGCGTAAAACCAGCGCAACTGAGTTCATAGGGACGTGCGAGAGGTCAGCAATAGCCAATGGATGGGACGACCAACTCAAAATTGCTTATCTTGAAACATTTTTGGACGGAGCCACAAATCTGTGGTTTCAGGAATATAAACGCAACTACCAGAACAACAGCTTTTTTTTTACGGATATGCGCACTCGCAAGGAAATGTCCTATCACGCTCGAGAAGCGGCAAGTGCGCGGAAATGTCGGTGTATGTTGGTCTTGAAACGGTTCAGGTTGTAACCTGCAGGGAAAACCGTCGCAGGGAGTTTATTCCACAGCGATGCTGTTCTCCAGAGATATGAATTCTGATATAATGAGGTTCTTGGTGCCTCTAGTTTGACAGTAAATTCATGGTTACCGTCTGTTTGACGGGTTCGCCTGGTAGGTGCTACTCTCGGTGGAATCATACATGCCAACTCTTCAGAGCATTTTCCGTGATAGTACCTGTAGAAGAGAGATAAATCGCCCACAGATCTGCGATGTTCGAGACCATCCAAGTTACGAGTAAGTGCGGGGTCATTGATCAGCTTGATAGCTCGTTTTTGCACGGTGTTCAAAAGCATTAAGGTATGTTTGGGTGCTGCACTCCATATATGTGAGCAGTACTCCATAGTTGGTCGAATCTGGGCTTTGTAGAGTGTCAGCAATTGGCTTGGTGTGTACAAATGTCTTGTACGAAATAGCACCCCAAGCTTTTGGGACGCCCTTTTAGCAATATCTGCCACGTGACTGTGCCAAGATATGTTGGTCTCTGCAGTAACCCCCAAGATGTTCAACTGACTCTGTAATGCGACAGCACTTCCAGATACTTGATAGCATGATGTTTGGCTCACCGGTGCTGGTCTTTTTTGAAAACAGAGCTGCTTGTGTTTTCTGCGCATTGAACTGTACAAGGTTTTTGTTACCCCAGTCCTCTATTATCTCCAGGTCGTTATTTATCTGCGATAATGGAGTACCGTTAGTCTAAGATGATGGAATTCACGTGCGGAAAGACCTGTGGGTGGTATGAGTGAGGAGACTACATTGCCATCGTCTGCAAAGCAATAAAGTGGATTTACTGTTTTATCTATGAGGTCATTTATGTAAATCAGAAAAAGAGTTGGCGAAAGGATTGCTCCCTGTGGCACACCAGCATTTATTTGGTAAGAGTTGGAGTTCTGGCCATCCAGTGCAACATAAATGGATCTGTCCTTTAGGTACCTTTCAAACCGAGTGCAAAGTTTCGGCGATAATCCCATTGCTTTGAGCTTGTTGAGCAGATTTTCATGCCAGGACTTTGTCGAATGCTTTAGATATATCTAAGGCAATTGTTTTTGTTTCACCCCGCAATTCAATCGCTTTTTGCCATAAGTGAGTGACGTATGTAAGTAAATCGCCAGTTGACCTATATTTTCGAAATCCGTATTGCTTATGTTGATAATTTTGTATTTTTCCAAGTACTTGGTTAGGTGATTGTTCACAACTCTTTCCATTACTTTTGATATCACCGGAAGTAGAGTAATTGGTCTATAGTTTAACGGATCTGTCTTTTTTCCTTTCTTTGGAATGGGTTGTACTGCGGCAGACTTCCATGATAATGGATATACTCCTTGCCTGTAAGACAAATTGAATAATTTTGCGAAAGTTGGGGTGAGTTCGTTGGCACAATTTTTGAGTACTATTGCGGGAATGCCATCCGGACCCATTGCTTTGTTTGTATCCAGCTTTTTAAGGGATTTTCGTATTTCTCTGTGACAAAAGGGTACCTCTGGCATACTATGGGAAACCCTTTCAATGAACGGTGGAGTTTTTCCGTTTGGCACTGTTAGGTTGGAGTTGGAGGAAAACATTTGGGCAAGCATATTGGCTTTTTCCTCTGATGTTGTGGCTAAGTGAATATTTTTATCTGTAAGTGGTGGTATGGATGACTTGGTGAAGTTGGATCCAACAGCTTTTGCAAGAGACCAAAAGGACCTAGAACTACTTGGACAATTCAGCAACCTGTTTTTTATTCTTTGATTGTATGTTTCTTTAGCGGAGTCAATAGTAATTTTGCAACTATTTCTGGCTTCTATAAATTCTGTGTGGTTTTGAGCGGTTTGTTGTCGTTTCCAAAGGTTATATTCTCTGTGTTTTTTTCTGTACAGATGTTTGACACTGGCTGTTGAACCAAGGTTTTGCATTAGCTCTACGTTTAGTTGTATGTGGGATATATGCATCCATTCCAGATAAAATTACTTGTGTTATTTCATTACAGCAAATCGTGGGATCGGCTGTTTTAAAGCAAACCTCTTGCCATGGAAAATCCAGGTAAAACTGTTTAAGGTCATTCCATTTTGCCGATTTATAGTGCCACATTTTACGAGGAAGTGGTTGTTGGCTTGGTGGGATGAGCATTTCGCACTTTGTTATTATAAGTTTATGATCGGACGAACCAAGTGGAGGATCTACTTGAATTGTGTACGAGTCAGGATTTGTGGTTAGGAACAAGTCTAAAAGCGCTGCAAATTCGCCCCTTTCTGAGATACGGATAGGTTCATCGACACGCTGCGTTAGACCACAACTTTCGGCAAAAACTTCTGCTTCTCTGCCTTCGTTATCTGTTTTGTTATGGTGTTTCAGCCAGGCAGTGGCGCAATTAGGGGGGGGCGCTGGGGGGGGCTTAGCCCCCCCAAGCTCAAGATTAGCCCCCCCAAACCCGATGGTCACAAACATGATGGTAATGACACAAATTAGCCATCCGTCCTCCCAAACCGAGCGAGCAGATCTGAGTCGCTTTCCAGTGACGCACTTTAAACACTCCTGAGCTGCTCTAGAGCGCCCTGGACTGTTTATAGGCGTTCCAGTGCATTAGAGTTTCGTGCAACTGAACTGGGGGGGAATTCTCATCCTCTAGTCGCAACCTATCGTCCCGACTCACCCGTAGAAAGGCAATGGGATAGTCGGGACGATAGGTTGCGACTAGAGGATGAGAATCCTCCACCTGTTCGTTTTTCCTCTCCTCTGCCCTCTCCAGCACCGGCTATTTTATGGGGGCATCAAAAACACGAAGCTTAAAGTAGGGTGCGTTCCAGTGACACAACAGTTTTTAAACCCTTTCGTCAGCTGGTCCGTGTCTGTTTGTGCACTTAGGAGGAATTTAATTTAACAGAACTTGTTCAGTTTTTAAGTTTTTTTTAGTACCGATTTAAGTAGTTTAAGAAGTTTTAAACTCAA
The DNA here is from genome assembly GCA_917834065.1 of Ceutorhynchus assimilis. NCBI lineage: Eukaryota > Metazoa > Arthropoda > Insecta > Coleoptera > Curculionidae > Ceutorhynchus > Ceutorhynchus assimilis. The sequence continues at coordinate 72,358,001 of OU892277.1, forward strand.
TATACAGAGTGTCCCAGCCGAGAGTAACCCATTCTAAAAGCTTATAACTTTTAAACCAGGTGTGCTGGGTACCTGCTGCGGTTTGTGCCATTCGATTTCTCTTGGCCTAAAGTTTTTTTAGTAGGTTGCAATTTTTTTTAAAATGTATACAGGCCGAGTAAAAAAAATCCATTTTTCAACATCGAAATTCTCTACCATTTCTAATGGAACACCCTGTATTTGTCAAAAAAAAAAATATTCATGTTCAAGGTATCCATGTACCAATAGACATCGTCCCTAAAACTTGAAGTTTTTGCCGTGAAAAATCAAAATTGAAATCTTGGTATTTTTGCAAATGCATGCAACCCATAGAAAAGTGATTTATAAATTCTTAAATAGAACATTCACTGGATTCATCGCCTCCATTTTTTGTTTTAGTTCGTGACTACACCGCTGTGCGCCCATATCGCCGTTTCTCAACGTCCCCCTCGTTTTTATTCTAATCACTGACTTCACCGATGAGTTAGCTATCTTTGTTTAGTGAATAGAAAATGACAATGACCGACATAGAATCGTGTATATAAAAACCAGTCATAAAAATGCAGGTGTCCATTTAACATCATAGTGCAAATGTCATCTTGTCATCTGAATTAATTTGTTGAGTACATCGTCGTTGATTGTTTTGAATTCCAAGACTGTGAAAGAAGTGATAAGTGCATCATCATAAGCAGCCAGTTTAAAAGTTGTTGCCACACTGTGTGACCAGGCGGCAGAAAATAAATCAGTCAAAAGCGAATTGCAGCCACAGACCAGGGAAATCTGCATCAAAAACAACACAGAAACAGAAATTTTGGTTTCGTTCGAGGTTTTGTTGGAGATAAACAACCTAGAAATTGTGTCACTGTATGATGCTCCATACATGCTCGAGGGAATTATAAATAACTTGATCAAATGTGACTATGTGACAGCCTTTTAACAGGAAAAATGGACATTTTCAAAAAGCAGATTGGAAAATGTTTCAGTCAGCTCATGAATCAGATACGCCAGATCATCTATGAATCGATTATAGATTATTTCATTCATTAAGTGATTCTCACATAAATATATGAAAATAAAATGTATAAAATTTTAGTTTATGAAGTTTTAAAGCACTGCCTTATTTTGAAATAATTGAAATGTCAAACCAGGAGTGCGTTCGAAATCACCCTGGGCGTCACACCGAGTGCACACCAGCCATGTATTTTTCATGGCTGGTGTGCACTCGGTGTGACGCCCAGGGTGATTTCGAACGCACTCCAGTAATTTAAAACCGAGATTCAAACAGCCCGCCAAATATTAGTTCAATGACTACACCGCTATGGCAGCACCGTCGGAAATGTCACTTGGCGACTACAACAGAAGTGAGCGTTCTATATCAGAATATAAATCACTTTTCTATGATGCAACCTCATGTTGTAGGTACTTGATATATCACTCTATGTCTATGGCAAACAATTTTATAGCTGTCTAGTTAGATATCAATTAAGTTAAAATACATTTTCCAAGAAAATTTAAGGAGTTCCAAAGTATTTTCTCGGAAAATCGTTAAATGGAGATACCCCAACAGTAACAGTTTGGTGTGCAATCTCTATTGAGAAAAAATACAGGCCATTTTTATTAACCAACTACAACAGAAACTGTATACACTGATGGTATGCTCTTTTCCCACAGTTAAGACAGGAGGATATCTTGGATGATATCTATTTTCAGCAGAATGGTGCCCCCACCTTATTATTTTTTAATAGCAACTGAATCACTAGATAATGGCATTTGAGGAAAGACGCATAGGGAGAGCTGGTCCTATAGAATGGACACTTTACTCTCCTGACTTGAGAGTTCTAGACTTTTTTCTCTTGGGTGATGTCAAGGAAAGATGCGGTAATACTTTGCTCAAATAGCCTGGAAGACCTTGAGCGGAACATTTGTAATGTCATTGAAGCGATTCTCCAGGAAATGTTGCACAATTCATTCAACCATTTATTAATCCATAAATGCTTGGAGCAGAATGGCTAACATATACATATACAGCATTTTGTATAGTTTTATGAAGTTTTCATTATCTTTTTATCAGGCAAACCTAAGGTCCCAGCTTTGAAAATATGCATTTGCAAGAATACCAAGATTTCGATTTTGATTTTTTACGGCTAAAACTTCAAGTTTTAGAGGCGATGTCTTTTTGTACATGGATACCTTGAACATGAATCTTTTTTTTGACGTTGTGATATACATACAAGATGTTCCATTAAAAATAGTGGGGAATTTCGATGTTGAAAAACGGATTTTTTTTCACTTGCCCTGTATAAGTTTTAAAAAAAATTGCAACCTACTAGAAAAAACTTCAGGCCAAGAGAAATCGAATGGCACAAACCGCAGGTAGCTAGCACACCTGGTTTGAAAGTTATAAGTATTTAAAATGGGTAGACCTATCTATTTTACCAGACAAAGAGGCAATAATACGAAAACTTCATTAGATGAAAAAAGACACAGAACGCTCATTGCGCAAGACGAGGCAAAACGTACCAAATTATGTTAGACTTACGTATAGCAATCCTTTCTTCTTATTTGCACGGGATAAAAAGGGAAGGAGAAGGACTGCATGTTGTGCGATGTATTTGTCAATGAAAATGTCAAACAATTTTTGCATGTCACTTTTCAAGTTATGTCAAGTTGAATATCAACGGTACTTTTATTCTTGTCAGACCACGGGCAATGAACAAGGACAAGCAGATGTCTAGCGTGTAAAACGAACACTTCTCACCTGTACTAGTTAGCCAATAGAAAGGCATTGCCTCGTGTTGCGCGCGCATGCCAGGTAAAAATAGATAGGTCTATTAGCGTTCAGCAGAACAATCGCAAAGCGTTTACCAACGTTTGTATCTGGTGAACGCGGCCGTCTTTTATAACTTTGTTTTTTTTTCCTAACTAAGAAGGTAGATTATATCGAAGAACAAAATTTATAGCAGAGTATTTCCGTCAAATTCAGGCATTTGTGAAATACGTACTGTAGTAGGTTTCGAAAAACATTATATACTGTCACGAAATCGACTTATAGAGACCCGGGGCTCAAGCCCCCCCAAAACCAACAAGCTAGTTGCGCCCCTGCAGCCAGGGTATATTGTGGACGTTGAAATCGCCTAAAAAGACAATTTCCGCCTGTGGATAGTTTGACTGTATACTATCACAGCTTCCGGATAATGTCGCGAAAAAGTTTTGGTACTCGGTGTTACATGGCGGTCGGTAGAGGCAGCAGATAAACTTGGTCGATGACTTTGAGGTGAATTTTAGCCATATGATATCGAGGTTCGCTGGTTCTAGCTTCTCCTCTCGATGACATGAAAGGTCATTTTTAATGTACATACAGATCCCAAAATTATGTCGAAATCGGTGGTGTAGGTCATAGCCGGGATAAAGATAGTTCACAATAGGTGTTGCAGAACTGATTTTAGTTTCAGTGAGAACAAGGATGTCAGGTCTTTGTTCTTCAAGATGTTGGTGAACTGAATTCATATTTGTACTTATTCCTCTTATATTGCTAAAATCAATTCTGAGTTGAGTTTTTGATCTTCTCTTCATCTTATCTTTGCATGAAGGACCCCCAGGATCACCCGACGCCCGGAGATCCGAGTGGTCGGGTATTTCACCTCCGGAATATTTTGATCCTGGAGGCGCCATCATGCTATCTGTTACTCATTGTTGGGCTGGGAAGACACTGTAAAAGACTTTTCAGAAGAATTCGAGGAAGCTAATTACCGAATGGCACTCAAGAAGAGAGTGGAAAGCAGGAAGCAAGCCGAAGACGAACTAGTGAGGGAGTACTTGTACGAACCTCAAGTACTTTACCACAACTATAAACATATTGTGGCGATTCGCCAGGCTGTCAAGAATCTCTCGGCATTCCCTCTTAAATGTCCTAGAATCTAGCGAATTATTCTACTTAATTCGGGAAAATAAGATTATCGTGTGTATTCTAGATTTTACAGGAATAGATTTAGGGATATATAAAGGCGGCTATTGCTTTGTAGGTTTAAGTTTCAGTTTGACTGTGATACGATTTAAATAGTGATTATTGCGAGTTGTAAGAGTTTAATTGTTGAATTAGTTATTAAAGTAATTGTGTCAGAGTGTATTGTTAAGTGGAATAAATTATTGCTGTGTTAATTGGACTTTGATTTTTGGAATAAACGAAACCAACAACGAACTCAAGATTTCTGTCAGGCAATCCAAAGCCGTGGCAATATGTTAGACATAGAAGAATTCGGAAGGATTTTCAGTGAAGGGCCAACTGAGGTAAACCATTATAACTACTACTGGCTGACAAATCCACCAATAACCCACCGACATCATTAAAACAATTAAAAGAAATAGCAAGCACCATAGATAAAGCACCTAAGAAGAGCCCACAACAAAGCACACCCAAAGAATCCCAGATTACGAACTACCCAACCACATAACCAATAATGGTATGTCATTTATTGTGGAAAAAGGGGACACGTGATAGCCCAATGCAGAAGCCGAATGCGAGCAGACCTGGCGAAAGCTTCAACACCACCGGCAACCATCAAAAAGTGCTATAACTGTGGAAAAATGGGACATTTTGCAGCTGTCTGCAGAAGCCAAAGGTTAGGCGGTGACAGTATTGGCGACTCAAGAAACCAGAAAAATACCCTGAAATCAGGACACTTTGCCGCAACTTGTAGAAGTCAGCCAAAACACCCAAACGAGCGAGGATGGCGAAACTAGATATTCCTGCTATCCTAGTCCTAGGGAACAACTTTAGTAGCAGGATATTATGCATCACAATCAAGATAAATAACATAGAATACCCAGCCATAGTCGATACTGGAGCACAAAATAACGTTATTTAAACGCAACTAGTAACGGGTCAGCTACATAAAAACGAGAACATGGTTCTTATTACTGCTGGAGGACACAGAATTCCAGTCTTAGGAGAAACCAGAGTACCAATAGAAATACCAGGAAGTCTGCTATGGAAAAACACACTAACAGCCAAATTGATCGCAAGTTCAAGTCCGCTAGTAATATTGGGTATGGAATTCTTACAAGGCACAAAGCAGTTATAGACCTCGCACAAAAAGTAATGATCCTGAACGGAAAATGCAGAATCCCGCTATGCCGTGAAAGTGAACAAAATGACAACATGTCTGGGCTAATCTCCATACAAGAAGACAGGAGCAAGCAAAATCACACAAACGAAAAGGACAATTTTGATGAATTTGTGAAAAACTACAAAAATATAAATAGGGACCACTTCAAGAGTTTTTTGACAGAAGAATACGGGGACATCAGACACTTATTATCACAGGATGAATTTTTAGCTTTGGGAGTCGACCAAAATTACAGAACCAAAAAGGAAGTCTACATAAAATATAGACACATCCTAACTACGAAAAAGAAACAGGGAAACATTGCAAATTTATCGGTGGTACAGCCCAAGAGAAACACAACGTTTTTCTTGTTCACAAGAGAAACATGTTAAAAGAAACCAACGCCAAGAAATATTTTCAAATGTCTACTAGAATTGAGAAAAACCGCACTACAAAAGAATGGCAGAAAAATACTAATTCCTAGAAAAAGATGGGGACTAGATAAAGAATGGTTCAGATTCAAGCAGATGCTTTATTTTATTTTCAAAGACACCAAAATTAAAATCCATATATTTAGGGACCAACGAGCAGCAAAAAGTACACCAAAGCCAGCAGAAGAAATTAGGCCATTACTACAAATATACACAGAAACAGGGAAACAAGAATACAAAATAGGAACAGCAAAGGATTACACAATAAAAACGGGTGAGGAGACAATGGTATAACTGAAAATCATGGGAGATACGAGCAAAATGACAGAAAATATGGGCTATAGTTTGTAAATACAACCTGGATGGATTGGCGAAAAACCAGATCAATATAAAATCACATATTTTTGGGGGCGAAAACAACCTTGCTATTAAATTAGAAGCAAAAACAAAAATCCCAGTGGCATTATTTGTGGGAACTACAATAGCACGGTTGGAAGAAGAAACACAGGAAAATCACTCATATAATTTTTTAATACAGGAAGAAAAAAAATAATAATAGTGAAAGAGCAACATTAGAAAGTCACAAGATAGAAAGGATTGAAGACGAAAGAACCAAGCACGAACTTCAAAAACTTCTTCTCGAATACAATGACATGACATTTTCGCCAAATCAGCAAAGAACATAGGCAGGACAAATCTGACTGAACATAAAATCGAAATAGAGAACACCAAACCAATAAAAAGTCGACCATATACAGAGTATCACAGAAAGAGAGACAAATAATTGATGGACAAATTCAGGAAATGCTAGAGAGCAGTGTGATTCGTCCTTGTCACTCACCATGGGCTAGTCCAGTAGTGCCAGTCAAGAAAAAAGATGGAAAAACCAGTTTTTGTGTGGACTACAGAAAAATTAATAGTGTGACAAGGAAATCAACGTACCCATTAAGGTAAGCGCACACTAGCCGGCCGGAGCCGAACGAATCGCACCGGGCGCAGGAGCCGTAGCAAAATATTGTATACATTGATTTCAATGAGGTATCGCAAACCATCCGGAGCCGCAGGAGCCGTACTACCGCAAATGCGACCAGGATGTTTGGCAGGGAATCTTTTTTCGGTTCGTGCTGTTTGTGCTGATGACGTATGTGCCGAGCCGAATCCATTTAGTGAGCGCGGCCAGTCGAATCGCACGGTGGTAATTTTTATTCATTTTATAGGTTAGGTATTATTAGGTAATATTGTTTTCTTTTTCACTGGCTTGGAAAGTCTATGGGTCAGCAAAGTCTTTGAATAATTTTTGATTTGCTACAAAATAAATTCTTTCTTTTTTTTTTCTTCCTCTGCAAGCAACATACAAATTACAACAATTTCTTCTTCACTATCCCTCATTGTGAAAAATGTCAAAAAGTAAAAAGTATCTCGAAAATAAGAGCGACTGGCTGATCTCAAATGATGGCGCCCTGCCGCTCCGGCAGGAAAAATTCCACTATAGTGCGCGCACTTAAAAAAAAAACGATGCGATTCGAGCGGTGCTTGCGGCTGGTTCGGCTCCGGCTAGTATGCGCTTAGCTTTATAGTCTATCGATAGTCAAATGAGACAGTAAAAAAAAACTCCTTTGGCTGTCGGCGTTTTCTTTATGAAGCATGGGCGGAGTAAGAGAAATTTATTAAAACTTTTATTTTTTTCATGTATGTTATACCTACCCATGTCATATTTTGTACTGCACTGTCTTTCCAGACGAAACTGATTCCTTTGCAGGTGCTTCAAAGAAATATGCCGCCAGAGACGCCGCTAAAAAATCTAACCAATAAGATATTCCTGGAGTCAACGTTGACTGCACTAAAAATTCTAAACAACCAATAAGATGCATTGTTTACAGGTGGATTCGCATCCAATGTATACGGGCACGCTCAATATATTTTGCCTAATAATAATATAATAATTTTAACGGGCAATACGATAATTTGGGGTGACCCAAATTTTTGCCTTGTCTCATTTGAGAAACAATAGACTATATACCCCAAATCGATGATATTCTATCATATTTAGGGGAGGCTTCCTACTTCAGCACCTTAGATATGTTTTTGGGTTACTGACAAGTGCCTGTCGAAGAAAGCTCTAAACCATACACTGCATTTATAGCACAAGGGCATGGATCTTACAAATTCAACGTGCTAAGCTTCGGACTAAGTAACGCTCCAGCAACATTCCAAGAACTAGCTGATGCTGATAGAGTCTTTTAGGACCTAAAATGGAAGGAAATATTGATCTACCTGGACGATATAATTATCTTTTCCAAAACTATGCAGGAACATCTGAAAAAACTAAGAAAGGTTTTTGAACGACTGCGACAGGCAAATTTGACCCTCAAGCCAAGCAAATGCGAATACTTGAAGCAAGAAATTAAAATATTAGGCTTTCACGTCAGCGGAAAAGGAATCCTACCAGATGAGGAAAAGATAGATTGCGTCAAGAGATTTCTCACACCAAGAAAGGTTAAAGATGTCCAGAGCTTCCTAGGACTTGGTAACTTCTACAGAAAGTTTATAAGCAACTTCTCAACAATTGCCAGGCCATTTCATGATATTACGAAAGAAATCACAAAGTTCCAATGGGGTATTTAGACAGGAAAAAGCATTCAAGGTTCTCAAAGACAAGCTCACCTCAACACCAGTACTAAGGCATTTCGACCCAAATAAACACACCATCTTACACACTGATGCATCGACATGCGGAATCGGAGCAGTACTATTACAAGAAAGCGAAGGAAGTGCACATCCAATAGCTTTCATAAGTCGTAGTCTGTCAAACAGCGAAAAAACTATTCAATCAGCGAATTGGAGCTATTAGGAGTGGTCTGGGTCCTAAGCTACCTGAGGCATCTAATATACGGCCGACCAGTAAAAATCGTGACTGATCACCACGCGCTTTGCTGGATGGATTCAATAAAGGAAAGCAACAGAAAGCTTAGCCAGGTGGGCACTCAAGTTAGCAGAATTCGACTAGGCAATTGTTTATAAGAATTAAGAAAGGTTCAACGCATAGAGATGCTGATTGTATGTCATTCAACCCAGTACTCCAACCAGAAATCAAAGAGAATGAAGGACAGGAAGAACTTCCGACATTTGCATTGAGAACAGAGGAAATATGTATGTTACAAAAAAATGACTAAGAGGTGAGACAACTTAGAAATGCAGTAGAGAATCCAGAAGACCCAGACATCAACATAGGCATTCGAAAAAGGGCAAAAAATTTTACAGTCGAAAATAAACTAGTGTATAAAATTAATAAAACGCAAAGAGGCTTAGAGAAAGTGGTAGTGATTTCAAAATCAATGAGAAGTGAAATCTTGTGGAAACTCCATGCTTCGCCAACATGTGGACATTTGGGCTTAAGCAAAACTACGAATAAGATAAAAAGACGATTTTTTTTTGGGATATTTGATAAAATAGAGATTGATTTTCTAGGTCCGTTCAGAAGAAGTAATCAAGGGAAAACGATGATAGTAGTGGTTACGGACTATGCATAGAGATACGCCATCACAGCTGCCCTACCAACTGGAAAAGCAGGGCCAGTAGCGAAGTTTTTACTGGAAAGAGTATTCTTGATAAATGGAATGCCAAGACACTTACTGAGGGACAGAGGGAAAGTATTCCAGTCAGGTATAGTCAAGGAATTGGGTAGAATAATGGGTGTAAAAAGCCAGTTCACAACGGCCTACCACCCCTGCTGCAACGGCCTGACACAGAGACTGAATAAAACAATAGCGGACATGCTATCCATGTATTGCAACACGCAGCAGACAGACTGGTGTAGCTACCTACCGTTTATTACATTCGCATACAATACGGCACTACAGAACACCACAAGATTTAGCCCGTTTATGCTAACTTATGCCAGAGAGCCCACATTACCTGCGGAAGGTACGCTAATGGAGGCTGAGGAAGAAAAAGACTCACTCCAAATAAGGGAAAAGGCACTCTCGATAAGAGCTAGCGGTGGAAAACATACAGAAAATGCAAGAGAAGGACAAAGGACGTTTTGATGAGAGACACAGAAACCATACAGGGTTCTGAAAAAAATGAATAAAGTAAATTATGAAGTAGAAAAAAGAGTAAGGATACGGTCCACGTGAGTAGGATGCTCCCTTACTACGATCCATGGACAGAAGCTGCGCCTATTGAAGAAAGGGCAGAAGAGACAATTATTGCCGCAGACGCAGAATCTGAGAATGAAGGAGAAGAGGAAGGAAGTGAGGAAGAAAATGAAGGCAGAGAAGCCGAAAGCGAGGGAGAAGAAGACTAATTATACAGATAAAACATAGGCAGAACTATAGAGTAGGAAAATAGAAATAGGATAGAAAAAATAGGGTAAAACATTGAACAATTAAACTAATTATAGGAATAAGCAAATTTTTGAAAATTTTATTTTATTTTTTGCATGTATATACAAAACCACCAGCCAAGGACGGACTACAAAACAAATTCGATGAAAGGAATTGTAATAGAAGGATCTAGCTCTGAACTGAATAGGGGCTAGGAACTTCAAACCAGAAGAAACAAATGGGTATGGACCAAAAGTAGACAGACCACAGTACATTTCCACCACACTCGCAAAGGAAATGATCAAGGATTACTTGGGCCGTGGGACCGCGCAAACCCACGACCCAGATGACCAAATCACCAGGAAGTACTTGGAACGAGAAGCTTAGAAGACAGAATACAGAACCGGACCAAAGAACGAAACCAATGACTGGAGCTGTATAGGTGATACACTTTGTTTAGTTATAAATTATTGTGTTTTGTAGCCTTAATAAGAATGCACCCTTACCCATCCCAAAGTAATTTATGTTAAACTTGATATTTTAATTTTTTTAGTGTTTAGTGATTAGGATGTTTTTTAGTGATTAGGATATTTTGTAAATGTTGTATGTTTTTAAATGTAATGGATGTCTCTTCTAAGCATTGGGGACCAATGCTTCTCGAAGGGGGGGCATATGTCAACACCGAGCCTGCTTCTGAAAATAACACACTGTACACGATTTCAATAATGAGTTTGTTACGAATCGACAAAACACAGATCATAATTAACCTGGTTAATTATGATGAGACCAGCAACAAACAGATATATATCTACACTTTTATACAACTTAAGCCAGTTTCTCTCCATCAACCCCCAAAGCTACAAACCCCCCATGTCACCCCCGTAAAGCAGGCAGTTGTGACATATTGACAGTTGGAAATTGACTTTTTGCAACTTTGACAGACTGTAAAACCTAAACGGTTAATTTTAGGGGAAAACCGATCTTACATTTTCGTCTTAGATTTTTATTAACTATCATTTGACACCAACTTTGAATTCAATCTATGATCAAAAATTCCAATTAGAAGTAATCTCCGGTTAAATTCAAAGTTGGTGTCAAATGATCTAAGATAAGAATGTAAGATCGGTTTCCACTAAAATAACCGTTTAGGTTTTACAGCCTGTCAAAGTTGCAAAAAGTCAATTTTCAACTGTCAATATTTCCAAAACAGTCTCATTTAAAATAGGCAAGTTGACATCTACTTCCGGTATAACCGAAAGAGCCACCATCTTGAAAATATTTTAGCCGGGTTGCCCCCATTTATTGACATTAGTATGGTGTTAAATTTTCAAAAAATTCTGCATACAGTTTTTCATATATAGATCGATTTGGTTCCCGGTGAGACACCCTGTATAGCCATACCAATAAAAAAATATTCAATGTACATACAAAAATCAAATCATATTTGAAAATGACTGAAATGATGGACGTTCCCCTACTCTCTGCGGTGTTTTCGATTTGCAGCAGGTGATCTATGTACTAATCTGTAATGAAAGTGCAATTTTCTACAAAACTCGGCTGCATCCAACTTTATGTTTCATAATGTAATATAGCAACAAAGGAATACTTCTGTTTCGTGTAGAACAAGTCGTAAGTAAGCGCGGTTCCTCTGAGAGAGCAACCTAAAACCTAACGACATTCAGCTAAAACTTCAAATGCGTTTGTAGTTCCATCATATTTCGAAACAGCCCATGCCTTGCGTCTGTCTCCAGATATAGAAAATGACTCGATACTCGATGTCGCCACCAGTAAATTAAGGCATGGAACCCACGCAAAGCAATAGATTTATTTTGCCCGAGATTTTTAGCAACTTGAGCAGGTATATGTCGTCGATTTACCAGTTCCAAATAATAAAAGCTCTTTAAGTCCATATAAACACAAATCATTAAAAGAGGATATACTCAACACCAACACATCAGTGTCAGAACAACGAATTATTACATGACTTTTCACAATGTTTCACGTTAAGCTGTGGTTTCACCATATCCGTTACATGTAACTCAACACGAGCATATAAGCTTCTTTCATCATGGAGGACGAATTACCATGCAACTTTGACAATTCTTGACCTAAAATTATAGCAATATTTTTTCTGAAAACTTGCACTAATATAAAACAAGTTCTTACATGGTGCAATAAATAAAATGTATATCATTTAATTTGTCACATTCATTTCTAGAGAGTTTTCTAGATTCTGAGCAAGATACTTTCGCAAATAATAATAATAATAATAATAATAATATAATAATAATAATAATAATAATGTTTATTTTCAATCAAGTAAATACAGTAGGTACATTTTAAAAAGTTAAATATCATTTTCTCACATAGGAACTAGCTAATAGGAAAATAAACATAAGACAATTCACAGAAGTAGTCATTTTCTACTTGTTTGTGAAAGTATATAATTTTGTCGTAGTATTAGTAGAGGTCGCAATCGGGTAAGTTGTCATAATTGTGTTTGACTTTGTGTCGCATCCGGTCTATTTTCTTATATTTTTGTTTATTCATTATTATTTTTTTTTTTTTATTTTTTTTTTTATTTTTTTTTACTTATTTATTCATTCTTTTTTTTTTTTTCATTTTGAAATAAAATTGTGTATATTTGTTCTTGGTGTAATGTTTAACCACTTTAAAAATGTGCAACTTGTTATTGTTGAAAATCCCAGATGGCAACATATTATTTAACCGTGGGATTAGGTAGTTGAAATTTCTTTGTCCAACTGTTTTTGATGCTCTTGGGATGGAACATTTCGAGGGTTTGTTTAATCGTGTTCCATATCTCTGATCAAGGGGGGAAATATTTTTGTCTTGATACAATTTTATGTCCAATTTGAAACAATACAGCTGCCTAATGTCAAAAAATCCGCTTTCGCAGTACAACATTTCAGAAGGGTATCTATAATTTTTTCTAAATAAAATTCTAATTATCCATTTTTGTGCCGTGAACAAGTGTTTCAAATGTGTGTCATGTGCCCCACCCCAAGCTATGATCCCATAATTTAAAAGTGATTGCACTAAGGCATGATACAATATTTTAAGTTCTTTAATGTGGAAAAAGTTTATTAAATTTTTAAATTTTGGAGACAGACATCTGATTTTTTTTGTTAATTCCCTAATATGTATATCCCACTTCGCATGTTTGTCCAATATTAATCCTAAATATTTTACTTGTTCCGCTTCCGAGATTCGTTTGGTTTCTTCAATTTTTAAATCTCCCATATGAGGTAGGTTTGATTTATATGGTGTAAAAGGAATATACTGTGTTTTTTCAAAATTAACAGTTAGGAGATTAAAGTCAAACCACTGTTGTAATATTTTAAAACTACTTTCAGCTTTCAATTTGACTTGGTTCCAAGTATTGCCTTTAAAGGAGATTGCAGTGTCATCGGCGAAAGATAGTATTTCACCATCAGTAACCATCCCAAACAAATCGTTAACATATAGCAGAAAGAGCAGTGGTCCCAAAACAGTTCCCTGTGGAACCCCGTACTTGACTTCTCGACTTGAACTAACCTCATCCCCTATTTGTACCATTTGTTGTCTATTTGTTAAATAACTTTTAATTAATGAAAAAGATATCCCCCTTATACCATAATGCTCCAGTTTAATCAGAAGCTTCTTATGGGACACTGTATCAAACGCCTTAGCAAGATCGACGAACACGCAGATAGCAGGTTTCTTTTCATCTAAGGCTTCATAGATTTTCCCAGTTAAGTGCGCTATCGCGCTGTCCGTCGACCTGCCTCGGCGAAAGCCATATTGTCCTTCTGAGAAGACATTATTTTTTTCCAAGAAATTTACAATTCGGTTTTTCATTATTTTCTCAAATACCTTACCTATATTTGAAATTAAAGAAATAGGTCGATAATTTTGGATGTCTAACTTGTCTCCTTTTTTAAATAATGGTTTGATTATCTCAAGCTTTAAAATTTGTGGAAAGTGTCCCATACTCAAAGATTTATTTATAAGATATGATAGTGGTAAAGATATTTCATTTGCAATTAATTTCAACGTTTCGGATCTCAGCTTATCGTGCCCTGAAGCTTTTTTTGTTTTTAGATTATGTACAATTTTAATAATCTCTTCTTTGTTGGTCGAAAAGAGATACACTGATTTGGATACATTTTGAGAAGTTAAACTTTTTTTAAAATTTGTTGGTTCTTTTATTCGTTTTGCATAGTAGGTTTCACCTAAGTGGCTATAATGTTTATTAAATTCATTTACCATTTCTTTTTTGTCGGTGATATGAATATTATTCACTTTGATTTCATTTATCTCGTGTTGAGTATTTTTATTCTGGCATATTTGGTTAATATTATTCCATAAATCCTTAGAGGAACTGTTTTTTTTAATTTTGTTTTTAAAAAAATTTTGTTTATTTTTTTTTATTAAATCAACTAGTTTATTTTTATATTTCTTGTATTCTTTATATAGGTTTAGGTCCTTTGGGTTTTGTTTACATTTTTTGTATAAATCATTTTTTTTATTAATCGATACTAGAAGAGCTTTTGTAATCCATCCTTTTTTTTTGATGTTTTTAATTTTAATAATTCGCGTATTATTTTCGATTGCTTGTGTAATTTTTTGAATGAACATTTCGGTAGCTTTTTCTATGTCTGTTGTGTCGTAAATTTCATCCCATTTGTTTTCAGTACTTAGATCCTTTTTTAAATTATTATAATTAATAAATGTTTTATTGTTTACTTGTGGTACTTTTTTAATTCCGATTGTTGTAACGGTATTGAAAGTAGAATAGGATAATGGTCTGTAAGGGTGTAATCGTAAATGGCAGATTCAATTTGGTTTTTTTCTTGTGTTTTGATAAAAATGTGATCCAAGCACGATTTTTGATTGAAATGAACCCGAGTGTAATCATTAATATATGAAATATATCCGTGTGAACCAAGTGTATTGAAATAACTTTCAGAAACGTCGCCCATATATTTTATATTAATGTTATGTCACCCAAAATTGCATGAAAATACGTATTTTCGCAATTTCTCAAATACGAGTCTAAATCTACTATAAACTGGACGGCATCACTTGAAGGGGACCTATAGATATTTGTGAAAACATATTTACGGTTTCTTATTCGAAGAACTATTTTTAAAGCTTTTAAGTTGCCAATATTTTCTATTGAATATTGACTATTTAAAAATTTTTAAATAAAAACAAGCACTCCGTCGCTTTTGTTTAGGAAACTATTATTATGTGTCACTTCATAGCCTTCCAGATTGAATAAAGACTTATCCAGTACTTCCCACGATTCAGATAATACAATGATATCAAATGCTCCATTAAATTGTTCCAAAAAAATTGAAAACTCGTCGAAATATTTACTGCGCTTCGAATATTCATATGTATTAATTTTAGTCTATTTGTCTTTTTTAGAAAGATTTGAGAGTCGTTCACATCATTCAAGAACAAATTTTTAACTTCATCTATTTCAACATTTTGTATATAGGGATTCATGTGTGTGTGTGTGTTTTTTTTTTTTTTTTTTTAATAGTCGTTGTACAATTTAGTGCAGAAACTTAAACCTAATATATTATGATAAAAAAACTTATACGATACAATAGGCTCAGCCTATTTTTCGTTCAAAATGATGATGACAATTTTAAATATTTATGTATGCATATAAATTGATAATACACCATTAGAATAAGTATATATATTTTTTTTTTTCATAATATAAATAATAACTATAAGAACTAATCATGAATCTAACCTAATGTATATTTAATTAAATAAGAGCAAAGTGATTACCTATTTTTTTATTCTTTTTTCTTTTTGCCTGGTATTTCTGTACTGGAAGCTCTTGGGACTTGGAGAAGATGCGTGTCTTCGCTTAACACTGCTCTTATCTTTCTTTTTTTCTTCTTCGCATGTCTTTGATTTCACAAGTTTATTTTTCTTCGTATCACTGTCGATTGTATCACAATCACTTTCTTCTTCCTCAGTATCCCTTTCATCTTCATATTCGGTATGTTCAGATCACAGTTTTACAATTAGAATTTTCAAATGGAACTGCAACGCAGTATTTGGACCGGCCTGCGCGCCTTTATAGTGTCCTGCAATGTATGTTTTGTGGAGGAAAAAACCAGTAGTTTGGTGGGATCAGGGTCGGCGCAACCATTAGGCGAACTAGGCGGTCGCCTAGGGCGGCAAACTTAAGGGGGCGGCAAAAACGCAACAAAAAAAAAAACTTTTGAATTTTTCTTTTCTTCATAATATTCAGAATTCCATTTCTCTTGCAAACCCAAACACAAACTTTGCCCTCTTTTTATGAGCATATACTCATGCCACAACCCTCATGCTATACCTGTTTCTGTTAGTAGCTATAGGGGTCGTGGGACCGGGTGGCGATTTTACTAAATATAAACTTTTAGAGCACAAGAGACGCTAGCCCTTGACATCATTGCAAAATATAATCGTGCTCAGCACATTCCTGCAAAATCTAATCGTTTGTAGCATGACGTGGCGGATCTATCCTCAAATTGTACTTGTTGTTAGAAGGTAATTATTATTGTTAGTGTTGTGTGTTTTCATTATGGATAATTTAATTCAACTTATCAATCCATTGTGTAACAATGGAAATGTTAATATAATCGGAGCATGAAAATCAAAACAATTAGGTAGGTACATAGTACTCCGCTTAAAGTTAAAAGGGAAATCTGACGAAGAGTGCAATTCCGACGACTTTAACTTGCGTTGCAATGAGTGGGTGAATGAATTTTCAATAATAACAAAGACACAATGGATAGTGAAGAAAACTTTGCCAAAACTGCAGAGATTATTGTTTCGTTAACAATACATGTGCCATCACAACAGCTTTAATAATAATAAATAAATAAATAAAATAAAGGAAAACTATTAAAAGTTCAGCCGACTGCTCGTAGTAGAAGGAAGATACAAAATGTTAAAATGGGAGGAAAGAGAATTCAATGTGAGCGCACTATTTATGTGAATCAGCCACGTTGTACTGTCAACGATTAGATTTTGCAGGATTGTGCTGAGCTCGATTATATTTTGCAATGCTAACGTCTCTTGTGCTCTAATAGTTTATATTTAGTAAAATCGCGACCGGGTGACGGGGGGCCAAATACTTATTTTATATTATGAATATTTTTGGCACAAAATTAACGTTTTGGGCGTGGCACCAGAACAGGGGTTTTTCGCCTCTGCCGGCGCCTGCGGCGGGCATGTGTGTGTATATTTTTTTTTATGTTGATATTCTATTCTATAATCTATATTCTGTAAGTCAGGTATACCTATATTATGTTCAATCATCAATTAAACTATAAAACATGTTTTTAAAAATAAAGAAAATTTGTGGAAATTAAAGTCAAAGGAAAATTGAAAAAGTTGGGGTTTGTGCAGGATTTGAACCTGCGACCTCCGCATTGCTAGTACGACACTCTACCAACTGAGCTAACAAGCCCGCCTGGTAGAGATCGGCGAATACATGATCACTTTCATTCTCCTCCCACTCACCCCAAACGTTTTTCAATTTTCCAATGGCTCACGAATGTGGCATCGGTCCTGCTAGGGTAAGTCACCTATACCACTATGTGCAGGTTTCGTCCACGATGTGTTAAAATTTCTTATGTACGCCATGCGACGTAAGCATAGTTGAACAAAGGGAGAATTTTTGTCGGTTATAGGTACCGAAACTAGTTTTACAAAGAAAATTTGTGGAAATTAAAGTCAAAGGAAAATTGAAAAAGTTGGGGTTTGTGCAGGATTTGAACCTGCGACCTCCGCATTGCTAGTACGACACTCTACCAACTGAGCTAACAAGCCCGCCTGGTAGAGATCGGCGAATACATGATCACTTTCATTCTCCTCCCACTCACCCCAAACGTTTTTCAATTTTCCAATGGCTCACGAATGTGGCATCGGTCCTGCTAGGGTAAGTCACCTATACCACTATGTGCAGGTTTCGTCCACGATGTGTTAAAATTTCTTATGTACGCCATGCGACGTAAGCATAGTTGAACAAAGGGAGAATTTTTGTCGGTTATAGGTACCGAAACTAGTTTTACAAAGAAAATTTGTGGAAATTAAAGTCAAAGGAAAATTGAAAAAGTTGGGGTTTGTGCAGGATTTGAACCTGCGACCTCCGCATTGCTAGCACGACACTCTACCAACTGAGCTGACAAGCCCGCCTGGTAGAGATCGGCGAATACATGATCAGTTTCATTCTCCTCCCACTCACCCCAAACGTTTTTCAATTTTCCAATGGCTAACGAATGTGGCATCGGTCCTGCTAGGGTAAGTCACCTATACCACTATGTGCAGGTTTCGTCCACGATGTGTTAAAATTTCTTATGTACGCCATGCGACGTAAGCATAGTTGAACAAAGGGAGAATTTTTGTCGGTTATAGGTACCGAAACTAGTTTTACAAAGAAAATTTGTGGAAATTAAAGTCAAAGGAAAATTGAAAAAGTTGGGGTTTGTGCAGGATTTGAACCTGCGACCTCCGCATTGCTAGTACGACACTCTACCAACTGAGCTAACAAGCCCGCCTGGTAGAGATCGGCGAATACATGATCACTTTCATTCTCCTCCCACTCACCCCAAACGTTTTTCAATTTTCCAATGGCTCACGAATGTGGCATCGGTCCTGCTAGGGTAAGTCACCTATACCACTATGTGCAGGTCGCAGGTTCAAATCCTGCACAAACCCCAACTTTTTCAATTTTCCTTTGACTTTAATTTCCACAAATTTTCTTTGTAAAACTAGTTTCGGTACCTATAACCGACAAAAATTCTCCCTTTGTTCATGTTTTTAAAAATAGCCATGCATATTTGTATTTTTACTTGTTGGGGGCGGCAGACAGAATATTTGCCTAGGGCGCCAAAGTCGCTTGCGCCGACCCTGGCTGGTATAATTGCCAAAGTGGCATTACCAGTTTTGTCAACTTTTTGATAGATTGTCATTAAATTAATTTTTGAAACGACAGGGTTTCTTTCTAACTTCCTCGTCCCTCAATCATCCCATCGCAGCACGAAGTTCATGTTCGTCCAGAACCATTAAGGAACTGACGGCAAAGGAACACAACACGGTATCTTCATCAAAATCTCTTGCCGTGTATAGTCTACCCTCGATTTCCAGTTTATATCCTCTTAATTTGGCGGTTTTATTCTGTTCTAAAGCTTGTTTAAGATGTTTCCTTAGAATGCTTGCATCATTCCTATCTTCTTCACATAAATCATTTGATATTGATATGCCCAACTTGTTCAAGTTTTTTAACTTCTCTTTATCGTGGAAAATTTCAAGCTTTCTGTAGAAGGATATAAACTCGATGATTATGGGAGCATTTGTTGTTTTGCCCAAGGTGTATACATTGTTTATATCTGATTTGCTGAAATTCGTTTCTAAGTGTTGGTTTAATATGTTTAACATTTGTTCTGGAAATTGCTTTTCATCTTTGTCAACGATCCCAAATATTATAACATTATTTTTTCTTAATTTTCTCTCAAGAAATTTACAGCGGCTTTCAATTTTAACCACCTTTTTATTTGTTATAGCTAAAAGTGTATCTACACTTCTAATGCTTGTATTTATGTCTTATGGACTTCTGTTTGCTTTTTATTAGCCACATCCAATAATTTTCCAATTTGCTCTATAGTAATTTCAGACATTTATGAATTTATTTTTCACGGGCTGCTGTGAATCTTGAATATAATTTTCATGTGACACTGTATATTTCGGTTCACTGATGGGTTCGTGTCACTTTTACACACTTTTTAACTGGTATAAAATACTTTTGAAAGCCTTTTTATCAGAGCGACAAAACTACGTGCGTCGACCTCGGTATGCGAAAATGAATATGAATGAATAACTCTTGTTGATTTGGAGAATCGTTCAAATAATTTTCCCAGTTGTTTGGTAGAATATCTAAAAAATATAGTTCACCTTGATAAATACTGTTTACTAAAGAGAAATACAAAATACATAAAACATGACTTGCGAAGTAAATCATGCTGCTATAAATTCCTCGGTAATCTCTTGTGGTGCTCTTCAAACAATCTTCAGCACATAAATCCCTTACTACATGTACCCGCTGAACTTTTGTTTTTTAGCTACATTAGTAATATACGGCTTGAACTGATTATTATAATAATCCGTGAAGCTTTTGATTTGTGATTTTGGTTTAAGAAGATGAACAAATGCTGCTCCATCAAACACAATACCATTTTTTTTTTGTGCTAGTTTTATTCTAGTAAAATTTGGGCACAATTAGTTTTGTCTCCTGGAAGTATTGCATAGATACGAATAAAAATAAATATAAATGAATAAAATGTATTTATGTTTCTTGAAAAATAAATTCAATACATGAATTTATTGACCCAATATTTAAATATTAGGATAAAACAACGTATTACAAGCCTGAAGCACTACTTATATATGAATAGAACTCTAGCGCATACTCAGGATATACTTGAATTGTCGAACCGGCCCTTAGTGTCACTTTGTCAAGGAAAACTCCTGTGATACGATTAAAGGGGAATTGACAATTTTTTATATCTCTACCCTACCTCATCTTGAGGAAGACTAAAACGAATTATTATGTACTAGTTAAATGTTTATTGTTTGAGTTCTACCATTTTGTTTAAAACAAATTTTGTATTGTTATTCGAATCTAGGTACAGGGATTCGGAATATTATATTATTTTTTATTTGTGTTACTGCTTTGCTGTTCCAAGTGTAGTTTAGTTTAGTTCAAGTCGATTATCAGGGATTGAAGACACATCCGTTTCAGGCAAAGATGTAAGGGGTTGGCATATTAGAAAATGACCTGACTTTAGACGCAGGTCGAGAGTTGAGAATGCTTTCTATATTGAGCCAACACCGTTGTCAATTCCACAAATGTTACGATCGTTTTACCAAATTCTCCACATGAAATTTTGTTGTATATGACTGCTTCCCAAAGTCACATCCAGTGAGGACTTGTAGGCGGAATAAACTTCCACTGCATTTCTTTGGAGGACAGGTGGTCGATAACTGTATTCAAATTTGTTCGAGATTTGAATAATGTATATACCTCGTCTAGAGAATTATGGGCTCCAGGGAGATTTGTAGCGTTGTCACTAAATATTGAAACTGGTTTACCACGTCTAGCAACAAACCTCCCAAGAGTAGAAAATCATGTTGACAATCTTCAGCCGAGTTAAAGATGGACGGCTTTCGAGTTCATGCATACAAAAAGTGCTCTATATACTTTCGACAATGGAGATTTTCTCAAACGAAATTCCTCAACCATCAGAGGTCCACCAACGTCAACGCGGACAGAAAAGTTCTTTCTTCAGAAACACGTTCAGGTGGGAGATATCATAAGCTGTTCTGACTTGGTTTCGGAGCCTAAAACATATAACGCAGGCATTGATGTATCTTTTTCAATTGTCTGATAGCGTTCAGCGGCCAAAATCTCACTTTTAATAGCAATGTAAAGCTATAGTAAAGGTGCACGGGGTCTCTTCGTCTAACCGCGGGTACCCCGCATCTGCACGGGGAATTCAATTTCGCTGAAGTGATGTTGGAGACAGTGGAGAAATCGTTACGCCATTCGTGCGGGTCGGAACTTACCCGACAAGGAATTTCGCTACCTTAGGACCGTCAGTGTTACGGCCGCCGTTTACTGGGGCTTCAATTTAGAGCTTGCACCCCTCCTATTAACCTTCCAGCACCGGGCAGGCGTCAGACCCTATACTTCCACTTACGTGTTTGCAGAGTCCTGTGTTTTTAGTAAACAATCTGATTCATGAATGATTTTAGAAATCGAATAATAATGAGAATTGGAAATAATTTAAAATGCTGACTTATTTAGCTTTTTTCGCGGAGAGGATCCCAAACGTATCCCGAACGAAGGCATGAACTACGCAAGTTTACTAATCAATAGAGATATGAAACTTTCAAATAATACGTGCGTAGGTCATGCCTTAGCGTTCAGGATACGTTTGGGATCGTCTCCCCGAAAAAAGTGATCATGTCATAATATATTCAGCATATCGATGTGTGTCGATGAACCTCCTGGGTAGATGACCTGTTGATGGCTCCTGTCGTTGATGGCTATATGATTCGTAACATACATACTGTAAGTTACTTTCTTCAGGCGCACAAATATTTTCAATAAGACTCGATTTTATTTAAAAAAATTATATTTGCCACAAAGAAAAACAGTATCGCTATTTCCGAATCGACTGATCACCACCAGTAGAACATCAGGACTGACTCATCCTTTTATTGCTGATAACACTTGACCTTATTCGTTTTGTCATCCGGAATTTTTTTGTTAGATCTTCGCTACAATACATTTTATCTGCTTGAAGAATTTCTAAATTAAGGGACCTCGATTACAATCTACGATGCTCTTGTTGAATCAGTTATGGGATAGGGAATCTTGGTATAAGGTGGCCTCTATAACAACACCTTATACAAATTGAATATAATACAGAAATATATATTGAACATAATCTACAAAAAGGATAAAATATACCCAGCACAATTACTATTTACTGAGGAAATATAAAACAATATGTGAAGGTGAAGAAATTCGTGAAGCGGAAGCTTCCCCAAGTCTGAATGAGGTGTTTTAGAGCACCTGGTACCAGAGGACCGCCAAGAACTGGGCCCACGCACGCCTTTTGTATGAGCCAATCTTCATAGACATCAGCACTAACACGAACGTATCAGGAGCCCAAACTATGGAAGCGGTAACGGTCGTTCCACATGGCATATGAAGGCTTCGCACCAGAATGCAAAGACCTTGACGGCTGGTTTTCAAACCCTGTGCAGACATTCTTCAAGACTTCAAGACATTTGTATGTATTCATTCTGCAACAAGAATTCGTTATTTTTTTATGCTTATTATTTCATGAATGAATTAGTAGTAGATATTTAGTAAAGAATGTAATTATTTTTGATAAAGTTCAAGTTAATATGCGTATTCTTTCGATCTGAAAAAACTGAACGAAGTCACTTGAGGTTTGTTTCAAACAATTTTCATCCGGTGTTAAAACGATTTCATTGGCCCCAGCTGTTTTTTCGACGCCTCATGAACAAACCTCATGTGATCACAATCAGTTTGTTCAGATCGAAAGAATACCAGGAATGACTTCAGATAAAATTGAGTTGCGAAGGTCAATTCTCACTTACGCTTCACTGAGCTCGGCGACGCGACACGACGCCGCACTGCAAATTATCGCTAGATAAATATTTAATTGGTTTAAATGCGACGCATCGTAAAGTGTAGTGCAGTGTAGGTGGGAATCTATTCATTTAAAACAATGAAATATTTATCTAGCGACAATTTGCAGCATGGCGTCGTGTCGCGTCGCCGAGCTGAGTGAAGCATAAGTGAGAATAGGGTACTTGCGTGAAAAATTAAATTGATTATTGTTTATTACAAACTGTAGGAAATCGAAAAAAAATCGATACCCCATTTTTTTATTTTGTCTAAATATGATTATTCCGAAAGTTATACAAATATTAAGTTTTGTATATATAGATATATTGAGCATATGTGACGTCAGGGGATATGAAAAATAAGTACATTTCAAAGCGTTGTATCTCCGTCAATTTTTGACTAACAAGAGAAAGAAAAAACACGTACTGACTTGTTTTTTATTGACTAACGATATCAGCAATGAAAAAACTGATGCAAGGGGCCTATTGACCTTTAGTTTTCATTTGATTTTGTGTAAAATTTACTTTCAGGTTTGTCTGAGTCAACTTTCATGTTAGGGTAACATAGAACGAAAATATCCTGGTAATATGAATAACGTTACAGTTCAGTGAAATAGTAACTAATCTGAACAAGTAAAACGGTCAAGTACCGGAAATTTTCCTATAGTATGGGTCAAAGTTTGGTCGATAAAGCTGCTAAAGGCTACACGTGGTCAAACTTTGACGTGGTGGCAGAATGACTAGTTTTAAAATTCTCTATAATAGAGACCTTATTAGATTCTTACTTATGTCAAGGAAAGAAAAGGCAAAAATCTAGTTTACAATTAATATGTACCAATAAATAAAGGTATACCATTTAAAAATAATTTTCCAGAGCTATTTAAACATCAAGGTTTCATAAAATTTTGTGAAAATTATATCACGTCTCGCGTCTCGGATGCAGATTTGAAAATGAAAGAAATACCTTTTATTCAAATTCGACAAAATAATAGAAATGCATATTGTTGATTATATAAAAAAATATTGAAGTAGATTATATAAAATTATGTATGCGCATGTTAGAGAAACAAATATCAAATTCAGAACAATTACCAATAAATGGATAAGTAAATTGGAAAAAAAGGGGAATGAAAAAAAATTAAAACATTGTTTTTATAGGCACAACATTTAGGTATGTAGAGATATAAAATTTCAGACAAAACCCAAAAAAATTATAAACTTTAATGCATTTTGAAGGCATTTCTGCAAACTTTTTGGAAAAATCGGCGCCTGTACAATCTTCAAACTGTACAAAAAGTTTCAGATCTTCACCTTTGATAAAACACGAAGTGAAAAATTAACCATGCAAGACGATATAAGTTTGTGCCTGTTTTGAAAAAGAATCACTGCATAGCCAAATTTAGGAATAAAAATCAACTTCCCTATTTTAAAATAACAGCCCGGATATGACCTATAAATAAAAACAATTTTTCAGCCTTAATGTGATTAGAAGTAGATACAAAATAAAAATTAGGTGGAACATTTAAACAAACCAATAAACATACTTAAATAAAAAAAGGAAGATACTAGTCTTCAAAAGCTAAATTTTTGGAAATCAATAACCACAGAAAACCCGTTATATTGCTTAATGATCAGGTAGACTTGAGAGTTTCCCCATTAGGTATCAAACATAAATTAACATCAGCCCTAATTGGCATAAAAATTAAGTATGTATGTTGTTTGCAATAAATTATTAGCTGTAATGTATATAAAAGTAAGAAATTTGTGATTTGTCAGTATCTATCTGAAGATGACGCGTGTGTCGAAAAATAATATATTATGTCGTTATGAATAAAATAATTAGTGAAAATTTAATAAACACAGTGTGTTGGATTTTAACGGCATGCAGAGGTTTAATTAAAATTGGAAAAGTTTATTCTCCAACACACTGTAAATTATATCAGACGATAAAACTTGTAAAAATTGTTTAATAAAAACTTTTTATAAAGTATGGATATTATTAAATAGTCGAAGATGATAAGTACCTATCTTTAATTTGGAAATATGTATGTACCATTGTATCAAAAAGCTTACCTCATTGAAAATTATGCAGTAGGAAATTCCGGTTCAGGCCTACTAATTGAAGGCGTATTCAAACTAGATGATTGGGTATTCGACAGAGAGCTGGAGTCATCAGATGATATAACCACATCCTGACTATCTTCATCAAATAGTTCGGTAAAATCTAATAAGTTATTTGTAGGAGCCTGCTCAATTCCAGAAACCATAGGATTAGCTGAAAATAATTTAACGATATAAATTTACAAAAATGGTTATTGATATATTGCTTCCAATAATGAAACAAAACTTGTTAACATTTATTAACAAGTACAAAAAATAAAAAAATTGTGTGTGTTTAAGACCACACGACAGAAGTGAAAACGGGATCAATAATATGAAATACGTGTATTTTTTTGTCTTCTATATTCATTGCACAAGATTGATCTTCCTTTGTATAATACTCTAAAGATGGAGAGCTTTATGGTTACTAAAAGATGTGATAAATGCTTTTTATTCAAATCTATTTGGTAAACAATCAAATCTATCTGGTAAATAATCTTTAGATTTTGTCTGTATCCCATTTACATATTAGGAGCACACGCGTATTACATTACATTACGCTCAAGGAAAAGAATCAAATTATTTATTGTCAAAAATTACTTTAAATAAAATGTACTGACTGTTTCTCTCTCTCTCGCTTGGCTGAAGTCGACTCGAGCCGACTGTACCGAATAAGCGTTACATAGCAGAACATCACGCCGCAGTTTCATTCAGTATTCACAAAAAAGTGTGCTGAATGCACCTAAAGACGTTTTCAATCCAAAAAACAAATGTTCAATAACGCTTATACAAATTGCAGAGTACATATAGGTACAAAAATAAATATTATAATGAGTGCACACTGTGCAGTCAAATGAGTCAAGTAATTTCCATTTGAAAATATCTTATTTTGATGTTTCCAAAAAAACATGAGGATACTTAATACCTAAATGTAAAAATCCCTACGCTTCAAAAATAGTGGACCGATATTCACATCATTACAAAAAATTCCCATGGACAGCAACATATGTACAGTGAGGACTGGCTCAATCCGTGAGAAAGTTTTAAAGTTTTTTATACATATTAGGGCGATTATAATAGCACCGTCATAATAATTTGGTTTAGGTGCAAGTGGAATCATTTTAAATTGACGAGCGTGATAGTAAATTAATTGTTGTTTGTTTATAGATACGGTTGTTTAAATTTATTTTATTGTGCAATCTAGATATTTGTCAACAACCTCTTGGTTGACATTTGTAACTGTACCTGTTGTGTGGGTACAGCGGGCTAATGCCAAGGCTAGTTATGGAAGTTTTTATAACTCTAAGCCTAATCCACTCGTTTATCACCAACCGAATGCTGCAAGTGAGGAAAGAAGACAGCCATTCCAGAACTGTAATGATGACCGCCTTAATCGCTCAAGGCTTTCCACTATCCCATATAGTCTTCAACACCCACGATATTCGATTAGAGATCCAGCCTGGACCCAACCCTCTTCGTTGACGACAAAGCTGTCATCACAAGAGGCAGGAGCTCAGACTGATCACTCCAGAACTACACCAACGCTCTGGAGCAATAGATGCAGAGATGCAAGATGACCCCGAACAAGACGCAGGCTCTAATATTCCGATGAACTCGCCACACACCTAACGGACAAGTGAAACATCCCACCAGGACGTTTCTTAGATAACCAAGATAACATTCCTCAGCCCCCATTACCACCAAACCCTGCGCATCACCGGAGCCAAACGGGAAAAAACACCTCGGACGCTTCTTCCTTTGCTCTCTGAGAAGAGCACCTTCAGCAACGAACTGCTGCTATGCAAATCTATCGTCAACTGCATTAGCCAGCCATATCAAAAAAGCCACCGCTTCCCGGAACAAGGGCCTTCGTATCAACGCAGGCGCACCTTGCAACATGAGAAACTTGACACTTCATCAAAAACTTGAAACACATCAGGAAGGTAAACACTGGACACTTCTAAAACTCGGCAATTAAAGATCGGACTAGGAAGCTTCAAAGATACTGCGAAGCGATACAGTAGCAGTGCAAAAACAAAAGATAACACTCCTAATAATACCACGGCTCTACCGCTCTGCGTAAATACCAATTCAAATATGATATAGTTTTGTAGGTAAAAACTAATTTGTGCATGAAAAATTATTCCACAATTATTATTTCCGTAAAAAACAAAATCCTGCATTATTATTGAATTGCTTGAATGAGAAAAAAAGGCTGCATAAATTAGGTATATCCTTATCAGCTACGGAATTTCAAGCATTCCAATCCAAAAACAATTTATAACTATGTGCGTCAAAACTAAGCACAGCTTTTCAAAATTGATCGACAGAGGAAAGCAGCTCTTACTCTCTGGCAAAATGTGATAAATGTAAAGCACTCTTGTGTGTAACTGGCGCTGAATAATTTTCCAAAGAGTTTTTCATGAAATCAAAAAAGCCTGCGTGAAAAGCGGAGAGGGCACGAAAAAACTAACCAAAAACCTAGTTTGATCTGACAGGTTCATTTCTTTCATCCGGGTGAGCAGGCTAAGCTGTTATCCCAAATTGAAGAACTACCCAGCTCAAAGAGCACGAAAAATTCCAACAAAGGGAACTTGCCATGCGTTACCTACATCTTCGACGTCTTTGGCTCCTGCAGTAAAAGAACAGGTGAAAGCACTTCAAATTACTTATGAACATCTTATATATAAATTTGAATTACAACAGACATAATATTATGCCTTGAGAAGAACCTCGCAAAAGTTCGAAATGTAGCTACATGTGAGGATGCTGAGAAGGACTGACCGGCTCAAAAAAACAGTAGTAATCTTGTTGCAGCCAAGCTTGTCCCAAAAGTATCAGTCTCCATCTTCAGGATCTCTAAGGAAGTTACGAAGTTATGAGGAAAAATTTTGAGCCCAATGAGAGTTTTGTTGTTGAGAATATAGCTGTAATGTCCGGCGAGTATAACACGTTTAAAATAAATGCCAAAGGAGATTTGAGCCACACTTTTGTCCCTCAAAACTAGCCGGAAGGTATAGCTATCCAGACATTTGTAATCAGAGACAAAGCCCAAACAACCTGGAAATTATGTATAGCACTCAAAGAGGATGAAGAAGATAAACAAGCTATTCACATCAACACACAAAGCCTTTCAAACAAAATGCCGCAGTAGAAAGTGCTCTTGAAAAAGGAAAGACTGCACTACTTATGTGTCTCTGAACATAAGATCAAAAAAGAAAAAGCACAGTAATAATTATCTTCCCTGACTATCACCTAGAGAATTATTTTCATAAGTAGGACAATATCGATGGAGGTACTGCTATATATAGTGAACACAGAGACATAGATTTCCAATACAATTCAAATTATTGAATTATAAGTAGCCCAAAATTAATTACAATTTCTACAATAAAAACGCATCTAGATGTCATGATCAATATTATGTATATATGCATGTTTGTACCTTCTCAAATGATTATCTGTTTGAATGCGTGGAGGCTATCTTGTGAGCTAGACGTCACAGTCGCAGTAGCTCTTGTAACTATTTATCGCTCACCAAACATTAGCCTGGATAATTATTTAAAAAAATTGATAAACACTTTAACTCAGAATTGGGAGATTTGACAAAATGATAAATCTCAGTATTTACCTTCTGATTTGTGGCGACTTAAACATAAACTTTCTGATCGACGTTGAGGAGAATAAATCACCCACCACATCTTCCAGCTCCCTGAAAACAAGCTACTAGTGGTGTTCGAAGAAGTCCTGGAATCGACCTCGACGAACGCCGTCAAAGAAGAACTGAAGAGCTTAGGCTTCCACGTCGTCTGCATCTCCAGATGGCGCTGGAAGACGGGCGCGGGGAAAGACAAGCCTATACAGTACATTCCCGTCCTCCTCCCAAGGACAGAGAAAGACATTTACAGCTTCCTTACCGTCAAAGATATCACAATCCAACTTGAAGCCCAAGGAACCAAGACAAGAGGAGGCCAATGCCACAACTGTTAGCTTCACGGACATGCCAGTTTCAACTGTAAAGCTCACCCAAGACTAACCAACAACCCCCAAAATGCGCAAACTGCGGGGTGCGACATCCCTCGGGAAGGATGCCAGAGTTATCCCATGCACTTCTTCAAACTGACAGAGCCTGGGGAACAACCACAACCACCGCCGCCACAGCAAGAGCCTCTCATCTATATGACCCGTCAACGAGGGTCTCGCAAAGTCACTCCGCCAAATCTCCTTCTCCATAGATGGACAAAAGCTACCAAGACCCATTTTCCATAATTTATTTTCTCCAATCACTAAAAAATTTAATTTTGCACTTGTACAAGCAAAAAATATCGAAGCACAGCCTTATCAATTTTAAGACTGCTTTACAGTTCGCTATTTTTCTTCCTGCCGGTTTTCTGCCTGCAAGTTTATGGTGGCTATAAATATGGTTTCCTATAGGTACTAAAAATTAAATCATAATAAATTGATTCAGATTATGGACAGCCTAATTCTATATTGTTATTTTTACCTACAATAATTTAGTCCCGTTGCTTGAATAGTCAGGAAACCTTGAGACCAGTGCGTTCAGCACTAATTAAGGGAGTATTATTTATTGAAATTGTAAATTGATTTTGTTTAATAAAGAATTTACAAAAAAAACAAAAGAAAAACAAAAATGAAAGCTGTTGCTGATATTCTTCTAACAGGTGCTAACACTAATCAAGGTAATCAAGCTTACTTTATGATAAAGGTTCTAAAGGTTAAATTGCCCAGTTCCTTTCTTCAGTTTTCGGAAGGATCGACAACAAATAAATTATATGGAAGTAAAGTAGGATAGTAACTAATCGTTGTCTGTTGTCTGGAAAAGTTATATAAAGCTTTTGCTTTTTTCATGCTTTTGTTGAATTGGGGTTTTAAAATAGGTATCTACAATAATCTAGTATGACCTTTATAGTTGATTCAATAATTACAATAATAAGAATATTCAAGTCAATTAGGTATCTTCAAAATTATATGTTGTAGTGTTTTTGTAGGATTGTACCAGAGCTACACTACAGTTGTGAAAATCTTCTTTCACATTCCTATAGATAAATTATTTTTACTTGCCTCGGTAGTAAGGGAATTATTGTTTTGACGTAAATAATCGCCCTCAAGATTTTGTTCACATTTATATGTTTTCAGGTCATGTTTTCCCAATTCCATCGGTCTGTCTGTCTGTCTGTTGACGCTCTAGCCACAGCCTCCTATAGTTAACAAGCCATGAAATTGGAAATGACGGCAACGTCGCGTATGGTGCTATTTTGTTATTGGGTTATGTGTTTCTGTGTATTGCTTTCATTGTGTATTGTTGCAATTTAGTATTTTTATGGGCATTATTGACGAAAAAGTGGATAGAAACACACCAATATATTGCCCATATTTAGTTGATACCTGTTCCTTTGTGCTTTGATTGCAAATTTTTAGCAAATGGGTACAGGAGCAAAAATGAAGGTAAGGTAAGGTAAAACAATAAAAACAATATTAATATTTGTCTGCAAGAGCATAGGTCTCGATATATTACCTAAGATATTTGAACTTGTTCCAGATGCCATGAAACTACTGTGTTCCTGGGTGCAAATCGAACTATTAGGAGTTCCTTAAAAACTGAAGAAATGCAAACATTTTTATTTCCAAAAAAATTCTGAAGTGCAAAAAATGTGGATGAAAGCAATACACCAAGATAATTATACCCGAGATTATACAATAACGAAAAATTCTGTGGTGTGTTGTAAACATTTTGAAGAAACCGAAATAATTAGATTTGAAACAAACAAGGATAAAGGCGTAGTTCGAGAGTTCAAACTAAAACGTCCAACTCTTAAAAGTAGGTACCTCTTATTTTCGAAAATCAGCTCAAGTATTTGAATGGACTTGCCTTTCGAAAAAATCCCGAAGAAAGAAAAAGTTAGATTTTCAAAAGACATACTGAAACATAGGCCTATAACACTTTAGACTCTAGAAATATATTCATTTAAATCAATTATTTACTGTTCTTATTTACACAAATAGTTAAATTATTCATTGAATTACTGTTTTTGGCCCTTTAGTACAATAAATTATGTATTTTTTGTGATTCATATTAATAAAATAAAAAATATATATTTATACAAACAAACACCACCAGCACCACTTGGCGGTAAGATTGCGGTGTTGCCTTTTTAACTTCATGGCTTGTTAAATGTAGGGGGCTGTGCTCTAGCTCGATGACGGCTTGTAGTGTATTGGAATTTAAATCATAAATATTTATATTACTTTGTATAAACACAAGATAAACATCTGAAAAGGTGAGCTCAGTCGATATACGATTAGGGATAGGAAATGATTGAATTAAATAATCATTATTGAGATTGAACAAAGGAGTTTTATTTCGAAAATCAAGAACAATACACGGCTCAACCCAGAACGACGATTTTTGGTATACACGTTGGACGCCTATCGATAATGCTAATGTTCGCAGATATACTAGGTGTACCAAAAACTATGAGTCACTAACAAGACTGATAAAGAGTTGGTTATATTAGCAAAAACTTACCGTTCTTGGATTTTACTACATTTACGTTTTTGTTGTTGTCGATTTTTTATTCCTTTTCAAGATATGAGGCCCTTAGTGTTCAAAAATATTTTGTCGTATATTTTCAAAACTACTTATTTCAGAAAAATTGTTCAAATTTGAAAGCTGTTTACGTCCATCTGCTCTACAAGAACTTTGATATTTATCGAAAAAAGGGTGGATTTGATGAAAGAAGTCATGGGTAAAGGATTTTATCAATTTTTTGAATTATGAACTACTATTGCAAAATTGCATGGTATATTCCTGCATAAAAGTATTAGCATATGCGAAAAAAATTCAAAAAACAACCTCACCTTTATCAATCACTGAACTGTCCTTCTGTGAGTCACTTTCAACTTCGGGACCTAACTCATTGCTATTAAACAGCTGAAACAATAAAATACGTAATTTAGTGGGTAATTTTCAAATCAAATATAAGTTACCCCAAATAAAGTATTACTGTCGAATGTGCGACTTCCATCCAATATTTCTTTTAAATCGTCCAATTCACATTGGGTATTATCCAAATGCAGATCTAGATCGCTCCTGAAACAATCAATAGTATAAGGTGACGGGTCAAAAAAAAAGTCAAAGAGTGCTTTGATTACGAAAACGTACGTCGCATTATTGTTTCTTTATTGGTCAGGATTTTTGACATGACATTCAATGACAAAATTAAAGAAAAATATTGCTAAGACATGCGTTTAAAAAATTCATAGCCATCTTTGATTTACTTTGTTTTTGCAGACCCGTTATAATAACGTAATCAAATCATAATATTAAATATAATTGAGTCTAAAGGCAGGTTTATTCACCTTCTGATAAACTGTCATGTATGCAATCTGACGGATAAAAACGCAATCTGTAATCTCATTCGTCGGCCAGTTATCCGCTGACCAATAGAAATATGGAACGGTAAATTTATCTTGCAGATAAGTACCAGTAAGTTTGTCTGAAGACGAATAAACCGGGCCTATTAAAAAAATCACTGGGCTCATTTAGAAGCAGTTAAGTTTAATAAGTTTAGTACTTAATAAATTAAGTTTTTAAGGGATAAAAAAAGTAATTTCGTGATACATATTAAGCCAAGGTTAGAATAATATGTTTCCAGAGTTGCTAGGAAGCTCATAAAAACTCGGCCTAGCAAAAAGAATTCAGATCATCCAGGAGACCTGGGATCATCCATGTACTTCACAAGAGACCTAGTTTGTAACATATTATTTATTTAAACTATCTAAACCAACCACATTACATATCAATTCAATCCACTGGATACAGAGATGACAACTATCAACTTTGCATTCAATTCTTCAACAATAAACAACTGTGGTGGCGCTGATTCCAGTTCAAACATGGAAATGGCAACGTCGCATATACATTGTATCCGTCGAGCGCTTGTACTTCGCCAGTGTAGGGGAGCAAACACTGGCGACCACTTATTCTCAACCCCTGAGTTCAGGGTGTTCTCCATCAAAAGGAATTGTGAGACTATGCACTATGCCCCAGGCCCTAGGTACCCCCAACGGTAATGTGAGTTAACCATTGACACAAGGGCATCAACAGCGGTACGTCCCAACAAAGTTTCCAAGGAGTCTGTGATGATATTTAGAAATGGAAATAAATGTATTGAAAACATTTAAAGCAGATTTAATATGTGTTTTGGAAAGACTACGTGCGGGGTTGTGAATAGGCAGCACCGAACTGAAGGTAGCAGATGAGTCTATATTAGGTGTGGGTTTCAAATAAACCTACCATTTCTTTTCTGTGGACTTTCGAGATAGAATGCTGAGAGTAAGCAACAAAGAAAAACTCTTCTCGTCTCGCCACCTTCGAATAAGAACTGTAAAGTTTAAATCATTGTCAGCGAAGATACACGAATTTTAGGTAGTACTGAATCGATCGTTAAGGCACACCTAGAAAGACAGCTAGAAGGCGCATGCCGAATAGTCAAGGAATCAACGGAAAACAGAATGGAACCTTTATGGCATACTGTTCAGTCAATTCCAACAAAATTTTCCAATCGAGGGTAGCCAATCAGGATTAATGGAAGAACTGTCTTTAAGCAGGCTTGCGCCATCTTTGGATCGTAAGAGATTGAGTCGTTGAGTGGTTGGTCCGTATACCATCTTAGTAGCCTGAAAGAAGGCCCTGGTGCTGTTGGATTCAGCTAGTTGTTGCATTTCGGTTTATTTTGTTACCCACCATTGGTTCTTTAATGCTCGAGTTCCATTACCATTCTTAATACTTATTACACAGAGTGAGTTTTAAGTATGGAACGTCTCAATTACCTCGAAAACGGCTTGCACGATTTTTATGAATTTTGGTCTGAAAGAGTATTGTAATATGGCCGATAATATGGTAGTATTTACATGGTTGTCAGATCTTTCGTTATTCGGAAAATATCAGAAACTTTGTTTTTTCAAATGGACCACCCTGTATATTATAACATTTCTGGGTTCTGCGGAAAATTCTAGACATATTTCATGTGCAATGTCATATACCTATCTTCAACTGTTTCGGAAATATTGACGGTTGAAAGTTGACTTTTTTTCATCTTTGACACACTGTGAAACTTGAACGGTTGATTTTAGAGCAAAACCGATCACATAATCCTTATCTTAGTTTTTCATCAACTATCATTTGACACCAACTTTGAATTAAATCCGGTCCGGTTAAATCGGTTAAATTTAATCTCTGGTTAAATTTATGGTTCGTGTCAAATGATAGCTTATGAAAAGCTACAGACGAGAAAGTAAAATCGGTTTCGCTGTAAAATTAGCTGTTTAGGTTTGACAGCCTGTCAAAGTTGCAAAAAAGGCAATTTCCAACTGTCAATATTTCCGAAACAGTCGAGGATAGGTATATGATATTGTACATGAAATATGTCTAGAATTTCCGCAGAATCCAGAAATGTCAATATACAGGGTGATCCATTTGAAATAACAAATTTTCTGATATTTCCCAAAAAACGAAAGATCTGACAACCATGAAAATACTACCATATTATCGGCCATATCACAATACCCTTTCAAACCAAAATGCATAAAAATCGTGCAAGCCGTTTTCGAGATAATTGAGACGTTCCATACTTAAAACTCACTCTGTATGTATATTCCTGTGAATAGAGTGTCCACAAATATTAAGAAAATGTGTGACACGCTAGAGTTTTTCAATGTGCCACATAAGAAAATCAAGAAGTGCGAAAAAAGGGCAGTTTTAAGTTAGTAAGTTCAAATTAATAATACTGTCAAGCTTACTGGTAAATTGGTAAATGTTGATACATTAATAAATAAATAAATATATATGTAAGATTTCGAATCATTTAGGCCAGTATCGGCTCCTTCTTTCGTAAAATAACTTTGGTTCCCTGTGAACCAGGCAGCGTTTTGCTTTACATTACATTCCATTTTTTCACCATATTTCAGATGATTTACAAGCTTGAAATAGAGGAAATAAACTTTTCCCCAATTGCCTGATGATATTTTATTGAAAATCCATGTTTATCTTTGTAAAGATAATTTGAATGTGATTACATATTATTTAACTTTGGAAAGATAAGTTAAATTACAAATAATTTACTTCTGAGTTGGGGAATGAAATTGTGGAATTAAAATTAGCCTAACCTCATTTTTGTTTGTTATTTTGTTCATAAACAGGACAGAAAGCAATATAAAATGTCAGCGGTTGACGTGATCGTACCTTGTGACGTCACAAAAAATGGCGCATCGTTCTCGTGTGACGTCAAATTGTCGATGCGAATTTTCCCACATTAAACATAAGTTGATAATAAGTTCTTTTGGATATTTTTTTTTTGTGGAGGGTTATTTAGTGTTTATTAAACTTTAGAAGGTACCTATTTAAGAAGTTCTGAGTTAAAAATGAAGATGTAAGCAAGGGGCCTATTATCCCAACTGCAGTTGATTAGCATGCTCCCTAACATTCCTTGAAATTGGCAATTTTTTATTCTAACCTACCACCAACAAAGTCTCGATTTTTAAGATGTCCTTAGTACTTTTCAAATGCAATACATTCATAAAGTTTATACCAAAATCTCGGTTCAGTACCAAACTAATTTAAAAAGTGCATATGCATTAGGTAGAAGTATTGCTCTGAGGCCCGGTTTATTCATCTTCAGATAAGCTTGCTAATAACTATCTGTAAGAAAAATTTACTGTTCTATAATTTTATTGGTCAGCGAACAACTAGTCGACCAATGGGATTACAAATTGAGTTTTTATCCATCAGATTGCATACCTTACAGTTTATCAGAAGGTTAATAAACTGGCTCTAAATCAAATTCATATATATTTGTAATGCAATTGCAAGTAAAGTTGAAACATTAAAGTAATCCAATCGAATAAATTAAAGCAAATTATGAGCTATGAGTTTAACACTTACCCATCGGAAATCTTTGGGGTTTGATTTTTTGTTGCTACCAGAATGTTGGGGGTACTACTCGGCGCAGAAACCTGACTTGTGCATAAATTGATTTTATCATTTGTTATGGTCTTTCCGTCCGAAGCATTGACGTTGTACATTGAGGGTGACATAAAGCTGCCGATGAGAGTATCGCTGTCATCTTCGTTTTCTGCTAATTCAATTGCATGTTCAATAGTCTGTAAGTAAAACTCGTTAAGTCAAAGCACTAGCAAACGATTCAAAACGTACCACAACATCTGGTTTATCCCAAAATGTAACTTCAGATGTTGAACTTTCTACATTCGAGTTAGCTGACAAGGTCTGAGATCCAGGTGAATCATGAGCAAATTGAGAATTGGGACTGTCAATCTGAAAAGAAGAAAAACTATTTAGTAAAGACTAGCTTTGCTGCAAGCCTCCAGAAAGGCGTACAAAAATCACCAATATTCACAGATCTGAAAAAGTCTGGCTGCCCAATGCTTTGTCTGCCAAAAATATTACATTTTGCGTTGACTATGACAAACACACTACAGCGAAGGTGTTTGAAGACTGGTTCATGTCCAAATTGTTACCGAATATTCAATCAAACACTATAATCGTGACGGACAATGCAAGTTGCCACAGTCAGCAGAACACATTGTGCTGGAGAGTCTAGGGATACATATATGCACAACACTTCCATATATTTTCACAGGGATACATTAGAAAAAAAATTATTAGAAAAGCATTTATTATCGAAAAACATTATGCTGACAATTGGGTAGAAAGGTTAGGCACAAGAATCGCTAACCTTGTTTGAATCTGATTTAACAGGAGTTCAAAAAGATTCCAGACAATAGGTGGGCAAACTGTGTCAAACGTAAAGTGAGTAAAGTATATAGCAAAAGTCTAAGGTTGAATAGAGAACGAAAACGATTTCCCCAGTTCCCCTCCCAGCGCTCCATGCCTCGCTCTACCTCTGCTTCCATAATTTTCATGTTTTTGTGCGACACTAATGGAGTTGTCTCATCTGCAAACAGCACCAGTCTGTCTTTTATGGCTTGATTCATATCGTTTATGTATATAAAAACAGCAGTGGTGCAAGTATTGATCCCTGCGGCACACCCCTACCCACGGCACCCCTGGCAGAGACGACTCCTCCCAAAAAAGTCTGATGGTTCCTTCATGTATCATGTAGATAATTTTTTATTAGGTCTAGGCTATGTTTGAGTAGATTTTTAAAATATGATCTTCGCAGCAAAAACAAAAGAAAGAACATTAGTTTGACAACTAAGTTGTCAAGTATTTATATGTTTTTGTATTCTATGAGCAAGTAGTAACTCTCCACGAGTCAACAAAAAATATTGAAAATTGCGTCTTCCCTGCTCAAGAATCAAAGAAAAAACAAGCCCTCCGCCTATCCAAGTAATTATTTGCTTTTCCAATTTACAGGTGAATAAAAACCCCATCGAAAATCGGTACAGTCCACATACACAAAAATGTAACTTCAGATGTTGAACTTTCTACATTCGAGTTAGCTGACAAGGTCTGAAATGTTGTCTAGCAATTTCTCTCGTGTGAATCGTTCAACAAACAGGCTATTTGGTTGTATACTGTAGAATGCTAGTTTTGCTAGAAGGATCTCATGGGAAATGCAGTCAAAGGCCTTGATGACATGTTCCATAAGCTCGCATACTGCTTCTGTAGTTGATATATTTCTTCTGAAGCCAAATTGTGAATCCGTAAAGATATTATTTGATTCAAAGTCATCATCATCACTCGATACCGAGTATGATTGCCTGCTATTCTATTCTCATTCTCGTCGATTGTGCGTTTTCTGATGGCTATATAAACCAATTCTAGAGCCGCACACTCTTCCACAGTCTTGGCACACCCAGTCTCTGGCAGCATTGTCTCTCCCTCTGTTCTCTCGCTATAATCGTGTATAACAATAACAAACTATTGTGTTATGTACGGCTGACCTGCATACCATCAGGAATAGAGCTATATGCTCATCCCAAACGTCCTGCTCCTGCTTGTCAACTACTTTGGAGGGATGTTCTTGGATTGTCTGGTTGAATTTCTCAACCATTCCATCTGATTTTGGATGCAATGCTGTGGTTCTGGTCTTGTGAATGCCTAGCAAGCAGTTCGCAAAGTTTTTGAAATAGTCGTGACTCAAAACTGCGCCCTTGATTCGAATGAAGTCCCATTGGGATTTCAAACCTAGTGAAAACATTATTGACGAGGACTTTTGCAACTTTAGATGCTTCTTGATTTGGAATAGTGAACACTTTAGGCTACTTTCTAAAATAATCGATGGCAACCAAGATGTATTTGTTGCCACTCCGCGTAGTAGGAAATGGGCCGGCTATATACAGTCGTGAGCATAAAAAGTGGGACACCCGACTGACAGGTCTTGTCATTTTTCGCTATTTTGGTTGAATCAGTCTTTTCTCTAGAATGGATTTTTTGTCAAATATGACAATCC
Source organism: Ceutorhynchus assimilis (assembly GCA_917834065.1). Lineage (NCBI taxonomy): Eukaryota > Metazoa > Arthropoda > Insecta > Coleoptera > Curculionidae > Ceutorhynchus > Ceutorhynchus assimilis. The sequence continues at coordinate 72,396,670 of OU892277.1, forward strand.
CTGTCATTGCCGTAGGTATAGCTGATGCGCTCGTTTTGCAATAGGAAAAAACGGGTGTCCCACCTTTTATGCTGTATATTGTATATTGCCGACTGTATATTGTATATTGCCATTCGTTCGAAAGGCATCCCCACATTCAACTAGCAGGGTCCCAATGAGCCCATATCGCCTTGAAAGTTAAACTTCTAGGTGATATTTCTTGCCAGGTTGGTCTGAATTTTCCCGATTCCTTCGGATTCAAAAATGGCTTGATGTCACTATCTTGTAATTATTGGTCACTTCTAAGCTGCTCGGAACTCCATTCTCGATTCGTTTTAAATCAAACGCTTCTAATAGGAAGATAGGAATGTAACTTCTCCAGTCATCTGGCTACCTGTGCTTTTGGTTGTTTCATGTTTAGAAGCCATTTGAGCGATGCATGGTCTGTTCCAATCAGAAATTCTTGTCCATACAGGTACTTGTAGAAATGGTCAAGGGGCAACGGCTCTGACTATTGCTACCAGTTCCTTTCTTGTAACACAGTGATTTTGCTCGGGCTTGGTAAGCACTCTACTGTGGTATTCAATGACCCTATCTTCTCCATCTTGTATTTGCGACAGGATAGCTCCGATGACTGTGTTGCTCGCGTCTGTGTCCAAAATAAATTTTCCGGAAAAACTACTTGTGCACTTGTTTTTAGATGTCAAATCCAATGATAAAGTCACTATTTCAGTTCAATAAAGGTTCACTGATTGTTCCCACTAATTAGCTAAAATTAATACACCAATTGTCTTGATAATTATTCCACTAATTAGCTCAAACTAGTCCAGTAGTTATCTTGCCAATTATTTCACTATTCAGCTCAAATTAATTCACCATTTATTGTCTTGCTGAATGATCCTACTGATTATCTCAAATGAATGCACCAATTGTCATACTGATAATCGCACTTCTGACACCACATTGTCACAAACTCGAAGTTCACTAAAACTCACTTCACAAACAGTAACAACTTTTGTTAAACTAATTGACTTTATGAAATTCACTTATCAATTATTGAAACGAACACCAGAAATATCGAATTAAAACTAAAACTAAAATTATTACTACGTGCTATTTATAGTCAAAATCGCACTCCGGATCTATCTAGAAAAATATCGATTCGAATATAACAGAATTCCCAGAAAAGGCGCGCTGCTCGACGTAAGCAATGACCTAATTTCTTAGAATCCTGGCCGGGTTGTCGATGCGTTTTCGTTACAGTATTTTGTATTTTGATTGTGTATTTTGATTATGGTATTTTGCTCAAATGGATTATACCTATATATATTTTTATGTATTTTTGAAGTATGAAATTCGAGATGTTACTTTTTATTTTATTATGTTCTAGACAAAATTTTGAATTTTTTTAATATCGTGCTATCTCTCTCTCACACACTGCTGACAGTTTCTCTCCCTCGCTTAGCTTGGAGTCGGGTCGAGCCGACTGTACTACGAGCTGTACTCGAATGAGCTTACCTATTGGGGCGTGACAGTCCAATCTCCATTCACTACCCAAAAAAAAGGTACTGAACGGGCCTAACGAAGTTTTCACTTCAAAAAATATATGGAGAAAAAATATAGGAACATTTTTTTTCAAACCCCAAACTTTTTGTATTTCTACATAACTTTGTTGATCATCCTGAATAATATTTAAAATAGTGAACTTTTCGAAAAATCACTTTTTGTCCCATAATCTAGAAAAGTAGACTCTCAATCCAGGAATCGCCTTGAAAAAGTAACTTTGTCAAAAAATAAATAAACCAGTTTGAAAGATTAAATGGGCCGCACATATTGTTGAACAGTTTATAACATATTAAAGGGGATCAAGAAATATTGACAACAACGTTTTTATTATTTATACAATGTCAGTCAGTCATCTATCCACTATAATCAAACTTCAATACTTACTAATGGTATATCATCTTCCATAGCTGCCTCTTCAATCAACTGTTCAGGAGATAATATTTCAGCCTCAGAATCCAATTCATGAATTGTAGGTCCACCATCATTACTACTTCGACTAGTCCTCCAAAGTCGTTTTTTTTTTGCTGGACTTTCATTTAACATGAGTGGCATACGTTGTTCAACTACACCCATTCTTTGTGAGGAGGATGGCTGTACCATTGTGGACAGAAATTGTATAAGCTAATAAAAACGAACAAAAGTATCCTCATATAATATTTTTAGATAAAAATGTTGTTATATATTGTGCTTTTTGGGTAAATCAATACCAATTGTGTATAAAATTATGACTTCCATACCTTGTTCACTATTCGCTGTTGCTTCACATGCTTTTGTCTGAGCAATGCTAACTCCCTCCATAGAACAGAATTTTCTTGTTTCATTGCAGATAGCTGAGAATCGACAGTTGATTGCCTCCCACGAAGCTGTCTTACTTCCTTCAGGGCGTTATTTACCTCATCTGATCCAGTTACATTTTGTACTTCATTATTTCTATGGGAGGTTTGTGGCTAAAAAATCATTAGGACACTCAGTTTAGAGACTTCTGGAATTGAAATAAATTTCACAAAAATAGTAAATGCACCAATAATTGACAGAATTAGACTATCTTATGGAATTTAAATGTATCTTTGGGGACCCAGTAATTGACACCTATTATCCAATTATTGACACCCCAGTTATTGACACAAAAAACATTTTTTTTTCTTAGTACATGAGTATATAAAATGAGTAATAATAAGCCACACCTACTAGAACTTCATTCATCTGCTCTTTGGAGAAATTTTTTTTGGTGTCGTGTCAGTAATAAATGAAATTCCAGTAATTGACACCTTGTGTACCAATAATTGACACCCATGTCAATAACTATGGAACCAGTGATTTTTTCAAACTCATATGTTGTGCTCATAATAAGATGTGAACGTTCTGTCAAATATTGCACTGTTTTGCTATGATTGCGTTAAATTTGTTATGAGATCCATTCATTGACACATCAGTCAATAATTGGACATGGTCATAATCACTTGATCCAGTCTTTGACACCCACGCCAATCTCAGATAATGTGTTTTACTAATAAATACACATGAAAAAACCTTTTAATCATACTTAAACTCTGCCCTCAAACATATGGAATAAATTAAACATAGATACATTTAGCAATAAAAAATAATATTTGATTTGTTGGCCTTAATAAATCTCTTAATTTTTCTCATCCGACAGGTAACCAGTCTTTTCAGATTTTTAAATGACTGGCAGATATCATCTGATTTCTTTCATAGCTGGTAGTTATTGTTATTATACAGTTTACATTATTGTTTCAATACTGAAACTTCTATTGTTTCGGAATACAAAGCCCAACACTTTATAAGCCCTATTCACAATGTTAACAAAATGATCATTAAATTTTAATGTTGATTCAAAAGTTACTCCAAGGTCTTTGACTTTACTATTTCTTTTCAATGATACACCATCTACATAGTAATCGTGTATAATAATATTTTGTTTTCGAGTGAAACTAACAACTGAACATTTATCAACATTGAGGGACATCTTATTCACACAAAACCAATTGACCAGACAGTCATGATCACATAATACTGGTCTAAACAGTTTGAAATCATCTGCATACAACAAACTGGCTGATGTGGTTACAGAATATGGTAAATCGTTAATAAAAATAATAAATAAAAGTGGTCCTAGCTTACTACCTTGAGGTACCCCAGAGGTCGCAATGAACTGCTCTGATTTAGCCTGTGCAACTTTTACAACCTGAGTTCTGTTAAAAAGATATGATTTCATAAAACTGTAAGCTTCCTTGGAGAATCCGAAATCAACCAGTTTATCTAGCAGAATACAATGGTCTACTTTGTCAAATGCCTTTGCACAGTCAGTATACTATATAACATCTAGCTGAGACTTATTAATTATTGTCTCACACGCATGTTCTGAAAATATACATAGATTTGTGGCCGTGGACTTATCAGGAACAAATCCATGTTGTGAAACTGATATTAATGGTTGGACCAGCTCAAAAAGTTTAATGATTGAATGAATTCAATAATGATTGAAAACAGAATTTTATTCACAGTTTTATATATCGCCAATGGAAATAAAATTCTAGATAATTTACAAACGCTATAATAAAATATACGAAATTTTGTTACCTTTCTCTTAATCTTTTTGAGTAGTTCAGGTTCGTCTCTTTGAAAATAGGGGTGATGAAACTGTATAGATTTAACATCATCTTTTTCTGCCAAACCACAATTTTCCAAGCTCGAGACCTTGTGGAATCCATCTGGAAAAAAAAAGTTTGATAAATTATGTATATGCAGGAATTTGAAAAGTCAATTTAATTTTTATTGAGCAAGGGGTCAGGCTGAACTTTCACGTACGACTCTACTTTAACCCAAAAGCTTCCACAGAAGAATATAACTCCGGACTATATTTTTATGCAGGGACATTTGTATTTTTTCAATTTTTGTCGATTGAGAATTTTTTTTAGGGTAGCGCAATATGTCAACTCCACTATAGACTTCAAATATTCCAGATTTAACCCCATGCGACTACTTTCTTAGGGTGGTTTCAACGGCTTATGGAAATCAAACTATACTTCAAACTGTCAAAGAACTTCGCCAAAGAATTCTCCAGTGTTGGGAGGAAACCAGTCCAGATCAGACCCGAAAAGCTATCGAAAGTTGACGATGACATGTGGAATTAGTAGCTGAAGCTAATGCCGACCAAATAAATATATAATTTTCTCTCTATTAGCATCTCCTCTGAATTCTCCACTTAGGATCAAGTTCAATTGGTTGAAACATCTTTACAATCAGGAAAATCAAACTAGAGTACTTCGAGCAAATATATTTAATATAATTTTAGCCGAGTGCTTTCATCCTCTTAGCCATCCTCAGTGCTAACTGAAAAGAGAGAACAGCAGGTCCGTTGCTTGAAAGTTAGGCGAAAAAATGTCCTTGCTGGAAAGCAATTGCACAGCAGTTTAGATGATGACATTCAAAAAAAAATGTATCAAAGATATAATTATGTATTTATAGTTCAAATCTATTAAAAGTTTAGATTATACTTTTTTTACCTTGATTTGCAGGACTGGCCCCTTAAAACCAATAATATTGATTATTCGCCAGGCCCAAGTAACGCGATAACTTGTCACATTTTATGTATCCCTACTTCAACCTACCCGTTGCAACTCGCACCTCGGCTTCAGGTTGGTGTAGAGTCTTGACAGCAGAACAACTATCGGTAAATGAATGAACTTTTCTGTGAAAGTACCAATGTCATCATTGTTTCACGAAACATTTGATAGTGAAAATCACTAATATGTAATTATTACAATGACATAAAGGGAAACAGGTATGTAAGATACATAGGTATATTTTTATTTTTAATCATTTTATACTTACACAGGTTTAGCTGTCTAACAAAACTGCTCATATTGTTGTGCTTGAAGTATAAGGGCAGCAATTCATACCAAAACTGTGCTTGATTATGAATTATAAAGGTATTTCCACACTGAAAAAAAATTATCTAAATTATAATAATTATAAAGGGAAAAAAGCAACAAAATACAGTACAACCTCGATAATCCGACCATGCGTTAATCCGAACCTCCGCTAATCCGAACAGCGAATGCTCGAAGGCATAATCCGAACAAATCTTGATAATCTGAACAACTGCTGAAAACCGCATTACGCTACGCGCGCTACGTAAAATTTAATACGTAATAATGTTCTCAAAGCCGGATCAGAAGAATCCGAAGAAGAATCTGAAGAAATCGTGCCGACCAACGTGACTTACAGAGAAGCAGTAAAATGTTTCCAGAGTTGTTTAAAATGAGCAGAACAAAATTCTGGAACAGCTGAGAACATTTTTATTCTAAAGCTCGGATTATTCATCTTCCTGGTACCTAACTATCTGAAAGATAAAATTACCGTTTTATAATTCTATTGGTCGGCGGATAACTGGCCGACCAATGGGATTACAGATTGACAACTTATCAGAAGGTGAATAAACCGGCCCTCAAAGAAATGAAAAAGAAGGCGGAAATAGGAGAAGCAGCCAGTATGAAGCAAAAAAAAAGTACATTACATAATTGTTTTACTCATCTAACCTAAGTTAAACTCAGAGTTAATTACGTACATTAATATTTGTCTTAAAAAATAAAGCTTATTTTTGATTATTCGCATATTTAAGGTAAAGTCACTATGCATTTTGATAATGCGAACAAATCGGTAATCCGAACTGACCTTAGTAATAATTAGTTCGGATTATCGAGGTTGTACTGTATTACAAACTTAAACGCCATCAAACGTTCCAACATGACTATCATACGACCATACTATTGAGAGTAGAAAAAGTTTAATTGGGGGGGGGGGGGGGGGACTCAGAGCTGGGCAGTATTTGCATTCCGAAATACCTTTTAAGCCCAATTTATAAACTCACCGTCGAACGTTAACGTTTGCGTTTAGCACGCCGTTACCAAGTGAATATAGTGCAGGAAAAAGTCGCTACCTTCATGATTTTTTTTTTTTTGAGGTATAACCAAATGAAACCTTTATTACATCACTAGATACGTCATTGGACATCCGAAATGGCTGTTTTCAACTTTTTTTAACGGTACCGATTATTTCTAAATCAAAAAATATGTAAAATTTGTGAAAATAATTGTTTCGTACTTTTTTACACATAACTCGTAATATCTCGGAAACTAATTGAGATAATTGAACATTTTTTTTTTTAATCGATGGAGAAAATGTGGACGAACGTAACTGTTCTAATTCGGTTTCCTCGAAATACATAGTTTTTTCTGCATATTGGGAGGAAACTCGGACAGATAGTTTTTTGCAGCACTTTTTTCGGTAAGCGAGAAACTTTTTTGTTTTTAGGAATTTTGCCATACTATCACGTATGAATTAAAGGTAAGGCTCCGAGAAAGTTTTTAAAAAAAACTTCAGTACGATACGATGCCTACTGTTCAAGTTATCGGTACTTGAAGTTGAAAACATCTCTGGCCACGCTACCCTTCTCCCTTGACGCGCCTCCTGTGCGAGTTTCCTCCCAATATGCAGAAACAACTATGTATTTCGAGGAAACCAAATTAGCACAGTTACGTTCGCTCATGTTTCCTCCATCGATTAAAAAAAAATTGTTCAATTATCTCAGTTTCCGAGATATTGCGAGTTATGTGTAAAAAAGTACGAAACAATTATTTTCACAAATTTTACATATTTTTCGATCTAGAAAAAATCGGTACCGTTAAAAAAAGTCGTAAACGGCCATTCCATATGTCCAATGACGCATCTAATGATATCACAAAGGTTTAATCTGGTTATACCTGAAAAAAAAAAAATTTGAAACATTTTTCACCCTATTTCGCTGCACTAGTATCAGAAATCTCATAGACGCAAACGCAAACGGAATCCCGACGTCAAGTTTATAAATTGAGCTTTAGTATTTGAATATTTTGCTGAAACTGCTATTTGTATTTGTGAATGGAAATACTTTTGAAGGATTTGGTATTCAAATACTTTCTGAAAGTATTTAAATACCTACTTTGAGTAGGTATTCAACTACTATTAGAATTATTTAGTAACTTCTGAAAGTAGGTACAGTAGAACTTCGGTAATCCGGACAGATACAGTTCAGGTGGTCGTCCGGATTGTTCCGGATTACTGAAGTTATGCTGATAATGAAGAACAAGTTAATTTTTTAGATTTATACCAACATTAAGTAACTCAAATGTTTCACAAATTAATATATAATATGTATGTATGTACAATAGAAAGTTTCATAGGTATGTAAATTTTGCCGTTGGCTAACAAAAAGAAATATTAAATATTATGTATTTCAATGCAAGAAGTCACAATTCTTTTTGTGTAAGGATCTCGTTGTGGAGCTTTCTTGCTAGTTCTATTTTTTTTTTGGAGATTTTTATTTTTCCCTTGTAAATAAAGAAAAAATTATGACTAGTATTGGGAAACTTAAACCAAAGAAAGCTACTGGTAATGATTGCACACCAGTTTATACAGTGTCCCCCATAATGTTCGCTACATATAGGGAAATTTTTTATTTGTAGGATATGGAATTTTTTCTCATGTGCGATCGATCCTACATTTCCGATAATCCAAAAGTACATTTTGACATTGGTCACGTGATCACTGTTGTGGCGGCAAATTCGAAATTTAGATATGGAAACGCGAAAAGTGGGGTTAGATGGCAAAATTACGAAAAAAGTTATTTGAAAAAAGTGATTAGAACGATGTTTTAGGGCTGCCTGCGAAATTTGGAGGAAAAACAACAAAAAACAGGAAGTTACTTGTTTTTCGCCATGGATCAACTAATATTATACAGTTTTTATTATTGAAATAGTCCAAGTACCTCAATATTTGATGTGTATTGGTAAAAGTCCTAGCGGTACATCAAAAAATCTTGCAAATTGTGATAAAAGCAACAAACTTGGTAAACATGCTTTTAAGACAAGAATAAAACATTTTGCCCGCAGCACCCATCAAAATTCTCATGTGGGCCCATTTATGGGTCCTTGGTGGGCCCATAGTGGGTCATAATTTGAAAAAAAAATTATCGACCAATTTCAATGGGAAAAAACTAATTTTTCGAGTAATTTGGGGATGGTGAATTCAAATTTATGCCTATTAATTAGTTCCAAATAACGGCTGAACCATGAACCCCTAGAGGCAGTTACCTACCTGTATTTATTTTTTATGGTAACTTAAAATCAATATTGGTTAAGGGTCTCATCTTCCGGATCCAGCTGCGGTCTAATTTGAATTTTCGCAAAACAAAAAAAAAATTAATTTAGCTTTCTTTCTCTATGCGTTCTCTTCATTTCCAAAAAAATAATGGTACGATCAGAAAGTTCACCTCTGGTTTGAGCAATCGGCCATACAAGTCTTGCATGCTGGAGTACATACCAAATTGTATCGTCTATAACAAGAGCGCATAGTCCCACAATCTGTTATGCACCCACATCTACCAAGCTCTTTGAAAGCCAACCAAACTGGAGGAAGTTCAGACCACAATGAAACCAGCAAATTCTCAGATTTTTTCCAACCCCATTCCATGGGCCCCATATATGGCCAGCTTGGTAAGATGCCATTCCAATGTGCTCTTTTAGTGCTAAAGAGGACATAGAAATTAGTGTGATAAGTTTGTCACCACGACACAACATCTCCTTTCTTGCTTTATCAATACTTGTAGTGCATGATTGAGGATCATACATTTTAACTGTGAATTCTTCAAGCGCTTGTATATTCATTTCAGAGAGTTGTTCCTCAACTGGCAAAGGCTGTCCCATCCTTGAAAATGCGGTAGTAATATAATCCCCTGTCAAAGCCCCCCACGCGCTTTTTTTCCGTTTAGAAGTAAAGTCACACCCTGTGAAGGCTTGAAATCCACTAAGAGCTGCAGCCTTTTCTACTCCCAAACCATTTGCTATATTGTGAACTGCTATGTACCTTCGCTTGGATCCAACACTAAACTGAATCCACAGTTCTTTTAGACCAGCGAACGGTGAAATGACACAGCAATAACTAATACATCAGTATCTGGGACAGCCTTTTCCTCTTGAGGAACAACTATCTGAGGGCCGGTTTATTCACCTTCTGATAAACTGTCAGGTATGCAATCTGAGGGATAAAAGCACAATATTTAATCCCATATTGGTCGGCTAGGTATCCGCCGACCAATAGAATTGAAGAATGGTTTATTTATCTTGCAGATAGTTACCAGCAAGTTTATCTGAAGATGGGTAAACCGGGCCTGAAATGAATATACAAGCGCTTGAAGAATTCACAGTTAAAATATATGATGCTCAAACATGCACTACTAGTGTTGATAAAGCAAGAAAGGAGATGTTTCGTCAAGGCGACAAACCTGTCACACTAATTCCTACTTCCTCTTCAGCACTAAAAGAGCATATTAAAAGGGTATCTTACCAATCTGGCCATTTCTAGGGCCAAGCACATAATATCGATTGTGTCTTCCATGGAATGGGGTTGGAAGAAATCTGAGAATTTGCTGGTTCCATTGTGGTCTGAACTTCCGCCAGTTCGGTTGGCTCTTAAAGAGCTTGATAGCCTTGATAGAAGTGGGTGCAAAACAGATTATGGGACTATGCGCTGTTATTGTAGACGATACAATTTGGTATGTACTCCAGCATGCAAGACTTGAATGTCCAATTGCTCAAACAAGAGATAAACTATCTGATCGTAATTTTTTTTTTTTCCGTAAATCCAAATATATAGGTATTTGTTTTTGTTTTTAGATCGCAGCTGGATCCGGAAGATGAGACCCTTAACCAATATTGATTATAAGTTAACATAAAAAATAAATACAGGTAACTGCCTCTGAAGGTTCGGGGTTCAGCCGTTATCTGGAACTAATTAATAGCTATAAATTTGAATCCACCATTCTCAAATTACTAGAAAATTCGTTTTTTTCCATTGAAATTGGTCGTCAATTTTTTTTCAAATTATGAGCCACCAAGGACCCATAAACGGGCCCACATGAGAATTTTGATGGGTAGAATGTTTTATTTTTGTCTCAAAAACATGTTTACCAAGTTTGTTGCTTTTATCACAATTTGCAGGATTTTCTCAAATATTGAGGTGTACCGCTAGCAATATAAAACAATCTTAAATTCTTCATTGGAATCCATCCTAGCGAATTAAATAAAAATTGTTGAATAACACATGAAACTTTTCTGTAGCAATACCCTATATCTAGACAGTTACGTAAGGTGTATTAAAATATTTAATAAAAAATCTCAATATTTTCGATTGTTGTATCAACATTAGGTTATTGGAAATCTCAGAAACTGTCAAGATACAGTGTATTGCTACAGAAAAGTTTCCTGTGCTAGTCGAATATTTTTATTTAATTCTCTGGGAATCAATCCAATGAAGAATTAAAGTTTGTTTCACCAGTACACATTAAATATTGAGGTACTTAGACTATTTCACTAATAAAAATTGTATAATAGTATTTGATAAGAGATCCTTGGCTAAAAACAATTAATTTCCTGTTTTGTTATTTTTCCTCCAAATTTCGCAGACAGTCCTAAAACATCGTTCTTATCACTTTTTGCAAATAACTTTTTTCGAAATTTTGCCATCTAACCCCACTTTTTGCGTTTCCATATCTAAATTTCGAATTTGCCGCCACAACATTGATCACGTGACCAATGTCAAAATGTACTTTTAGGTTATCGGACATACAGGATCGATCACACATAAGAAAAAATTCCATATTCTACAAATAAAAAATTTCCCCATATGTAGCGAACATTATGGGGGACACTCTATATACAATGGCTGTGTTTAACGGGACCTAGCGTAAACCCGCTAGCGCTGAAAGCGCCAGAAGGCGCTAACTGTAGCCGTTGAACAACCTATTTATATTTCAAGATTTTTTCTAAACTCTAAACATAACCTAACAAAACGCTAATAAGAATTTTGTGTTTAATGACATCGGTATTTCGATAATTTTGAATATTCATGTCGAAAATTCGAAAATAAAGCAGCTCCCACCAACATCAACCTAAAACCAAAAGAAAAAATATGTAATGTTAGGTTACGGGTTAGGGTAGATTAGACATTTATGACATTTCATACTAGCGCTAACAACAGCCAACTGAAAATAGCACTTTTCAAATGAGCTAAGTAAGCTGACAGGCGCTTTTGCGCTAACTAGTCGTTTATCGGTCAATTAGCCGAAAGCGCTTGCAAGCGCTAACACCCGCTAAGTCCCGTTGAACACAGCCAAGGGTTGTGCGTATATTATGTCTGTACCCCTGGAAATTATTTTTAACATGGCTATTAAATCTAGTCAGTTTACTGACCAATTAAAGTGTGCTAGTATCACTCCAATTTATAAAGGAAATGGGCGAGGGAAAGGGGGATGAAAATTCTGTTGAGAATTATAGACCCATAAATGTATTAAATTCTATGGCAAAAATATTTGAAAACAGACTTTACAATGATATACTTGAAACATTTAAAAATAATTTTGCTAAGGAGCATGGTTTTTTGCCTGACAGGTCCACAGTTTTTGCAGATAAAGCTGCTCAAGCAATTCTTAATAAAAACCAATTGGATGTGATAATGACGGACTGCGCGAAGGCGTTCGAGTGGATCATGGTCTTCTGGTCAACAAATTAAATGCATTTGGTTTCTCTGAGAGTGCCTGTAATCTTATGTTCTCTTACCTATTACATAGAAACCAACAAGTGAAAGTTGGAAAAAATCTTTCAAGGAGTTTTATGGCTTCATCAGGCATTCCTCAGAGAAGTAACCTGGGACCTCCTTTGTTTGCCATTTTTATAAAACAGATTGATGGTAAGGGAATCTGATATTGATTTATTTAATACAAATACCTTTGCCATAAGATCTCTTTTTTAATACGTTTTTTTTTTTTTTAATTTCTGTTTTTCTTATTTTATATTTTTTATATTTTATATTTTCTGTGTAACATAGTATAAGCCTAACTTTTTGTGTGTCTTTTTAATTTAGGCATAGTGGATATTAGGGTATCAGTAAGCACTCTTGTATTGTAAGTACCTGTTAAAGGTGTATGTAGGAGTATAAATAAATAAATAAATGAAAAATTGAAAGAAAAAGGGTACTTGCATGAAAAATTAAATTGATTATTGTTTATTGCAAATACGATTATTCCAAAAGTTATACAAATATTAAGTTTTGTATAAATATACATATATTGAGCATGTGTGACGTCATAGGATATGAAAAATAAGTACATTTCAAAGCGTTGTATCTCCATCAATTTTTGACTAACAAGAAAAAGAAAAAACATGTGTTAACTTATTTTTTATTGACTAACGATATTAGCAATAAAAAAACTGATGCAAGGGGCCTATTCTGATATGCCGTTTTTTTTCGTACCCTCAAAGCCATTCAAGAAAATCGGCAAATCATTGGCAAAGTGATTTTGGTAACAGAAAGAGGCTCCAATTTTGCTATAACTGCCCAATGCAAAAAATGTATTCCCACAAGCAAGTATATGAGAGGCTGATCTAATGTTACTACAAATTTTTCAAAACATTTAAGAACCTAAGATCCTCAAGAGCATCAATATTATCTTGGATTATAAAAAGTACGAGAAGAGTGCAAATATTGCCCAAAGCAGGCGAATACAGACTATAGCATCCTCATGTAACGAACCTATAGCAACTAATATAAAAAAAAAACAACTGGATCTTAAATCTATGTAGCTTCTTAGGCATGGGACAAAAAATATCACAAGAATGATTTGAGAAAAGAATAATAAAATGTATTACTAATAAAATGTCTGCCTTATCGATAATCGAAAATGTTCCATGGGTTTAATATACAGGGTGTCCCAGGGAAAACAGTCCACCCCGATTTATTGGGTTTGAGATGAGAATCTAGGAAAACGCTCGGACACGTCGATGTTTGATTTGAGGGGGAACTATTTTTCAGTTTTTTTCATCCCCGTAGCTTCAATAGGGGTGGACTGTTTTCCCTGGGACACCCTATATATTAAAGTCATGTCCAGGAAAACTGCTGTGAGGCGAATTTCCGAATCATGTTAAGCAATGTTTGAAAATATTAAGATTAATTTGGAATGTGTACAATATACAGGGTGTTCCTAAATATCATGTACAAACGAAAGGTTTGGTTTATTTTATGACTAAAATTTCTAATAAACATAGGTGCGCAAACGCTTCGTTACCGATCTACAGGGTGTACAAATTTTGGGATTTTTTTAGTTTTTTCTTTATAGCTCCTGCATTTTTTGCAAGATTTAGCTCAAATTTGGACTATAGGTTACGCAATAAGAACAGAATGATGTACATGTCAAACGTTTGCCAGAATCTACAGGGTGATGTTTTTTCAGGGGTCATGCCACCTTTTCTGCCCATGAACTTTTTCGCGGTGCGCCGCTGGTCGATTTTAAATAACAAAATAATTTTCCTACATTATTCAGAAACTTTTTGTTCTCTTGTAGTCTTTTCGTATTACCGACGCTTATCGAGAAAAAAAATTAAAAAACAAATACATATCTAATATCTGTAGTTAGCTAGATGAATTTAAAATGAGTCAATAAACCTTTTCTACCTACAGTGACGACAATAGAGGTCCCGCAGCTATATTTTTGCTCATTTTCAATAGGAATCTAGAGGTAAGACGCCCCTCGCCGCCATATTCTTGCTCATTTTCAATATGAATACATCCAAATTTCAACACCCTGTACATCGGTAACGAAGCGTTTGCGGACCTATGTTCATTAGAAATTTTAGTCATAAAATAAACCAAAGAATCACCCCCTTCGGTTTGTACATGATATTTAGGAACACCCCGTATATTATACAGGGTGTCCACTTAGTGCGATGCCGATATCGGACGATATCTCCTTACAGGGTGATGCAAGAAAAAAAAATTAAATTACAAAGTTGTTTGATACTCTAATATGCATTAGTTGAAAGTATTTTTGAATATACAGGGTGCTCCGTTTATGGGGTATGCGACAGAACTATGATATTATGATGATGTTCTAAAAAATTTGTCCAAAGAAAAAGATCGAGTGTATAAACAATTTAGATCCAGCAATATCCAAGAAAGGGATCAAAAATGAGAGCAGTACAAAATCTGTCGTAATAGATATGCAAACTCTCTTAAGAATAAAGAAAAGCTTTATTTTGAAAATAAAATTGACAAAAATAAGCAAAATCCAAAAGAAATGTGGAAATACTTGAAACAACTAATTATTCCATCAAAAAACCAAATATTTAACAACATAGAATTTTTTATTGATAATCAGAAAAAAATTGAAACAGATCCAATGGTAATTGCAAATTCTTTCAATCAGTACTTTATTACTAGCATTGTTGACATTTCTATGAGTATTTCCACAGCCCAACAGTGGTCTCCAGCTGGTTATGAACCAGTTTTGTGTGGCTTAGCTAGCTTTAGAGAAATAACATTTTCTGAACTGAAAAAAATTATTTTTTCTTTGGATAAAAATAATAAGGGTGAAACAATAAGCAGCGAATTTCTTAAGCAGTCTTTGTATTCTATAGGTCATGACATTTTGAATTTTATTAATGCATCAATAAAGTCTGGTATATTTCCAGATCAGCTCAAGACCAGTACAGTTACGCCTATACCAAAAGTTTCAAACACAGAAAATGCTGCAAATTTTAGACCGATAAACATGTTACCAAGTCTCGAAAAAATATTAGAATTGGCAATTTATGATCAATTAGTTGAATACTTCAATGAAAATCATCTTTTTCTCGACTATCAGTCTGGTTTTCGCAAAGGCCATTCATGTGAAACCGCACTACAACTTATTATCTCAGAATGGAAAAACTGTTTAGATAATAATCAGTATGTTGTAGCTGTCTTTTTAGACTTTAAAAGAGCTTTCGAGACAATAAATAGAGAAACACTGTTGAATAAATTAGAATATTATGGAGTTACTGGGCTGGCATTGGGCTGGCTAGGATCTTACTTGAGTAATCGGTTTCAGAGGGTTAGGGTGTGTGATTGTATGGCAGATTTACTTTTAAATGATATGGGTGTCCCACAGGGTAGTGTTTTGGGCCCTCTTCTATTTATAATATATTTGAATGATATTAGTTATGTTCCAGGTATGCATAGAATCAACTTGTTTGCTGATGATACACTTATTTATGTCACGGATACGGAGTTAACAAGGGCACAAGAAAAAATTAACGAATCGCTAGAAAATATAGAAGAATACTTAAGTATTAGCAAACTAAAATTAAATGTCTCTAAAACTAAAGCTATGATTATAACTACCGAAGCTAAACATAGGAATATAAACATAAATTCAATAAATATTCAGATTAATAATTGTAGGATTGAAATTGAAAGTGAAATAAAATATTTAGGGTATCTGATAGATAGTAAACTTCGATTAGATAAACATGCTGAATATATAATATCAAAGATTTCAAAGAAGTTGTATTTCTTCATTAGAATTTCAAAATCACTTTCTTTAAACGCTAGACTCACATGCTATAACTGTATTATCAGACCTCACTTTGACTATTGCGCTACACTATTGTACTTATTTAATCAAAACCATACTTCAAAATTACAGAAACTACAAAATAAGGGAATGAGGTGTATTCTAAAGTGTAATAGATACACACCAATTAGCACTATGTTAATAACTCTGCAATGGCAATCAGTTCGTGATAGGATTTATTACTTGAGTATGACATTTATATTTAAAATTACACAACAAAATAATAGACCAATCTATTTTGATAAATTTCTTATTCGCAATAATGAAGTACACAACTATGGAACTAGATCAAGAAATAACTTCCACATTACAAGAACTAACTTAAAAAGTAGTATGAACAGTTTATTTAATAAAGGTTTAGACGCATTCAACAAGTTACCTATGGAACTAAAAAATCTACCAAATGTAAATAGATTTAAAAGATTTTTGAGCCAGCATATGCGGAGAATGTAGTTAATATTAATGGTCTTTAATAGTTTTGTGAGATTGAGATGACACTTTGTGATATTGGTCTATGAAATCATCCTATTGTCCTATTGTATATTGTATTGAAATAATTATGTGTAATAGTGCATTCTTTTACTGATGCATGATGATGTAAATAATTTATTTTGTGCATTGTAATCTTGTTTTGTATATTAGGCAAGTCCTACAATAAAGATACTTATATTATATTAGAACTTTGTTATTTTAAATGGAACACCCTGTATGTGATTGCATATTTAAATTCTACGTAAAATTCTGAGCAGATTTTATGTAATATACCCTATACCCAAGTTCAACTACTTTGGAAATAATGACAGTTGAAAATTGACTTTTTGCAACTTTGACCGGCTGTAAAACCGTAACGGTTAATTTTAGAGGAAAACCGATTTTACATTCCTATCTTAGATTTTCATAAACTATCATTTGACACCAATTTTGAATTTAACCAGATATTAAATTTAACTGGAATTTTTAATCATGGATTCCATGTTTTTCCAAGTTTCCATATTTATTTTGGGAGTGACTACTGCACTGTCCAGACAGTGCTGACTGAAAACTATCTGCACTGACCAGACAGTGCTGACTTAAATCTATCAGCACTGTCTAGACAGTGCCGACTGAAATCTATCTGCACTGTCCAGACAGTGCCGACTAAAAACCATCTGCACTAACAAAACCATGGAAAAAGATAATACCATTGAAGACCTTCAAGGAAAATATGAGGTTTTGAACGAAGATCACAGAATACTCAAAAGTGATATAGAAGATAGAGACAACTTTATTGCTAGACTGAAAAGAGGATCAAGAAGTTTTGAAGATGAGGCGTGTGATAGGGAAGAACAGTTGAAGAAAAATATAGAATCTCATGTGAAATTGATAGAGAAATTGAATCAAGAGATAAAACAACTGAAAGAAGAACAGAACGTGAAGCAAACAGAAATCAGTGACACAGAAGTTAAATACGAAATACAAAGACAAAATTTAGAAGAACTGAAAAGCAAAAACCACAAAATGGCTACGAGTATAACGAATCTGCAATCTGAAATAGCAAAACTTGTTTCTGAATCAAGAAGTGGCAAAATGGAAATCGCTGAATTGAATGAAGCACTACAAAGCTATAAAAATGAGCATAAAGCTATAAAAGAAGAAAACCTCTTGCTATTAGAAAAGATGAAAGCACAGAGTACGACCTGTAACCTTCTAGAAGATATGATGGATAGCGCAGATCAAACTGAAAAAGATCGAACTATAAATAATAAAGAAGAAATCATAGCTAAAATGAAAGAGGAGGTAAAAGAACTCAAAGAAATTAATAAAAGTATGACAGTTTCCATAAGTGTGTTGGAAGAGGAGAACAAAAGGCTAGAGAAAGAGTTGAAGGAATTACAAATGGAGTTTGACCGGATTTTAGCAGAACATATTTCATCAGAAAAATCACTGGTTGTAAATGATACAGAATCGAAAACTAAAAAAACTACAAAAGTAATCACTAAAAATACGCACAACAAACTAAACGTTAACTCTACCAAAAAACAAGCAAACATCACCAATATTCATGACGCAAACATCATTACTAATATGAATGATGCTTATCCCAGTGATTCTATCGAAGTTGGGTCAACTATAAACTGTAACTTAATCACTAGTTCTCAAAAAAAACATAAGATATTGTTTTTAACAGACCAGTATGGAAAATATTTGTTACCCTATCTTGAAAGTCACCTTTCTGATAAATTTGACGTACAGATTGTGACCAAACCTAATGCTTTATTCATTGACGTGATAGGGGGGCATGAAGAATCAATTTCCAAAATGTCGAGCTCGGACTATGTTATAGTAATGGCGGGGCTAAATAACAATAACGTGAAACTGAGTGATATCACCCTAATTGCCAATACTTGCTTCTACACCAACCTAATTTTTTGTACCATACCTGCAAAATGTACTGATGGTTTGCCATATTGTCATGTCGACTATGTAAATGGTAAGATAGTAAATGCCGTTTAAAACCTAAAAAAATTTGTTAGCAATATCAATTGTCTTGACCTATCCAACAGATTTCGATACTCTGACTACTCAAAGAATGGCATTTATCTCAATAATAAAGGTCTTACTAAATTGGCGTCGCTCGTGAAAAGTATAATCTGTGCCTTTGGTATGTTACCTTCGCAATCCTTCTTAAAGCCAATCAGTTTGGGCAATTATGATAACTATTCTAAAGATAACACCAGTCAGGTTGATGTCGGGTGCACAAATAAACTAATCCAACAAAATTTTTCCCAAATTCTGGGACCTGCAAACCATCCGTAGTTAATGACAGTACTGATGCAGTTTCACTATTTTATCAAAACTGTCGTGGAGTGAAAACCAAACTTGATATCTTAAGGACTAATCTTTTGGATAGCTGTTATGACGTAGTTGCATTGACGGAAACTTGGCTAAACGATAAAATATTTACATCAGAATTTTGTCCAAAAATCTTGATATCATTTAGAAAAGACAGAAATAGTGTGATAACTTTGAAAAAACAGGGTGGAGGTGTATTTTTGGCTGTAAAAGATAGGTTTAAGGTAGCAGAATTTAATATTTTTGATGAAGAACAAGAGGCGATTTGTATACAACTTAGTTTAGCCAATAATAGGTATTTATATTTAGTTTTAGTTTATATCGTACCTGACAGTCCACTAGACGTGTATGAAATTTTTTTTGAAAGATTGGAATTGGGTTTATTGGGCAGGGCAGATACGGATTTTATTATACTGGGTGATTTCAACGTACCAGGGTTTAACAATGACACCTCGACCAACAATATTGTAAATAATCTAAAGGCATTTCAAGCTTTCAACAATCTTTCTCAATTCAACAGCATACAAAACAACAATGGTGTACTACTGGATCTCGTTTTTGGATCATTTGATTGCTTGGTGGTAGAACAGGCTGAAGAACCGCTGGTAGCAATTGATAGTCACCATCCGTGTTTGGATATTAGACTGTCAATTAAGACTTCTCAAAGCTGTAGACTGGTCCCTACTACCAAATTCAATTTCAAGAAAGCCAATTATCTTCTTATGTATGAGCTGTTTCAGGAACAAGACTGGGATGATTTATGCGATTTCACAAATGCTAATCTGGCAATTGATGCTTTTTATAAAATAATACACAACATATTTGAGAAATGCGTACCAAAGTCTACACAAAAAAGTAAGAAGTATCCAACTTGGTTCAACAATGAAATAATAAAACTTTTAAAGCAAAAACACACATGCTTTTTGAAATCTCGTAAATACAAGTCTCAGTTTTGGAAAACCAGATATAACGGTTTGAGAACCTTAATCAGGAATAAAATTAAAACAGCCCATGCTGAATACTTGGTGGATGTTGAATCAAGCTTGAAATCTAACCCAAAACTTTTCTGGTCATATCTTAAAAGCTTTAAGGAAAGTCCAGAGATTTCGGATAAAATGGCGTTTGAGAATGAAATATTCTCGGGAACATTCAACATTGTTAACGGCTTTGCAAAATATTTCAAATCTGTGTTTATCAGTAATGATAATATTGCCGATCACACCAATGCAAATAATGCTAAAACATACTTTTGTGATGCAGAAATATCTGTTTTAGACATAAAAAAAGGCTTTCAAAAAACTTAAACCAAACAAGTCTATTGGCCATGATGGTATTCCTGCATTTATACTGAAAGGGTGCAGTGAATTTTTACTTGTTCCTTTATTCCTTTAAAAATCTTGTTTAATCTTATGCTTAAAACCGCCACATTCCCAGAAAAATGGAAACTTAGTAAAGTGATACCTATACACAAAAGTGGTCCTAAACAAGATATTAAAAACTATAGACCCATAACAATAGTGTGTGCAATCTCAAAAATATTTGAAATTGTTATATTTGAATTGCTTTTCAATGAAGTATCACTTAAAATATCTCCCAATCAACATGGTTTCCTACCAAAAAGGTCCACATTTACAAATCTAACAATCTTTACGCAATATATACATGAAGCATTGAATAGGAAAACACAGGTAGATGTTATCTACACTGACTTAGAAAAGCATTTGATAAAGTAAGTCACAATACTATTTTGGATGGTCTGGAGGCAATGGATGTTCCTCCATACCTGAATAATTTAATTCAATCTTACTTAGGAACAGACTCAAGTAAAAGGTCTCAGTTTGTAGAATTGAAAGGTAGTCGGTCTACTCTTTTTGTTAGTTCTTCTGGTGTGCCCCAAGGGTCAAATCTTGGGCCCCTTCTTTTTGTTATTGCTTTCAATAAAATTCTTTGCAAAGTCAAAAATGTGGAATCATTGGCATTTGCCGATGATTTTAAATTATTTATTGAAATCACCTCGATTGAAGATTGCGAAATTCTTCAAAGAGAATTACAAGATTCAGCGAGTTATTGTCAGAAAAATAGCTTTAACTTAAATTTGAACAAATGCTCCTGTCTCAGTTTCAGTCGTAATAAAAACCCAATTGAATTTGACTATACAATAAATAATGAAAAACTAAAACGTGTTTCTGAACAAAAGGATTTGGGTGTAACTTTTGAAGATAATCTTTCATTTTCTTCTCATATTATTTCGAAGATTGAGAGTGCCCAGAGAGTTGCCGGGTTTATCTGTAGAAATACTAAACAGTTCAATATTGATGTCAGCATCCACCTATTTGATAGTCTGGTATTACCGATACTGGAGTATGGTAGTATAATTTGGTCCCCTCAGTATCACATTTGGATAAGTATTATCGAGGGAGTCCAAAGAAAAATTTTGAAGGCTATGCACTTTAGAAAGTACGGATTTTATCCACAAAGAGGTTGTGACAATGACTTCTTGCTAGGTTTATTTAATAGACTGTCTCTAAATCAAAGAAGAACTAAAATATTTCTCGCAACAATGTACAGAATACTAAAAGGTTATGTTGATTCTCCAGAAATAGTCGGTCAACTTCCTTTTGCCATAAATCGTGTCAACTCAAGAACAAAAAATGTTTTTTATTTAGCTTACCCATGGACGAATTTATATAAAAGCTCTCCAATATATAATTTGTGCAATATGTTCAATAGATATGCTTCAGATACTGATATTGATAGCACTACCTACAGACAGTTCAAACGAATAATTGACTTAAAATTACGCAATAGTTAGCATGTAAGTTTCGTGTGTACTGTTCGTGTTTAATGTTGGTTTTACTTGCATTTATGTCGTTTACATTTTCACGTTGGATGTTGTAATAGTTATTAATTTGATGACATTTTACATACTTTTAGAATAAGCATAGGTATCTGTAATTGGCTTTTTGGCTGTAGATACTGTTTGAAATAAATAAATAAATAAATAAATAAATAAATCACAGTTTAAAAATTCCTCGTAACTATAGAATGCTCTGTCTATTAACAATTTTTTACAGGCATTCCTGAATTGTTCTGCTGGTAACTCCCTCACACACCCTGGCAGCTTGTTAAAAAACTTCACCGCCAGATACCCAGGACCATCTTGACAACGCTTAAGCCTACGATATTGCACTATACAATTATCTTTAGTAGCCGACTGGTTTCGTAATAACAAAATGAATCTTAATGTAGGAAAATGTGCAGTGGTGACATACACTCGTAGAAAGTCATATTTTGTTGAAGACTATCACATTAACGGAGACCAACTTGAGAGAAAAAGCACAATTAAAGATCTCGGAATTCATTTTCAAACAAACGCAAGGTTCAACACCCACTACTGCGACATTGTCAATAAAGCATATCGTGCATTGGGGTTTGTACTGCGCAATGGCAAAAACTTTAAAATAAATACTATGGTAAAACTTTATAATGCCCTAGTGAGACCTCACATGGAGTACGCTTCAAGCTCGGCTTCAAGCATCTGGTCACCTAACTCAGACCTAATTGAGAAGGTGCAAAAACGATTCTTAAGATATTTGTATGTAAAGGAAAATAATGAGTACCCATATATGGTCTCATACAAGACAATGCTGGAAACCTTTGAGATTCAAACATTGTTCGATAAAAGGAATAACCAAGCAATGGTTTTTATATATTATATAATTAACAATATTAAATACAAAGACTGTGATCTAATTAACTATATTTCATTGAGAGTACCAAAGACTAGGCTTAGAATTACTGAAAAAGAATATTTTTATGTAGATAAGACAAATAGCACGTCGCCAGTGAATAATATGTTGAGAGTTTGTAATAATATTTTAAATGAAATGGAAAATGTAGATATATGCAATGTGGGAACTGCTGAGATCAGGAGATTGCTCAAATACCAAAGATAAATGGTGATAAATGGTTTTAAAGTAAATATGGACTACCTTTTTTTTTTGTTTTTTAACTGTTTTTATAAGTATATTGATGTCAATTTTATTTTTTTTTGTTTTTCAAACTTTAGTAATAAGTCTAGTTGTAAGATCTCTGACATGTAATTACCTCTGTGTGTTTGTGGGATGTACCTTTAAATAAAATAAAATAAAATAAAATATTTCGGGTATCATGTTCATGTACACTACTATATGTTTGGTAGTTATTTTGATTAGATTTCATGTAGATAAGGTTTTCAAGAATGTAATTCGAGGGAAACGTGAGCACACGTAATTCGACAAAGGTAGCCCTGCAGTCTTCCCTGTATCTCAATCCTGCCACAACCCGTACCGCCCTCCGTTGCAGGGCAAACACCCTCCACCATTGGGAAGCATGGCCCCACACCAGGCAGCTGTAGGTCATTAATGAATGGAAAATGGCAAAATAGGCTGTTTTCAAAACAATGGCAGACACGTTGTTGGCCAAGCCTCTTAGAGCAAATACACTGCTTCTCAGTCGGCCACATACACTCTCAATGTGGCAATCCCACTTGAGAGTTGGATCCAGCCAAACTCCCAAGAACTTCACTCGATCTGTGCCCTCATTCACCTCACCAAGCTCCCTCAAAGCAAATACTATAGTTTGTGTTTTTTCCCTGTTAAGAAAGAGTCCGTTTGCTGCGAACCACTCACCTGTCAATCTCTGCGCCCGCAATAGCGCCCCCTGACTCTCATTCAGCGAACCACCCCTCACAGCAACTGTTGTGTCATCAGCAAAGAGAGTAAAACTGGATGCCTGGTCACTCAATGGTAGATCGTTGGCATATATCAAAAAAAGTAAGGGACCAAGAATGGAGCCCTGCGGCACTCCGACAGTAATACTTCTCCTCGCTGATAGCCCCCCAGCTGTCTTCACTATCTGTGTGCGCTCACTGAGATAGGATCTTATTAACTGAATACTATTTGGATGAAAATTATAATATTTGAGTTTTTTTAACAGAAGGCTATGGCACACACAGTCAAATGCCTTACTAAGGTCGCAGAGCAGTACTGAGCTGTATTCTCTCGCTTCAAAAACCTCGCTCACATATGATATTAAGCTTTGGATGCCTTGTCCAGTGTTCTTCCCCTTACGAAACCCAAACTGGCTCTGGGTAAAGAGGTTATTTGATTCGAAGTATTTGGTTATTTTTATGGCCATACATTTTTCATATATTTTTGAGAAAATTGGCAGCAGAGAAATGGGTCTATAGTTCTTAACACTTTGTGGATCTCCCTTCTTAAATACAGGTATAACCAAAGCTTCTTTTAATTTTTCAGGAAAAACACTGGCACCCAAGCAGAGATTGACAAGCTTTGTAAGTGGGACAATAATTAGATTTTTTATTGTTTTTATTAATTTAGTGTTCAGTCCTGTGATATCGGTACTGTTCTTATTTTTTAGTTGACAAATGATATCTCTAACGTCAGTAAAGCTCACTTCATCAAAAGTAAAAACATTATTATTCTCAGGCATTCTCAAAAATGAGAGAGGATCTCTATCAACAAGTTCTATATCATTATACAGTTTTTCAGCTATTTCAGAGAAATAATTGTTGAAATCATCTGCCCGAATACATAATGGTCTTCTGATGATGATTTAGCTGTTTTTACCCTAGTTTTATTGATAATCTCCCATGTTGTTTTTATAGGATTATTTGAATTGCGGATCATAGTATCATTGGCCCTGACTTTTTTATTTTTTATAGCATTTTTATATATCTGGCGGTAGTTTCTTAGTTCGATTTTATTGGCTTCATTTTTATATTGATTGTACACTTCACTGAGGAAGTTCAAGTGTTCACGCATATTTCTTAGATCATTGTTAAACCAAGTGATGTTATTAGCTTGATCGGATCATTGTTAAACCAAGTGATGTTATTAGCTTGATCCGATCGTACTATATAAGTTTTTTGTGGGAATTATTTTTGTTATAAGTTCGCGAGTGTTTTTTCAATGGTACCTAAGAGCCTAATTTTCACAGGTCAGGTCGGGGCCAAAAATTCATTCCAAGTTACCCATAAACACAAATGTCGCATACAAAATTTTTTATTGTTTATTTTATTTTATCTTGTGTTTTCTAGTTTTAATTTTTAGTATAGTTCAGTACCAGTAAGCACTCTTATATATGTAATTACAATTTATTGTGTATATGTGAGAGTATAAATAAATAAATAAAAAAAAATAAATAAAAAAATACAAACAACATTGTTCCTACAAGCGTGTTGAAAGTAGTACTTTTTCGCACGCATTTCCTTGCTCAAAGTTACACTTCCGCACTCCGTGAAAAGTACCTACTACTTTGCGCACGCTTGTAGGGAAAATGTTGTTTGTATTTGGTATGCGACATTTGTGTTTATGGCCACCTTCGAATGAATTTTTGGCCTCGACCTGACCAATGAAAACTGACACTCTTAGTACTATTGAAAAAACAATAATTTTGTAGACTTATTACAAAAACAATTAATAATAAACTAAATCCCAGCAAGGACTGCAACTCGGACTGCAAGCCATTCTGAATATAACTATAACTTTATATGATTATGATAATGAAATTATCTGGACAGTGCAGCTGGTTCTTAGTTCGCACTGTCTGGACAGTGCAGATAGATTTCAGTCGGCACTGTCTAGACAGTGCTGATAGATTTTAGTCGGTACTGTCTGGTCAGTGCAGATAGTTTTCAGTCGACACTGTCTGGACAGTGCAGCAGTCACTGCCATTTATTTTTTATTTTTATTTTGAGGTTAGAATTAAAAAAAACAGCAGTCAAATTAATTCTCAATAAACTGCCATGGATGAAAACTGGAAAAAATCCTTTCATGTCTGCAAACTTAATTCTTGCCGGTTAACTTAGTTTGGGTCAGAAATCAACTGCAAATTGCAACAGCACTTCTCTATATAATATATAATACATAGGTGTATATTATGGGTTCGTTCATATTAGGTATAGACTCAGGTATACAGGGTGTCCCAAAAAGATACCGACAAACTTTAAGGGGTAGTGAGGGACATCAAAACAAGCATTTTTGTTTATATAAACATATGTCCG
The DNA here is from genome assembly GCA_917834065.1 of Ceutorhynchus assimilis. Lineage (NCBI taxonomy): Eukaryota > Metazoa > Arthropoda > Insecta > Coleoptera > Curculionidae > Ceutorhynchus > Ceutorhynchus assimilis. Next base: position 72,422,619 of record OU892277.1, read on the forward strand.
CAAATGATTAATTTGGGCTGTAGAGCAAAAAAACTGTTTGGTACTTTTATTCTTCGCAATAAATAAATCACTGTTTACTTATTAATTTTACTTTATTAACAAATAAATTATGGTTTACAATAATTGTCCAAAATGTTGACCATTTACTTCAATGCAAAGATTACACCGTTGGGTCATTGACTGAAAAGTTTAGTCTACGAAATACCTGTTCGTAATGACAAAGATCTGTTAGCAAGGATAGTGGCGAGTTGTACCCACGTGGAAGTTATTCCCGGAATATTCCAAAGGGTTCGCGAGTCAATGACCCGACGGTGCAATCTTTGCATTGAAGTAAATGGCCAACATGTTGAACAATTATTACAAATGATTAAAATTATTGCGAAGAAATAAAGTACCAAACAGTTTTTTTCGAGGTTTTTTTGCTCTACAGCCCAAATGGCTCATTTGCGGACATATGTTTATATAAACAAAAATGCTTGTTTTGATGTCCGTTACTACCCTTTAAAGTTTGTCAGTATCTTTTTGGGACACCCTGTATATTTAGATAGAGAATAGGTATTTGCAGACATTTTATGAACTATTCTGACTTCAACAAAAACAAAGCGAATATAGAGACGGTATTTGTATATAGGTTTATACATATTCATATTACATTAGAGAATAATTGTTGACCGATTTTTAACTAGTTAATTTTCAAGGTAAACCCACCCAGTCATCTACCCTTCTTTGCAACAAAAATTGTAATTTTATGCCTCATTTAAACAACAATTTTAATCAAAATGAATCCAAAAAATCGAGCAAAAAATAATTTACTTGTCTCCAACCAATTAGATGGTCCGTCTCTGGATCGTTGACAATCTTCCATAACTTGGTCAGAAAGGCTGGAATTGGAATATTTGCGTCTTGTAACACCTGCATCATCTGCTTTCTCTTCAAATAATTTTATTATAATTTTGATCGGATTTATTTATCTACGTTTTCATTTGAACTAGTTAAAGCACAAAGCACAGATGTTGTTGACAATTGGCTTTTTCAATACTTGTATCAAAATTGTCAAATTTTCTCATATCGCTTTCGACTTTTGCCTCCAAAGTGCACTCGATTGATCAAAAGCGATCCGAGTCTAGGGATACTATTCTAAATGACGACCGCTGGGGCGAGTTCAGAAATAACACACCGGGTGTGAGTGCGATTTTATGGGTGTGACCACAGCCTCCTATAGTTAACAAGCCATGAAATTGGAAATGACGGCAACGTCGCGTATGGTGCTATTTTGTTATTGGGTTATGTGTTTCTGTGTATTGCTTTCATTGTGTATTGTTGCAATTTAGTATTTTTATGGGCATTATTGACGAAAAAGTGGATAGAAACACACCAATATATTGCCCATATTTAGTTGATACCTGTTCCTTTGTGCTTTGATTGCAAATTTTTAGCAAATGGGTACAGGAGCAAAAATAAAGGTAAGGTAAGGTAAAACAATAAAAACAATATTAATATTTGTCTGCAAGAGCATAGGTCTCGATATATTACCTAAGATATTTAAACTTGTTCCAGATGCCATAAAACTACTGTGTTCCTGGGTGCAAATCGCACTAATAGGAGTTCCTTAAAAACTGAAGAAATGCAAACATTTTTATTTCCAAAAAAATTCTGAAGTGCAAAAAATGTGGATGAAAGCAATACACCAAGATAATTATACCCGAGATTATACAATAACGAAAAATTCTGTGGTGTGTTGTAAACATTTTGAAGAAACCGAAATAATTAGATTTGAAACAAACAAGGATAAAGGCGTAGTTCGAGAGTTCAAACTAAAACGTCCAACTCTTAAAAGTAGGTACCTCTTATTTTCAAAAATCAGCTCAAGTATTTGAATGGACTTGCCTTCCGAAAAAATCCCGAAGAAAGAAAAAGTTAGATTTTCAAAAGACATACTGAAACATAGGCCTATAACACTTTAGACTCTAGAAATATATTCATTTAAATCAATTATTTACTGTTCTTATTTACACAAATAGTTAAATTATTCATTGAATTACTGTTTTTGGCCCTTTGGTACAATAAATTATGTATTTTTTGTGAATCAGAAGGAAAAACTAATTCTTATTTGTGTTTTGTTTATATTTGGTGGGATTATTGAGATTATAGCCTAGTACTCATAACTGCGAAATTCACAATTTTTTGACATTGCTTCGACAATTTGACGTTTAATTTACGCATAAAACGTCAATTTGTCGAAGCAATGTCAAAAAATTGCGAATTTCGCAGTTATGAGTACCCATGAGTACCTACTAGGCTAAAGGGAGGAATGGTTGACATTTTTGACATAAAGACACAATCACACCGCAGCCACACCAAAAAATAGGCCCCTTGCATCAAATTTTTTTATTGCTGATTTCGATAGTTCATGAAAAATGAGTCAACACGTGTTTTTTTCTTTTTCTTGTTAGTCAAAAATTGACGGAGATACAACGCTTTGAAATGTCCTTCCGACGTCATAACTTAGGTATAATACGTTGTGAGTTGTGACGTCGCACATGCACAGTATATCTATATATAAAAAACTTATTATTTGTATAACTTCCGGAATAATCATATTTGGGTGAAATTAAAAAAAAGTATCATCAATTTAATTTTCCATGCAAGTACCCTATTTTGTGGTGTGACCGGTGCGACACCTGGAGCGCGCCCAAAGTACTTTCTGAACGGCACAGAGTGCGCGCACTCGGTGTGCCTATAGCATTTATGAACGGCTAGTGCGTCGCACCGGTGTCACTCTCACACTGAGTGTGTCATTCCTGAACTCGCCCCTGTGAAAGCAACTGACGAGTGACGACACCGTTGATGACGTCGACACCGGTGCTATATCATGTGAACTTTAATTCAAAATTCGAGGCCGATAAGCAAAAGCTATCTTGTAGTAGTGTGTAATATCCTTGCGCATAAGATACACCAATCGGAAACGTGATAAGTTTGCATAAACGCGAGCACAAAACCAAAGTCTAGAAACCTTTCATTCTAGTCCCAGGTTCCGAAAGTTTATAGGTTGTCTGGTATGGGTAACTTGATGACGCATCTGGGGTGCCTAAAGTCGTGTTTATGTTGAAGCTGTGATACACGATAAAAGCAACGATACTAATGTATAGTATCACCAGTATCGTTGCTTTTATCGTTTATCACAGCTCCAATATAAACACGGCCTAAAGGCTGACGCTCACTGGAGCGCAGCGTACGGAAGCGCGGCGTAGAGGACTTTTTAAAATACATTGTTTTAAATGGGAGTATGCCGATCGGTGCGCTTCCGACAAGTGAGCGTACCCCCTTTTAAAACAATGTATCTAAAAAGTCCTCTTCGCCGCGCTGCCGTGCGCTGCGCTCCAGTGAGCGACAACCTTTAAGAGTGTATTAATGGCCATTACATGAGAGTTGCATAGACTTTTTTTGATAAAAGTAAAAAAAAATTCATCAGAATCACTCATTTTTTAAAGGCAAAACTTCGCTCCAAAATAAACGCATCGAAGAAGGAGACTTTTGAATAGCTCTTATCACCGCTATTATCGACGCTCTCATAGCTTTTATCACAGCTCCAACATAAACACGGCCTAAGGCCGTGATTATGTTGGATTGGAGCTGTGATAAACGATAAAAGCAACGATACTAGCGAAGTAACGAAATACAATGCCTGTGTTTGTACGCAGGTGTCTATGTTGGAGCGGCGAGTAGAGCAGCGCTTTTTTGATACTTTTAGTAGGATACTTTTGAATAGCTCTCATCGTCGCTATTATCGACCCTCTCATAGCTTTTATCACAGCTCCAACATAAACACGGCGATAAAAGCAACGATACTAGCGAAGCAACGAAATACAATGCCTGTGTTTGTACGCAGATGTCAAAAAGCGAAGGAAAATGTGGGTTGCGTTGAATTTCATTTTCAGATGTCTCAAATAGTCCTGCTAATTTTTCTTCACCCTATTCTTAAAATCTTTACAATGTACTTCCCATAATTCAGGATACAGTTCAAAATTTTCTATCAACATGGTAGTTTCTTCTCTATTCCAAACGCGTTTCTCCATTTTTGTAAATAGGTATATAAAAACCTCCACTTGAAAACACGTCCTTCCAAAACTTTCTGCAAATATTTCGGAACGGTCTCGAAATCAAACCGTGCAAACTAATTTGCTTAGATCGGCCGTGTACATTACAAGCTCTAACAAGTCGGCAAGTATTTGGCGGGCAAGTAAACTTGCAGCAAAATGTCTCTACGCTGCTGTTTACACGCAATGCAAGTGACTTGTGAGAGTGCTCTAAGCAAATTTTCTTGCAAATGGACACGAGGCTTAACTTTCGCGTTTCAAACACAGAACACTGTGCTGTACCGTGCTTGAAGCACACAGCTGGAAAGCGACTTATGTTGGAGGGGCGAGTAGAGCAGCGCTTTTTTGTGGACCAGCGATAGGAGCGGCGAGAAGCGAGAAGAATTTTGTATATTTCTTTGCTTTTATCGACTAGGAGTGGACGAGTGTTTATTAGGGTTTATAATATTATTATTTTGCCTGGGTGAACGAGGCAGAATAGGGATCGAGTGTCTTCATAATAGTATATAATGCAACGATCATGTAATGATAGTCATTAAGACACGTTCTTCATCAGAATCACTCATTTTTTAAAGGCAAACTGCTTTAACTTGACTAGTATCGCAGCTCCAACATAAACGCATCGAAGAAGAATACTTTTGAATAGCTCCTATCACCGCTATTATTGACGCTCTCATAGCTTTCATTACAGCTCCAACATAAACACGGCCTATGGAGATTTGCATTGTGTTGACTGTTGAGGCACCCTAGATGACGTCGTAAAGTTATCGCAACCAGAGGTGGGTTTGGTTTGCTCCCTCCGTGCACTCTGAGTGACTTCATTCGCACTCCAGCCGTTCGGGTTAAGGTTCGGGTATTGCTTTTTACCCGTATTAGGGGTGACTCCATTAGCCCTATTCACTCCACTCCAACTGCGCGCTGAATAGCCGAACCCAGCTCAGGAGAGGGAGATTTGTTCCACACAGGGCTGTGACACAGGCCTTATGAGGATAGGCTATCCTGTAGTAGTAGTGTGTATCATCCTTGATCGCAACCTACCGCTCTTCAAACAACCTTGATTCCAGTATAATGGGCCACTTTCACGTGCCGGAAATATGGCAAATTATAATATTTTTTGATACATCAATGCAACCAAGAATGAACAATATTTTGCAAGATTTTAGTCAGATTATTGAATAAATTAATAAATAAAAACTAAAAATTTGAACGAAAAATCACGTGATTGAAAACGCTCTGTGATTGGCTAAAGCCGATTTTGACATTTTTGTTGCCACAGAAATGAAAATTTAAATGAGTTAATAAGTATTATACCTATCCTTTATTTTTTTATAATGTAGTAAAGGACGAAATTTTTTTCTAGCTAGTGAAATATGTAATGACTTACTAATGAGAAATTTGGCATCCTTGATTTTCTGGTGTGTGACGTCACACACCAAGTTCATTTTTTCACGCCAGTTTAAAAATTCGATTTTTAAATATATTTTTTTTCAAAAATAAGCGTTTTTTTTTCGGAAAAAAAGTATACAGATAGTATTAGAATGACTAAAAGAATAATTTAAAAATGTTTTTGAAAAATGTGAAAGTTGCCCATTATCAATCAACGCTATTATCTAAAATAGAATTCTGAATCTGACGTCACTTACATAGAATTCTATTTATTGTGATCGGCTGTTTTCGTTCGCAGATTCTAAACAACCATTCCGCATTCCTCGAGTGAACGGCTTCACCGAATGGACGCTGCGGTCGCTGCGTCGCAGCTGTCTAATTTTCATATAAAGGAAGATAAAATATAAAATAAAGGAATTTATTTTCATTTGTAAGTCTGAATTCAATCAATTACTTCTTCAACATGTATTTAATTAAAATTTATTCAAACATTAAGCATTTTGGGTACATTTTAGGAGCAAAATTACCCACATGTTTACAGTTATAGGTTAGGTGGAAATCAAACAATACGTAATTATTCCCTATTGGCCCCTGGCTGTTTCAAGAATAACTGTATTGTATTAACTGATAAAAAATTAACGTCGTCTAGATCCAATGTGGATAACGTTGCTAAATATCTTATTTTTTTGCAGGTCAATTTTTTGTTTAAATAGGTCAAAGGATTCGTCAGAAATATAAGGCACAATGGCCAGAGGACAACAAAAGGTTCAATCACAACAAAAAGCTGCAGAAAAGGCTGCTAAACTCAAAAAGCAACAAGGACATAGTGCTACTGATCAGAAAAAGGCTGCTCAAAAAGCTTTAGTACATGCTTGTGCTATTTGTAAGGTAAGTTAGCTGGAATTTTTTTATTAGGTACCTCTTGCAAACATTTAAAAAGTAATGACAATGACATGTACCTACCTACTTGAGGAATAAGAAAACGCCACAGATATTCGAGATTCCTACAAAAAATGATTTCTTATTCTTTGTCGGCGATGCCCCGGGCTCAAGCTAAAATCACAGCAAAAACTCCACAGATAAGGGTTGAGAATCAATTTTTTTTTTTTGAAAATAATCCTTTATTATTTCTTTATAATATGTTAACAATATTTAACAGACTCTCCAATCAGTGCTGAAGGCGCTGGCCTCGAGAGTATAATTAATAAACATTTAACAATTAACCATACTTAAAACTAAAATAACATAATTATTTATTTTTCTAGCAACTAGCAACAAGATTTAATTATTTTTTATTTTATTCCTAGGAATGTTTTCAGTCTCCTAACGAACACATTGTAGTTATTTATCAGTCTTAGACTTTCCGGTAACGAATTATACAGTTTAGATACTTCGTGAATTGGGCTATAAAGACCTACATTTATTCGACTATAGTTCAGATATACATTATTATTATTTCTCGTATTATGACTATGTATTTCGTTGGTAAAGGTTATATTTGTATTTATTTTTTGTTGTTGTAAGATAATTTTATGCATTAGTTTACCCTGTTCAAGATTTAATATTTTCTCTAACCTGCAGAGACCTAACTCACTGTATAGGGTATCTGTGCTTGTAAGTATATCATAATTGAATAAAATCTTTAAGACCTTATTTTGTAAAATTTGAATTTCATCAAACCTAGTTCTAGAACAGGTACCCCATACTGGCAGTAGGTAACGCAAATGGGACAAAAAGAAGGCATTATAGATATTCCTTTTTGTTTTGATAGATAGATAATCTCGACATTTAAAGATAATGGGCATCATTGGAACAATTTTATTTTTAATTTTGTTTATGTGGCTTTGCCAATTTAACGACTCATCAATAATTAGTCCAAGATATCTAATCTTAGTAACCATCTCCAAAATTGTATCATTAATTTCAATATTTGTACTTTCAATCCGTTTATTTTTTTGCTTGAAGAGCATATATTTGGTTTTATCTGCATTGATTTTCAATTTGTTGAAGTAGAGCCAGTTACTGTATAGTTTAAGATCTTCATTGACTTCTTGCATAAGTTCTGTCTCATTTTCACCCGTGTATACCAAAGCTGTATCATCAGCAAAGGTGAAATACTGAGCTTTTAGGTTTGCACATCTAAGGCTCAAAACATACAAAGAATATAAAATAGGACCGAGGACAGAACCTTGCGGTACCCCATACATATTAGTTAGTAACTCGCTCTTTACATTACCTAATTTCACATATTGTTTTCTATTGCCTAAATACGATTTAATAAGGGTAAATATAGGTTCTCTAAAGCCCATCACAAAAAGTTTTCTCAGAAGTATGTCTATGCTGACCACATCGAAAGCCTTACTCAAATCAATAAAAACAGCTATAACAATTTTTTTTTCATCTAAAGCTTTGCAGGTGTAATTGACAAAATCAAAAGTAGCGCCTAAAGTGCTACTATTTCTAATAAAACCATACTGGAACTTGTCAAAAGTTATATTGTCATCAATAAAATTTATCATCCTGTTTTTTATAACTTTTTCGATAATCTTTGAAAACATACTTATCACTGAAATCGGCCTATAATTACTCATACACTTTGAGTCACCAGATTTATAAATTGGTGTAATCTTGCTTATTTTCAGTTCTTGTGGAAATATTCCTGTGGTAAGTATATCATTTACCAGTTTTGTTAAAATTTTCAAAATAAATTCCCGTAAATTTAGAACATCAAGTACCGTTACCTCATCATCCCCGGGTGCAGAGTTTTTTTTAAGTTCCGACATGATTTCATTAATTTCAATTTCATTTGTACCTTTTATATTTATAATTTTATTACATTTTATCTCTTCAAACTGTCTGTTCAAACCCTTCTTCAAAATGTCCTCATTCAAATCTCTTACAATTTTTTCACCTATATTTGCAAAATGCTTATTTAAACTATTTACAATATTTTTGCCATTTTTTACCTCCATTCCCTCAATCATCAATGATTCTATATCATTTGAATTGTGTTTATTTTTAAAGAAACTATTTACAAATTCCCACTGCTTTTTTATGTTATCACCTGCCTGATCCCATTTTTTACGAAAATATAAGTTTTTCAATGACTTGATTTTATTGTTAACTTTGTTTTTAAGCTTTCTAAATTCAGTATCATACATAACAACTTCCGGATTTTTAACTTTTTTTCTATATGCTATGTCACGTTGTTTCATCATTTCAAGAAGTTCTTGATTGATCCAGGTATTATTCTCTCTAATTTTAATAGTTTTGACATATTCCGATGCAGTCTTAGTATCTATAATTAATTTTATCAAATCCTGAAATGATGAAACTACGACATTGTTATTGTTGATCTCATCTCTAAACAGTGATTTAAATGTTTCATAATTTATCATTTTAATATTATGTCGAACTTTAGGTTTAAATATCTTTACATTTTCTTGAATCTTGAACATCAATAAATTATGATCAGACAAGCAGTTAGGTTGCACATTCAAAGAGGAAATAAATTTTGAGCCGTAGTCTGACATAACATGATCGATAAGAGTTTTGCTGTGTTGTGTAACTCTGGTAGCGTTTTCAACTGAAATTTCATTAATAATTTTAAAATTATTTAATTGGAGAAGATTTTTAAAGTTATGAACCAATTTAGAGTCTTCTAATAAGTTGATGTTAAAATCACCAACTATAACATGTTTTTTAGGATGTTTTGACAAAATTTTTTCTATATCTACAAAAAAATCTGCAATGTTATAATTTGGTGGTCTATATAAAACGCTTATTTTTAAATTATTCTCACCCACACTTACACACACCCAGTTGATTGCCTGGCTTGGATTCGACTGATCGATGAGACGACTTTTTATCGATTTTTTAATGTAGATTGAGGACCCTCCACCTCTGGCACCAACTCTGCATGAATGCACTGCACTATAGTTATCTAACCCATACAGAAAAGCATTACTTTCCTCCAACCATGTTTCAGAAAACAATAATATATCCGACTTATTTGCAATTGCAAAACTTTGTAAATTGTCTAATTTGTTGCGTATACTTTGAATGTTTGTGTATGCTACATTTAATAGAACTCGAGGCCCGACTTCCTAATCACTTACCAACTGATCCTCCCTCTGTATCAATAAGATTTTGGTATTATCTCCTTTTCTTAAAAATATGTTTCCATCTTTTATCCACAAATATTTGAATTCATTTTGTTTTTTAAATGCATTACATTCTTTATAGAGCTCCAAGTTTTTTTTTGTCAGGTCTTGGTTGATAAATATCTTATTATTCACATTAAATCCCAATGACTGGGTAGTTAGGCGGATCTTTCTGGGTGATTTCAAAAGCTTATTTTTGGTTTCTTCATTCTCAAACTTTATTTTAATTGGACAAGTTTTATTTTCTTCTCTCTTACCAATTCTCGTAGCTGTAATACGTTCATTGGATAAGTCAACCTGAAGTTCTTTACCAACTTTTTCAACCATTTTTTTCAAGTCTTCTTCGGCACAGAATGGGATACCCAGCATGATTACATTATTTAGTTCATCAATTAAATTCATTTTGTGTACAGTATTTATTTGTATTGTTCTGGTCGTTCTGGATTGAGTACTTAATTTCTTGCATCAAATATTTGAAAGATCTATTAAGAAAATTGAAAAATAATTTTAAACATTATTTACAACAATTTAAACCGAATAATTTCAAACCAATTTAATCTTGTACTTGAGCGGTTACCTGACCCGTGCCTCCAGTTTTTTGGAAAATATCAACCCTGTATATTGTATAGATTTTACTCCAACCTTTATGTGCTCACTGTATGGAGAATTAAATTTAATTTGACAATTAAGTTAATATAAATCTAATGGCACCCATACATTTCGTAATTTTTCATGTGTTCGAATCGCCACGATTGGGAACGTTGTTCTAAAAATAGCAAAACCTGAAGTGTGTGGTAAAAAACCGCCATGTCGAATCGTCTTTTGACGGACCAAACGGAAGTGTATGGAATTCCTTCAAAATCGTTGCGTTTTTACATAAGCGGAAAGCAAAGAGTTGACACCTGTTGTGTGTGTGTGTGTGTGTGTGTTCAAGGGCCAAATTTATATTCGTTTCTTGAGGTTTTCTCAGACCTTGAGGAAGCCTAATGCCTCATTCTCACTTGCGCGAAATTCGCCTTTTTGCACGAAATTCGCCTTTTTGCGCGAAATTCACTCCTTTTTGACATTGCTTTAACAATTTGGCGTTTTATGCGTGTATCAAACGTCAAATTGTAGGCAATGTCAAAAAAGAGAATGAGGCATAAATACCTCCTTCTCACTTGTCAGGTGCCACCCTCTGAGTGCTCCTGAGCTACTCCGAAGTACTCCGGCTACAGTTTGACCCGTTCAGGTGATCAGAAATTTTCGCTCTCGAGCTGCTCTCATTTCCTCGCCTCTCACCCCTGAACCACCTACCATTTTATGGTTGCGTCACGCTCCGCGCAATACCATTTCAAGCGTTCTAGTGCAAAACGCATGGAGTATAACGGGTGTAAAAGTGTTCTAGGAGCTTCGAATTCTGCACCCGAAAGCGGCTAAGGAATGACTATAAATTCGGCCCTAAATCTATGCTAAACCTACTAAACAAAAGAATATCATAGATTTGATTGAAATGTGTAGACAGTTTCCTTGTTTGTGGCGCATAAAATCTTTAGAGTAGAGACAGGAACAAAAAAAAATGCAGAATATGTTCTTCTAGAGAAATATAAAGAAATACTCCTTTGGCAGATACAACAGCTTTTTGCTAAGCTCACATATTCCAGTGACTTGTAGAAAAGTACGTTTCATGTTTTATCTCATGTTTTTGGTTTGTATGTTTGTCTTTTTAAGAATTATCTAATATTTCACTATATGATGTTGAGAACATTATTGTTAGAAAACCCCAATTTCAAATACAAAAAATTTAGAAAAATACAGTTGAGGCAGCTGTCAAATTGAACTTTTGCCATTATAATGTGAGCCTCGATGTGAGCTATAAAATAAACCCTGACCAGTAGGAGCAGAAGTAGGCAATATATTTCCAAGTATATTTCTTCCCACATTTTTCATTTTACTGTTAAAATTAAATAAAATTAAATTTTTTAAGCTTTCTTTATTGTAAAAAGAACGCATATAAGCTAATAGAATTGAAAAAATTATGTTAAAACTCAAATGTTTAATTATGGCTCTGTTCTAACAGACATGAGAACCGTTCCAGAACCAGTAATTTCTAGTTGCCCACCTCAATATGTTGAACGTTTATCATATTTGACAAATGAGTTGATAGACTGGAAATTACCGTTCTAGAACGGTTCTCATGTCGGTTGGAACACGGCTTTGTTATTAGTATGGAAAAACAAACAATATAGTATATTTCCTAACTAGTGCGGATTGCGGATTGCTTGTCGAACTCCGCTACGCGTCGTTCGGCAAACTGCAATCGCGGAAAAGATACTTTCCGCACGAGTTAGGAACACTATTTTCTCTACGAGATAGAAAGAACGTACCTAGGTAATGTAAATTTTAACACCAATATTTGACAACATTTTATTTGCAACACCTGGTTTTAAATACAAATCGAGTAATTTTTTCTCAATATAGGATAGGTACCTACTCTTAAGTACAAATAAAACTTATTTTTTAATAATAAAAAAATAAATAAATCTGAAATAATGTGCCTTATTCTGAAGACAATAAAATCGAGAACTTTTAACAATAATTTGTACGTTTGATGTATCTACTATGAAATTTTCGAAATTTTTAAGCATTATCCATTCTATAGTAACTTGACAAGAAAAGTTAAGTTTAAACCGAAAAAATTTAATAAATAACATTATTGTTTCGATAATTCTCAATGATGATATTTGTGTAAGTGTGTCAGTTTATAATTTAAAAAGTGACATCTGTCACTTTTCCGCACTAGTGCGGAAAAGTGAAACTTTCCAAACTAAAATGCGTTTGGAAAAGTTCACTTTTCCGCACGCTCGTAGAAAAAAATATTTTCAGATCAAAATTAAGAGTTTGCTATATCATAATATACAGAGGCTACCATTTATTAAATTAAATTTATTCCATTTGGCTGATACACACTGATATCCTTTTCGAGGATACCACCCTGTACATGTGATAACAGGATTGCAATAGCAACAAGTATCATCTGCAAATGACGACATTCAACTTCTCAGTTCAACTTATGTTCCAGGGAATCTTATTTTCCTATAAAGAAAAATATAAGACATTCATATAGATGTATAGTTAGAATGCTAAATGATGCACCCCTATACAACTTTTGATAAATCTCATTTTTTTAATTGTTCCAAGACTATCTTCTGTATTACAAAACCGTTTCGTTACCGCAGTTAGTACCCCAAAACATTGTGCCATACTTCAAAAAATATTCACTTTCAGTGACTTACCAATATTGCATTGCAATGAAAATTTTTGAATTGCTGAGTTTCATTTTTTATTTGCAATACCTTTTTGCTATTTCGGGGTTAGAAATTCCAAAACGTGGTAGAAAGCTATGAAAGCTGAGTATGTCGATGTGGTTCTAAACAGTCTTTAAAAAATTTTGAAAAATGTATATAGCTTATTTATTTAGAAACTTCCAATTATATACTTAAAATTGCGACAATACAGACTTTTTTCATGATGCTGCCTTTTCCAGGGAGGCAGAATTATTTACCTGCTAATTTGTTTTTCTTTACGAGTTTGAGAACTCAATATTAAGTATTGCGAGTTTAGAGTGTATTACAGTAACACTTTTTTTTTTCAGGCACAAATGCCTGATCCCAAGACCTATAAACAACATTTTGAGAATAAGCACCCTAAGAATGATATGCCACCAGAACTAAAAGATGAGTGAAAGCAGAGAACTTGGTCTCTTCCAATGAATTTTTAACACAGATAGAGGAAATATCAAAAACTACATTAAGTTGTGTTGACAACATCCTTTCTTGCTAGAGGGGATGATGCAAATGTATATGTTCACTTCTTTCTTAAGCCCGCATTACATTTGTGTAGATCTTCATGTATTTGTGCATGAAAAATTACATGAATGTGAAGCGGAAATATTAGCTGTTCATTTGACCTAAATGTAATAGGTACCTACATGTATAAATAAATGCAATAGAACTTGTTCTATTTTCTGAGTATTTCATTGATACCAACCGACGATTCTAACCTAACTTTTTTCAATTATGGCGGTTTCTGCCTGCCAATCAAATTATTTTGTAAATGTGTTGAATCTTGGCAAACACTAGGTGTATAAAGTGTTTGTTCCAACCCAGCAGGAAACCGTACATTTTACCGTCAAGATTCTGCAACATAAAATTTGTGCGTAGAATCCGAAATTCGTATACAGAGTGGTTCAGAAATCGTTCTTGGGATGGTTTTTTGGCGGTTTGGAACAGACCTCCTATAAATAAAAACAATTTTACATGTTTATGCACATTATTTATTTGTGTTTTTTTTTTTGGGAGAGGTTGGTACCATTGAAATTTCGCGCATTTATGGAATCGAATGTAAAACAGTTGATCTTGTGCAGAAATTCATGAATGGATACATATATAAAATAAATACATGCACATGAAAATGTAATTTTGCTTCGTTCACACTTATCAGCAAAGTACTACTTGCCTTATGTAGATCTCATTGTACCTATCCAGTTTAGGTTAGTTTGGTTAGACCATTTTTTTGCTTTTGTAATCATTTTGGCTAAGTTAACAAACCGAACAAATCATTTCTAAATGTTTATGGATTTATGGAAAAAGGAAAAGCATTTTTTTTTTTAATTTTTGGAGTGCCATTATTATTCAATTTCACATATTTTGAAATACAAAACTAAAGCAGCTACAGTACTTGAAACTATTTTTTTTCCTACTAATGAGCAGTAAGTAAATTGGGAAATACATACAATAATGACTAATAGGTCAATTCTGCGCACATCTGTAAGCAAATCTATAAATTTCTATAGGCCTACAGACACTGCAAAAGGCTTCGATTGTCAAACAGCCCATCCGAAATATTTACAATCCTATAAGATATTCTGTAATCTACAGGAAGTGCATAATTGCAAATTGTCTATAGGCTTATAAAAATTTATAGATTTGCTTACAGATATGCACAGAATTGACACAATAATCAAGTTTACTGGTGCCAAATTTTTTTCGGCAGTGGACTTGCTAAGTGTAAACGAAGCTTCAAATGTGAAGCCAGGAATGTGGTCAACACTTTAGTCTAGGAGGCATCTTTGCAACTGAGGTTAGCTGGTTCTATGCATAATACAGTACGATGTCAGATCCCCTGAATGCAAGGCTAACACACTACACAAAGGAAAGCATATCTCCATAAAACCTGTTTAGTGCACATATCAAGCCCCCTCACCATGACAAAGTACCAGTGATGACGTAGTCAACATGTCGTTTTTTGCCTTGACTCATGGTGTTTGCACCTGAGGCTATGATTCCGCTAGCTTTTACTTTATGCATACTGTTTAGTCCCTAAATTAACAATCTAAAACAAACTTCTTTGAGATCTGGTTTGCATATTCATCTTTGTTATGTTAATCAAAATAATCAAATCAAATTTATATTTTAAACTCTGACTACTAGCGCAAACAGCTGATGATCCTCGTGTAGTGTGTTACTCTTGCTCTGAACTCCAATTATCCATGCTCTGACTATTAGGAATCGCCAATTCTGCAGATCGAATCCGAGTCCTAAAAGCACACTTTAGACAAACTTTAAAATAAAAATTGCGATGTACAAGGTACAAAATATAAAAACATTATATGTGGTCACTAAAAATATGTAATATCGAAATTTCCGCCTGTGGCGCTATTAGGAAAGGACAGATTATAAATCTTCTACTGGATATAAGAACTCCAACTCGGGTCGAAAAAAATTCCCAATCCGGCCCTGCCTCCACTCCTAATTAATCTGGGTAATTGGAGTTCCACTGTATCTTTACTTGGTCAGATGGTATTTCCCTGGCTTCACCTTTTTTTACCCGCTATGTGTTAACTTTATATAGGTACATTTTTCTGATAGGCTTACAGTTGCTGATAACTTTCTTATGTGATATATATATTATATAATAATGTCGATGTAGTGCAACTTTAGTTAGTTTGATGCATTTTTTACTAGTCTTACAGCAGCCTGCAACCACACTCACCACTCATAGCTAAAGCTTCATTAACTCGGTCAATTTGGATCTGTTGATCTATAGAAGTATACTATTTTTATTATCTCAGTAGAATGGTGCCTTTATTGTTATCATCAACTTTCACAATATCAATACACCTATCCCGAATTAAGAATACACCTGAGTTTAGTAACTATTCAGTTGGGGCGTTAGAAATAGTATACCTACTTATTGACCCATATAAAAACTTGTTAAAATGCAAAGCTGCCTCATGGACTAGAATTTTTGTTCGCTGTGTCGAGTCTCTGTGTTGAAAATTCATTTGTTCCTTATTGCAAAATTGACGCTTCATATTTCTTTTTCCTATTATTTTGCAATAAGTCCATTTTATTTTTAACCATATGTGTAATGTTGACATTAATATCTGTTTGAAATCTTGAAAATGACACCTTACTGTCTTTTGTTTCCCTGCTCCATTGCCTATCCCCATTTCCCGTCCTCATATTTTCCATCCATTTTTCTGGTCTTATTTTTTTACAAAGGCAAAAAAGTACATAATATTATTAATCAATCAACAAATTTCAAATGAAAACACAGATTCAAAAGTTATTTATTTTAATTCAATATTATATTTATGATGTGGTAGGTTTTCTCAATTTTTTATTGATAAATATGACATATTACTTATTATAATTAAAAACGAATTTTTTGGTTTTTTTTTCAAATAATTATGGTTAAAAATAAGATAGTGTAGGACTATCCTCGACAGAAAATTCAATTAACGTCTCGAGACATATGACCTCTCGAGTGTAATGGATAATTTTCTGTCTCGGACTCTATACTATTATTGAATGCAGAATGCAGGTATTTTTTTTTATATAAGTACTTTAATTTAATGAATTTTTTTTTATTTGTATAAATTTGTAATGTTTTCTTACATTTATAAATAAACTAAAAAGTTGTTTCTTATGAGGGAGAATTGTTTTTTCCAATGTTTTTATCAATAGCTTGGTAAAAGAAGTAGTCTTTTAGTCTTTATAAATGGACATATCACATACTATGACAATTTCGGCCTATACCTAACTGAAAATATTGTATATTAACCTAATGAAAAAAAAATAATAATTTTTTAACCCATCAACCCAACAGTTCAGGCACATAAATTATGGAGCATTATATACATTTTTTCTTATTCAATTCCAAGGTTTTTCATGCAGTGAATCGGTATCATTGTAAGTTTTTTCGAACCTTATCTATAATAAAAGAAAACAGGCTGTGAAAATAGGCGACCGCATATACCTGCTTATTTTGGAGAGTGTTGAAAATCACTAATTTGGATTCAATTTCAAATACAAATTCACATCGAAAGTCAAGATTAACAACATGGTCCAGTTGGTTGACTGCAAAAATGCCAAAACTCGTTGTTTTTTGTATAGACGTTCTACGTTGTATAAGTATGTGGCAAGAAGTTGACCTCAATTTCAAACCACCAATCAGGGACACATTCCATCCGCACCAAAACAATTTATACATTTTTCAATTAATCTACTGTGACTATGGTTTATTAGGGACTGCAGAGCATGCTTATATAACCATTATTATAAATTATGATATGACTAATGAAATTAAACGGTGTACGATAGAAATTCAAAACATAATTATCCATAATAACGATTCTCAAACCGTTTTTAATTATTTTCTTGAAATTTTGGATGGAGTACCACTTGGGTCTTCAAGAATACTGCCTCAAATTATTTTTGAAATAAGTTGGGGGTGACCGATTGAAAATCTCAGAAAACAAAATAAGGTTTTTATCCTACTTCCTTAGAATCTGGGTGAGGTACCGCTACCATATTTTAACAGTAACTTATTTATCAGGGTTCTCTAGAATACAGTACGGTGTGTCTTTTCCTGAGTAGTCCTGCTTATGTGGAACACAGCAGTCTGGCCAGTTACTCCAAAGCTGTCGCACTTTACCGAAATTACAGACACGAAGAACCCACATACCGCAGTCTTTCCAGACCTGCATATCCAACATTCACAATTCCAGCCAGCGTCTGAGTCAATAAAAGGACACTCGGATGGTTTGAATTCACTAATGACAAGGAAAGTCAATCTAGACTGACATCACACTAGAATACTTGCAGTGACAACTCCCATCCCAACAATGATGGTTTTCTGATTAGGCAATTTCCTAAGACATCGGAGAAAAAAAAGTCGACCATCAAACCTGAAGAATTGAGCTCCAGTGCCCGAAGTCGACATAGTGAGAGGCGGCAAAATGTCCATTTATCCACATGGAAAGATTTTTATATTTTATACTTATCTAGCTGTTGCTCACCGGCTTTGCATGCGCCCATGAAAAAAAACGATACTTCGATACAAACTTTCACCCCTCTACTCTGGTAGCGAGTCACTTTAATCTTCTTTATGCCTCATTGCAAGTGCCGTGACTTTCAAGTCCTGTCTGGCTAAGGCTTTCCCTTTCTTCTACCAAGCAAGCATAGTAAAGCCTGCCCTATAGTGAAAGTCCCAGAGCTTTACACTGCTTTTGAAGCATTGGTATTCCTTTTTCTCGAGTGTGTCTGTAATTTTTAGGTTGGACAATTGGAAAAGATGGGGTTTCCATGGAAACGTCGTCTGAAGAGTGAAGAAATAAAAAAAAGTTTTATATACAAGTGCATGCATGATACTCTCATGGCAGAATTTGTTCCACTACTAGATCTTGCGACTACATCAGACGGCAAACGCGCAGCGTTTTCAGATTTATGAATAAAAAGTCCTATTTCTTTGTTTATTTATTTTAAAACGAGTCGTGTATCTAAATGTAATACTATTGCTAGTACGAAATAAAATTAATTTTCCTTTTCAGAACAAAATATCTTATAGATTCGACAAATGGCAAGATCGCTTCATTTTTACTTTTTTATCATATCTTTGACAGTTTTCATTTTTATTCAATACTTTGAATCAGAAATTGATAATTTTCTTCATTCAGAAAAAAATGTTTTTTTTTTTTTTGCTGTGTGCCAGTATGTGCCTGCAATGGTTTTAAAAGAGAAATTCTAGCAGTTCCCCAGACAGAAATCTAATAATGTAAATGACGATGTAGTGGAGTAAAATCACAATGAAATTAAGAAATTATGACTGAGTGATTCCGAGGTATAACCAGATGAAACCTATATCATCTTGTAGAGGACACTCTGAAGCATAGGAAATGAGAATGTACAACTTTTTTTAGTAGGACTGAACTTTCAAATCGGCCCTTAAACGTGACTGAGCTCGAATTTGAAAAACTACGTTTTTCTAAACATTACCCGCTGTATTAATTTAAGCATACAATCTAAAATTCTGATTTTTTGCACACCTATACTTGAAACATGAGCGCTTCTAATGACAGTTCAGAAATTTCGAAAAGGTTCAAGGTTTTTTTGTTAAAAATATAGAATTATCAAAATCGTGCATCTAAAACTTCACCCTGCGGCTAGCAATGTGAATTATTGAAAATTTCTATACATATATATCGAATCAAATGTAGTAAAAACATTGAGGAAGTTTTTGAAAAAAAAATTAAGTCGCTAACTTTAACGGTTATAGAAATATGAATTTTTATCCGGGAGCTTTGAAATGCGCTCTGATGTTGAAAGCGGCTAGCGGCTACCATTCTGGAAATCATCTGCGTTAGTGCGTTAGCGTTACATCTAGAAATAAAATAAAAAAATCTATAAACATAAAGTAATCGATTGAATCCTTTTTTATGAAGTTAGTTTAAATATTTTCTCCTTCGTCATCCTCATATAAATCAGGAACATTATTTTGCCAACTTTTGCAGGAACAATCGCTGCAGCATGTTAAACCCTCTTTCAAGCAGACACATTTATTATTTTAACATAATCTATCTTACAGAAGACATTCATTAGTTGCCTTATATCCATTGGTATGGGATCAGCAGTCATCAAAACAGGCTCAAAAATTCCATTATTCCTAGTCCAACCAAAGTTAACAGGGTCAAGTATAGGCATAATATTAGGCCGTATCATACGTGCCGTTGCCGAAGGTATATGACTGAATATCCATATACTTACGCAGTTGATATATGCACCTGAAATTTTGTTTATCGCATAAATACAGCTTCTTTTGTTATATATACACCTAGCTCAGTACATGCTGGTGAAATGCATCATCTGTGGGTAGAAGTTCAGAAGCGGATTTATTGGAAGTTGTGGTCAATTGATATCTCAATTCATCGAGGGTTTTTAGGGCCTCGTTCTTATTTCTGAATAGGGCCAATGCAAATTTGGTGGCAATATAAGGTTCCAAGATTTTTGGAAAATACATTTTTTGCCTTTGCATTTGTGGTATCGCATCCTGTTGACACATGCAACGCTGGTAAACATTTATAAACTTGATTTTCCAGTTTCTGCACTATTTATTGGAATGATCCGTTTTTTATTCCCTTGCCTTAATTCCATAAAAAGGTAGGTTTCTTTCAAAGAACTTACTTCAATAAATTCAGAATAGTGGTAAATAAGTAATACCAGAACATTTGCATCTGCAGACTTCACCAACATTTTTTTTTGGTGAAGTATCTGATATTCATATAAGACGTGGATTATAAGTCGTGCATCAGTCTCATCATGATTCGATTTCAAATCTTTCAATTCGGTCACATGGTTACACCATCCTTGTTGACAGAAAAGCATAACTCTGGGTTTTCAAAACCACCAGCGATGATCAGAGTTTCTTCTATTTGTCAGCTAAATCTTCCAAAATATAACCAGTTACAAATTTCAATAAGGATTCTCCATTTTCTGACAATTTTAAAAAATTCCGAAACTTCATCACTTTTCTCTTGCCAGAAACTTCATACGCACACTTATCTGCGAAGTTACTTCTTCTGCGTCTTTCCAAAGACTTGACCGATTCATCTATTAAAAACCACCGTTTTCCTCAGTGCTTCATACCTTCGATCAAGTGAAAGAATTTGCTTCAGAAAGATACATGCGAGTTCATTAAAAGTTAAGCTGAAAATGCTCTTTATCATTTAGTCCTTGAATAAGTACCATGCCATCTATCATAAGTGAATTGAAGGGGGTGTGACCCAAAAATGAAGTTTTAGTGCGAAAAAATCTAAGAACAAATATTTGAACCGCATCTTGCTACGATGAACCGTTTTCGAGTATATAAGGGTGGTTCAAAGTGACAAACGCCTAGGCTGTTACGTCAAACTGGCTTCGGAGCCACAGTTAAAATATGTGTGAAATTTTCCAAGACAAAAGTCAACGATCTCACTTAAAGCAAATTGTAACCACTTAAAGTATAGGGCACGGTTCAACCACTGAACAAACAGAAGGCTATGATTTCGGCGGTTAGCCGGTGTGACGTCGTAAGTTCCCGCAATATTTATTTTCATGAAGAATTTTCTCGGATAGTATGTTGAATGAAAGACTGCGGTTTCCACGGGAGATCTTAGATTTTTTTTCTTGATTTAAGTAGCTTAAGTTGCTTTTTTTAATCACACCGTTGGTTAACATCAGTTCGAAGAGAAGCGACTGTTGAATATGGTTCAAACTTTGATAATAAATCAGACTCAGCTTGTTTTTCAAATACGAACGCACAAAACTGGAAAAGTCAGAAAATGCACCTCTCGGTGAATGCACGAATAATTCCGTCGCGACGCGGTTCACGATGGGCTGAGCGCACTCCAGGGCTCTTGGATAAAAATTTATATTTCTATAACCGTTAAAGTTAGCACCTTAATTTTTTTTTTAAAAACTTCGTCAATATTTTTACTACATTTGATTCGATATATATGTATAGAAATTCTCAATAATACACAGTGCTCGCCGCAGGGTGGAGTTTAAGATGCACGATTTTGATAATTCTATATTCCTAACTTTTTAACAAAAAAACCTTGAGCCTTTTCGAAATTTCTGAACTGTCATTAGAAGCGCTCATGTTTCAAGTATAAGTGTGCAAAAAATCAGAATTTTAGATTGTATGCTTAAATTAATATAGCGGGTAATGTTTAGAAAAACATAGTTTTTCAAATTCGAGCTGAGTCACGTTTAAGGGCTGATTTCAAAGTTCAGTCCTATTAAAAAAAGTTGTACATTCCCATTTCCTATGCCCCAAAGTGTCCTCTACAAGATGATATAGGTTTCATCTGGTTATACCTCGGCATCACCCACCCTCAGAAAACAGCGAGTTAGAGCAGTGATTTTATTCCACTAATGATATATGTGAAGTTTTTTGCGTATAGGTATCCAATCCTATACGACATTCTTATGATGCGTGCAATTTTTTCCCTTACCCGCTCTATGCGTGATTTGCCCAAGACAGTGTACTGTCTATAATAAGTCCGGGTATTCTTTAGTGACCGACGTCCAAACATTATGTTTTGGGTATTGTTTGAATTTCTTTTACTCAACATCATGTTAGATGACTTTTTAAAATTAAGCGTTGATTTATGCGATATTAACCAATGATTCACAACTCCCAGATCCCCAGCAATGTCAGCCTTAATAGAATTGGAGTGCTTACCACAATACACACGTTGTATCATCGGCATACAACTTGACTGTCCCATCCAGGTTCAGTTTAGAAATGGAATTCAAATATATTAAAAATAACAAACAGGCTCCAACATTGACCCCGAAGTACCCCACATTTTAATGTCTTGCAGAGAGAGAGAGCCTTCAACATTATTGATGCTAGCCATCAGCCTTCTTTTTGTTAAATAACTTTGAAATCAAAACCAAGGCATTTTTTTTTTTTTTTTTTTTTTTTTTTTTTACGGATATGCGCACTCGCAAGGAAATGTCCTATCACGCTCGAGAAGCGGCAAGTGCGCGGAAATGTCGGTGTATGTTGGTCTTGAAACGGTTCAGGTTGTAACCTGCAGGGAAAACCGTCGCAGGGAGTTTATTCCACAGCGATGCTGTTCTCCAGAGATATGAATTCTGATATAATGAGGTTCTTGGTGCCTCTAGTTTGACAGTAAATTCATGGTTACTGTCTGTTTGACGGGTTCGCCTGGTAGGTGCTACTCTCGGTGGAATCATACGTGCCAACTCTTCAGAGCATTTTCCGTGATAGTACCTGTAGAAGAGAGATAAATCGCCCACAGATCTGCGATGTTCGAGACCATCCAAGTTACGAGTAAGTGCGGGGTCATTGATCAGCTTGATAGCTCGTTTTTGCACGGTGTTCAAAAGCATTAAGGTATGTTTGGGTGCTGCACTCCATATATGTGAGCAGTACTCCATAGTTGGTCGAATCTGGGCTTTGTAGAGTGTCAGCAATTGGCTTGGTGTGTACAGATGTCTTGTACGAAATAGCACCCCCAGCTTTTGGGAGGCCCTTTTAGCAATATCTGCCACGTGACTGTGCCAAGACATGTTGGTCTCTGCAGTAACCCCCAAGATGTTCAACTGACTCTTTAATGTGACAGCGCTTCCAGATAGCATGATGTTTGGCTCACCGGTGCTGGTCTTTTTTGAAAACAGAGCTGCTTGGGTTTTCTGCGCGTTGAACTGTACAAGGTTTTTGTTACCCCAGTCCTCTATTATCTCCAGGTCGTTATTTATCTGCGATATTTGAGTTAGTCTAAGATGATGGAATTCACATGCGGAAAGACCTGTGGGTGGTATGAGTGAGGAGACTACATTGCCATCGTCTGCAAAGCAATAAAGTGGATTTACTGTTTTATCTATGAGGTCATTTATGTAAATCAGGAAAAGAGTTGGCGAAAGGATTGCTCCCTGTGGCACACCAGCATTTATTTGGTAAGAGTTGGAGTTCTGGCCATCCAGTGCAACATAAATGGATCTGTCCTTTAGGTAACTTTCAAACCAAGTGCAAAGTTTCGGCGATAATCCCATTGCTTTGAGCTTGTTGAGCAGATTTTCATGCCAAACTTTGTCGAATGCTTTAGATATATCTAAGGCAATTGTTCTTGTTTCACCCCGCAACTCAATCGATTTTTGCCATAAGTGAGTGACGTATGTAAGTAAATCGCCAGTTGACCTATATTTTCGAAATCCGTATTGCTTATCGTTGATAATTTTGTACTTTTCCAAGTACTTGGTTAGGTGATTGTTCACAACTCTTTCCATTACTTTTGATATCACCGGAAGTAGAGCGATTGGTCTATAGTTTAACGGATCTGTCTTTTTTCCTTTCTTTGGAATGGGTTGTACTGCGGCAGACTTCCATGATGATGGATATACTCCTTGCCTGTAAGACAAATTGAATAATTTTGCGAAAGTTGGGGTGAGTTCGTTGGCGCAATTTTTGAGTACTATTGCGGGAATGCCATCCGGACCCATTGCTTTGTTTGTATCTAGCTTTTTAAGGGATTTTCGTATTTCTCTGTGACAAAAGGGTACCTCTGGCATACTATGGGAAACCCTTTCAATGAACGGTGGAGTTTTTCCGTTTGGCACTGTTAGGTTGGAGTTGGAGGAAAACATTTGGGCCAGCATATTGGCTTTTTCCTCTGATGTTGTGGCTAAGTGATTATTTTTATCTGTAAGTGGTGGTATGGATGACTTGGTGAAGTTAGATCCAACAGCTTTTGCAAGAGACCAAAAGCACCTAGAACTACTTGGACAATTCAGCAACCTGTTTTTTATTCTTTGATTGTATGTTTCTTTAGCGGAGTCAATAGTAATTTTGCAACTATTTCTGGCTTCTATAAATTCTGTGTGGTTTTGAGCGGTTTGTTGTCGTTTCCAAATGTTATATGCTCTGTGTTTTTTCTGTACAGCCGTTTGACACTGGCTGTTGAACCAAGGTTTTGCATTAGCTCTACGTTTAGTTGTATGTGGGATATATGCATCCATTCCAGATATGATTACTTGTGTTATTTCATTACAGCAAATAGTGGGATCAGCTGTTTTAAAGCAAACCTCTTGCCATGGAAAATCCAGGTAAAACTGTTTTAGGTCATTCCATTTTGCCGATTTATAGTGCCACATTTTACGAGGAAGTGGTTGTTGGCTTGGTGGGATGAGCATTTCGCACTTTGTTATTATAAGTTTATGATCTGACGAACCAAGTGGAGCATCTACTTGAATTGTGTACGAGTCAGGATTTGTGGTTAGGAACAAGTCTAAAAGCGCTGCAAATTCGCCCTTTTCTGAGATACGGGTAGGTTCATCGACAAGCTGCGTTAGACCACAACTTATGGCAAAAGCTTCTGGTTCTCTGCCTTCGTTATCTGTTTTGTTGTGGTGTTTCAGCCAGGGTATATTGTGGACGTTGAAATCTCCTAAAAAGACAATTTCCGCCTGTGGATAGTTTGACTGTATACTATCACAGCTTTCGGATAATGTCGCGAAAAAGTTTTGGTACTCGGTGTTAGATGGCGGTCGGTAGAGGCAGCAGATAAACTTGGTCGATGCATGCCCCTTTACTGCAGCTTGCTTCAGTTTCACCGTTTCACCAACAGTATGCTATAGTCTACCGTGTCAAAGGCTTCTGGTAGAAAAAGTGGCACTAAGGCACATACTTGATCACTATCTGTTTATCATAAATTTAATCCATAGCTGCTGTCTCTGTCCTTACAAAAGCCATATTGACTTCCACTTTTGACACATCTCCACAATCTTGGACAACACAGCCCAAACTGACACAGGTCTATAATTTGAAACTTAGGTTGTGTCACCATCGAACAAACTTAAAAATTAAGTATATTAAGGTGGCAACAGCACCCTCAAATCTGATTTTAGTTCTAAAAATGTTGCTAGATGGCGCTAAGATGCAGTATTTGAAAATTATTTTGCACCTGGACCTAACGCCACCGCGCGGTCCCTTGCCTTTTGGGGTTGGTGGCGGACTGCCACCATAATAGAAATAATTAATAAAGCATTATGGATCCTATACAAAAAAGAAATATGCAGTTGACCAAAGTAAAATCATAATAATTTTTTTTTTTAAATACATAGCATGAAATTTAATTTTTAAAGCTCTAACATTTCATAAAAGAAAATATTATGCAATACATCATTAGTTATGTCAACTTACTCTAATAACAATAGAAAAAAAAAAACTGTTGTACTCAAATTATAAAAACTCTGTAGCATAACAATATTGAAGTCTAGTCGCAAGGGAAGAAACCATTTTTTCATCTGGAGTTATGATAAATACTTCATATTCTGATTTATTTTCTGGACGTTCTTCTATAGGTATAACTACTGAGCAATGTAACTGGTGAATTTCTCACTGTAGTTTCTGCTTCAAAGGTAGCCTGATATAGTTCATTTAAGAAAGGTAATAATTTATTTGTATTGTACCTGATGTATCTTTATCCACCTGAATAATGTCTTTTTCAGGTGGATGTTCTCGAATTGTATAGGCGCCTCTAAATATGCTTCCTAGGAACGCTCTGATTACCTACTAATCCTCTTCACTATCAAGAACACTATAGATGGTAAGAGGTTTTTTTTCTTGATTGGCTTTAGATTTTTTTGCTTTAGTTTCTGGGATTGAGATTTTATTCGAGTTTTCTAAGGCTTCTTTAGCTAAAAAAATAGTCATTCAATGTGAGACTAAGTGTGAGACAGATTCTATATTACTTTGGAAAATGTTTGAAAAAAAAAATACACCAGCATATTTTTAAAAAAAACTTTGCCAAAAAAAACTTTATGATAAAATTCTACCTGTATGTACAATTGCGGCCATTGGAATTGGCACAAATTTTTGAACGCGCTTTGTATAAAGCGAAAACTGACACAATTTTGGCATTAACGGCTTGTTAAAAAAGTGCAATACAAGGTGCGTTCAAAAATTTGTTCCAATTTCAATGGCCGCAACTGTACATACTAGTTGAGACAACATTTTCAACCCTCAGACGGAGTTAAACATGAGACTGGTCACAAGACCCAGCAAGTTAAGTAGTACAAATATAAAATATACTTACATTTAATTATTTGCTTGTCTTCAATAGCTTTTGGCTTCAAATTTTCCAACTTCCTTTGTTTTCGCCTCTCATTTTCTTCATTTCTAATTTTTGTCAATACTGCTCCTTCCTCTTCTTCAATACGCAATTCCCTTTTAAAATCACTATAAGTAAAAGTACAAGGCTCCCGAAGGGCTTGATCAATGAGATGTAAATTAGTTTTTTCTTCTCTTTTAAATTTATCTTTTAATTGCCTACGGTTTCGCCTAGGAAATAGATCAGTCATGGTTGTAAAATCTGTTCCAAGGAGATTAAGTGCTTTGTAGAATTTTGACGTTTCTTTTTCAGTCCAGTTTGTTGCTCGTTTGGCTCTGTCATAAACACCATACCCTCTGTTCAAGTCTCCATCTACTATAGAGGAATTAGATATTTCTTCTATTTGCTTTGCTAGTTTTGCATTTTCTACTACTAAACTTTGTTCATCTAGAACAATTTCTCCTGACGGACATATTTTTATTTGCGGCCCAAAATTGTTGTCTGTACCATCTTCATTATGTCCTTCATTTCGAACATCTACTTGTTTCTCATCATTAAACTTGTTAATTTTCGATTTACTGTCTTTGGGTTTTTGTTGACTGAAAAATATAAAAAATATTATTTGTATAATTTGAGGTGTTCCTTTTTAATGCGTACTTTTTATTTAACAATGTAATGGGTGTCACCTGTTGTCTTGCATGTATTTTTCAATTTTTCCTAAATAATAACTTGAGTATTGACTATAATAATTATTGTATTTTATTTGACTGAGGCGAAATTGATATTTTTATAATAATTGTTATGGATTATTCTCGAGATTATTTTTGAGCTGAATTTTTTGTATTTTTTATTTCCTACTTGTTTTTGATGATTAGGAACCGTTGGATTTTGAACTAACTAGATACTTGATTCAACAAAAACATGAAAATTGCAAACTTGTAAAATTACCTCATAGGATTTGCTTCAGAATTATAATAAATTAAGTCAACCATTCGAAGTTTCCGTTTGCCACAGGTTTTGACACCAAAACTTTTTTGAACATTTCTCTCTGTGCCTGCCAATTTCTTCAACTGTTTAGTTTCAATCAATTTCTTTGGTGACATTTGATATCTTGCCTGTGGTGCAGGGTTCAGAGGAATACTAGTTGAAGCAACTGAAGAAACCTGAAATGAAAGTATTTTTTATTTAGCCAAGCAATTAAATTCCAGTATTTTTAATAAATTTGTCATTTTCAGTAAAAATATACTGGACACCAAGGCCTCTAAGAAAATGATGTTTAAATTTTTGATAAAACAAGTCAATTTCGGTTTCTCTTATGATTTAATTTGTTTGATACTCGGTTTGATATTCAGGAATGGAAATTTGTTACATAATCAATTAGTAGGTTTAGCCATGTTTTGAGTCCTTTGGGGTTTGCCTCAGGGTTTTGCTTATCAGATTGGCGCTTGTGTTTCTCCGCCCAGAGTCCTTATTCTTGGAACAGGGGAGCAGCATTCCCAGGAAAACGAGTGTACCGTCTTTATCAATGATATGCAAATGATAATATGAGTAAGAAAGACGGAACACTCGTTCTCTTGGGAACGCTGCTTCCCTGTTTCAAGAATTAGAACTCTGGAGGTCTTTAAACCTAACAGTCCCAGTAGAAAAAAAGTTAAGGGTTTATATAATAATTAGGTGCTAATTAGGGCATCTATATAATAATTAGGTGCTAATTAGGGCATCTATTTAAAAATTAAGTGCATCTTTAGTTTTTGAGAAAATCAAAAAAAAAAACTAAGGGTGGCCGACCTAGGCAGTGTAGAGGTTAGTGTATCTGCTTCGCATGCTGCAGGTCCCAGGTTCGAATTTGTGGTGTTTAACCAGCTCGTTGGCTTGGCAAGAGGATGTGGAAGGACTTTCTCAGGCTTGCGTGGTGTCGGTAGAGTCTGAATGGCCAACCATGGATTGCGAATCGGACCATCTTAGGGTGGGGAATGCCTGATAAGGCCGACCATTTAGACTCTAGTATGAATGGGAAGGAGTATAGTCCATGCAAAATGATGTACAATAAGCCACAATGAGCTTCAGTGCAGAGCATGGGTTCGAAAGGGTGACAGAAAAAAAGGGACTGTTGGGTTTATGAAAGCTAGCAGTCCCCTATGATAAAAATATATTTTTTAATTTTTCGTTTGTATCAGAATTAGGTGCTGTTTAGGTGCACCTAAATAGTCGCAGAAAAAATGGGATCAGTAATTATCAACAGATTTTTTATCATTATTAGGGCAATGCTGGCTTCACATTTACTTAGTAGTGTGTAAGAGGCTGAAATGTTTCTGGATAGGAATTAGGTGCTATTTAAGTGCTCCTGGATAGTCGAAGAAAAACTTGAATCAGTTGGTTATTAAAGGAATTACAGATTTTTTTTCCATTATTAGGGGACTGCTGGCTTTACGTTTACTTGGTGGTGTTTTTACAGCGAAGCTTATGTCAGGGGCTAAAATCTTTCTGGATTGGGATTAGGTGCTATTTAATTGCTCTTAAATAGTTGAAGAAAAACTTCAATCATTTAATTATTAACAGAATTACAGATTTTTGTTTTATTAGGGGACTGCTGGCTTTACCTTTACTTGGAGTGTATTTGCAGCGGATCTGATGACAGTGGCCTATATGTTGTTGTATTGGAATTAGGTGCTATTTAAGTGCTCCTCAATATTCGAAGAAAAAATTGAACGAGTTAATTATTAACTGAATTACAATTTTTTTTTTCATTATTAGTGGACTGCTGGCTTCACGTTTACTCGGAGGTATATTTACAGCGAAACTGCTGTTAGACACTCACATGTCCTGGAAAAGAATTAGTGCTGACATTAGCCAAACAATATGTGCTGCCTACATAGTGACACCTTTTCTTATTGGCATTTTCGTATGTTGTTGTTATGTTACCGTTACCTTTATTTTTTTAAATGAATATACAGTGAGGGGCAAGCTACTAGGTATATAGGAAGTAACCTGACGAATTTGCAGGCGTCCGCATGTCAGAAAATGACAAATCAATTTAGCGCTAACCTGGTGACAACCAGGTAAAAAGTTTCTTGGATTGTTGATAATTTTAAAAAATATGGTTGTGTTTCTCCCCGAAACCATAAACGAAATGACGTCCAGTAAAATAATGAGGATCAAGAAGCCGAATATGTCGTTGGTTGTTGGCATTAGTTAACGAAACTCCAACTATTTCTACTCGTGCGCTTGCGCACGAGATTTACTCAAGTACAAGGACGGTGAGGAAGCCACAGAAAAAAAAAGGATCGTTCCTACAAAGTACGAAACTCCCAAAAAATTGATCCTGATGCAAGGGCAACATTAGGCGAATGGAGTTTTGTGAAACTGATTAATGATGAAATAAAAAAAAATGAAATCGAAGATTTTCTTAGAAGAATTGTTTTCACAGATGAAACGACATTTCAACTCCATTGTCGACATAATCCTAGTCACACCCGTTATTGGTCTATGGTCTACGGAGAATTAACACAGGTATTTTGAACTTAGAGCAGAGCCCAGCGTCCTCAGAAGGTAACTGTCTAGAGCGGTTTGTATGGAGAACATATTATTGGGCCGTACTCCATTGACGCTAACTTAACTGGTATATTTGGATTTTTCGCAACGGCAGATAATTCCAGAAATAAGAAGATTATCTGGTCCTAGAATTTATGAAATATGGTTTCAACATAGATTGATGTCCAGCCCAAAACACGGGTTTCATTCTGGACCATTTGAATAATATTTTTCCAAACCGTCTCATTTCTGGGTCGAGAGCTACAATACTGTGGCGAGCCCGCTTTCCCGATCTTGCATCCATCAACGATTATTTTTTCTGGGGTTATTGCAAATCAAAAATGTATGGTGGTCAGGAGGATCGTGCCGTGAACCTTGAGCAGCAGCGTTTCAAAATTCGAGAAATATATCTAACTGTCACCCATGTGATGCTGAATAATGTTCGTAGAGCCTTCTATAATTGTTTAGGTCATTGTTTATCTCAAGAAGGTGGACTGTTTAAACATTTGCTACATAATATCATCTGTTTAGGACTTTTGTTTTTATTTTACCTAATTTTTCTTCTATTTTTTATGTTGAATACATTTTTAGTTTTTCCTTGATAGCTTTTTTAAAATACATGTTTCCTTTTCATAGAATATGAAAAATTATTGTTTCGGTTTGAAAAAAAATCTATCTACACGCTTAATTTTAATTAAGAGTAAGTGAAGCTCGACGAATCGATACATCTAAAAGCAAGGTCCAAATGCTACGTTTGCATAACGTTTTGTTTGCACAATTCAACACGTGATCAGTAATCAGTAACGTAGCGTCTGGACCGGGCTTAAAATCATAAAACGTACTGATGTCAACCTGGCTTGTGAACAAACTCAACGAACGTCAAAGTCATCGAAAAAACGACAGCGAACCGACAGCGACAGGTGTTCAAACGGCTACATTTTCGTTGAATCCAAGAGTTGTCATGTTAGTTCGATATTTCAAAAATACGTACCTAGGTTATATCTTTCGCAATAACTTTAATTGAATACTAAGGAACCTAAAAAACGCTTACCTAATTCCTATACAAAAAATTTGAGCCATTATTGGATTTGCTGTCACTAAACAACGAAATATATGTAAAGCCAACAGTCCCCTGACAATGAAAAAAATCTGTAATTCTGTTAATAATTAACTGGTTGGAGTTTTTTTTTAGACTATTTAGGTGCACTTAAATAGCACCTAATCCCTATTTATAAACATTTTAGCCTCTGACATCAGCGTCGCTGTAAATACACCACCAACGTGTAAAGCCACCAGTCCCCTGTTAATCAACTGATTCAAGTTTTTCTTCGACTATTTAGAAGCACTTAAATAGCACCTAATTCCAATATAATAACAGAAACATTCTAGCCTCTGCCACACCACCAAGTGAACGTGAAGCCAGCCATCCCCTAATAATGATAAAAAATGTGTAACTCAGTTAATAGTTAACCAATTCAATTATTTCTTCAACTATTAGAAGCACCTAAAAAGCACCTAATTCTGATACAAAAGAAATTTTTTAAAAAACACTCTTTCCCATACGGGACTTCTAGTTTTCATAACCCCAGTCCCTTAGTTTTTTTTGATTTTCTTAAAAAATAAGGGAGCACCTAGTTTTTAATTACAGGCTCTAATTAGGACCTAAAAAGCACCTAATTATTATTTAGACCCTGAACTTTTTTCCACCGTGAGACTGCTAGGCTCGCTGCTAGGTTTATAGACATCCGCCTAGGGGATTGATCACACTGAGAATCACACCATTATATAGCAGGTACTTCATCATTGTATTTAACTGACAAGCACATTCTTCTTATTATAAATTTATACAGGGTGTACCATTTAAAACGAAACAGGCTAAATAACTGATGCAACGTTAATTTTTTTGAAAAATCGCTTGTACACGTAATTTGATTTTCAAAGGGGGAAATTTTCTGCAACCATTTTTAGCACTTCAACTTTAACCCTCTAGGCAGGGTGGGACCAACCCTTAGTATTTCGAATGGAACAAGGGATCAAGTGATACCTCTTTTAAAAGAGCGTTTAATTCCCTTTCATTTGATATCATTTGAAAAAAAATTGAATGCTCTTTTGAAACAGGTATCACTCCACCCCCTGTTTCATTTGGAATGGTGAGAGTTGGTCCCACCCACCCTATAGGGTTAAATTAGTGCTGAAAATGTTTCAAACACAAAAATTATGTGTACTAGCGATTTTTTGAAAAAATAAAAGTGACATCAGATATTTAGCCTGTTTCGTTTTAAATGATATACCCTGTAGGTATATGTATTATTATAATCACATATATTACCAAGACAGAGTTATTATTAATCCTTTCATATTTTTGAGATCCATCTTCTGATTCGCTAGCGCTGCAACTAGCTGTTCCAATACTTAATTTCGCAATGGTTTCTGTATGGTGCCTCAAAAGTTTGCTTGGACTTGGAGCTGGATGTTCTGAATCTGCCACTTGTGATTCTGAAATGCATCTTCTATGTGGCGCTGGAAAAAAAAAATAATAATAAATATTATCTAAAATGTGGTAGGTGAGATTCAAATGAAAGAGACCCTTGAGAAACACTGTGGATTTTTTTAAGTAGCTATATTTTTGCAATATAACATAGGTCATTATGTATGTAGTTAGAATAAACTACAAGTTTATGTATATTCAATGAATCTAAGAAAACCAATTTTGACTAAATTTTTTAGGTTTTTTTGAGCGTTTTTCTTTTGCATTGAAAGTTGAATATAATATAAGTCCACAACATTTCTTTAGTATGAATTGAGTTATGATATAATTTGGATACATACAAGAAATTACTGTTGGATTTTCTTTCTGTGAAACCTCATCAGAATTATATTGAGCTTTATTCAACATAACATCAGCATTTGGCACAGTAGCATTGTTGGCTGTTTCTGAATTTATTTTTGCAACTTTATCTAGTCTTGTTGGGAGGAACATACGTATATCGCTTAAAATTATTATTTTTTTAGTAGCCTTTTGTTTGTCTATAGATTCATTCAAATCTTTCAAAGTATTTGATTCGATCTCTCTGGTGAAACTTGGAATTTTCCCAGTTGTTGAAATTTCTTTGTAGATGCTACTTTCCCCAACAACTACATTTCCGACATTATTTTTAAAATTCAAGTTCACTTGAGGGTTTAAAAACTTTCTTCTGGCAATGGGTTTTACTTCGATGGGTTTATTTAGCTCAGAGATTGTCTCATTTTCAGTTGTAATTGTTGAGTGGTCAGTTGAATCTTCTAACTTGAATTCAATCTCTGAAGGACTTTGAACTTCTGTAATTATTGGCACTTCTGCAAACTTACTTCCGCTATCAGTTACATTTCTGGTTTTTTTCTTCAAATTCAATTTAACTTTCGGTTTTAATAACTTTCTCCTGATGATGGCTTTCATCTCTGTAGGTTCATTTTTATTAAGCTTCAAACCCATTTTGTTTTCAGTTATGGAACTATCCAAATGGTCATTATTTCTCAGATCATTTGCATCTACTAATATTAAGTGATTAATTGTGGAATTTGAATGTTCTGTCATTATTGGAGTTTCTTTGTAAATCTCGGTTTTACCAACAACTACATTTATCCTGGTGTTTTTATAATTTGGGTTAACTTTTGACTTTAAAAGCTTTCTTCTGGCATCGGGTTCATCATCAGCAGGTTGATCGTTCATTAAACTATTTCATTCCTAGTTATTGTATTTAAATCTAATTGGGATTTGAGAAACTTGGAATAACTTGTTATTGCGGCGTCATCTGAATCATCGTTTTTAAACTTAAGGATTACCCTCGACTCAGCAAACACATCAGGCTTTAACAGTCTAATTTCCATTTGTAAGTACTATTTACATATTGCAAAGTGTTCTTTGTATATTTCTTGGTAGTTTCAAAAGGGGGATCTCCAAGATACAACAGTTCACTACAGTTCAGAAACTTGTTATTTTTAATTGATAGATTTCGAGTTTCGATGTAAAGTTTCTTATCCTCTTATGGGTAATTTGCAGATTCATTTCTATTTCTCGTTTTTTTTTTGTGCAACTGCAAAAAATGATTATGAACGAATGGACTTTTTTTTCAATTTATAGCGAATTCAGTTGGCCAGACTAGTACTACACGAGTGATAGATACATTTCTACACCAATAGTTGTATTCCTTTCACACCTAGGAGGAGCTCCGGAACAGCTCCGGGGCTTCACGCGCTTATTTCTTTCGAAAAGTGTTTGTTGCACCACGCATCTGTTCCCTGAAAATCGGGGGGCGACTGAACACCAAAGCGAGTAGCTTGAGTGTTTCAAACTCTTGAAAGGAATACAACTAATGGCCATTTTAGAGCAGGTTTTTGAATGCGAATCAGGAACGTGCAGCTCTTTTTGCCCCAAGTGCAATCAGTTCCGCACCAGCTCTTGAAGATTGTGCACTGATCTTTTTCGTTAAATCACCGTTTCCGTGGCTGCTGGATTTTGGTGAATTTAAGCCACACGCGGGTCGTAGCGTAGATGATTAGACAGACAACTGATTGGTTGAGCAGTTGTGTTGTGCAGCTTGTTTCTTTTTATTTGTAGACAATTAATTAGTTAATTAAATTAATAGAATATAGTAGAACCTACGACGTGATTACTGATGGCAGTGATAGCTATCTTCACTCTAAAACTAAGAACACATTTGTAGATTAAAGAATCTGCGCATTCTTCTCCGACTGCCTCCAACTCCTCTTCAACTCCGTGCTTCCACTCCTCTTTTCATCTCCGTATTCGCTTAAAATTGGCTATCTTTTAGAGCGGTACGTGGGTAGTGTGGATTCTAACCAAGAATAAGACCCACTACTACTACAGGATAGCCTATCCTCTTGAGGCCTGTGTAGAAGAAATCTGAAGCCCCCACCACGCCAAAGCACCAGTGATGACGTAGGCAGCATGTCGTTTCTCGCCTTAACGTAGGGTGTTTGCACCGCAGGTTCTGATTCCGCGGGCTTTTGCTTTATGCATTAGTTGTATTCCTTTCCTTTCACACCTAGGAGGAACTCGGGAACAGCTCCGGGGAGTCACGCGCTTATTCCTTTCGAAAAGTGTTTGTTGAACCAAGTGCTCAAGCCCGAACTAAATCATTTAAATGCACGAAAGCCAGCGCATCTGTTCCTTTCAAATCCGGGTCGACTAACACCGGAGCGAGTAGCTCTAGTGTTCTAAACTCTAGAAAGTAATACAACTATTAGTTGTATTCCTTTCACACCTAGGAGGAGCTCCGGAACAGCTCCGGGGCTTCACGCGAAAAGTGTTTGTTGCACCACGCATCAGTTCCTTTGAAAATCGGGGACGACTAAACACCGGAGCGAGTAGCTCGAGTGTTTGAAACTCTTGAAAGGAATACAACTATACTTGGTCAGCCTATAGCTGCCTAAAGACAATTTGTGATTCTGCACTTTCTGTAGATTACAGAATATATTATATGATCGTAAATATTTCCGATGGAGTGTTTGGCTATCGATGCGTTTTGCAGTGTCTATAAGCTTATAGAAATTTATAGATTTGCTTACAGATGTGCACAGAATTGACCCATTAATTTAATATTTTGCCAATTAATGGCCGTCTGCACCACTGATCTAAAAAATAAATGGATAAACAATTCATACGGCTTGATTGGCAAAATTTGTGCGAAAATTTGGGGTCAATATTCTACGAACAGTTGTGCAACGGAACAGCCTAACGCCTGCGCAGTGTCTTATCTTTCGAACAACTTTTCTAAATTTTGAAATTCCTTCATTTTCATTGGCCAGATTTTGTGCACACACAATACATGTATCTACTGCGCACGCTCACAGCTGTCCCAGTCAGTTGTTTTTGTTTAGATTTTGACCTCGTAAATTAGCAGCATTAGAAGCGTTCATTGTTTATCCATTTATTTTTGAGATCAGTGGTCTGCACCGACCATCTTAAAGGTTAATTCTCACTTACGCGAAATTCGCTCTTTTTTGACATTGGTCCGACAATCTGACGTTTGATGCACGTATAAAACGTCAAATTGTTGAAGCAATGTCAAAAAAAGAGCGAATTTCACGTAAAAGGAGCGGAATTCGCGCAAGTGAGAATGAGGCATAAACATAAAGCCTAGTACTCATAACCACGAATTGCGGATTTTTATTTTGCGAATTTTTTTCTATTGTTCGAATATAAGGTCTGTTTCTGCAGAAATCACAAACCAGTCAGAGTGAATTTCATTGGTTGAAATTAGTTTTCTGACTGTTTCTGACTCTTTTCAACCAATGAAATTGGCTCTGACTAGTTTGTGATTTCTGCAGAAAGAGACCTATATTCAAACTTGTCAAATTTAAATATAAGCGACCAATAGAAAAAAATCCGCAAAATAAAAATCCGCAATTCGCGGTTATGGGTACTAGGCTGAAGGGTGGGTTTCATAAAACTACTTTGACAGTTAACTTAAAGTCTTCTAGAATTACCTACATGAGGACGAAGGATGAGTTAACTTTAAGTTAACTGTCAAAGTAGTTTTATAATACCCGCCATAAGGGAGGTTTAACGATAATCAACGTTCAAAGCGTGATTGTTAAACATTTCTTAAAATGCTACAGGATCCTCATAAGGCCTGTCTGGAACAAATCCCCCCTCCCCCTGCCCGGCAAAAACAGCAATTGTGACGTAGGCAGCATGTTATTTCTCGCCATGACGAAGGCTGTTTAAACAGCTGACGACTTAGTTATGACGTCGAAAATGGTGACCGTGCACAGTAGATACATGTACTGTGCGTGCGCAAAATATAGCCAATGAAAATGAAGGATATTTCAAAATTTAGAACAATTGTTCGAAAGTAAGACACTGCGCAGGCGTTAGGCTGTTCCGTTGCACAACTGTTCGTAGAATATTGACCCCAAATTTTTGCACAAGAAGCTTAGCCAATCAAGCGACAAGCCGTACGATTGTTGATCCATTTATTTTTGAGATCAGTGGTATCGTTCTAATTTTCCAACATGAAGTGTCAAAAACTGTTGTATTGACATATTTTGCCCATTTTTGTGGAAAATATATTCAATTTTCTAAATAAATAATGGCCATTTCCACCAACTAATTTAGGAAGCCCTAACGATAGGTATGCCTTAAACTGACATTTCTCCATGTAAAAATGTCATTTTAGGGAATACTTATCGTTAGGGCTCCCCTAAAATGGTTGGTGGAATCGGCCATAAGTACTGTTCTCTATAGTTGTATTCCTTTCACACCTAGGAGGAGCTCCGGAACAGCTCCGGGGCTTCACACGCTTATTCCTTTCGAAAAGTGTTTGTCGTACCGTACCACGCATCTATTCCCTGCAAATCGGGGGCTACTAAACACCGGAGCGAGTAGCTCGAGTGTTTCAAACTCTTGAAAGGAATACAACTTATGATGTACTGTACAACCATCCCTTCAAAACAATATTTTAATAGACCGTTTTTCAAAAAGTATGTAGGAACTAGAAATAGCTTCTTCATGGGTCATGTTTATACCCTTTTCCATTATTACCGATAGCAAACAAAATAAAAAGTATTGTAGTGGCCATGACCATGAGCAACACAGAGCTGTTCTCTCGCGTTTACTTTTTTGAAGCTCGTTCAAAACAGGTTTGAAACAGTTGGCGAGTTGGGTAGTAACATCGTAGATGCGACAGATTTTTTTACACGTGACTTCAAATTGATTTTATATAAGTTAAACACGTGACAACTGTCACAATTTACATATTTTTACTCTTGGAACTATTTTCCGAACTCAGCTAGTGAAATCTCGTATGAACCTATCATGACGTCACACCAAAACTGTTTCAAACCGTTTCGAAATACAATCCAATCCACGTCTAAAACCACTTTCTCGCGCCGAGAAGTTATGACGTCATATACCACTGTTTTAAACTAGTTTTCAAAATCGTTTTAAAACATCTGAGACGCGAGAAAACACCTCAGTCTCAGTCTGCATTGACTTGACCTATTCTACACGGGAATACGAGCACGCTTTAAGGACTGGTTGCCTCGAACATTAGGTCGCGAAGAGCGAACAGTCCAACGACCGTCGCGATTTAACGATTTTATCCAACCAGAGCATTTCAAATAGACTGGTTTCGTCGAATTCGCTTACCTGAGCGGATCTGCTCCGCTCCGCAAACCTGGGCTGGGATCACGACAAGTAGAGTTTCACTAGAATTCTACTTTCATGACGTCAGGTTGCCTAGCAACCATCATCATCGCTGTACTGTACACGATAAATATGTTGCGAGTGACGTCATGAAAGTAGAATTCTACTCGTCATGATCCCAGCCCTGTGGCGACTTGTCGGTTCATATCTGTCGAGTTTGATTACAGCGGAGTCGCGCAGCTGAACTACAGCGCTCAGAGACATTTTTAATATCAAAATACACACACCGCGCACATTTCGCGTGACAAGGAAAATATTTTCTATTTCTAGCAAACCACTGCGGACAGAAATCGCTATCGTCGGCGATCGACTGACTGTCCGCTCTCCGCGAATGAATGTTCGAGGAAACCAAGTCCTTAGGCACGTATTCATGGCCTGTTTCTGCAGAAATCACAAACCAGTCAGTCAGTTCATTGGTTGAAAACAGTCAGAAACAGTCAGAAAACTAGTTTCAACCAATGAAATTCACTCTCACTCTCAAGGTTGCGTCTTGGCTCAAGTACGACTTGACGCCATATTTGCGTTTTCAAGCAGCACGGAACGATGATCACAACTGCCAAAAATCAGAGCTTGAGTCAAGCACCCGTCTATGAATACCGGGCTTAGTCACGAGTGTCACGACACAAAACCCAACCGATCCATGTTGAAATGGTTCAAATTTTACCGGTCGGATGACGAGTCGAATAACCGTTTAAGCGTTTTCAATCGTTCGTATCTTATGGTGAACGCGCCCATCAATTTGACATCCGACATTCCGCATTCCTTCGGAACTCTGGAACAACTTGGAACAACATTGGGAACAACGAACCGAACTGCAACTGCCGACTTGCCGTCAGGACCACAGGATTAGGAAGGACTAAACGACTTGATTCGATTGGATCAGTGGGACTGGACCATGACCATTCTCTAATTAGTCTTATTCCTCTCAGGCTAATTGTTGATCATGTGGCTCTGGGGCACTTTGTTAATTCAATTTTCGATCCCAAAACCTTAATTTTTTTGTAAATCAGTTTTTGTGGACGCGTGGGAGTCGTAGTAGACCCTGGGACGTGGTTACCGGTTACCTTCCTTATAAAACATTCTCCTGTTACCGGGTATCACCTATCCACTAGCAACTAGTACTAACACAGCAGTATTTTTTTTCCTTTTCTGAATTCATCAATCTCAGCGCTTAACAAAATACTTTTCTCATAATTCCACATATTTGCAGCCAACATTACGTTCTTTTTCTCTGCCGGTAAGTACCTGTTCTATTGCTATTAAGATTTTTATTTCACTATTCCCTTTGAAATACCTTTCGGTAATTATCAGTTGGTAGGTACTTTTCAAGGATAAGATTGTTAACAGACAAACTATAAACTCAGGTGGCCCCTGAACAACACAGCATATTGTGTCTCCCTCCTTGGTCATTTATATCTTATAATTCTTGTATATTTAAGCTGGGCAATGGGCATAGTCTGGGTGGAAATAATAAGGCAATCTGGAATTGTGGAATTTTGGAGAGTCAATGTGGGCTCTTAGCTTAGTAGTGTAGTTCTACTAGAGGTGCTACTAATGTAGTTCGATTTGTCTGCTTTTATATCCAATAATGTGACAGAATCAGAATAATTACCTACACAATTGAGTACCTAACTAGCTCAAGACCTAGGTACTAAAAGGAAAATGATTAGCATCCTTGGAGATATATCTAGATAAGTTAAACCAAATAAACCGCGAAATACATTATAGTAAGAAGTTACTAAGATTGTCGCCATCCAAGACCCAGGGAGATGCACTTTTTGATAAAATGGCTATTTTGTCATTAAGATTCCATTCAGTTTTTATTGTTTTCAATAAATCCTCAAGCTCATTTTTTCAACGTTTATCTAAATAACCTACATTACCACATAACAGTACTGGTATCGAAGACTTAAATATACATAACAAGGTGTTCATTATACTTAACCCTCGCCTTACCAAATGTGGGTCAGCAATGACCCGAAATCTGATTTTCCAGAAATATCTTGCGGCCCGCGCCTTTTTTTCAGTCAGAGATCTTCTGTGAATTCTTCTAATTTATGTGAAGAATATTGCCTTTTGTATGATTTTTTCAAAAAAACAATTCTTCTATGGGTCACTAATGACTCGGTTTTGGGATAAATTCTGTATACGCTAAAACCTTCCAACTCAACAAGTCGTAGCAAGCTTTTTTTTACACGTATTCGGAGTTTCTAGCTCTGTTCTTCAGTTTACTATCTACTTTTCTTACGAATAAAAAGTTTATTTTGTTGTTTTTTTTAACGTAATGAAATTAAAACATAAAAAAAAAACATGTTTTATTGGATTCCCAAAATTTTATATTCAAAATCACTCAAAAAAAAACGTTTGTATCTGGGTCCATTTTGACCGTGTTCTGGGATCCCAAGTTTTAAAAGTATTTTGAAACAGGGAGGGTTGAGTATTTATTTATTTATTTATTCATATAGGGGATAACCCCATTAACTTTTGAATCATGCAATACATATTGGTTAGGTACAAAAAAAATTTATTAATAGGTAGAAGTGCACATTAAGTCTAAATCTAAATATGACATTATAAACAGAGGAAAAATCCCCTTAATCGATAAGCAAAATTACTTCCTAAACAGACTGAGTGATGTGTTAAATATATCTATATCTAATTTATTAACAGCATTTATGTACCTATTCAAAGGACTACTATTTCCATAAGTGGTTCTATGGTAAGGTGTCGTAGACCCTGATAATAAGGCACTCTGGGCTGGATCTGACTCAAGGACAATCTATTAGACCATTGATAATCTTAAAAACAAAAATACAACCAAACATATCCCTACGTTTGCTCAAAGGAGTTCACATCAGCTGTTGTTCTATGTCACTGTAATCTTGATCATTAACAGGAATGCCACTTCTGAATGCACAAACTCTCAGGAACCTATGTTGAACTCGCTCTAATGTTTGTGAATGAATTTGGAAAAATGGTGAGACCACCGAACAATATTCCAATATTGACCGGAACATAAGAGCAGTAGACCATTTTTGTAGCATCAAGAGAAAAGTATTTGCAATTTCTCATTATAAAGATAAAGCTCAACATTTTAGCACCCTTAACAGAAACATGTTTGATGTGTTCCACGAATGTCAACTTTTCATCAAAATGACACCTAAGTCCCTAACAGATGTAACACATTCTCATGACTGATCATTGATTTGATAGATTAATGGAAATCTTTCAGCTTTGCGGGTAAAACTTATAAAGTGACATTTGCGGACATTCAATAATAATTTATTTCTTGCACACCAATCTGAAAGGCGGTCTAGGTCTGCTTGCAGAAGTTTTTGGTCACCAATACTTTCAACGGTTCTCTACAGTTTAAGTAAGGTCATCTGCAAATGCAGCACACTTACTATTAATAAAGCAGTCTGGTATATCATTAATAAAAATGTTGAATAAAAGTGGTGAACAATGACCTCCTTGCAGGACTCCTGATGAAACGGAAATGGATTCTGAGTAAAAACACCCTATCTTATGCTGAGTGCGATTTGTCAGAAAACTTTCAAATCATAAAACTAAACAAAAATTAAGGCCCAAGTGTTGAAGCTTCTGTAATAGAAGCTTTGCAGCAACTCGATCGAAGGCTTTTGAAAAGTCCTTATATATGGCGTCTGTTTGTGTTCTGTTTTCCATGTTTTGTAAGTCTGACTGGTAAGTTAATAGATTTGTAGCAGCGGACTTGTTTTGTAAGAAACCATGTTGAATGTCTGTAACTAGTCCTTTAGCCATCTATGTCAATTGCTCACCAACAAGACAGTCGAATAGCTTAGGAATAGCAAATTGCACACAGACGCTTCTATAATTTTCTGTTATCTTTTTTACCACTTTTGAAGATGGGCACAATATTACTAACCTTCCAGATTTCAGGATAAATGGATGATTGGAGTGATTTATTGTAGAAAATTTGCAAAGGTGACACATTGTTTCAATACAAAACCTGGTAGGCATACCATCAGGATCAGAAGTGAGTTTATTTGGAAGTTCAGAGATTGCATTGAAGATGTCAATCTTTGAGATCTCATAGCACTGTATGTTTTATTATTATTTTTTTTTTATTTATTTATTTATACTCCTACAAACACATGTAAATGTACTTAAATGTAAGAGTGCTTACTGGATAAACTAGACTTAATCTAAACTAATAATTAAGACTATGTATAAAATAAGAGGCAAAATATAAAAATATAAAAAACAAACGAGGAACAGAAACAATAAACCAAAAATATAAAAACAGAAAAAAAAGAGAAAAAAAGTGATTCACTCATCACTATAGATAGGCGATCACAAATATCACAATACATTATTATTCAATATCACACACTTAATTTGTTCTGCTGTTGTACTGAAGAGGTCTATATCACCCTCCTCAATAAAAAAATTACATTCACGCATCATGCGATTTATAGGAGAACTATTTGAGGGTAGACATTGAAAAAGTTTATTATCCCTTATTCTTAAATTAATTTTAGGAACTAGAAACATTATATCATTAATTAAGGAACATTTTTTATACTTTAAGTTGTTAACAATATTGTAAATAAATAAAACATCATTCAAACTACGCCTGACACTCAATTTCACCATTTTAAATTCTACCAGCATACTATTATAGGAGACCATGTAAGGATACACTTTGTGAGTTTTCAAATACAGGTACCTTAAGAATCTCTTTTGCACTTTTTCAATCATGTCAGCATGGCACATTGTTTGTGGTGACCAAATAATTGAGGCGTACTCCAAATTAGGTCTAACCAGAGCATTATACAAAGTTATTATTGTCCTGACATTTTTAAAGTATTTTGTATTCCTGATTACAAAACCAAGAAGCTTATATGATTTATTGACAATGGCTTCATAATGCTGGCCAAACCTTAAATTTGTTTGGAAGCAAACTCCAAGGTCCCTACATTTATTCTCTCTACTCAGTGCAATGTTGTCAATCCTGTAGTTAAAATTTGTAAATTGTATTTTACGTGTGAAACTCAAAACATGACACTTGCTAACATTTAAAGACATTTTATTAATATTAAACCACTGAGACACCAAACCCAGGTCATGTTGCAGCTTATGACAATCACTTGGGGATGCTATATGCTTAAATATTTTGAAGTCATCCGCAAATAGAAGGCACTCTGAATGTTTTATGCAGTCGGGCAGATCATTTATGAAAATTGAGAACAACAAGGGACCCAGGTTACTACCCTGTGGCACCCCGGATGTAGCTATGTATTGCCTTGATAATTCCTTCAAGATGCTTAGATTGGTGACAGTTGAAACACCAGGCAGGAAACCATGCTGCTGTGGAGAAA
Organism: Ceutorhynchus assimilis; assembly: GCA_917834065.1. Classification (NCBI taxonomy): domain Eukaryota; kingdom Metazoa; phylum Arthropoda; class Insecta; order Coleoptera; family Curculionidae; genus Ceutorhynchus; species Ceutorhynchus assimilis. The sequence continues at coordinate 72,466,307 of OU892277.1, forward strand.
AATCATTCATAAAGAAGCTCATGATATCCTGATACAATATATTTTCGAAAATTTTAGCAAGTGAATTAAGGACACTAATTGGCCTATAATTGTCAACCAGGTTGACGTCCCCCGATTTGAAGACAGGAGTCACCACTGCACACTTCAATGCTTCAGGAAACTTGCTCATTCTCAGACACAAGTTGAAAAGTGTCATCAATGGAGCACACAGGATATCAGAGCATCCCTTATAGATATATGAGGGGATGTTATCACTACCAGTAGCCCTTTTTGGCTTTAACTTCTTAATGCTTGCCATGATCTGTTCCTCTGTGATAGGGGAGAATGCGAAACTACCGTTACACCCATCATTCGTGTCATTATTAGAACTCTCAGACCGCTGGAACACTGAGCTGAAATAAAGAGCAAATGTGTCAGCCACATCCTGGGCACCACTCACCACACAACCCCCATAACAGACCTCTGAGGGAATACCAGATCTTGCTCGCTTGGACCTTACAAAGTCCCAAAAGCTGCTTGGGTCTATGTTGACTTTGCCCTCAATGGTTTCATGATAAGCCTGAAACTCTTGCGCAGTTTGATACTTAACTTTAGTTCTGAGGTTCTTGTAGCTATTCTTTACCTGTAAGGTGGCACAACCTTTCTTAATTTGCCTGTGAAGATGATTTTTCAATTTAATATTTTTTTTCAATGGCAAAGAAAAGTATACTGGATAGTTACTACCTCTATAAGACCCTCTTTTAACTACCCTTCTGGGTATTGCTCGGTCCAAACACGCAAAAATCTTCTCATAGAACAAAGAAGTACATGCATCCACACTATCAGTCCCATGAAGATCCGCCCAATCAACATCCCTCAGCAATCTGTACAACATCTCAAAATCACCTCGTGAATAATCATAAACATACTCTTGCTTGCTACAAAGATGACCCGTCCCGCGTCCCAGTGATACAGACACAGCCATACTCAAAGCTGGATGATATTGATCTTCCTCCAAGATTGGGCAATCAGATTTTTCCAAACTCATTATAGGCATATTGGACAGTACAAGATCAAGTTGCCTTTGCATTTTATTAAAAACAGTATTATACTGATCCAAATTATAGAAGCTTAAAAAATTATTCAACAACTTACTTTTTTCACAGCCCTCTGTTCTGTAAAATGGTAGGTTAAAATCCCCTAAAATCACAATATTTACATCCTTATCCATGATAGCTTCAAACATATTAAAAAATTGCACATATATATTAAAATCGACATTAGGTGGAATATAAATAACACACATATAAAACATACTCTTCTTAAACTTAATTTTTACCAGTAAGCACTCAAGACTAGAGTCCTCAGGAATATTTAAAGGAACACATTCCATGCCTAAATTCTTCTTTGCGCCAATTAGGATTCCCCCTCCTCTTCGGCCATGACTTCTGTCTTTCCTAATAAGAGCATATCTGTCGTCAAACAGTTCTGAATCATGGAAACCGTCTGTTAGCCAGGTTTCAGCGAAGGCAATTATATCATAGTCTTCTGCTAAAATACTAGTGTATAGCTTACTAACCTTTGTACGAAGACCTCGAACATTTTGATAGTAGACTTGCAAATCCAGTTTGATTGTTTGTTTGCCTGAGGTTGGTTTCTCATTCAAGGATCTTCCTAATTCGGTAGCATCCTTCTCCCTGCAAAAAACCTAGAAACTATAGCTCCATTTGGCCAGACTTCACGCCTCCATGCATTTTTGAAGTTGTCCTGCTTGATGGTAACCTTCATTGATGTGTAAATCTCAGGGTGCTTAGATACATGCTCCTCACACCTAACTTCCGGGAAGCTGGGTAAAAGAAATGCCTGAAGCTCCTGTGGTTTTGTATTGTTATTACATTACTTATATTATTGTCATGAGTATCGGGTGTTAGGTGTTGTAAATGTTGAGTTTTTGAGTAAACTGTTTGAAAGAATTCTTTAAATAGGTTAGCTATATCTTGACCATTAGATGCTGACTGATTTACATATGACAAAAAGTACTGGGCAAATTATGATCTTTTGTCATTTTTGTAATATACCTTCAAAAAGATTTTAGGTCATCTCTGAGATTTAAATCCAAACCTTGGATATAATTTTAAAAGCACATGTCAGAAAGTTTTTTGCAGTTTGAACGTAAATGAGAAATTCGCTAGTTCGGTCTTCAATATAAATCGAGTGAGCTTTCTTTTTTTGGAGTGTCAAATTACGAAGATTGGCAGAAAACCATTTGGGAAAATGATTTTTGTACTTTTTAAGAGGAATAAAATAAGCTATGCCAATGGATAAAATATAAAAAATATCAGCTACTACATCCACATTAATGCTGTTGGTACCACCAATGCACTCATCCCAATCTATTGATGATAAATAATTGTTCAGTTCCCTGAAATCACTATTTCTGAAATCATAGAATTCATTGTAAATTGAACAATCTGGTTCAATTTCTTCAGATACTGAAATTGTACATTCATAGCTAATATGATGCATAGTCGACTTTATAAGTGGTTCACTAGCCTTTGTAACATTCAACTCACTGAAAATACTAAATCTAAAAAAACATTTCTTTCATTTAGTATTGCATTATGTTGGAATACTTTCAAGAAACTAAAAGACTGGTCCATATCTATACCTATATCACCGCCAGGACATTGCACAGTCATTCCAGACTCATCATTTGACCAGACTACAACCTTGGGTAGGTTGTAGCCTCCGAAAACTTACAAATTTTTTGTTGGGTACTTTTGACATATGTGTTCGACTGAACGACAATGCCAGTTGTACTTCTCCCGAGAAGATTGAGGAGGGATATAGACACCACCTATTATATATTTACTTTGCTTAATTTCACACTCTACGACTCTACAAAACATTGCTCAACTCGGTTTTCTGTAATCCTAATACACTGAGCTCGTATTTTGTTGTTGACAAATATTAAGACGCCACCCTCACTGGATTCACTGGTAGTCATTGCATCTCTGTTAGTTCTGAATATGCTGAATCCATCACATTTGTTTTCGCTGTTTGAGAATTCATTATTTAGGTTATTCTCGACCAAGACAATAATATCATACATGCAGCAAGCCACAATTTTAGGAAGATCTGAAAGTTTGGTCCTCAGACCACCTACATTTTGAAAATAGACCTTTATTGGGGTAGTTACATGTTTTTTTATTGTTGTCTTGTTTTTACGACAGGTAGGACATTGCGGGATCTTATTATCAATTTATCTTCACCTGCAGCCTTTCTACTATCCAGCAATGTCTTTGCTTTCCTATAGACCTCCTGCTGCATTGGTGTTTGATCCCTTGAAATTTTGTATGTGGACCCAATCAGCTTATGAACTGATTTGAATGCCAATTTGACAGTATCAGTTGAGCCACAAACCACTTTCACAGGTCTTCCTTTGGTAGTGTTACTTCTCAATTTTCCCACACATAAAACTTTCTGGATCAAAGAAATTTCCCCTTCTATCCCTAGCCTCTAGGTTTTGTCATAGCTATGCGTTCTTCCAGATTCAACAAGTTAGATTCTGGGATATTGTATAGGGTTATCCATTTTGTGCTTGAGAAAGTACACGTGTAACATTTGATAGCGGTCAAGGACACATGTTAACAAAACAGGTAGTTGTTTAGTTGAATGGTTGCCATTTTAGAATATAGATCGTTCTACCACCGCAGACGGGACCACATGTCACACAACACGAGATAATCGGGCTTTATAAAAAAAAAATTCCAGTACGAGTAATTTTGAGATTGGCTGATTCAAATGATAATAATTCACACATAATGGCAATAACTTGGGCAATAACCACACTTTATAATGCAATAAACATTTTATCGCAATCTCAATCTTTAGTGTCTTTTTTTGAAATTTATTTTATCAAGGTGAACTTGGATAACCCTATATATGAGCAAGTGTTGGGCTCGAGCAGCTCGTTGGTTTACTTCATATAGCATAGCTTCAACACTGCTATCTGACGATTTTGCTTTTTCTTCCTCCAGAGTCATGACCATTTTCCTGACCATAATTGGTACAATCTTAAAAGCAGTCCCAAACATTTTTCAGCCATGTGTGTTCGACTTCTACAGCTATCACAAGCAATAATTTGCTTATCATCGTTACCCAAATCTAGGGAGCAGGAAGCGCAGGTGGGTAGCACGAAGAAATGTAAAAAATCACAATCTCCCAAAATCTTTACAATCCTTCACAGACTTTCACTTTTCTACTATAATCACGAACAACTTGGGAAAATGTAACTGTTTAAGCAAATATTTCTTGATACTAGCCAGCTTTTACGACGAAAAAGTAGCCATTGAATCATATTAACTTATATAATGTGCAACAAAATGTAATAATTTATTCCTCGATTGAAACCGATTCACTTAGGGCCGATACTTTTGCTCTCGAATAACGAATTTGATACGTTGTCAAAGTTTTGCATGGGCCAAGGTCTATAAGTATGTTGTGGTTAGAGTACATTCAAACCCCTGATTATTTTTAACGGCTGTCAAATGAGAGCAAAAGTACCGGCACTTAAAATATATTTTGACATTTTTAAGAAACCTATTATGTGACTTTTCATTTTTCAATAATGAAGGAATTGAGAATTCTTCATCATTGTGCACTAAACTATCTCAAAAGCAAAGGGCAGGTTACTAATGTATCAATTTTGTATTTTTTTTTCTTCAAATTTCAGTCCTCAGGCTCTCCAACATGCCCATACATCCCAGACCTATTGTTTTCTGCGGCCCTTCTGGCTCTGGCAAGAGTACTATTGTCACTAGAATGATGCAAGAATTTCCAGATACATTTGGCTTTAGTGTAAGTCATACGACCAGAAAACCAAGGCCAGGAGAAATTGCCGGAAAGCATTATCATTTCACCAATAAAGAAACAATGCAAAAGGCAATTGAAGATGGGAAATTTATCGAAACAGCCACTTTTAGTGGTAATCTGTATGGAACTAGTAGAGCTTCAGTTGATGCAGTTACAGATGAGGGAAAGGTTAGTTTTCATTAGCTTGTAACAATTATTTTCTCCTCGATTTTCTCTGTAACAGAACCAGTTAAAAGTGGCAAGTATAAATTTATCAAAAATATTTTATGATCCTAACTTATTGTCAATTCTCATACCACTAAATTGTTTTCAAAGTTTTGTATAAAATACATCCATCAGTGAAATCCAGTAAAAATAATAGATAACAACTCCCCATTGTACACTTCTCTACTTATTTTTTTTTTTTTTGAGGTGTGTGTCTTGGATATTGATGCACAAGGAGTCAAGCAGATCAAAAATACGACATTAAAACCCTGGTATGTTTTTGTTGAACCACCATCCCTGGAAGAATTAGAGAGGCGTTTAAGAGCTAGAAACACAGAGAGTGAGGAAAGCTTGAAACAAAGATTGACTGTTGCAAATGAAGAACTGAATTATGGTGAGATATTTGAATATTTATTAAAAATCTTACATACTCAAATTGGTAGCGCGTTTTTTCAAAGTGGTATTAAATATCCCATGTATTGTACATTCTCAGATCAAAAATTGTCTCTTATGCTGTTTAGGAATTAAGTATTGGCATCAACTTCGGAAATTGGAAAGACTGACCCTCATATAATAATGAAAACGCATGTCACGCAATGAAGTAGAAAAAGGTTTGGAATGAGCTTTGCGTCATTCAATTGATTCAAGAATGAGATAGCGCTAGTAAGGGCAAGAAATCTATTGAATCTCCTATATCTCTCATTCTAACCCTGAGTGAGATAGCGCTAGTAAGGGCAAGAAAATCTCATGAATCTCTCCTGTTCTTTCACTCTAATGTTGGCCGCAAATATATGTATTGAGTAGATAGGTAAAGGGCTATTCCAACCTTCTCACTACTTCATTGATGTCACGCCAACAGTAAATGTTTTTCACATGAAATAGCCAATACATATTTGAAATTTTCAACGGCGTTGGATTACCAGACCAATCAAATTTCAGACTGTTATAAAAGTTATCATTCAGTCATAACCGAGGTCGTAACCTATACATACAGAGTGTTTCAGAAACATCGAAACAGAGGCGTTTAGGGGTATTTTTAGGTCGATTAAAAAAAAACGCTCGGACACGTCATTTTTGTATTCAAGGGGGAAACTTATTGACCCTATCGGTATTTCGCTAGGATGCACCCCCTGGGTGGGGTGACTTTCACCTCTCTTTTTAGATAGAGAAGATGGGTCGAGTGGTAACTTGTTTTAGAGGTATTTTGATTCACGTCACAACTGCGTATTTTTTTAAAAATCGAATGATTAGTTCTCAAGATATTCACTGTCAAAGTTGCCATGGGCGACGAAACAATCTTCTTGCCCTGTTATTCTCAAATTAACTCTTTCCTGACTTTCCTCTCGGACACGTAATTTTTCATTTTTTTAGAAGCACACAAAAAATGAAAAATGACGAAGTATGTCCGAAATTTTTCAAATGTACTATTTTATTGAGCGTTAAATTGCGCAACTTTTTCTTAATCTAAACGCCCATTGTTTGCAGGTTTTCTTTACTGGGGTTGCTACACTGAGTTCATTCCTGCTTAGTTGTAGTAGTCTTTTTGCTCTTTTGCTGCATGTCTCACGTATGATGATATTTCCATCTGCATGCTTGAGTATTTGCTTCCAGTATGAGCATGTTTTGCTTTGATCCATTCCTTCAGCTCCTTTCTTACTGTGCTTTTGGGCACTCCGAAAGCTGGTTCGACAACAAGGTATTGTGTGGATGACCCCCTGCTTGCAGATTCATCAGCCTTTTCTCCCTATTCCCTGGCACCCACATCAATGTGACGTTATTTTGGGTTATTATTGGGTTATTGTTGAGTTCTTCTCGGCATTCTATTACCAGTGCAGAGTTTGCCTTAGGGTTCTTCAATGCCCCCAGTGCTGCCCGACTGTCTGTGAGTAAAGTGAGTCTCCTGTCTTTGCAGGCCCTCATATATTGTTGATTCTTGCGAATTGTAGCATTGCATATACCTCTGCCTGGAAAACAGATGTATGTGACCCTAGAGAGAAGAAGGTCTCGCATCCTCCTTCTTGACTGTAGATTCCTGCGTCTGTGCCATTTCCAGTCTTTGATCAGTCCCAAGTACCAGGTCTGGCCTTTGAGATTGGGAAGTGCATAGTCCATGTTGGTTTTCCCATTCCTCCCTTTCACTAATTAGGATTTGAAAGGATATGTCGGGTGAGTATTTGGGAAGTGCATAGTCAGTTATCATGTCAAATATTGTCAGCTTTATGACTTCCTTAATTTGTGTGTGGCCTGATCTGACTGTTAGTTTGCTCAGGTTGTTTCGTTGTCTGTGGAGGCACATCCTGGCTTCCGCCTGAATTAGAATGTGTAACGGAGGTAGGTCTAGTAGGACTTCCATAGCTGCTGTTGGTGTGCTTTTCATGCACCCTGTAATGCCATTTAAGCGCAAGTCTTTGCACCCTGCCAAGTCTCATTCTGGCGCTGTCTTGTTGTGTCTTTGTTCACCATATCGAAGACGCATATGTTATTATCGCTGGCTTTACAACCGTTGTGTATAGCCAGTGCATCATGTCTGGCCGCAGCCTCCATGTTTTTCCGAAAATTCTCCTGGCTATTATAAGTGCCAGTTCTGACCTTTTAATTACTTTGTCGAAATGTTTGTTCCAAGTTGATTTTGAGTTTATGATTACCCCAAGATATTTAACTTCGTCCGACATCGTAACTGGGTTTCCTTGAAGGTAAAGAGGTCCAAGTCCCTCCATTTTCCTTCTTTTGATGAAGGTGACAATTGTCGATTTGGTGGCACTAATTTTCAACCATACAGTCTCTGTCCACCTAGAGACTATTGTTAGAGCGTGCTTCATGCGATCTCTAACTGTATGGTTGAATTTTCCCTGGGATGTTATGACCAATTCATCTGTATATCCCACTACTTGATGGGTGTTGCTTTTCAGTAGCTCCATCAGCTCGTCCATCACCAGATTCCACATCAGGGATGATAACACTCCGCCTTGCGGACATCCCTTTGCAACCCGATCCGTTACTGTTTTATCTAGGAGCGTGGAGGGATGACTCTGCCTCGAAGCATGTAGTCTATCCATCTGCAGCATGTATCAACAATACCTTGTCGGCGAAGAGCTCTCATGATTGCCTCAAAGGAAGTGTTGCAAACGCTCCCCCTATATCAAGGAAGGCTCCCAACATAGCTTCCTTATTTTCTAACGTACTTTCTACCCGGTGGACGAGGTGATGCAGTGCTGTTTCAGTTGAGGCTCCTGCTTTGTAAGCATATTGGTCCGCATGTAGGTATTGGTCTGTTAGGCAATGCACCACCCCGAATGTGGAGCTCAAGCAGTTTTTCTAGAGCGTTCAACAAAAATTACATGAGGCTTATGGGTCTCAGAGCTTGTGCATTGTCCTGACCTATTTTGCCACGTTTGATGATGAAAACAACTCTGATTTCTTTCCAGGCTTTGGAATATGATTTAGTCCCAAGCTTACTCTTAATATAATCAGGAGCCTAGAGTATAGCGTGCTCTATTGCCTTTTTGTAGTGATACTGGATAAATCCCATCTGGTCCTGGCGATTTATATGGCTCGAATGAGTCATTGACCCATTTCATCCTACGCCATGTTATTACTTTTTTTTTATTTGCCATTCTTCCCTGGTGCCATATCTGGTTGTGGCTAGGTCTACATAGTGACGGTTTTCGGGGTTTTCTTCTAGGATCACACTGCCCGGGCAATGTTCTCTGTAAAGCTCTTGCAGAGTTTCCTGTCCGGTCTGAGTGTATTTTCCATTTCCTGTTCTTAGAGAGCCAGTCGTTTCTGGAGTGTCGTTGGAAAGGATTTGATAGAGTCTGGAACATTGAGGAGTCTGTTCGACCTCACAATGCCTCCTCCATGATTCCTTCTTGGACGCTCTCACTTATTTGTTGTATTCAGTCAGAGCTTTACGGTACTCGCTTCACTCTCCTGTTCGGTTTGCTTTGTTGAAAAGTTTCCTTGTTTTCTTGCTTTGTTTTCCGAGGTCGTTATTCCACCAGGGCACATTCCTGTTGGAATTACTCGTAATTGCAGGACAGTTGTTCATGGAGGTGGATGTAACAGCGGTCTGCAGTTGTTCCGCTGCTAGGTCCAAGTCTACGGTGCTTCTTATCGTCGTTTTTACGGCCCGCAAATTGTCCTCCAGGTCTGCCTCATAGGCTTTCCAGTTTATTCTGCGGGAGTTCCGATAAGTTTCAGTTTCAATGAGACTGTGTCTTCTAATTTCAAAGCTTTATGTGTCTGTGATCTGAACAACTCACCTCATTAGTCACATGCCACTCTTTCACGAAGCCACTAACAAATGTTGTAGATACCGTGATGTCGAGTACCTCCTTTCTAACAGTTGTTACAAAGGTGGCCCACCCCCAGTTGACAATCTAATCTTCACCGCAACAAGGCCCCTAAAACAGAATTCCGGTTTTTTCTAGATCAAAATTTAAAAATCTGGGTTCGTTAGGTTCTAGCCAGTATCCCAACGAGCTTCTATTCCAAATTGGAGAATTCTAGCTCAAGTAATAACCTCAGAATGGCGTGGAAAGACATATACACTTTTTTATGTATGTAGATGTAGCGCGCCATGATAAAAAAAAAATTAAAACTGATTACAAAAAATAAATTTAGATTATGTATGATAATAATTTAAAAAAACAATCTTATGAACTCCTGAGTCTCTAGATTATTCATTTAACTATTTTTCTTGGTATTTTGCCAATATTTCAGAATTAAATATATTAAAAATGTTCAATACTGATAATTAGTGGCAACACTATCAAAATGCAAGCTGTGACGTTGTGCGGATAAATCCGGTGTTTTTATTTAGAGAGTTTTCACTTTTATCTATTTTCTCAAAACCGACTATGAATTTTTCAAAAGTAAGAATGCAGAAAATTCTATTTTAAGTTGCTTTATCCAATTATGCCAATTTCAAAAATAAGTGAAAGAGACCATTATTTTATTTATTTATATTTATTATTTCTCATTTCCTTTCGCAGGTAGAAGCCCCGGAACATTTGACCTAATAATCACTAATGATACATTGGAACATGCATACTGCAAACTGAAGACGTTTTTACTTGAAAAAGTTTTAAATGATCGCCATACGACTAATGGAGTAGCCTAAACAGTTTTATCGGTGCGCAAGCAATGACCTAATACTACCAGACATAGCATTCATAGAATAATACCCTCTGTTGTGTTGACATGTTTGTAGGCAAGGGGTGTGCGAGATGCAAGATGCTAGCGGGTCATGGTAGGGACTTTCATATTTATATGTTGGTCTTTTTTTAACCTTTAACCGAATTACTACAACTCGCGGAGTTTAGATTTCGCGCAGTGCTACCAAATATTATTCAAGAGTACGACCCGAGACCTTTGGTACAAAATAAAGAAAAAAATATTCACAGGACTAAATCTGGCCTTTTACCGGTAAGGGATTTTGGACAAAGTAAGCATCAGAAATGTTGTCAACACCTATTTGTGTTTATTTTGTACAATTCTTGTCCTTGTCCAGTGGACTTGATACTATTTTTTCGTTCTTGGGTATTATGTGGACCAATGCAACCAATGCTATTTATGCAACAAGTGTGTAAAGCGTAATTGTCAAAATTCACATTCGTGAAAAAAGATGCTTTACACACATATTGCATAGAGAAAATTTTCTGCTACCAATAAAATATGTTTAAAAAAATAGATTTAGTAGTAATTTACTAGAAAAATACTAAACTTACAGTGTCGACATCAGTCATTGACATGACTTTACGCAGTAGTATGTAGAGTGGATTACTTTACGGACTAGTGCTTGAAGTGAAATTTTATATCTTTTGAGCAGTGCGTAAAGTGAGTAGGTACTTCATGCATAGTAATAGAAAAAAATTATTTCCTTTTCCAGGCTGTAACCAATTGAAACAGGATAAATTTAGTGCTATTAAATGAATAGAAATCTTGCAGAGAGTAATTATAACTTTTTTCAAAATCAAATTGAGCTCAAACAATAAATATTCACAAAACAAAACCAACAGAGGTGATCCTCAAATTGGGAAAATTCAATAATCCCCATAATTTGTGTTTATAATTCCGTTTATCTGTGATATTAGGTCATTGTGAGCAACTTATTGATAAGCATTTTATTTGAAACATACATTCCCTGGTGAAAAGAACAAGTCATTAATATACTTTCAAAATGTTAAGAGAGAAGCAACAAATATTGAAAATATTAACTGTAAAAAGTTTCTATTTAAGATTTCTTGTTGTTTCAGAGAGTGTAGTTACCAGCTCTAGCGATATATTTTTACATAATATGTTTCTTTTGATACAAGTAATAGGTTTTTAGTTTTAAGGGTGCAAAAATTGCAATAGGCTTTTAGGTTTAGGGAAAATTGTTAAATGATAATTATTTTCAAGAGATTTAAAAATGTTCGAATGTCAATCATTCTTAGAGGAAAAGTACTCCAATTTGCTTTAGTTTCACTTTGATTCATTTATTAGCAAGTTTACTTTTGTTTTGTTTTGGCCAAGAAGCTATTATTTTTAATGAACTTCAAAGTAGAATAATTCTATTCGTTCTTAAATGTAGATATTCAAGGTGCGGTTACTTTCAGGTTGGTAAAATTTAGTATTTATTTTGGTGATTTTATTATTAAGAAGCTATTATTTTTAATGAACTTCAGAGTAGATTAGTTCTATTTTATGTACCACATCACACAGTGATATGCTGCTCCTTGTGCATATCTCCTGGCCCATTCAGGTTTTATGAGGGTGTTTTTCCCACAGACTAGGTTAATATTGAATTTACACATTTTTTTTTTTTTTTGAGAAAGTAACTTTGAAGGAGAAAATTTGTGTTTTTCAATTTATTTAAAGCGTTAAATGCTTGAAGTTCTTGTTTAAGTTCAACAATGAATGGTCCAAGATGATAAAATCATTGTTTTTGAAGAATACATAGCTATAAGTTATTATTTAAACCAAGTTACTATCAGATTTTTTTTTACATAATTCGAAAGTCTTCAAACTAGTTTACAATTTATTATAAACAATCCGCCAAATTTATTGTTGAAGCCAAAATTTTGATATTAAAGATACTAAATATTTTTCAGCTAATATATTCAACTGTTACAGCATAATTATATGTAGTTTATAGTGATTTGAAAAAAGTATTCTATGCTTATTGTTAAAAATTGAAAACAGTATTTAAATGTATATTTCAACACTAGCGTTAACATCTAGTCTATTTAATAATTAGTGGTGCATGTACTTTGTATAGCCAATTCTATTGCCTATTAACAATAAATAGTCATATTATTTGCTAATAAGAAAATATTTTTAGTTTCTTAGAAAACCAGTATTTAGAAAGTATTTTATCAATTAGGTACTAAGTAATTTCTTGGGGATGGATTTATCTTATACTTAGGCCCCAAAAATTGCACCTTTCTAATTTTTTTCTATAGGATATTTCTTTTGGCACTAGAGAGTAAAGTTTAGTATGCAGTATGAAAAATATATTCCAGTTTTTTTCTATTTGTTTTACAGGGCGCTCAGCCACATTTGAGTCGCGTAAATTATGCCAACTAATATGTGTATCATTCTCTATTGCATTTTGACTGGGCATTTCCATATAGTTTAGACTCACCTCTCGCCTCGGAAAGAAAAGTTCATTTCTCAGTGGGTACTCTTAAATTACTATGGGATTAAATTTTTTTACAGTAGCTGAGACTGATTTTCATGTATGATTGTGATTATGCTTTATAGAATTCGATTTGGTTCAGTTACCAGTAGTATTTTGTTGATGCAGATTGATTTTCAATACAGTGTATTATTATGTTAGATAGATAATCGCTTTGCTGCATTTCATTTACTTTAGGTTAGAAGTTTTAACTTGGCATTGTAATATAATAATTTTAAAATAACTTTGCATTTTGTTTCTATTTTCCATTTGTGTCTTAAATTTACCGTATTCTAGAGGTACGGCTAGTTGAATAAGTTATTTTCTCCAGCGCCTCAAACCAAATTTCTTTAGTAAAGTCTATCATTTCATTTATTTTAATTTCTTTTTTGAAACATACCATATCGGATGCTCTCAGGGTGTTCCAACGAGGCCTGAACAGGGGCTTATTTTTGACTTTCCCTAGATTTTCGAGAAAATCCAAAATGAACATAGCTATCTTATGTATTTTCGCCATGAATGAAGTGTTTTTAAATGGAACACCCTGTTTTTTCTATGATGTTTGAGCAGGCCCTGCGATCTCTTATTGCCAGTAATAAACTACATAATTACTTTTTTCCGTTATTTTAGATGTCACTGGTAATAGAATTTTTGAAATACCAGCACATCAAGGACACGTCCGATGTCAATACCGTTGACATGACAACACATGACAATATGATAGAATATTCATCATTTTTGATCATAACTAATAATTTATTTAATGTTTACCTTTTCCGTTCGCCGGTCTCGCACTTCGTCTTTCTCCCTGTTGAGTGTTTTTAAGTGATTTCAAAGTTGTTTTGTGGGTTTCACGAGGACCTTCAAACTTTATAGATTGGATGATCTATTTCTATCTTTGTTGATTTAGTGGACTGAAAATCGAGAAAAAAGTCGCTTCCTTCTTGATTTTTTTTTTTTTTTTTTGAGGTACCTATAACTACATGAGATCTTCACAGATCCATGGAATAGGTCCATGGCCACCTGAAATGATTAAATACAAAATTTTTTCGTAGGTCCAACAATTTTTATATCGAAAAATTTCATAAATCTGTCAAAATTCAGTTTTCATACTTTTTCACACATACCTCGCAATATCTCCGGAGCTAATTGAGATAATTTCATTATTTTTTTTGTTTATTTTGAAGAGAATTTGTCAACGAAAATCACCGAAATAATTTTGTTTTTCTGAAAAATTGGCTTAGACATCAAGGAAGTTTTTGAAAAAAACCGCGACACTGTGCGATGCATAGATTCGAAGATATCGTCACTTGAAGTTGAGAATTTTACCAGCCGTGCACCGTGCACTGCAACATTTGTCGCGGCGCGCGTCTTTTGACTGCTTGTAGATATCATATTTTGATTAAAAAAAAAATTTTGTGCAGTTCACACCCGGTAGAAGTGAAACCTTCATGGAACTGCATGCATTACACACATACTAACATACACAGTGGCGTCCCCCCTCCTCCAAAAGACTTGAGAAAGAACACAAATAAATATATGTAGTTTAAAAAAACTAAAATACACGCTGGGTTGCTTTGTTCCACATTTCTCATACATTGAGCACCCCACGCTTTTTTGACAATATTTCTAATATTTTTTGTTCATTAATATTTTCTGTTTATATTGAAAATTATTTTTAACTTTTTAGTTCAATTTACTATAAAAGCGTGTTTTTTAGTTTTTTTAAGATATATTGTCGCGGCTTTGGGTTGCCTGACAGAAATCTTGGGTTCGTCGTTCGTTTCGTTTATTCCTAAAATCAAAGTCCAATTAACACAGCAATAATTTATTCCACTTAACAATACACTCTGACACTAATTACTAACTCAACAATTAAACTCTTTACAATCACTATTTAAATCGTATCACAGTCGAACTGAAAACTAACTTACAAACCAATGCCGGCCTTCTTATATATCCCTAAATCTATTCCTGTGAAATCTAGAATACACACGATAATCTAATTTTCCAGATTAAAGTAGAATAATTCGCTAGATTCTAGTATTTCCGCCATCGATTCTTGACAGCCTGGCGGACGCCGTTTTTTTCTGGCGTTAACGATTTCGTAGCACTGCCCTCCTCTTACGGTTGATCGTCCCGATCAACTTCACGCCCATGATATTTCGCCAATCTGTCCAGATGTACAACTTTCATCTTACTCCTGGTGTTGCGCTGGACTCGATAAACCAAATCATTGATCCTCTTGATTATTTTGTAGGGTCCCTCCCACGCTGAAGACAACTTCGGCGATACTCCTTTCTTTCTAACTGGATTATACAGCCACACTAAATCACCTTCTTGAAATCCGGCTGAATTGGCTTTCATGTCGTATCTTGTCTTCATCCGGTCACTGGCTAGCTGAATATGCTCCCGAGCAAAATCATGGATACCCAGAAGTCGTGCCCTTACTTCGTCGGCATAATCTCGGATTTCTCTCCGTTCTTCTTCAGGTATCCCAAACATCAAATCGCAAGGTAACCTGAGTTCTCTTCCAAAGACGATTCTGGCTGGACTTTCACCTGTTGACTCGTGAACAGCTGCTCTATAAGCCAGTAAAAATAGAGGCAAGTGTTTGTCCCAATCACGCTGGTTCTTTGCGACCACTTTTGATAGATGCTCCTCTATGGTCTTATTAAATCGTTCTACCATGCCATCAGACTGTGGATGTAAAGGTGTTGTCCTGGTCTTACGGATTCCCATGATCTCACAAATTTTCTTAAAGATGGCAGATTCGAAGTTTCGTCCTTGGTCTGAATGTAACTCTAGTGGCACACCATGACGACTAAAAACTTCGTCCACGAGCACCTGGGCAACAGTGATGGCTTCTTGATTGGGAATAGCAAAAACTTCTGGCCATTTACTGAAGTAATCCATGATAACTAAGATGTATTTGTTACCACGCTCTGACTCTGGGAACGGTCCAGCAACATCTATCGCTATTCTCTCAAATGGAAGACCGACGTTGTACTGTTTCATGGGCCCCCGAGATCTTAGTTTAGGGCCTTTACTGGTAGCACAGATGTCGCATTTTCGGCACCAGCTTTTAACGTCTTCATGGTAGTGAATCCAGTAAAAACGTTCCCGAATTTTGTCCAAAGTCTTGTTAACTCCGAAATGTGCCGCTGAGGTTCCGTCGTGTATTTCTTTTAATACATCTTCCACTCGGTCTTTTGGGATAACCAGTTGGCTCTTAGTGGATTTCTCATCGGCACTTTCCCAAACTATTTTGAGCAAACCATTTTCTACGGCCAGAGAGTTCCACTGGGCCCACAACGCCTTGTAAATCAAGCTTTTGTTTGACACTTCCCCCCATTCTGGCCTACATTCATCATTTTCTTTAAGATGTAGAATTTGCCCGATGTCCTGGTCTGCCTCCTGATCTTCTCTCATTTGCTTGGTAGTCCATTTGTCATCGACGATCAGGCTCGTTCTTCTTACAGCTGGACTAGTGTTTTTCTCATGTATATCGATTCTTTGACAATGTTTGCAATCTTCTTTACATGGCCGTCTAGACAGAGCGTCAGCATTTTTATGCAGGTTTCCAGGTCGATGTTTAATTTGGAAATCGTATTGCTGCAATTTCTCAATCCATCTAGCAAGCTGTCCTTCAGGAGTTTTCATTTCTAAAAGCCATTTTAGAGCTGCATGATCTGTTCGAATTAGAAACTTGCGTCCGTAGAGATACTTATGAAAGTGGTCGACTGCTTTTATTATGGCAAGCAACTCTCTTCTGGTGACACAATAATTTCGTTCCGGCTTTGATAATGTTCTGCTGTAGTACTCCACGACATGTTCCTGTGAATTTTGGATTTGTGAAAGGACAGCTCCAACACTGGTGTTACTTGCATCTGTGTCCAAAATCAACATGCCTTTGTGATCAGGATAGGACAACACTGGGCTCGTACATAATGCTCCTTTCAATTTTCTAAATGCGGAATCGCATTCTTGGGTCCAATTGAATGTTGATTTTTCTTCTGTTAATCGATGAAGTGGAGCAGCTATATTGGCGAATCCTTCCACAAATCTTCGATAATAAGAACATAATCCTAGAAAACTCCTTAGTTCATGTTTATCGCGTGGTTTTGGCCAGTCCCTGACAGCATCTATTTTTCCTTCCATAACTTGTATGCCCTCTTCAGATACCACGTGACCTAAGAATTCCACTTTCTTTTGAAATAGGAAACACTTATTTGGATTGAGTTTCAAGTTGGCATTCCGGAAGCGGTCAAAAACTTCTTTTAGGTTATTGAGATGTTCTTGGAACGAATTTCCCATAATCCATGACATCATCAAAATATACCAGGCAAGTTCTGCATGTAAGGCCTCGCAAGACAAGATGCATCAGTCGCTCAAACGTAGCTGGAGCATTACACAATCCGAAAGGCATTACATTAAACTGGTATAGCCCGCTTCCGGTACTGAAGGCAGTTTTCTCTTTGTCATCGGCATGTATTGCCACTTGCCAGTATCCACTTTTCAGATCCAAGGTGGAAAACCATTTAGAGCCCGATAGAGTTGTTAGTGTATCGTCTATTCTTGGGAGAGGGAAGCTGTCCTTCTTGGTGACGTCATTAAGCTTTCAGTAGTCCACACAAAACCTAAGACTCCCATCTTTCTTCGTAACCAATACTACTGGCGCGGACCATGGACTATTTGACTCTTCAATGACTCCCTCTTGAAGCATTTTATCAATTTGGTTTTCCACTTCCTGTTGCTTAGCTACTGGCATACGTCGTGGTGGTTGTCTAATTGGGTGTGCCAATCCAGTATCAATTTTGTGTTGAATTAAGCTGGTTCGTCCGGTTTGATTGTCCATCACAAATACGTCTGCTTCTTTCAAAATGAAATCTGTGGCTTCTTGAAGTCTATCTGGATCGAGATGTTTCCATGATTTCGCCAAAGTCTGCATCAAGGTGTCTGTATCTAATTTGGATTTCACAAAATGTCGCTTATCTGGTAGGTCACAGTTCGATATTTGCTTCACTGGTTCGAGAGCTCCAATAATGTCTCCTTCTTTTATTCTTACTGTTTCGGAAGAAACATTGGCAATTCTTATCATAATGTCTCCATTTGTCCTTACTAGAGTCTTTCCAATAAGAAATCTTTCTCGTTTATCTCCAATGAAATTACGTGTTAGCCCAACGCAGCAACCAGGGTTTGATTCTAATCTTCCGCAAATGATCTTCTCAGTACTTCCAGGAATCCTCACTGGGTTTGTGGCCAAGATCTTAACGGCATCGAAATCTTCTTGTGTTGTTAGGACAATTTCTTCATTGCCAAATTTGAGGATGTTCATGGAAGGATCAAAAGAGAAACCATGTTGGCCGATCAAATCCATTCCCAAAATGAAATCATCTTCTATATCGGCGACTAATGTTCTGTGCCTGAAGGTGGTAGATCCAAAAGTGAGCTCAATCATAGCTTCTCCTTGAACTGGTGCAGATTCGCCGGTGACTGTTCGTAGTGACAGATTTCTAGTGAGCGGTTGGATTGCCCAAGACTTGACTAATGTTCTTCTAATTATGGAAACTTCAGCACCCGTATCAAAAGTGATGGTTTTCAATTCTCCATTAATTTGTCCTTCGAATGTTAATCCTCTATAATGACTGCCCAATGATTTTATGTAAACAACCCTGGGGGCTTCGTCATTACTAACCAGCATTCGCCCCTCCATACTGGTTAGTTCTCGTTTCCCTGTCTGTTATTAGGGCTGGCGTCTCTCGATCTCGAAAAGCGTTGGAAACGATCCCTTGATGGAGAGGACATCCTCACTCTACAATCTCGTTGAATATGCCCAAGTTTATGGCACCGATAGCACTCTACTCGGTTTCTCGGGGTTGGTGTTTGTCTGGAATCGTTCCCCATTTTTCTATCTTCTAGTAACAGTTTCTCCATTCTCTCCATGAAATTACTGATTTTAGTTTCGAAGCTACCATCCTCTTTTGACAACTGTTTATCTTTTGGGTCTTCAATGGACACTGCTCGTATTCTGGGTCGTGAGGCACCAAAGATTGCTTCCAGTTCTAATGCTCGGACAAGGGCTTCTCTACTTTGTCTAAACTTGGACATTCTTAGGTTTTCCTGGATCTTCGAATCTCTGAGACCATCAATAAACGCAGATACTGCCATCCATTCCTGCATGTCTTCCCCAGCTGCAGGAAACGCCAAACTCACTAGCCTTTTAACTTCCGATTCGAATTCTTGTAGACTCTCGCCGGGTTTTTGAACTCTTGATTAGACTTGAGTTCTGAATACTTCTTGTCTGTAATGGTCTCCGAAGCGCAGTTCTAAAGTTTGACTTAGATGCTGGTAATTCTGTTGGTAGACTGAAGGAATGGACTGAAGAAGGTCTAAGGCAGGTCCTCGTAGCGCCACAATTAGTGCTGTAGCTTTTTCTTGGTCGTTCCATCCATTGGTGTTTGCAGCAGCTTCAAATTGTCGAATATACATGGTCCAGGATGTAGAACCGTCAAAAGTTGGTGGTTTTATCTTCATACTGGAGAATGCTCCAACACTAACTGGATTGATGGACTCTATTTCTAATTTACGCACCTTATCTTCGAGTGCTTGAACTTGGTCCTCCACTTCTTGTCTTAATTGCTGAACATCGTCTTTAACTTCTTGAACATCGGCTTTGACTACAGCTTTTACTTCCTGAACGTCGTTTTTAACTTCTCGAACATCGTCTTTAACTTTTCGAACATCGTCTTTAACTTCGGCTTTTACTTCCGTAATCTTTTGTTCTAGGTTAGCGACAAATCCGTGTATGTTTTGAAATATTTTCTGTAGTTGTTCAAGGTCTTCTTGCCGTTCTTTTTGTCGCCTGGCTTCTTCGTCTTGTTTTTCTTGTTGTCGTCTGGCTTCTTCGTCTTGTTTTTCTTGTTGTCGTCTGGCTTCTTCGTCTTGTTTTTCTTGTTGTCGTCTGGCTTCTTCGTCTTGTTTTTCTTATTGTCGTCTGACTTCTTCGTCTTGTTTTTCTTGTTGTCGTCTGGCTTCTTCGTCTTGTTTTTCTTGTTGTCTTCTAGCCACTTCTTGTTGTCGTCTAGCTTCTTCGTCTTGTTTTTCTTATTGTCGTTTGTTCTCTTGAAGTTCCAACATTTTGCGCAGGAGTTCTTCAACTTTTTGTTCGTCCATTTTGGCTTGTTGTCTTGTGATAGGCATATACAGAATGTTCTAGATTCTAGAATTTCCCTCGAACTTTCTTCAAATATCTTTTCTGATCTTTGCTCGAAGTTCCAAACACGCCGGTGAAGTCACAAATTGGATAACTTGCTTTATTCTAGGATAGAATGTTCTGGAATTTTCTTGAAACTTCTTTTCTAGATGTCGATTGATACAGCAAACACGTCGGTGAAGTCACAATTTCGATATCTCCCTTGGTTTCCAAATAGAATGTTCTAGAATTTTCCCGAAACTCCTCGAAAAGCCTCTTCTGAATGACGATTGATGTTCCGAATACGTCGGCGAAGTCACAAATTCGTTATCTCCCTTAGTTTCCAAATAGAATTTTCTAGAACTCACTCGAAGATTCACTATCAAAGTCTAAATCGGGTATAGAGTCACTTCCGGGGTAATTCACACGATCGGTTGAGTCTCTTTTTGTGATTGTCACTATTTGCACTGCACTAACTGTCCCAGTGTTCACTTAGTGTTCAGTTTTTATACTACACTAATGTCCCCGCACTTCCGTAATTGGATTTCACTCTGCAGTCCTTTATATCCCACTCCTGACACCACTTGTCGCGGCTTTGGGTTGCCTGACAGAAATCTTGGGTTCGTCGTTCGTTTCGTTTATTCCAAAAATCAAAGTCCAATTAACACAGCAATAATTTATTCCACTTAACAATAAACTCTGACACTAATCACTAACTCAACAATTAAACTCTTTACAATCACTATTTAAATCGTATCACAGTCGAACTGAAAACTAACTTACAAACCAATGCCGGCCTTCTTATATATCCCTAAATCTATTCCTGTGAAATCTAGAATACACACGATAATCTAATTTTCCAGATTAAAGTAGAATAATTCGCTAGATTCTAGTATTTCCGCCATCAATTCTTGACAGCCTGGCGGACGCCGTTTTTTTCTGGCGTTAACGATTTCGTAGCAATATTTATTTTTCACTTTTTAGTTCGCTGTATTAGCGTGTCAGCCCCAGAGATTTCCAGACTTTTCCAGACTTTGCCAGACATTATCCAGACCTATTCAGAGCTTTCCAGAGTTTTCCAGGTTTCATCCAGATTTATCCAGACTTGTACAGACTGATCCGGATTCTGGAAAATGATCCTCAGGTCTTTTGGGACCTTTTCCAGAATTTTTCCGCCCCTTTCAAGAAATTTTCAGTTTCCAGACGTTTCCAGAGTTTTCCAGACATTATCCAGAGCTTTCCAGAATTTTCCAGACTTCATCCAGATTGATCCAGACTTTATCCAGACTTGTTCAGGCTGATCCGAATTCTGGAAAATGATCCCAGGTCTTTTGGGACCTTTTTCAGAATTTTTCCAACCCTTTCCAGAAATTTCCAAGTCTTTTCCAGACGTTTCCAGACTTTTCCAGATAATATCCAGACTTATCCAGAGTTTTCCAGAGTTTTAGACTTTATCCAGATTTATCCAGACCTTATCCAGACTTGTACAGACTGATCCGGATTCTGGAAAATGATCCCCAGGTCTTTTGGGACCTTTGGCAGAATTTTTCGACCCTTTCCAGAAATTTCCAGAGATTTCCAGACATTATCCAGACTTATCCAGAGCTTTCCAGAGTTTTCCAGACTTCATCCAGATTAATCCAGACTTTATACAGACTTGTTCAGACTGATCCGGATTCTGAAAAATGATCCCCAGGTTTTTTGGGACCTTTTTCAGAATTTTTCCAACCCTTTCCAGAAATTTCCAAATCTTTTCCAGACGTTTCCAGAGATTTCCAGACTTTTCCAGACAATAACCAGACTTATCCAGAGTTTTACAGACTTTATCTAGATTTATCCAGACCTTATCCAGACTTGTACAGACTGATCCTGATTCTGGAAAATGATCCCCAGGTCTTTTGGGACCTTTGGCAGAATTTTTCCGACCCTTTCCAGAAATTTCCAGGCTCTTTTCAGACGTTTCCAGAGATTTCCAGACTTTTCCAGACTTCATCCAGATTTATCCAGAGATTTTCCAGACTTGTTCCAGCTCACTTGGTTCCAGGTTCTTGTTGTGTGTTAATATAAGCGTGTTAAAAAAGTGTTGCTTTTTCGTTTCAGGGTCGCTTTTTCGTTTCATCGTCTCAAATCACTCCCAACGATTCTAAAGAAGTTTTCACTTCAAAAATATGTAGTTTTACCATGTCCTAACTGTATAAATAGACTTTGGAGAATTGCTGGTATTGTGCAGTGAACATGATTAAGCAACATTAGGACAGGCCATTGGTATCAAGAAATTTTACCAGAATTGCGTTAACTGATTTTAGTTATGTAAGGCATTAATCTGTATCAGCTTCTTCTTGAGTACTATTTAATTTTTCCAAATTTTTCGATCCTTCAATTTTACTTATTTTGGAACAAAGTTCAGAATCCTGGAATCCACCGGCTATCATGACCGTTGAATCATTTATTAGTTTTTTTTATGGTCGGAACACACACAAAAGGAAAGGATGGTCTTATCTGACTTATAGAGTGCAGCAAAAGCTGAAATGGGGTATACAATTTCTTCGTTCTATTAAGTGCCTCTAGCTTTTGAGTTTTGTGTTGATGCCTTGGCGATTTTGGTGACGTAGTTGTTTTCACGTTGGTGCCCAGCAAGTTTATGGATGAGGCCTAGGCCACCGTTGGTCCTGTCACTGTTAGGTCAGATCCTGCGGAGTTTGCCTTTTTTGAAAAAATAGTTGCTTGCGTCTTTCCTGCATTAAACTGGACGATGTTATTTCCACCACAGTCCATGATATAAAAGACGATATAAGGTTGTTGTCATCTGCAAAGCTGTAAATCGTAGGTTTAGTAATTCTAAAAAATAATTTGTTATAAACTTATAAACGCTAACAGTGATTGTTTATTGGTAGAGGATCGAATAAATTCACGAAACATGTTTTTTTATGTACCGTCAGCCACTTCAAATTCACTAATTACCTACCACGTCGTTGCCTTTCCATATTCTTTAACGAACTGATGAGTGAATATGTATCAAATGCTACGGTAATCCTGTTTGCGTAGTGTTTTCTTCCTTCAATTATTATTTTAGGAGCAAATATGTTTCTTAACTCATTAAAGGTAACGAAAGCCAAAAGCAAAAGGTGTAGTTCTTCAATTTGATACCATACTGAAACCATCAATAATAAAGGAATCTGCTTCCGAACAAGTCGTTAGAGTGGTAGTAAATTTACTCATTTTTTTTTGTTTATCTTATTGAATCACCCTTCCTCAGAAAATTAAAAATTTATGTGAAAATTGATTTGCAAGGTGCATTTGCTCAAATGTATCATGAAAATCCATCAACGCTCAAAGAACAGGCAGATCGAGGGAATATAAGTGTTGCAAAGCTGCCTGGGGTAGAGCACGGCCGGTAAAACTCTCAACTTCAAGTGACGATATCTTGAAAACTATGCATCGCAGAGTATCGCGGTTTTTTCAAAAACTTCCTTGATGTCTCAGCTTTGTTTTATTTACTGATAATATGGCAAAAATCCTTACAACAAAAAAGTTTCTCGCTTACTGAAAAAAGTACTGCATAAAAAGTGTAAGTTGAAGTTTTACCTAGTCTTAGAAAAAAGCGAGTTTTTCAGAAGAACAAAATTATCTTGGTGATTTTCGCTAACCTATTTTCTCTGGAATAGAAAAAAATAAAATAAATGACATTATCTCAATTAGTTCCGGAGATATCGCGAGGTACCTATGTGTGAAAAAGTCTGAAAACAGAATTTTAACAAATTGATGACATTTTTCGATAAAAAAATTGTTGGACCTACGAAAAAATTTTGTAATTGGCCATTTCAGGTGGCCATGGACCTATTCTATCCATCTGTAAAGGTCTCATGTAGTTATATAGTGTGCGCCATAAAGTTGGGTACATATGGGAAAATTCCTAATTATTCCTTTTTTCAAAAAACTTTTTTTGGGGATCGTTAGGGCATGTTCGATAAATAAAAAATCGATTATGACAAATGTCATGTTATTTTTCTGATGACCAGAAAATGTGCGAAAAGGGACATGGGTACAGTTATAGCGACACGACCGGACGGTATTTTCTAATTTATGCCCTTCAAGTGTGTATTTCGTAAAACAATCGGGGTCTAGAAAACATAAGGTCTTTAAAAACGGACAACTTTTCTATGTTCAAATTTGCATTGGAGCAATTATTAGGACATAATGAAGAAAAAAAAATATGGATGAGTTCATTTTTTTGTTAAACAATATATTATTTAAATATACAGGGTGTCCTAGAAAGATACCGACAAACTTTAAACGATAGTAAGGGACATCAAAACAAAAAACAAGCTTTTTGTTTATATAAACATATGTCCGGAAATGAGCCATTTGGGCTGTAGAGCAAAAAAAATGTTTGGTACTTTTATTCTTCGCAATAATTAAATGACTGTTTACTTATTAATTTTGCTTATTTATTAACAAATAAATTATGGCTTACAATAATTGTTCAAAATGTTGACCATTTACTTCAATGCAAAGATTGCACCGTCAAGTCATTAATAGACAACTACTAAGTTAATTAAGGAAACTAATCACAGATTAGGTAGGAATTTTCAAAATGTCAGTAAAAAACCAGTAAAAAATCAATAAAATCAGTAAAAAATCTGAAAAAAACCCTTTGCATAAACAATAAATATTGTAAATATTTACCAAGGTGGTATGCTGATTTTGCCATAAAATAGAAATCTATTAAAGTAAACAAAATAAATGAACAAAATAATAATAATTGTAAAAAATCACTAGTAACAAATCCTTATATCTTCTCGCTTCTCAACCTTTGACACAGATCAATAAATAATATCTATTCTTATCAGCTTAATATCGCTATACCTTTAAAAGATGCACAATCAACAAAGAAAAAAATTAAATTAAAAAAATCATAACTTGATAAATATTCAAGGATCCATATTTTTTTTCTCGATAACCATCTTGAAATTGCTTTGTTTATCAGTAATAATCAAAATCATATTGAAAATCAAAGGGACCTAAAGTGATCTATCACCAACAATCGATTCGTTTGATATCAAACTTATGTAGTTTAGTTGAATAAAGCTATTTTTGAAATAAAATTGAGATTTTCGATTTTCCATTTAATGGTATGGGTAAAATAAGTAGTTTTATTTTTTTCTCTCTGATTTGCTTCAAAATCGGCATGTGGAGTTCTTTTTGGATTCTGAACAACTTATAAAAATTTTTGATATCTTGCCAAATTTACCTGTTTTTCGACATCAATATCAACTTTTTTCAAAATTCCCGCTAAACCGATAATCGCATGACATGTGTCATTATCGATTTTTTGGTTATCGAACATGCCCTAATGATCCCCAAAAAAAAATTTTGAAAAAAGGAATAATTAAGAATTTTCTCATATGTACCCAACTTTATGGCTCACACTGTATATGTATGTACCTCGAAAAAAAAAATTGCAACATTTTTGTCGCTTTTTTAGTCTACTAAATAGATAAATGAGTTAAATGACAGGTTCGATTAAATATAGTTAAGTGCTCAGAATTGCTTAGCTTATTATATTAATCTGCTGCATTTGCTTAATTTACTTTATAAAATAATCTGATTGTTGTTTTCAAGCCAGTTTTCATCTGTATAACCGTCCGCATAAGTTCGGTCTGCAAAATAGAAGTTTGTTTTTGGAAAATAAAGTTTGTTTTTTAAAAAGTCGTTTTTGTGGTTCCACAACGTAATTGGCGCAGTCGGTAGGATTGTCACGGGACATTAGTGCCGTAAAGTACGAGTGTTTCCTTTTAAGGCCTTGCGCGAGCGACGAATCGAAAATTGGCTTTAATGAAAATAAGGCTGTGAGACCCGCTAAACGAAAAGAAGTGATTACCACTTCACGGATTGAGAGCGTATCAGGTGAATCTCCGAACCATTCAGTTCAATCGCTGATTTGGTGGTTCGTAGGCTGACGTGATCTATCGAAGATTGATCATCGTTAGCCAACTGGGCGGACCAAAATCGCGAAAAACCAAATTAGGAAGGGAAGGAGGGACAAAAATCACCCAAAAACTAGCCAAAGGAGGGACAAAAATCGCCCAAAAAATTAGTACTAGGAGGGACAACTGTTTATTTTTATGTAAGTCGTTTTAATATTAGATTTGAGACATTTTGATTTTTTTTACATTTTTAACTTTTTCTATTATTTTTGGTTATTTTTCACATTTTTATAGTTTCAAAAATAAGTTAAACTGGAGAATTTTCGAGATTTGTATGATATATTAATTAATATCCAGAATATTCCAGCATTATCATTGGATTCACCAGAACCAATCGATAATCCTCCAATTTTTCCTATTAATTTCAATAATCCAAACATAATGGCTGTTAACTATACACTTTTGTATTATCAAGCTGATAACATTCCATTATTTGATGGAAATGCAAAACTTTTACAAAGATTTATTTGTTCATGTGAAAATCTTTTGAGAGCTTTCCAAAATAGAGCAAATCCCGATGATCCGATCAATGTATATCTTTTAGATACCATATTGGGTAAATTAATTCATAGAGCCGCAGAATTGATCGCATCACGTGCCGAATTAAATACTTGGCAATTAGTAAAAGAGTCGCTTACAACTATTTTTTCTGATCAAAGATCGATAGATTATTTAATTCAGGATTTAATAATGCTAAAACCTCTAAAAAATGAATCACCAATAAATTTTGGCATGCGTATTCAAGATGCACGCAGTTTGCTTTTCGCAAAATTAAATGCCACCAATGAAGATCAAAACGTAAAATTGAGCAGTATGATAGTTTTGCTTTTCTTAATGGATTGCCTCTTTTATTTTAATTCGTTGGAAACTGCCATGTCACATGTAGGAGAAGAAAATTTTATGTATTTCAAAAATCAAAATTCACATTTTGGAGACCAAATTGGTCATTCCCTCAAAATAATAATTTAAGACCATTCTTTTCTAATAATAATTTTAGACCAAATAACATGCAAACACAAAACCCAAATCAAGGCAACCAACCTATAAGACCCACTAATTATCAACCTTTCAATCGAAATCCCACACAAAGAACAAATTTTTCTAACAATCGTCCAACACCAAAGGACACTAGTTCCGGAAATACGGTGATTACCAATGCCAATAATAAACCCCGGTTGACTGGTCAAGAGCTATATAATCAAGAAAAATCTGATTTAGAACCATCTCCAGATAAATCCCAATCGATGGATTTGACAAGCACCAATTGATCAAAACAATTATTTTGATGAATCATGCTATGACCAATATTCCAATGACCCCTACAAAAATTACCTACTATTTTGGTGAAGAATATTATTTGCAAGAACAAGATCAATACTATTATCCCTATTATCAATATAATGAAGTTCCTTACGAACAAGACAATGAAGTTTCAGCTTCAGCTTCAAATCAAACTCAACAAGAGCTAAATTTTCTCCCAACTTTTCAACCCAAGAAACCGAAATAGTATATTTGAACAACCAATCCATAGAATTACCACATATGTATATCCCAGAAATTGATTCTAAATTCTTAATCGATACTGGTAGTACACGCAGTTTTATCAATCCAAATATTGCCTACCACTATTTCGCAGATGGCATAAATAATGAATTATTCCAAGTGCAAACCGCGCACGCAGTATCATGTCACAATCAAACTGCAGCCTTACCTTTGTTTCCCAGTTTCAAAACTAACGGAATACACAAATTCTATCTATTTAATTTCTCGGATAAATTTGATGGATTGATTGGCTTGGATTTACTAACACAATTGAAGGCAAATTTAAAATTTGAATCTTTTACTTTAGAATTACCAAATCATATTAAATTACCATTGCATTATCACGATAAAAACCTCTTGCCCTGGCCCTGAAAACATTGAAACGAACGTGACCTATGTCATACCGCCGCGTATGATTAAGCAGATTAAAGTACCAGTAAATCTTGAAAATGGATATGGTATATTAAATTATGTACAAGAAGGAAATGCTGAGATACCAGAGTCTTTAATAAAAATTGAAAATTATTTCGTTTATACGACAGCATTGAATTCGAGTTCAAACCCAGTGAAAATTAATTTTTCAGAACTTTTACCGGTTGAACCATTCGAAGTAAATCAATTGAATTTTATCAGTGCAAACGAAACCCAAGAAAAAGAAAAGAAAATTAATGTAATTTCTGGAATAATTAGAAAACCAACAACATCAGACAACACTGTACACAGTAATAATGATGAAAATGAATCCGATCTCCCAATACTAGAGGAAATAATTAATAATAAATCAGTTCAATTTATTATCAAGAAAAATCCCCATTTAATAATCAAAGTATCCGTCGATCGTTTTGAAAATCATAACATCAATCATTGTGAAATACCACAAGATCCTAAATTGATATTTGAATTTATAAGAGATTATTTACCACACGATGATAAACTAGTCTATGTATATTTTCTAGATGAGAATCTACTAACATTATTTGCTAATATATTACACCAACCATTTTAAGAAACCTAAAATCATAAGATGCACGAAACTAGTCAATAATGTGAAAGAAATCGAAGAATAGTTGTTATTGATCAAACATCAGCACGAATCAAAGACAAAAGGGAATAACAGAAACGCTTGATCGAATAAAATCCAATTATTATTGGCCAAAAATGAAAGGTTACAAAATATATCAACGATTGTGTTATCTGTCAAACTCAAAAGTATTCACGATTAAAAACGTATATCCCACTTGTCAGCACAGAATCACCATCGAAACCCTTCCAAATCTTACACATGGATACCATTTATCTTCGAAAAACAAAATTTCTTAACAATAATTGACAAATTCTCTAAATATGTCCAAGCATTTCCCTATGATAAAAATGCTAAATCAGTTTGCGACAAACTAGTCCAGTTTTTCTCCTTTGTACGATGCCCCGAATCAATTGTTACTGATAAAGGAACCGAGTGTAATAACGAACTTCTTAAAGAATTACTAAAAACTCAAAAGATAAATATACACTTTACTACTCCTGGACATCATGAATCAAACTCACCAATTGACAGATTTCATTCGACTATAATAGAACTCTTACGATTATTGCGAACTGAAGACCCTAATAAACCAATCAATGAATTGATGCCGTACGCAATAATAGCATATAATCGGAATCGCAGGAAGGATCCCCGCGCGGAGTAGTTGAATTCAGTAAGCCAGTTTTTTAACAAAAAAATATAGACCAACGCAAACACAAATTATCTATTTATTACCAAAATGTGCGTGGTCTTAGGACAAAAACACATACTTTTTATAATAATATTATCTCTGAAAATGATGATATAATTGCACTTACTGAAACATGGTTGAATAATACTTTCTTTGATACTGAACTATTCGATAACAGGTACTCAGTAATCAGGCATGATAAGAATTCAGGAAAATTAAGGGGTGGGGGAGTACTTCTCGCAATTAGAAAGTGTTTCTCTTATGAAATAATAGATTCGCATACATTATGTCAGTCTGAACATGTGATAATTAAGATTAAGTGTAAAAGAAAAAGTTTTTATATGGGATTAGTATACTTTTGTCCTAATAAAAATTGTGAAAACTATGAAAGTTTTTTAAAAATTTTTGAAAATGACGATAAATGTAATATTGTGATATTGGGGGATTTTAATTTACCGTTCCTGTATGAAACCAGCTGTGATAAAAACCTACTTTTAAGAGAATATATGTGTTTGTACAATTTTCAACAACATAATATTATAAAAAATTCTATTGATAGACTATTAGATTTAGTAATTTCAGATTTGGAGGACATAGTGATAGTAAGGTTTAAACTACCAATGGTGCCTGAAGATCCATATCACCCGGCATTATGCCTCACCTTTTCAGTGGTGAGGGATGATGACAGGGTCAATAAATCTACAATGGCTTACAGTTTAGTCTATTCAAGGGGAAACTACACCTTACTTTATCATCTCTTAATCAACTGCGACTGGGTAAGTGTTCTGAGTTGCACAGATATTGATTCTTGTGTTCATGCATTCTATGATCTGCTTTATCATTGTTTTGATCAATCAATACCTAAATTTAAAAACAAGAGTATTAGTAATGCTCCAAAATTCCCCAGATGGTTCTCCATTGAGTTGGTTCGTAATGTGAGACATAAAAACAAATTATACTCTCTGATAAAAAAAAGGTCAGGCAAGTATTGATCAAAGGGAAGAATATGCCAATTTGAGGCTATTTATTAAAGATCAGACTAAGTTAGAATATAAAAATCACATTAAATCAATAGAAATAAATTTAAAAAATGATCCTTCAACCTTTTGGTCATATATTAAAAGTAAGTCTCAGAGTAGTGGTATACCAACTAACATAAAATTAGATGGACAAACCTTTATCGACTCGCAGGAAATTGCCGACGCTTTTGCCAAATACTTTTCCTCAGTCTATGATGCTGGACATAACTGTTATGTTGGGGAATCTGGCTATGATTGGGGTAACTTTAAATTTTCCTTAATAACCAAAGATATTGTGATAGATAGTATTAATTGCTTAAAACCCAAAAAATCAACGGGGCCAGATGGTATACCGGCATGCATCTTTAAGGGATGTAAGTAGAGCTTGGCTGATCCACTGGTTCATATTTTTAATCTTGCGCTAAAGAGTTGCTATTTTCCTGCATCCTTCAAGGAATGTTTAGTGTCACCAGTTTTTAAGGGTGGTGAGAAAAATGATGTAAAAAATTACCGTCCCATTTGTCTCTTGAACGTTCTCTCAAAGATTTTTGAAACAATTATATATAATAATATTTTTGAACATGTTAGTGCCAGCTTGTCGGTATATCAGCATGGTTTCATGCCCGATAAGTCTACTGTGAGTAATCTGCTGGTGTTCTTGCAGGATGTCTCTCGGGCTATCAGTGATAAAAAGCAATTGGATGTAATTTATACAGACTGTACCAAAGCTTTCGATAAGGTGAATCATGAGATTTTGTTGAAAAAACTGGTCAACTTTAATTTCTCAGAACAAGCTTATAACTTTATTAAGTCCTATCTTCTTGACAGATCACAAGTCATAAAAGGGGCAGGATCCAACTCACTTAGTGTTCCAGTGCCATCTGGTGTTCCACAGGGTAGCAAA
The DNA here is from genome assembly GCA_917834065.1 of Ceutorhynchus assimilis. Classification (NCBI taxonomy): domain Eukaryota; kingdom Metazoa; phylum Arthropoda; class Insecta; order Coleoptera; family Curculionidae; genus Ceutorhynchus; species Ceutorhynchus assimilis. The sequence goes on from OU892277.1 coordinate 72,497,387, forward strand.
TTGGGCTCCTTGTTATTTTTAATATTTGTAAATGATCTCCCAAATGTTCTTTGTAGCTCTAAAGGATCGCTTTACAATGATGATTTCAAACTTTATAAAACCATATCTAGTCAAGAGGACTGTGTCTCACTTATAAATGATCTTAATTCTGTAGTCAAATGGTTTGATACCAATAAAATGAAAATAAATATTGTTAAATGCAATAGTATGTCTTTCACCAGAAAATTGAATTATGTCATTCAGGATTATTCAATTGAAAATGTTCCGATTAACAAGGTTGACACGGTGCTTGATCTAGGTGTCATATTTCAGAAAAATCTTAAATTTAATTCACACTTTGATATATATAGAAACAGTAAAAATTTTGAAATACCAACTGTAATTAAATTATACAATTCACTGGTTCGCCCAAAACTTGAGTATGCTAGCTCAGTGTGGTTTCCAATTGCAACAACAAACCAAGATCAAATTGAAAAGGTCCAAAAGCGTTTTCTGAGATACTTATATGTTAGAAGGAACAATGAATACCCTTTTAGAATCTCCTACCAGTCGATGTTAAATAGCTTTAATTTTCAAACTTTATCATCTAGGCGTAGAGTTCAAGCTATAATCCTAATTTATAATATTGTAAACCATAAGAAATATCAACACTGTGATCTTATCAGGCATATCAGTTTTAATGTTCCTAAAATTGGTCTCAGAATTGTCAATAGAGGATTATTCTGGGTATACCCCAATGACAGTTTGTCCCCTTTATCTAATATGCAAATAATAGTAAATGAATTCCTGAACCTCTATAACAGAATAGATATGTTCCACAGCAGTCTGAGACAGATAATTGCCTTGATAACATCATAGACTGTCCTCATATTTTTAAGTTTTAAGTAGGTTTTTGTGTATTTTTTAATGTGTGTCGTTTTTACTTTGCATGTAATTACTGTAGGTGTTTGTAAAGTTATTCAATAAATGAAATGAAATGAAATAAAAAGCTACTCAAGAGATAGTGAAATAATACTTATCTCTGGTAGAAAAAGAAACCTATAATTTTGTTCAATTGTTTCCTTTACCAACTCCTACCAATAAATACTTTGAAATGTTGATTCCTAATTTCCAATATGTCATAATTATTGAACGCAATTTTGGTTATTCGAATACACCTTGTGAGAAAATACTCGATAATGAATATTTGTGTAAACATATACACACAGAAATCTTGTCTAAAAATTTACCATGTGAATTGCAATTGTTAACTTATCAACATAATATCACAAATTGTAATCCGATTCTTGTGAAAATCGAGAGTGTTCAAGTGCAAAATATCGATGGAGGAAAGTGGATAGTGATTACTGATATAGACATTACAGCATTACAACAGTGCGGAAATAAAAAAGAAAATGTGTTTTTGATTTGAATGTAACTCATTTAGTAGAAATCAATTTCCCATGTAGTTTAAAAATTGCTGACATTGTCATCAAGTCTTATAAAAATATTAATCACATGCAAATTTTATGTTTTTCCATTACCTAATATTAAGGATAATGTTTCACAGAAAATAGAACATAAGGACCTTAAGTTCGTTACTTTAAAGAATGTTAATTTTAATAAATTGGATTCTTTGCAAAATGAAATACAAAATCAAAGAAAATCAAATTTGGAAATGCTAAAAGATCAGGTTTATTACTATACGCCCAGTATATGGACTATTTTACTTTATATTATAATTTTATTGATTCTACTATTTTTCTTGTACAAGTATCTGTTCCCTTTGTTTTATGTCAAAAACAAATTGGAATCAAACAATGATGAAATCATTATTTGAAGCTCAAATATTTTGGTTTATAAAATAATCTGATTGCTGTTTTCAAGCCAGTTTCCATCTGTATAACCGTACGCATAAGTTCGGTACGGAAAATAAAAGTTTGTTTTTGAAAAATAATTTTTTTTTTTTTAAAAGTCGTTTTTGTGGTTCCACAACGTAATTACATTAATCCAGAGCTTTGAATAAATATGTTAAGGATACCCTTAAATATCGATAAAGAAACTGTCTTTTGATGTAATTAACAAAGCACCAATTGATTTAAGCAAACAATAATATCCCAGAGACCACAATAATCAAATTTGAAAAGTGATTGATCCGGAACAGTAGATAGCGCTGGCTTGGCTAAATTTTGTTGACAAAAATATTAACACAGATATTCCATTCTCGACAGTTTATATAGTATTTATCTCTGTGTTTGAGAAACTTTTTATGTCTTATGTTGGGTTGGAGATATATATTTGATATGCCAATAGTTCTTTTTCTTATGCTTCAATAGTGGTGCCGCGAGACGAGACTAGACGAGACTCAAGGTTATGGTCTCGTCTCGTCTCGACATCTCGAGACGAGACCGTGACTTAGTCTCGGTCTCGAGTACCACATCTACCTCTACCACATCTACCTCTCCATATTACCAATATTACCAAGAATAATGCCGGAGAAGGATTTTTTAAATTATTTTTCTAGGGTTTCTCAAAGGGTCCCTACCTGAAGAGCTTTTACGCTATTTTTCGGACACCCTGTAGGTATTCATGGTTTTTATTTTTCTATTATAACGGAAGTCCAAACTGCCACAGTAAAAAAGCAGTTATTCAAAGAGTGAAAAATCACAGTAAAGAGTAGGTAACCGTGATATTTGAAAAAATATGAACGTCAAATAAAAAAAAAAAATCGGACAAAACAGTTTTTGAAAAAAAAAAATCATGCACCCTGTAATTTTTTTGTGAATTAAGGGGATGCTTTCTACATACTTTATCTTCAGATCTAACTTTCAGTTTAGCCGAAAGTGCTTATGCTTTAAACATTTTTTTAAATTGATCTCACTACTGGCTAAACTGAAAGTGGAGTCTGAAAATTAGGTAAGTAAACTTTGTTTCACCAGGGTTCATACTTTTTGCCTTCCTTTTTCAACAAATAGAAATTGAATGAAACAAATCAATGATGTGAAAAACGTTCGTCGGTTCTTAAACTAGAAGTCATTCATTTTAATTTGTCAAGAAAATTGAATGTGTCATATGAATTAATCTACGACAAACCTTTTTTTTTCAAGTTATGACGTGTTCGATATCGAAAGTATGAAGCCTCGTGAAACAATCTGTATGTAGAAATCATTCTATTAATTTTAGGCATTGAAATTCACTGATTTCATATTCATATTGTCAACTAGCTGCTTGGGAAAGGAGGACCCGGTATTCAACCTTATTAATTTAATTGCCGATTCGATCGAATATTTATTGCAATTCAGCAATAAATTAATATAAATTGCGCTGCAAGCCGCAGCAAAGGCAGACTTAAACCAGTGCAAGTACCTCTCGTTGGAAAAGCCCCTCTGGAATTAAGTCTCCCCAGTGCAAGTACCTCTCGTTGGGAACGCCCCTCTGGGTATCTTCAGCCTTATCGTTGTCCAGTGCAATTACCTCTCGTTGGGAACGCCCCTCTGGACAAGGCATAAGGGTGACGATAAACTTATCTACAGTCCCCCAAGCAGAATTGACGTGTGGCCCCCTATAAGGACCCCAGTGTACGAAGGGTCATGTACCTTATAGGATTAGCATACATGTAAGGTTATATTTGGGAAAATATATAGCATATATTTTTATATAACCTGTGCGAGTTTCTCTCCATCTACCCCCAAAGCTACAAACCCCCCATGTCACCCCCGTAAAGCGGGTAGTTGTGACAATATATTCCAGAATTCAATAATAAAGCTATGAAAGAAAAATGGTAATTGTAATCTCGAGACTCGAGACTCTCGCCGAGTCTGGTCTCGTCTCGTCGAGACTTCACGAGACGAGACCAAAAGCCAGTCTCGTCTCGAAAAGTCGAGACGAGACGAAACTAGTCTCGAGTCTCGCGGCATCACTATGCTTCAATTTTTAATCCTTAATAATTTAAGGGGTAACCTGTTCAACTTAAAAGGTTTGTCAATTATTGTAATACAGGTATTATCACCTTTGTGATAACCGAGCTTGTGTGAATAAAAGCTAGATTCTACTTTTAGAGTGTTTTATTACTAATAATATCACAGTAAAATATAGAGTTATGCAATTAACATGAGTTGAGCACGTAGCGGACGGACGCGCAGAAATGAGTAAATCGTTTCGTTAGTAGCAATAGACTGCCGGAGCTAAGTGTGTTTGTGGTAGTTCAATGAGGACGGATGTGACGTCGTGAGTTCCCTATAGCGACCCCTTGGTAGTGTAAGTGTACCTTGTTTCGTTTGGGTCATCGGAGCTAACCACTTGACAACCTGACTGTAGGCCAGGCAGTCTTATCACACCTCTCCCTCTTCAAAGCTGAAACTACATGTTACTTGTAGAAGGTTTGCGGCCTTAACAGTTGGATGAAGTAGAAAGTGTTGTGGGCTTAGGGCAAAAAAATTCAAAGTCCCTTTTACATTAAAAAAAATGCTTTCTCTCCATAGAAAAAATAACTATTCTTTTCTTGTTACTTTCAGCCCTGCAAAAAGACTTTAAATGAAGTCGAAACGTCGGCATTTTGTCGAATTTAAAAGGGACTTTGAATTTTTTTTAGCCCTTAACCCACAACACTTCCCACTACATTTTACATTAGCATTATAGTGAAATTATTTAAATAGTGTATGCACGTGATCAATGACGTCGAAATTATTGCCAATTGCAGTTTGTAAGAAATTAAAATTCGTTTCAAGCTGAGAGCTCATTCTCCTTTTTATTTAACCTTAGTTAAAAAAGACAGAACACTGTTGGCATTTAACCGAATCGGCCGATAAAATGACATTTAGGTTGGCACTCATGGGTTATGTTGCCAAATAGCTGCAAATCTGCGGTTACTGATTTTAATAATTTGAAATTATTTCTATTTGTGTATCTATAAAATGCCAAAGTCATTGAATAGTCAGAGTCAGAAACTCGTTGCGTCTCTCATTAGTTTCTTTGAACATAGGAACGAGATAATGGGGGCCCTTTTTTGCCATTAAATAGCGTTAGAGAGGTGAAGTATATTGATACTATCAAATATAAATCTTCTGGGGCTTTAATTGGGAATATTTTTCCAGCGTGTTGCAGCTGCACTGAATGTTGGTATAACCACTGTGAGTAAAATCCAATGTAAAATCTCTCAAAAAGTTAGGGATAATTTAGCGTTAAATTCACCAAAGAAAAAACATCCACATAAGAAGCGGGTTACGAATCAAGCTCACCTTGATGTTAGCTCTATTCGCAATCAAATTTACGACGAAAAGTGAGTAGTTTTTTTAGATTGTGTTCATAATACACTATCTATACATATAAAAATCGATGTTTGTTTGCTTTAGTGATAACAAATTTTACTAGACATGGTATGTCAAAGTAAAACGAAAGTTAATAGCGGCAACATTGCGACGTGCTTATGTCATTAATTTTGATCACGTGCATACACTGTTTAATTAATTTCACTATACATGACAATTCGTATTTGTGTAAATACGATAAATTTCCACTACTGTGCTACACATTGCACTAGTGGTTCCGAGCAAACACTCGTACTCGTTACGTTCATAAGTATTAGAACTGAACGTCTGAGCGTCCCAATTGAACCTTATCGCAAAGACCATTGGCTCTGTCTTAATGCTAAAGTGCTTCACGCCTTGGGATTATGTGACTCTGACATTACAATATTTTCCTTATATATACTTAACTCTACAGTTTATTTCTTTCGCTAACAGCTGCGTGCATCTCAGTCTGAAAATTAATTTTGCCCAACCCTACATTACATCAGTCGTTAATCAAAATCTGATATAAAATCTTTCAAATATGAATTATTTGTTGTTTTATTTCGCTTGGGCCTCGTCTTGGTTGCGTCAACAGTGTCCTTGGTGCTCGTTTTTCTAAACTTATCAAATAAATTTTCGTCACTTACATTTGTTAGGTATATCACACACAGCACTGTATTGTTTTTTTTTTATAGCACCTGTCGCATTGTTCATGGACCTAGAACCAGAAGTAGGTGTAACTGTTGTCTACGGCTAACTGGGAAGCACGGTCCAGGGTCACTTGAGCAGCGTTACAGCTGACCATCGGCTACCCTGACTATGTTCTCTAGAATGATTTGATTATTAATATCATTTTCAAGACTCGAATCGTTATCAAAAATCTTAATATGGGCATTTTTAGAAATATCATTAGTATTAGGCTGAAAAGAATTCTCATTGGTAGTAAAGTTAGCTATTTTGTCATTATTGTAACTAAAGATGTTTTCCTGCCTTTCCATTTCTCTTTCGCCCGAGGCTTCCCCTTCCCCAGCCCCTATTCGGTTGGTATGTCTTTTCCAGACATTTCCTAGCTTCTTCGATTTTGCACTTGAATGTCGATTTACCTATTTTTTTTTCGATTTTTGCCCTTGTCTAGCTGTCTTTGTTGTTTTGGTAGTCTCTTGCAAGGACAGCTTGGTCTTTCTTGAATAGCTTGCGTTTTAAACCACCATAATTTCTCTTTTGGGCTTCTTGAGCTTTTAACATGTTCTCTGGAACTTCTGAAAACCATTTCTTCGTTTTTGTTAAACTTATATTTCTGTTGCTTCCTTCAATAGTGTCAATCTGGAGCGAAATTCTCTTCCGAACATTAGCAATGATGGTGATTTTCTAGTTGTAGTATGTGGGGTTGTTCTATATAGTTCTATAGTTGAATAGAAATCTTGACAAAAGATTTGTCATTCCGATGCCATTGTTCTTAGGGTGTGACATGTATGTATAAATTTTGTTTTAACAGGTTTTTACTGCGTTTCCAGCTAGTCCATTGCTTCGACTTTTGTAAAGGGAGATTGTAACATGTTTTATTCCGTTATACTTGATAGAAGACTTTCAAATTTTTCTGCGGTAAACTGTGTTCCATTGTCACTAAAGTAACTGGCAACCTGAATCTGGCGAATGTTTGTCTCAAGAAGTCATTCGTTGCCTTAGTTGTTGCAGTTTTGGTTATGAAGGCTTCTATCCATTTAATGTATGCATCAATTATTATGAGGATATAATTTTTACCTTTTTGGAGATAATCGATATGGATTCGGCTGAATGGTTCTTGTTCTATGGGCCATATGGTGTCAATTTTGTTTTCGCTGGTGTAGGCTTGTTGATCAAGCACGAATGGCACGAGTTTTCCATTTTATCTATTTCCGCATTCAGCCCTGGCCAGTAAAAAAATGATCTAGCTCTGCTTTTTCATATGAGATGCGCCTCCATTAACGTGAAGACCGTGAACTTCTTCTTGTTTTATTTTCTATGAAAAGTTCATTCCTACGATCAAAATATGGTTTTATTGCTGCTATACTCAATATACTTTTTTTACCATACTTAGAGTGTTATTAATCTGGGTTTCTTCTTCGATATCCTCATTATTTAATGGCCATTCATTGATGTTATTAGTGGAATAAAGATAGCTCACCATTTTGTCGTCTTCTACATCGATTTGTGAGGTTGCTTTTGGAAACCTCGACCAATAATCTGCTACCGTGTTCAATTTGCCTTTGATTTATCGAATTCCGTAGTCAAATCCAGATAGGTAAGCGACCCATCGCTGTAGTCTGTTCTCGTACATTTTGAGGATGCCTTTGTGTTTCCCACCATTTTCGACCTATGAGATAGTGGTGCAATCTTATTGTTATAGCAGCGTAGTAAATGCTTAGAGTTTCTTTATGTATTGTTGACATCTTTTTCTTGCTATGTAGCAGTGTTCTAGAGATAAAGCACACTATGGTCTTTCGTCACTATTGGGCATCTGATGTGATAGGACTGCTGCAATTCTATTGTCTGAAGCACGTGTGGTTAAGAAAATAGGCATGTTAGGATTAAAATGGGTTAGTACAATATCGGAGGCAATCAATTCTTTAATCCTTTTAAAAGTTTTTTTGCCATCAGCACAGTGGCGGATCCAGGATTTTCTTCAGGGGGGGGGGGCGCAAGCTTAGAATTATCAACAATGATTTCTTGAAAATTTATTTTTTCTACAACTGTCAAAAAATGATGATGTTTGCACACTCATGACAGTTTGCGAAGTGACACTTTTTTTTCCAGGTATTGATTTTTTAACGTTCCCATGACGCCGTGCGCGAACTAGCTATTTCTCACACTAGTGTGCGAAATAGCAAATAGCTAGTTCGCACACTGGTGTCATGGTGACACATACCTGTCAGGAAACCTAAAATAATTAAAATTCACCTGCCTTTGATAGAAAATGCAATTTTGGCTTCGAATGATTGATATTTGAATGGAGTTGTAGAAAAAATATTGTTTGCAATTTGCAACTCGTGCGCGAAATGTTTTTGGTGATCTAAAATGACATTTCGCGCACTTGATACAAAAATAACTATTTACTTTACTTATACGTTAAAGAATGTAGGTACAGGGTGATCCAATTTAGACACTTTTGACTTTTGATATGAAACGTCAATTTCTCAGCCAGATACAAAAAAATTAACCCCCCACTCTGCTGACGCTCAAATTTCATGAAATCTTGATTGGTGCAAACACTGCAAACCGCCTTTTGATACCTGTTTTGCCGCTAGAGGATGTTTCTCGATTTTGAGCAATAAGGTGAAACCTCCCTTACTTTTTTATTTATGGAAATAATTGATTTCTGTAGGTATAAACCTTATAGAGGTACTTTTCCAAGCAGAATTCAATGACGTACTTAATTTTTTTAATTTTTCTTATTTTTTTTTAAATAAAAAACTCTAGGTATACAGGGTGTTCGGTACATCGATAGGAAGTTTTCAATGAGTGATAGTTGGGGTTTTTTGGGAGCTGTTTGACTACATTTACCCTTATGCAAAGTTTTGTTGTTTTTGAGATATCAGCATTTTTAGATATTTTTGAATTGTTCCTAAACCATTTTGTTTTTTTTTTTTTGGTAGTAAACACTTTACCCTTTCTCATTTTTCTTGCCGATATTCCTAATATGCATTCTTTCGAAAAATACGGAAAGAAAAACCGAATGATTGATACAAAAAATATGTACTTAGCCCAAGTTATGTGTTAAAATATATAGATTCAAAATATCTAAAAATGGCGATATCTCAAAAAACGACGAAACTGTTCATTAGGGTAAATATGGCAAAACAGCTTCCAAATGCCCCCAACTTTATCACTCATTGAAATATTCCTATCGATGTACCAAACTCTCTGCATATTAATAACTCATTGATAGCTCTATTATTGCTTATTTTAATGATACATATAAGGTTTAATAGGTCTTTCTCTAACAGTTTTCTAGAAAAAAAAATTATAGATGTTTCAATCATAAGAAACAATGTGTTAGAAGGAGACCTATCTCATTTTTCGTATAGATATAAAGTCCTCTTCTAACACATTCTTTCTTATGACAAAAACAGATATAATTTTTTTGCTGGAAAACTGTTAAAGATAAATGGCTCGAACTTTATATCATTGAAAGCAGCAAAAGCAGAGCTATCCAATCAGTTATTAATATATAGGGTGTCCGGTGTCCTATCAAAACAATCGTACTCTGGTTAATACCTCGAATTCGGGAACAAATACAAAAAAAACTGAAAAAGTCATTGGATTCTCTAACAAAACGGTTCAAGATATCATAAAATTTGAGCCTCAGAGGAAATAACAGATGAAAATACCTATTCCAAATAAAAATATAACACATTTATCTGATAAAAACAAAACAATAAATTGAACAATAGTGTAGCTTGGAAAATTTTCCAATAACATTTTATTGGAAAATTTTTCCATGAACTTTTATTGGAAACTTCTTTTATAAAATTTTTCTATCTATGATTTTTTTAAAAAAATTAAGTAGTTTTTGAGGCTCTCAGTGGAGGGGGGGGGTCCGCCACTGCATCAACATCCCAATTGAATGTTACAAGAGCTTGGTGTGAGCCTCAAAACAATTTATATGCAACGTTGCAATTTTTGGCATTTTCGTTTGGACTGGAATCAGCGCCGCGCCGCCACGCCACGCCACCCTGCTTTTTGAGTTGACAGAGAATATAATAACCTTTCATAATTTGATTGTACTGCTTATGATTGAATAAATTGAAAATTGAATACCTAAAATTGAAACTACAAATTTTGTGTTTAGAAGGAGTATAATAAATAAATGAATAAATAAATAATTTTTTTCTACGAGCAAGCACTAAGCACTGGCTTTTGGAGTGGAAAGTCGTTTGTTCTGCTGCAGGACGGGCGGAAATTTTGAGGGAAATACCCAAGGTTGTTTGAGAGAGGTAGGTGGCCTGATAACTTTATGACGTCATCTGGGGTGCCTCAACATAATGCAAATCTCCATAAGGTACCCCAGACGCGTCATCAGGTTACCCATTACGAGGCAACCTATTAACTTCAGGAACCTTGAGAAATACCATTTCTGATAAGTGTTAGGAACACAATTTTTCCCAAGGGCGTGCGGAAAAATTACTCTTTGTTTGTGTATGCCAATTTTTTTTTTCCGCACACCAGCTCGTAGGAAAAAACAGATCATTTCAGTGTCAGGTGTCAAGAAAATGGCAGAGATTATCGTTTTTAATCGGGAACACTTATTTAATAGGACTGCTTATTGAGCAGAAAGTGTCTACCAACTTTCATGGCAGCCGCAGATCTCAACTCTTGGAGTAAAATGCATTATCCGAGTTCAAATAACACTATAGGTCAAAAAATCAAATTCCTAAGCGTTAAAATCAGAAGCGGCTAAGGATTACAGAACCGCCAGTCTATCCTCGTTTCTTCTTAAAACGCTAGAGAAACTGTGAGACACGTTCATTAGGGTAGCGTCATTGAAGACAATGCCCATGCACCCTAATCAACACGCATGCAGGACTGGGACTTTATTCTCGTAACCGAGGAACGATTGCTCTGTCATTGTCAGTGTTATGGAAATATGAATACGGACGACGAAGACAGAACCTCCATTCTCATGTGAACGCGCTGCTCCACTGTTTCAAGAATAAAGTCCCTGCCATGTCGAGTGAAACGGCTCTTCACAGCCTTGTGGCAAAGCTGGAGCGTGGAGCGAGGGATTTCGCATAAAGAGATGGCTCTGTGGGTATTTCTAGACATCCAAGGGCCCGAAGGGGTGGTTAATAACGACTCCTTCGACTCGATAAAGAATTGTGTAGAAAGCTTTGGCATAGAGAACACCAATGTCAAATAGATTTGTGGCATGCTGGAAGGCAGAATTATTACAGGCTCAACCGCAGCGAAAGACCACCCGCAGGGGGTGTACTATCGCCCTTGCTGTAGTGCCTAGTGCTGGATGGGCTGGTCCACAATCTGAACAAGGACATTATCTAGACTCAAGGCTACACGGACGATCTTGTCATCGTCGTGGCTAGTATCTATCCAGTACGATTAAACTAATCATGCAAGAGCTCTTAACATGGTCGAAAGATGGTGTAATAATCCCGAGCTCTCGGTAAATCCGGACAAGACCGAAGTAGTACCAGTTACAAAGCGAAGAAACGTGGGCCTGGAAGGGCTCAGGGCTCACGCTCTTTGGATCGAGACTTCCTCTATCCCGTTAGGTCAAATATCTAGGAGTCATCGTTGACTCCCAGTACGATTAAATTAATTATGCAGGAGCTCTCAACATGGTCGAAAGATGGTGTAATAATCACCAGCTCTCGGTAAATCCGGACAAGACCGAAGTAGTACCAGTTACAAAGCGAAGAGACGTGGGCCTAGAAGGGCTCAGGGCTCACGCTCTTGCTCTTTGGATCGAGACTTACTCTATCCCGTTGAGTCAAATATCTAGCAGTCATCGCTGACTCCAGGCTGACCTGGAAACATCACGTCAACAGGGTCGTGAAGAGGGCCACTGCTAGATTTTGGGCCTGTTGAAGATCCATCGGACGAACCTGGGGCTTACATCCCCACATAGTCTACTGGCTTTAAACGGCAGCGATAAGGCCAATGATCACGGTAGCTTAGTTTGGTGGGACGCGCTTAGTAAATTCACCTACAGGGCAAAGCTGGACAACCTCCAACGGCTTGCCTGCATGGCTACCATTGGAGCCTTTAGAACCACCCCAACCCTGGCGATGGAGGCCATATTGGGAATAATGCATCTTCATCTCTTTATGGAGGCAGGGGCTCGGGAAGCCTCAGTCAGACTCAACGATTGGGGACAGGGGGTTCATAAAGGGCTGAACATAGGACATGCAAGGGCCTAGACTGATACTATCAGACAGGACCCCCTTCTCATCAGGAAGGATGCAATTCCAAAAACTTCAGCCCCCCCCCCCCCCATAGACATTACAAGGTCGTCATCCCTGCAAGGGACGACTGGCTAGAGCCTGATCCAGGTTTCCTCCCCACCTTCGCCACCACGAAAATTGACCCCACGATCAATCCGCTGATGAATTTGTCTTTCAGGATTCTGCTCAGGTTGGCATCAAACCTACAATCTACAATTGGCACTCAAACTTTGAATTTTAACATACCAGTCAACTATGGATTCATAAACGTCTTGTTTGGCCTCGTAGAATCGTCGGCGTTCCTTCCAAATGTTTGCCTTGGGACAGCAATATTTATTTTCTTTCAAGACCGACGGAAAGCAAAGGTTTCTGAGCAGTTTATACGATTTATTGCCCAGGACACTGATTACGTTAGCCCTTTTGCTTTCATTCTCCTGGATGTTGGAAGCTGCTAGGTATTGCTCTAATCTTTCCTTGTACAGGATCCAGTCGTCGGATTCCATGTTGAATCCGGCAAACTTTAAGTTTGGAGACGCCATTTTGCACGTTTTTCTTTGTTCCGGTACGCGTTTTCCGTTTTACTTTTTTTTTACCTCGTCGCCATGGACGCCATGTGTGATAACCGAGGTGCAAAGCTTCGTGAAATTGGCTAGTTGAATATGAAGGAAAGGAGAATTATTCATAGTTTGGTCTTGTATACTGGAATTTTCAAATGGAATAAATTCAGTATCACATTAACACAATATTTTAGGGTTGAGAATCTGAGTATCAAATAGTGTGTTAACATCAGAAATAATTACATAACGTTACAAATGGGGCTTGCTTCGCATTAGGGTTCTACCAAGAAGAAATGCTGAGAATATTCAACAATTTTAACTAAAAAAATTATGTGGAAAAATAGGTCATTTTCCTTTTTTATGCCCATTCCAACGAGCTCACAATACATATCTTTACAATTGAAAAAAAAAGTTGGGGGTGGTTTCTACCCTTAAGAGAGAGGTAAATTCCATGAAAAGGCCGAAAAAATGTGACAAACTAAAAATAAAGGGACTCGTTTTTTTTTATTTTTCCAGAAAATAAACTGGCTTTGTGATACTGAATTTATTCCATTTAAAAATTCCACCCTGTATATGTTTATAAAGTAATAATAAAGTAATCCTAAAAAAATGTCCCAATTATCTGTACCAAAAAATTAAATTCAGACACGATGCACATAATCTAAATAATTTTATGACATAAATGCATAATAACTCCACCCACTCACAAAACTACTCTATTTGAAAGATCGTTTAGTTATCAAATTCCATTCCATTATAACAAAGTTTCCATGGAGCTTAAACACCTACCTCATCCAAGATTCAAAAGAGCAATTCTGAGAATTTTGCCACAAATAGTGGTATATTAATTTTCATCAATATGCTGATAATTGCGGCCTCATCCTCATCCCTGCCTAACCTTTGTTTCTCTATTTTTTTAACAATTATTGTATACTAAAAATTGAATTAGATTTAACATAAGTTTTTCTTCTTTTAATGAATGTCTACCTAAAGTCCGTTGCATGGTTCTTGAGCTACGACTACTGAATAGACAGAAAGAACAATGGGCTATTGCTGCGTTGTCATATCAATAATACTATTTATTATTACATGCAGGGACGTAGCGAAGGCCTCTGGTTTGGGGGGGGGAGTGACATTTCTAATTTGCCCAACTTTATTAAAACATTTAAAAAAATCATATTAAAAACAATTCCCTTCCTCATACAACTTTTAGACACATAGCGCATGAGTCGGGGTATAAAGACGAAAGGCTACACAAAAAAAAAAACGTGCATCTGTAGTGACGTCACAAGGGCATCGGCGCTTAACTATAATAGGCAATCCTCTTTGTTTTAATCCTTGGTTTGTGTCAATCATTCGTCGGCTGTCATTGTCATTGGCTGTCTTTCTCCGTCTCTCCACGTTATATCTTACTTCTCTCTTGTCTGTCGTGTGCCGAAATTTATCAAAACGTGTCGTTACGTGCATTGAGGTAGAATAATAGGGAGACACTGTCAGCATTTGAATAGTAAAATAGAAACGGTATCGATGGGCGTGGCTAAAGACACTAACAATATGGCTACTTACACAGAGCCGGACTAAATAAATTCTTTATAATGTTTATCTGAAAACGTAAAAAATCTACATTACGCCAAGAAAGAAGAAGTTGCTACAGAAACTTCAACATACTGAAACAGAAGATCCTTTTTAGACCCAAAATAGAAATTCTGCGCTTCAAACATTTTTCGCATTTGAAACATCTTCGAATGGAAAATGCGGCCCTGATGCATTAGTGTCGCGATACTATGAAAAAGTGACAGACTTTTAGACAGAAGAGCACTCACAATATGGCGGAACTGGGTACACGTTTCAAAAATTCTCATCCAATTCAAACCGCCGCCTAAGAAGTTTCACTTCAAAAAAATCATGTGTAGCATTATACACGTATTGAAAAGTGAAACTTTTTAAAAACTATACCCTCCCTCATACAGCTTTTAGACTTAGCACATGAGTCGGGGTAAAGACGAAGGGCCACACAAAAGGGAGGCGCGCATCTATAGTGACGTCACAAGGGTATAACCGCTTGACAATAATAGGCAGTCCTCTTTACTTATAATTCTTGGTTTGTGTCAATCGTTCCTCGTCTGTCATTGTCATTAGCTCGCTTTCACCTTCTCTCTACAGTCTACGTTATATCTTCCTTTTCTCTCGTCTCTCGTGTAACGAAATTTTCCAAAACGTGACGTTACGTGATGCGTCTTTCAAATCACTCTCCATATTCTCATCTAAATATCAGACCGCCGCCTAAGAAGTTTTACTTCAAAAACTGATAAAAAGTTTGAGATGTATACAGGGTGTCCCGGATAAGGATGCAGTCTACAGGGATCTTGGCAACCATAAAAGATACAGGGTTGGTTAAATTTGGAAAAAGTTGCGCATTACTGAGCTCAGTGGCGTCATGTTTTCATATTTTGGAAATTCCGAATGATTCCCAAGATATCCATGAAAAACCGAATTTTGCCGAAATCGTTTTTATTTTTTTCCGACTTTATTTGAAATGCGATATCGCAAAATAAACTTCACATTCTCATTGCCACTTTTTCTCCACTGCATGATAATGTTATTAGATTTTTGATCAGACGTTTCGTTTTTCCGCGATCATCATCAACTTTGTTTTTTCAAATGGTCGAGTTTTTTATTTTATGGCTAATAAACTCTACTTTTTATTCTAAATCCAATGACATATCAAGCTCATAATTCCAGGAATATTTATCAATTTCCACTAGTGGTCCTATTAACGGGCCTCCGCGATCTCCAGACATTACACCGATGGATTCTGAAAAGTCAGTTAACTTCATTCTTAAGGAATCCTCAAAAGACAAAATCCATCGGTGTAAGGACCGGAGATCGCGGAGGCCCGTTAATGGGACCACTAGTGGAAATTATTATTCCTGGAATTATGAGCTTGATATGTCGTTGGATTTAGAATAAAAAGTAGAGTTTATTGGGCATAGAATAAAAAAAAAATCGACCATTTGAAATAACAGAGTTGATGATGATCGCGAAGAAACGAAACGTCTGATCAAAAATCTAATAACATCATCATGTAGTGGAGAAAAAGTGACAATGAGAATGTGGAGTTTACTTTGCGATATCATTTCAAATAAAGTGAGAAAAAAATAAGAACGATTTCGTTAAGAGATCGCCGCGATCATTGAGATTTCGTCATCCTGTTGTCCGGCGATTTTGCAATTCATTACAAATCACGACACGTGACACGATCCTAATGTTAATTTTAATTAGTCCTCGCAAATAAGGTGCGCAAATTTTTGTCTGCCAATTTTACCTAACTTTAAATTTTTCATCCAAGTTTTCCCAACTTTCGATATATTTTAGAATTTTTGGGGGGGGGGGGGGGCGTTGCCCCCCCTACCCCCCCATGGCTCCGTCCCTGATTACATGAAAATGAAGGAAATTTTATTGCAATTTTCATGTATTAATAAATATTATCGATATGACAACTGACAACGCAGCAATAGCCCATTGTCCCCTCTGTCTATTCAGTAGTCGTAGGTCAAGAACCATGCAACGGACTATATGTGTAAGAACTTATATTTAAACTATATTGTAAAACACAATGTTATATAAACATTTTGTAGGTTAAGTAAGGAAGCTGAACTTCAACTCCGCCTTTTTGTGAAATCTCGTTCTCGTAATTCACAAATAATAGAAACATGATTATTATTATTATTATCTTTTTTCCTCATTTCACAGTTTCCAGGCTCTGTGATATGTTATCTGAGGAGACACCGGGTGCATACCATGTACCTACGGGGTCTCTTTTGAGCTGATAGCAGGTCTAGATAAGTTTTCGCACTATGTGAGTGGTGTTCTCTGCATGCTTAGAATGTTGTGATTGCCCGGGACTTCTTTGATGATTTCGCATGTATAGTTGGATACTAGTCCCGTAGCGCCGATGACAATAGGGATAACTTTGGTTTTGAGATTCCACATTCTTTGAGTTCCAATTTCCAGATCTTTGTATTTCGGACGTGTCTCGGCCTCCTTTTGAGTAATGTTTCAATCCGATGGTACTGAGATTTCAATCAAAAGACATGTTTTTTGTTTCTTGTCTCTTACAGTAATATCTAGTTTATTTGCAGTTATTTTCCTGTCGATTTGTACTTGATTTATCCCAGATTATCGTTGATCCAAGTGTGTCAATGACAGGGTCAGGGACGTGTTGATACCATCGGTCTTGGATTTTTATGCCGTATATGCTTTACATATGCTCCAGTGTAGTTGTTTTGCTACTTGTTATTATTATTATTATTATTATTATTATTATTATTATTATTATTATTATTATTATTATTTTTTTTTTTTTTTTTTTTTTTTTTTTTTTTTTTTTTTGTAGGGTGGACAAAAAAAACCTTCAAAAGGCATTTGGTTAAGGTGTTGGGTACCAAATAGTGTGGGATTTTTACCGCACTAAAAAAGACCACCCTAGAGCATCAACAGCAAGGTTATTAGCTCATAAAACAAGTACTGTGTATATAAATATTTTTGGTAGTATCTAGTATCACAGATGGCGAGTATCCTAGATGGTAAGTATCACATTATGGTAAGTATCACAGATCTATATTTCTTCCTAAATTTTATCAAATAGATTAATATCTTTGATGTAGTCGAGTATGTTTCTCATGTTTTCTTTTTTCAGGTTATCTTCTGTGCATGGCCCTAAACCATAGAGTTGCCTTCGAGCATTGAAAACAGGACATTCACTAATGATATGACTAATTGAGAGAGTTACATTACACTGATCACATGTTGGTGCTTGTTCTCCTTTAAGAAGATGTTGGTGTGTTAGATTTGTATGTCCTGTACGGAGTCTAAATGCTTTTACCGTTTCGAGTTTATTCGAACTTGTCGATTCATATTTCTGTTTAATTGTTGGTTCTATTCTACGAAATAACGTATCTGTTCCGCTCCATATATCCTGCCACTCATCTCTAATTTTGCCTTTCAGATTGTTTATGAAGTCTATTCTTTTCATGGTACCGTTATTTGCTACTTGGGCGTCATTTCGATCATCAACAAGTATGTCAGGGAGTTCGACACCGATTTTCCCCAAGTATTCTAGATAGCGCACTGCAAGAGGACGAGTGATGGTGTTTCTATTAGAATATTGGGTTTCGTCAGGAAATAAGAATTCGTTGTTCGGATTTTTGGGATAAGATTTGACACCTGTTAGGTAAGTTGTCATTAGGATTTTTCTTCTTTGTTCTAGAGGCATTATAGCAGATTCACAATAAAGAGTTTGGACAGGGGTAGTTGGAAAGGCATTTAAACAATAGCGTAGTCCTATATTTTTAATTCTGTCAAGTACTGCTAAATGACTTTTTCTTGCTGAGGAGTAAGCTATACTTCCGTAATCTATTTTGGACAACATTAGAGATTTATATATCATGAGAAGACTTTTTGTATCAGCTCCCCATTTAGTATGCGCTAGGACTTTCAGAATATTAAGAGATTTCCGGCATTTTGTGTTGATACGATTAATGTGTTCGCACCAGGCCCCCAATTCTTGAATTATCTCGCATACGAAAATTGATATGAATTCGAATGTTTCCTATTCAATTTACGTTGCTGTCATTCGAATTCGAATAAACTTACGTATGCGAGAATTTTCAAGAATTGACCCGCAGGTAAGTTTGTTGTCGAACGTTAATCCCAAGAACTTAAAGTTATCAACACACTCAATAATATTATCATTTAAATACAGCATTGGGTCGTAATGAGGTTTTCTGAGTCGGCAGAAATGCACACATTTAGTTTTCTCTTTGGAGAACTTGAAACCAACTTTTTCGCCATTCTTGATTATGGTGTTTATTGCCGGTTGTAATATGCGTGTAATGTCTCCCACCTTCTTTGCACTACAGAAGATTGCCAAATCATCAACGTAGATGCATTTCTTGATTTCCTGATTGACATCTTTACAAATTTCGTTTATGGCAATCGCAAAGAGTGTGCAGCTAAGCGTAGATCCTTGCGGGACTCCATTCTCTAGTGATCGAGTTGATGACAATTCCTTGCCAACTCTTACTTTGAAATTTCTGTTTTCAAGAAAGGATTTTATCATCAACGGCAATCTTCCTTTTAGTCCGAACTTAGACAGTTTATCGAGAATTCCATAGCGCCATGTCATATCGAAGGCTCCTTTTATGTCAAAGAAAGTAGCCACTAAGTGTTCCCTTTTTCGAAATGCTTCTTGGATTGAATGTTTTAGTAATACTAAATGATCTACTGTTGATCGCTTCTTTCTATACCCTGCTTGGTAGGGAACTAATAAGTTATTGACTTCTAGATAATACTGCAATCTGTTGTTTATCATCTTTTCAAAGAGTTTGCCCATACAGCAGGTAAGACTAATAGGTCTTGAGCTGGATGGTGTCAGTCTATCTTTATTAGGTTTAGTTATAGGTACTACCAGAGCCTCTTTCCAGGATTCCGGGTGAGTATTTTCATCCCATAGTTTGTTGTAAAATTTTAACAATATCTCTTTCATTTCAGGTGTTAGATTTTTCAGCATATCGTTGGAAATTGTGTCTGGACCGGGAGCACCTGCTTTAGACTGCTGGAGTACCTCATCAAGCTCTTTCTTACTGAAAGGCAAATTATATTCTAGGTCATTTTCTGTGGTAAAATCTATATTTATTTCTACATTGTTTTTTATGTGTAAAAAGCTTGGATCATAATTGTTGCTGCTACTGACTCTTTCAAAGTGTGTTGCTATTATGTTTACTATTTCTACAGGGTCGGTGGTTATGGATCCGGTTTCTGTTTGTATAGAGGTAATTGGGTTATTTGTGTAAATACCCGATACTGCTTTCACCTTCTTCCACACAGTTTTTATTTCCGTATCTGGCGTGATTGTTTTGGTGTACTGATTCCAGGTATCTCTTTTGTTTTTAAGTATGGTTCTTCTTGCGGTTGCTCTAATTTTTTTAAATTTTACTAGGTTTTCAGTAGTAGGACTTCTTCTAAACTCGTTAAAAGCCTGTTTTTTGAGTTTCGTTATACTTTTTGTTTCTTCATTCCACCAAGGTACAGATTTTTTGAAAGGTTTACCTCCAGATTTCGGTATACTTAAATTTGCTGCGGCCAGTATGCAGTCTGTTATATTTTTCACGCCAAGATCTGTTGGCAGTTTAACAGAGTTTCTAAACTTATTCCAGTCAGCTTTATGTGTGTCCCATTTAATAGGTAGAGTATTTATAGTTTTTGGTGTATCCAGTTCAATGTGTATTGGAAAGTGGTCGCTGTTGTGCAAATCATCATCCACAATCCAGTTAAGTTTCGTCAGCAGATCAGAAGTTGCCAAAGTTAGGTCGATTGCTGAAAAGTTATTGGATTTTTCATTAAAATGCGTTGCAGATCCCGTATTCACTAGAACAAGATCATCTCTCTCTAACCATCTCTCCAGAACACGCCCCTTTGTGTCTGTTATCAAAGAGCCCCAAAGTGTATTGTGGGCGTTGAAGTCTCCCACCACAACATAGGGGGGGGGATAGTTGTTCTATTACTTGATCAATTTGTTCAATTGTCCACGCTATATTAGGCAGGTAGACATTACATATGGTTATCTTTAAAGGACTGATCACCTTGACTGCTACAACCTGTAGATCACTACGTATTTGAATATCGGTGAAGATGACATCGTGTCTCAAGAACAGTGCGACACCTCCATGCGCCCTCTCACCACCTTCCGCCTCTCGTCTTATCATGGAGTAATTTTTCAATGAATATGCTTGATTTGGTTTTAGGTGCGTTTCTTGTATAGCCATACATATCGGATCGTGCTCTTGTAAAATCAGTTTGATGTGACAATAATTGTGTATACATCCTCGACAATTCCATTGAATGATTTTGTTGGACATTTGTGGCATTGATGAGGTACAAACAAAACATGTAAATATGAGACAGGTACAGGAACAGATAATGTATAATTATTAATTTATCACAGATTCAGTAATTTACTTTGACTAGTCATTATCGTTAGGTGGTTTCCTGGGTCTCCCCTTTGGCCACCCCTTAGGTTTCTTAATTTTGTTGTCGGAGAATTCCGGTTCAAAGGCAGAACTTTCTCCTCCGCTCGATTCTCCAGTATTTGTAGGTGGTCTTTTTCTTTTTTCATACGGTACCTCAGAGGCAATCGAAGAAGCCGATTCTCTTCGACAACGTTCTGACGGAATCATTTCAGTTTTAGAGACAAATACTAATTTGAGTTCTTTTATTAATGTAGGTATTAATTCATTTATTAAGTTTTTAATATTAAAGTTTTCTTTTCTTTCAGGTAAGGCGGCTGTTGCATGAGCATAACTGATGTTCTTTGGAGTATTTATTACGACTTTTTTTCTTGCTTCAAAATAATTAATATTTTCTTTAAGTTTTAATTATTATTATTATTATTATTATTATTATTATTATTATTATTATTATTATTATTATTATTATTATTATTATTATTATTATTATTATTATTATTATTATTATTATTATTATTATTATTATTATTATTATTAATATTATTATTATTATTATTATTATTATTATTATTATTATTATATTATACCATAATTCCTCAAGGCCTAAGAACTTCAATATATGAAAAAATGATATTCCGATTTGGTTCAAAATGGAATTTAATCCGTTTTAGTAAGTACTATGCTCGGACATAGATGTTGTAATAATCGGAATATAATTTTTTTATATAATAAAAGATTTTTTAAGTAAATTTTAATACTTATATATTTCCACAATTTTTTTTTTTTTTTTGTTAAACTTTTAACATGTTTCGCTAAACTTTAGCTTAATCAGAAAGATTTTAGAAAAATAAAATGTAGACATGAAAGTGAAATTGACAAATATAAAGAAGGTAAAAGCTGGTCTAATTTTATGTTAATTTAAATAGGTATTACACAGTAAATAAATTTAAAAGTGGTGAATTGTTTAAATCTAATTGGTCTTTCAATAAACAGTCTAAAGTTAAGTTTGTTTATTTCTAAAGATTCTAGAAGATTTAATTTTATCCCTTTGTTTTCATTATGTAGTATTTGAAATTCATTATTAAAATTATGATTTGATTCTATCAGGTGATTAGCATAATTTGAATCTGTTTTCTTTTTATTGAAACTATTGTAATGTTCTTTAATTCTAGTACCAAAATTTCTACCTGTTTGTCCTATATATACTTTTGGACAATCTTTACAAGATAATTTATAAACGCCAGATTTATCACAAATTTTAGTTTTAGATTTATTATTTTTCAAGTGAAAGCTTATTGTATTGTTAGTTTTGAAAGCAACATTTATATCGTTTTTGTTAAGAAATTTGCTAATTTTCTTACTAGCTTGTCCTTGGAAAGTAATACTTTTGAAATTATTATTATTTTGTAATTTTTTAGGGTATACTAAATTAATGGCATTTTTGTATAGTTTTTTGTTTAAAATATCATCTATTAATTTAGAAGAATAGCCATTATTGATAGCAATTTGTTTAATTAGGTTTAATTCTTTTTGGAAATTAATACTATTTATAGGAAGTGTTATTAATCGGTGTATCATACTGTTAAAAGCAGCTAATTTGTGTTGGATAGGATGACAAGATGTATTGTGTATAACTGTATCAGTATGAGGTTTATGAAATATGGAAAATTCATGTTTTTCATTTATGTTTTTGATTGTTAGATCTAGGAAATTTATTGAATTATTTAGTTCTTTTTCTATGGTAAATTTTTATGTTAGGGTGGATTTTATTAATAAAGTCTATAAAAATATCTAATTGTCTGTCTGTTCCAGTAAAACAAGTTAGAATATCGTCAACATATCTATGCCAGTAGAGGAATTTTTTAAAAATTGGATGTTTGTTAATTTTTGATTCAATAAAATCCATGAATATTTCAGATAAAATAGGACTTAGTGGATTTCCCATTATAAGTCCAATTTTGCTAGTATATATTTTATTATCAAATTCAAAATAATTTTGTCTGAGGCATTCTTTCAAAACGATAATAATTTCTTCTTTTTTAACAATGTTTATATTATTTTTAATCAAGAGTTTTTCAACAAGAATAATAACGTCTTCAATAGGTATACTTGGAAAAAGATTGGTAACATCAAATGAAATAAATATAGAGTTTTTTGGTAATGTAATATGTTTAATTTTGTCTACTAATTCATAAGTGTTTTTTATAGAGTATTTAGCAGAAAATAGAGTATGATTCAAAATAATATTAATTAAGGTTTTAGAAATTTTATAAGAAGGGGCTGAAAAGAAAGAAACAACAGGTCTGATAGGGTTACCTATTTTATGAAGTTTTATTAATGAATAAAGTTTTGGAGCTTGAGGGTTCATAAGTAATAATCTCCATTTGTCTTTATCTAAGTATTAAAATTTACTTAAAAAATCTTTTATTAGATAATGGATTTCCACCAAGTAAAAGCCGATTCAATCAAAAAATTTTTTTATATATTGAAGTCCTTAGGCCTTCAGGAATTATGGTACCTATATGGGGTTAGCAAATCACAAAGATATATCGCAGCTCATAACATTGCGAATCATTTGGGACCTGAAAAATCGTCAGTACTCAGGGGCGGATGGAGCCCCTCAGACCGGCGCGAGAAGTCGATTGAAGCTGCGCCGCTCCTGCCCAGTAAAAAAATAATGAAAAGCACAAGCGATCGACTTCTGCGCATAGCCTTCTGTTGAGTTGAAAAAAGACGACGAAATTCCATGTGAAATTCCTCTATTTGCTGATAGTCGGTACCGCACCGCTCGAAGGTCTGTTCTCACAGAAATAATAAGTCAGTCACAGCGTTTTTGATTGGTGCAAATCGCGAACAACCAGTTTTCTAACTATTTTCAATCAATGAAATTCGCTTTGATTGGTTTGTGATTTCTGTGAGAATAGACCACTACGGAGACGAGATTTTCTTGACGCCCATCTTTTTCTACTCTATGGGCCGGGTTCTCAATAGCGAGTCACTCCCGGGTTAAGCATAACTCCAGGGTAAACATTGCAACTGCACATGCTTACCCAGGAGTTAGGTTAAAATCAACCGGAGGTGACTCGCTATTGAGAAACCGGCCCTATTATGCATGCAATCTGGAATATTAAAAAGAGGAAGAAGATGCGAACATACCTCAAAACGGAACATAGCAAGCAATGGAACGTGCCATGAAACATCAGGAATGGTATGGGCGCTTACTAGAAAAGACGACGAAATTAATCTATTCGCCGAAAATCTGCGTCGCGCCGCTCGAGTATAGAGACGAGACTCTCTTGTCGCCCGTCTTTTTCTACTCCATTATGCATGCAATGTCTAATATTAGAGGAATTAAACATGCTTTTTTGCTTATACGTAAACGTAGGTTTTGAACCGTACACATGCGCAAAAACATCAAATTCGCGTTCACGTACTTGTGACCCATGAGCTAACGTATCTTTGCGTACGGACCAAACGTGAACCGTATCGGGCCGAAGTTGGCCGAACACGCCAATCCGGAGCTAGTTTGCAAACCCTAAATGTTTCTACGTATCCGTATCCGCATCCATAAACGCATGGACTTACGTCGACCGCCTAAAAGTAGTTTTAAGCATGCCACATGTAACGTAAACGATCGTATCCTTGGATGAAACGTTTTCTAACCTCTAAAAGTGTTGTATTGATTGTTGGATTCTTTAAAATAATGAGAGTGGACTGTATTATTAATATATTTACATTTATTTACACACACGACTATTTACACTATTTACAATTTGCATTTTCCCGTTTTTGTTTACGTTTTTAGACTTATAGAGTCTGTAAAAATGGTCATATAGGACCTGGCCAGAATTATCTGGTGCGCTCGGTGAGGTTCGATTCGACACTGACTGTTCCCGTTGGTTCACTCGCGTAGATGCCGGAAGCCACTTTACCAAAAACTTTGACAAGTGATTTTTGACACTGTTTGACACATACGCGCACACTTCCGGTGCATACCGGGAAAATTAAAATTTGAATTTACTGTTGGAATATTGTTTCCAACATGCTCGCGGCCAAGAAAGATTCTTAAAATTATTACAAATACTACAACATTGTAAACTTAAATTAAACGAGAGTAAAATATATGTGCATCGTTGCACAAAATAATTAAGCGATATAGCACTTATTAAATGGCTTATAGAGCCTCAAAAATTTGACCTATAGAGTCAAGTTATTACATATTTTATGAAACTAAGAAAGTTACATTATAGGTACATAGATTATGGGTAGCTTATAGAGCTTAAAAATTTGACATGGGTAGCTTATAGAGCTTAAAGGCTTGATTTATAGAATCAAGTTATTATTTTATATAACTTAGAAAGTTATACATAAATTATAGACAGCTTATAGAGCTTAAAGTTTTGACTTATAGAGTCAAATACTTCTAGATATTGCTAGAAATTATTCTACAAAAAATATTTAGTAATGGCGACTTGAAATTTGTATTTACAAAATGTACAAATATTATAAAAAGTATTAAGAACCTAAACTATCTGAGGCAACTTAAGATCTAGGTATCTACAAAAATGTACAATTTTATGGACAATAGTAAAAACCTTAAGTATCTAACTATATAAATATGTATAAATATGTATAAAATTGACATTGAGTCACAAGTCACTCGATGGGTAAGACGGCAATTTTTGTTACCGACCTTAAATAGTTACCTGTTCGTGTTCGAACTTCAACGACTCGAACTTTGCCATCTTTCCCAGGTATTGTTCTTGTGATTCTGGCAATCGGCCATTGAAGAGAGGGTACATTATCCTCCTTCAGCAAAACTAAAAGCCCTTCCCTTAGGTTAGGGACCGAGTGTTGCCACTTAGGCCTACTCTGAAGCTGCGCTAAATAATCTTTGTGCCACCGCTTCCAGAAGTGTTGCTTCACCTGAGTAGCCATATTCCAAAATGACAACCTATTTTCCGGAATTTCAGTCAAATCTTTTTCAGGAAAGCTTGTTATAGCTGAACCGGTTAAAAAATGACCTGGCGTCAAGTATTCTAAATCGAAAGGATCGTTTGTTAATTGAGTTAGTGGCCTAGAATTTAAAATTCCTTCCACTTGGACTACTAGAGTGTTTAATTGCTCGTAGGTCAATCTGCGCTCTCCCATTGTTCTCTTAAGGTGGTGCTTGGCACTCTTGACCCCGGCTTCCCAGAGACCCCCAAATACTGGCGAGTAGCTAGGAATAAACCTAAAAACGATTCTTTCATTTGCAACAAAATGTATTATTTTATTTCTGCTTTCAGATTCGAAAACCCGGTTAAGTTCATCTAATTTGTTCTTTGCGCCTTTAAACGTTCCGCCATTGTCGCAAAAAACCTGTGAGGGTTTCCCTCTTCTAAATATAAATCTTTTGAAGGCCTCTAGGAAGTTATCGGTAGTCAAGTCCGACAAGAGTTCCATGTGTATTGCCTTAACTGAAAAGCATATAAAAAGCGCAATATAAGATTTAGTTATTATAGGTTTTCGAATTCTTGACTGTTTAGTATAAAAGGGTCCGCAAAAGTCAATACCAACATTTTGAAATACTCTTGCAGGGTTAACTCTATCGCAAGGTAACGAGCCCAGAAGCTGTTGCGAACAACGAGCTTTACTTTTAACAAATCACGCATTTGTGTATATTTTTCTTGACTTCTCTGACACCATTTATTATCCAAAAATATTCATTAAGACTGCTCAAGACCTGTCTTTGTCCTGCGTGTAGTTCAGGATTATTTTTGAATCGTTTTTCGAGGTTTTCGAATCGTTTCAAAGCTACCGAGAAAGAATCTCCTAGATTTAAATCCTCAATATTTCTTTTCAAAGGTAAGTACACTTCAAATTTATTATTTATTTTAGACACAGTATTTTTAAAAATGTTTTCGCAAGCTTCTTGCTCACTAGAATACTCTTTATATACTAAAGGTACTTTTTCTGTTTCCCAAAATTTTGAAATTAATTCTTCCATTTTAGGTTCGTTATCAACAATACAATGAAATGAAGCTACAGCTAAACTGGACTGGATATTTTTCGAGTTGCTAGGTATGGAACCACTTACAACGTAACCCAGGTAAGTATTTTGCAAAATTAATCCATTTTTCCTCAAAAATATTTTTTCAGGTAACAAAATATCAAAAAATATATTCGCTCCCAAAAGAATTTGTATCGCATTTGGTTTATTGAATTCTAAATCAGAAAGTTTTATGTTTTTTGGAAGGTTAATAGAATTTTTACTAAATTCAAATTGTGGCAAAATGCCTGTTATCTCATCTACTATAGCGCAGGAGACATTTATTTTATAGTTTTGAACACAAGAATTAAGTGTTACGTCAATTGACTTTTTTATGTTCGTTGAATTATTCGAGACACCTATAATATTTAAATTGTTTGAAAACGTTTTATAACCTAGTTTATTAGCTAAATCTGTGACTATAAAAGACACTTGTGATCCGCTATCAATTAACCCACGAACAATCAAACACTCTCCGTTACTAGTAAAAACCTTTACCTTTATTGTAGGCAGTAAAACCGAATCAAAATTTCCATCCGAATAGCAATGTTTTGAATGTGCTGTTGCAGCACTGCTACAGGACTGGACTTGGTCCATATCTGTGTTAATATTATTTTTGTTTTCTTCTTTTCTAGATCTATCTAAGTGTAACAAAGAGTTATGATTTTTATGGCAATAATTACATTTGAAAGAATATTTACAAGTTCCATTATGGCTATTTAGACACATTTTGCATCTTTTACTTTTGTCAATAAAGGAAACTCTATCACCAACTGGTTTTGATTTAAAAAATACACAACTGTAAAGTTTGTGACCTGTATTTTGGCAAAATGGACACTTATTATTGTTATTATTATAGTTTGAACTCGTACTTACATGGCTGTAATTTGCATTTTTATTATGGTGAGCTACTTTATTTTCAGGTAGAGCAACAGCTTCGAGAGCAGCAGCTCTATTTTCCAAATAAATAAGAAAATTATCCAATGTGGGCATCTGCAATTGATCCCTATCTATTTGATAAGCCCTATTCGTAAACTGATCGAGCTTTCTTGAAAGTATGCAAATTAAAAGAGCATCCCAAGCCTGCACTGGCTGTTTTAAATTTTTTAATGCACCGAGCTGTTGTCGTATTTTACTAATGAATTCCCTAATGCTATGGGAAGAACTTTTTTGAATGCTAGGAATATCTAGGAGAGCATAAATATGGGAGTTAACTAACAGTGACTCATTATTGTATCTTTTTTGCAATATTTTAAAAGCCTCATCGTAAGAGTCATTTACAATAGGAAGATTATTGATGAGAGCAAATGCTTCACCTTTTAAATAATTTCTTAAATAGTAAAGTTTTTCAACATCACTCAAACTTTTATTTTTATGAATAACTGCTATAAACATGTCTAAAAAAGGTTTAAATTCATTTAGGTTTTTTCCATCAAAGGTTGGAATTTCAATATGCGAAAGCTTGGCGGTTGATACATTATTATTTGCAGAATTCGAGGCAGAATTATTGTTAGATATAGCTAACTATGGCGAGACTATAGGCTCATTATTTTGATTTGCTGAGATAAACTCATTAATTTCTGCAATTAAATCAAGATAATCTGACTCAAAATCGTCATTAGTTACTGCATTTTTATTAATTAGACCTTTTTCGACTTGTATTTCTATAAAAGTTTTATAACATTCATTAGCTGTTACCTTGCGAGCTTGAAACTTCTCAATTAAAAGATTAGTAACTTCATCGTCCCTATGCTCTAGTAGAAATCTTTGAATTCTTTGCATTGTTTTTGTACACAAATTTTCTCTTTCAATTAATTTTTCCATGTTTTTCTTATTTATAGCCTTGGCTTCGGCCTTAGACATTTTAAAAGATTAGATAATACTAAGATAATACGTAAAATTATTTGGATTGTGCCAATATAAATAAATTATTGTGTTCACTTTAATTTTAATTGCAATAATAAATAAACTGTAAACGTAAACAAGAAATTGTTCAGCTGATTGACCGTTGACAGTTGCTTTTGAAATTTAAAATTGGAACAGACTCACCATCTGTTGGCGTAATCTTGAACCTCTGCTACTGCTTACAGCCATGGTCGGATTAAGGTCTTTTGGGGCCCGGGGCTATTTTCACAAAAGGGGCCCCTAGGTCCCTGAAATTAATTCAAACATCACTCAAAATTTTACCTTGCAGATTAAAAAAATGTAATTTTGGACAAACTGTTTGATTTGGAATTTTTTTTTCTTGAATAAATATTTCTGAATAGGAATGTTCACAAATTAAAAAAAATTCCGTTTAACCATCATCAAATTTTTAAGCATCGTTTCATAAGTAAATCTACAAAATTTAAAGAAAATCAGAAAATTCTTTCTATGAGAAAAACGGAGACGAAATACTGATATTCGTTTAAACGCACGAAACGCTGTCTGACGTCACAATGCGTAATGAGTTAGCACGCGCAAGTACAGTGGCGTTATTAGCTACTTGGATCAGCCTCTTGTGACGTTGCTTTTGCGATTTTTGTTGGCAATAGAGAATATTGATATTAATATTATTGTTGTTATTATTATGGTTTGGTTTAAATTTAACGAGAGAGTCTGTTTAACGTTTAACAAGTATTTTGATATTGCTGCTATCTCCTTTATGTCGATCTCTGTGTTATAGGGTTTATCGAAATTAAGGTAGAAAAGGTAGGTACTATGGCTAAAATGAAGGAAGGTTTTCAAAAGGCCGATTTACATAATCTGCCAACTGTGGACGTTATCTACTATTTTTTTGTTTATTTCGTTATCTACTATGGTATCAGAATGTTTGGTCAAGTGTCGACTTGAATCAGCTCCAGTCCAATGGTGTAGAAGTAAAACAGACGTTATTAGATGTAGGTATAGTTGCATTTGAACAAAGATATATAGTTACTTACCTGTAACAAGGGAGGAAAGTTATACTTTCCCGCACGCAACGGCATTTGCACGAACGACGAGCTAGCGGAATTCGTGCAAGCCGCAAGTGCGGAAAACATACTTTATGCTTGTGTCAGGCCCATTTTTTCTATGAGCGTGTGAAAAACACGCCTTCACGTAACGATTTGCGTGCGGAAAGTAGCACATTTTCGCACCTCGTAGAAAAACCCGCACTTAGATACCACTCTTTTCGACTCGGTTCAACTTTGTTTGGGTCTCCCATCATTACACAAACGCACAGATAATTGGAGTGAATGAAGCTTCTTGCGATAAAGCAACAGTCAGCAACACAATAAATCCAATGTAAACTTGTAAACAAATCTCGCCAACGCGCCAGCTGATTTTTCGCTCCGCACAGTGACGTCACAAGCGGTACTCTCGCCGCAGGGGGTCGTTTCGCTAGCCTCGCTAACTTCGTTTTTTTGTTTTCGATTTATCAGAAAAAATAAAGGGTCTCTAGATGTTTTAACGCTTAATACGTGTTTTGTGGACCTAAAACCACCACTTTTTATTACAATTGAAAAATAGTGAACATCCCTATTATCCACCACTATCACCGTACTTAGGTAGTAACATTTCTAAAAAAATCTGATCGAGCAAAAATGACACAAAACCGAAGTGTGTGTGCGAAAAATTGTCGTTTTTGCTGGCATACAAAACCGATGCAAATATCTGGCTTCACCTGATTTTATATTCGAAATGTCAACAAACCTGAAGTGTGTGGGCTTCGAATTTTAAAAACGACGGTTTTGTTTGGTGTAAATTATATGCATGATTTCTTCCCCGCGTGAGGTGGTGTTTTGGGGCCCCCCTCATTTCGGGGCCCGGGGCTTTAGCCCCCAAAGCCCCCCCCCCCTTAATCCGGCCCTGCTTACAGCGGTTTTGTTGTCGCTATAGTTGACTTGAAGATGGCGCGAGTGGAGTGAGCCTGACAGATCCTTATTATTGATTGATCATTCCCGCCAATTTCCGCGTTTTTCATTGGAGGAAAGGAGGAATCCATTTTGTTTTTCTTGCACAAACCATGACGCCACATTGCATTTTGCATTGCACAATATTTTATTATTTTTTCACTGAGCCGTTTATAGAAGGCACTTTTGGGCAAGCTCTGGACACTGCAAACAACACATATCACCTTTTTGCTTCATACTTTTCACTTCGCGGCACTTTATCCGGTTACGATTGGACCAAAAAGAATGTTGGATTCTTTAAAATAATGAGAGTGGACTGTATTATTAATATATTTACATTTATTTACACACACGACTATTTACACTATTTACAATTTGCATTTTCTCGTTTTTGTTTACGTTTTTAGACTTATAGAGTCTGTAAAAATGGTCATATAGGACCTGGCCAGAATTATCTGGTGCGCTCGGTGAGGTTCGATTCGACACTGACTGTTCCCGTTGGTTCACTCGCGTAGATGCCGGAAGCCACTTTACCAAAAACTTTGACAAGTGATTTTTGACACTGTTTGACACATACGCGCACACTTCCGGTGCATACCGGGAAAATTAAAATTTGAATTTTAAATTTACTGTTGGAATATTGTTTCCAACATTGATTTTGTAGCTGTGCTTTTAGCTTTGTTCTAGGTTTTCTTTTTATCTATAAGTACTGTGTTTATGTTGTTAAAAGTATTTTAGTGATAACCGACAGGAAGATTTCTCAATAGTGTCAAATGATTGAGATACGTTTTCGGATACGGATACGAAATGAGGCCCATAACGATACGGGCAACGCAACGCAACGAAACCACCGTTCAAACTGTCATGTTCAAACTGTGGTAGTTTATGCGTCTGGTACAACAAGCACCCTATGTGCAGCCGCAAAGATACATTTCCTCTTATATTTTCTTGTTCAAACTGTGGTAGTTTACGCGTCTGGTACGTACATAAATCTATGTTTACGTTAACGCAGAATGCAGAACTTCTCGTAAAGTGGTACTTGTTTAGTGATAAAAAGGGGCAGACGAACGTGAAAACAATGCAACTTGCCATGAAACATCAGTGGTCGTTTGCACCGACCATTTTAAGGGAGGATTATACTTTAAGGAATACCTACTTCCTTAAAGTATCATTTTTACATGTAAAAATGTCATTTCAAGGTACCTACCTATCCTTAAGCCTCCCTTAAAATGGTCTGTGCAAACGGCCATAGGAATGGTATGGGCGCCAACGACATGGATACTTATGATTTATAGAGTTCCAGGAGTTGCAGAGTTGTCAACTGCCAAAATCAATCCAAAAATTAGCTATCTGGCTTTTCTGCTATTTCAATCATTTTCGAACTTTCCGCAGCGGCGCCTGAAGGATCGGCGCACCGGGAAATCTCCCTGTATCCCGGTGGGCCCATCCGCCCCAGCACTGCACGCTAGCGGTTAGATTCTGGTACAGGCAATTCGGTACCTAACGACCACCGATTCGCGCGCTGTTACGTCTCGTGACATATACCTCTAAGGGCCGGTTTCTCAATGGCAAATCACCCCCGGGTTAAGCATAGCAGCTGAACACGTTCACCCTGGAGTTAAGACCAACCGGGAGGTGACTCGCTATTGAGAAACCGATCCTACATGTGTCGAGTGGGCAATTGGATCTAATATTTTTGTATTCTGAAGGGCTTACGTCCAAATGCACCGTTTCAAAGCTTAATCGTCTTTGGTTAAATTTGGATTAGTTGCCGAACAACCGGGTTACTATGGGTAAGTTGGGTAATGTCTGATTAAAATTGCAAACTAACCTTATTGGTAAGTTTGGAAATGTACTCCGAACAGTTAAAGTACCTACACGGTTAGTCCGCTATTTCAATCAGTCATTATCAAACTTACCGATGCAGGCGCGATCTCAGGATTTCCTTGAGGGGGGGGGGGGGGCGCAAAATGAGAAAGTACTTGCCATACAGCTAAAAGTTATGTATTACTGTGAATTTAAATAATATTAACAGCAGCAGCATTAAATCCTAATAACGATAATTGTAGATAAAATGAAAACTGATAAACTTATCAACTAAATTTTGTATACATTTACAAAACAAAATCAAGTTTGCGTTTTGCTTAGCAAATCTGTCAATAATGCGCTCTATATCTAGATCAATATTTCGGTGTACGGGGTGTCCAGGAAATAGCGTAAAAGCTTTCCACTACACTACGTAATAAGGGATCCTTCGAGTAACCCTAGAAAAATAATTTAAAAAAAATCTTCTGGACTATTCTTGGTAATATGAAGAAGTGAATGCGGAAGAGTTAGGTATCTTTCGTTGATTTATAATCATAACATAATGGTTTATGAAAATTTGTTGTTAGCCTTTGAAACGCATTATAAAAAATGCAAAATCTTTAAATTAGAATAGGAGAAACTGATCTGACAACCAAGGTCCTCCATCACGTAGTGAAGAGTTTAGGCTGTTTTCCGGACATCCTGTATATAAAAGAGCAAGACCATTAAGTCGGTCTTGTACTACTGCAGAGCGCAGATAAGTTTTCAGAAGTCTCAACGTAGAAAAACTACGTTCTGCAGTGGATACAGACACGGGACTCGTTGAAATTATTCGGAGAATTGAAATAATTTGTATCTGTAGTTAGTTATTGTAAATTTGAATGGAGTGAACATCCTGATGTTTTGTTTATTTGCTTATACCATAAAATTATGGCCGAGGATGGCTGAGGGCGCCCCCCCCCCTGGGACCGCGCCTGCGATAATGAGCCGATTAGTTTGGGTTAGTTCGCAATTTTAGTCAAACAAATTGCCCACTCGACTTTCAGCATTATTCATAATGCCTAGGCAATTTGATATTTTCTATGTAGGTAGGTAATTCATCAATTTGATTTGATATGATGATAAAAATTTAAACTGTTTACTCACGCGCGAAAACACGCCATCGCTACTGTGACGTCATCGGATATCAAAAGAGAACTTCAAGGCGTTTAGGAAATGACAAATGTAGTGTATCGTGGTCAATCGTGGAATTTATTGTTTTTTTTTTGTCATTTTATTTTCATTTGTTTTCTTGTGAGTTTGGGTGATTATTCGTATAAACAGTAAACTAGTTTTGTCAACTGAACGGGTAATTTTTACAGATACCATAGATAAAATATCTACTCCAACTAGTCTAACTTCGACTACTTATCACTCTCGTTATCACTGTTTATTCAAGTTCTCAGGCAGGAAAAAAAAAAGGAATTTAAGGCGAAAACCAAAGGAATTTTACAAAACCATTGCTGTTTTTTTGTATTTAGAATTCATCTGGTTAATCAAAAATATTATAATATAAAATGTTTTTTTTAGTTGGAGAATTATATGAAAAACCATTTACGGTGATTACGTAGGTATTTACGGTCAATTACGTATTAGCAATCGACGTTCGTTTTTGTTGGTAATTTTTTTGTTTCTGATTCGTGATTGATAAATAGGGATGGGGTTATTCCAAATGGGTATTAAAAATATTGATAGAAGCTACATTGAGGCATATACCTTTTTGCCTTCACTCCTCTGATATCTGAAAGTTATTATTGAATCGACTTTCGGTAAATTGTCAGATTGGGCCTTTGATTTAGCCTTGTTCAGTCATTTTTAAATTATTTTCAAAGCTTAACACGTACACCGCCACCATGAGATGACCAAAACCAAGCCCTCCAGGCCACTCTTATATTATGTAATATGATCGCTTACTTCTAATATTTCTTTGCAAAACTCAAACAAGAAATTTTTTTCGTGGGGCAAAATTTTTCTGTGTTTCGTCAGGCCACACAAAATATCGTTTCATATAAATACAGGCGGCCTGTGACACTGCAGCAGTAACACAGACCCATATATAGCATGATAGTCATGATACGTAGTGAGGCACATACGACGAGTCGCAGTCCCTAAAGTTTATATTTTCTGAGGCACTAATGGCCATTTCCACCAACTATTTTAGGGAAGCCCTAATGATAGGTATGCCTTAAATTGACGTTTGTCCATGTAAAAATGTCATTTTAGGGAATACTTATCGTTAGGGCTCCCCTAAAATAGTTGGTAGAAACGGTCATAACTACAACTTTCATGGCAGTGAACGTGTTAAAATAATCCACAAATTGAGTGGCACTTCCACAGACAAACAAATCCAAAATCACAATTGGTAAAAGGCCCTTTTTAGCAGGCAGGTAGCAGGTACACACTACACGGCTAGGCGAACGAAGCCGGCCGGGTTTCCTACTATCCTATGACGTTACACCAATAGCAGAGCGTTTTGGTATAAGTATACCCCGGAAATTTGAATTTGGGAAAATTTTAAACAGAAATTTAACTATTTTGATAATCGAGTTTATGTAACAAGTTCAACATTTCCTAATATTTTTAGAATCTTTATCGATTTATGCGAATTATTTTTAAAAATATGATCTGTGCAAAGTGCAAAGTGCCTACAGCAGCTCGATAGAACTTGCAGAAGAGATAAGCTATTTAACTACAGAGAGATATCAAAAAATTAAATTAGGTCTCAGATATCAGTGGACTGAGTGGACGAAGAGATTAGTGGATTAAATTTAGAATGGTATCATATTACCCAGATGATTAAGTCAGAACAGCACCTTCAAACCATTAAAGATCAAGGAATATCAATTAGGACTAAATTGAAAGCCCTATAGATGAAGCGGAAGAGACTATTTCAATTTCCAAATCTAAAAAAGCTTCAAAGAACAAGAACAGATACATAGGTACTCCTTTATCCCGGCGCCGCCGTGGCTGTGATTAGCCGGTACCGAATTGCCTGTATCAGAACTTAATCGCTTGTGGCCTTCACGCTTTTACGAGGTGCGACACTACTTTCTTTTTTGCATTGAAAGGAAAAAACCGAGCATGGAAAGCATGGGAAGATTATCCGGAGGCAACCCTGGCTATCCATCTTTCATGGATAGTAACACAGATATACCACAAAATATATCAAAATTTTACAGAAATTCACTATTACACAAAGAGTATTGCCCGTTTTTGGTGGATTCACGTTTCCGAGGATCTTACCTTTGAGATTTGGCGAGCTAGGATTTTTCCGTTTAAAAAATTCCTTAATCTTTCCAATCTTCCGATAATAATTTCTTCATCTCGTGATTTTTTTTTTAGGTTTTGTCATTTTTGTGTTTTTGACTAACGAACAGAGAAATAGACGATTAAAATAGGTGATCGAGAACGTGGCAACTTTTAAATGGGATTCGTGCGAGTAAATTCAAAAAAAAAAATATATCCAGACAAATGCAAGTTAAAAACGAGCAAAATACGAGTAAAAACACCGATTTAAGTGTAAAATGCGATCAAAATTTATATACGAGGACAAAAACTGATAAATATAGCAATATTTTCAAGCAAAGCAAATCAAAGTTACAATAAATAACCGAGGAAATGACTACAGTACTTTGGGGATCGAGAAATAAAATAAGAATAAAAAATACGGTTCAAATTTCTAAATACGCAATAAGGCCAAGGGGTATAAATCTTGTTAGGAAAGGAATTGCTGGGTACCATAAGCAGGAAGAGGACGAGCTCACCTGATTTTTCTTTCTTGCTGACGAGTCGATTCTAACTTCTATACAGAATTTCATAACTTGTGGTTCCGTGCCGTATAGCTGATTCCGTGAACGACCCTTATCCTTGCTAGGATCGGGCACGATGTGACCAAAAACTTTTATTTAACTGCTGTTAAACGAGGCTCACCCATTTAACAATATTTTCTGAACTGAATAAATAAATAACATCGGTTGGAGAATTTTAGACGTTGCCGAACTTACTGTAAAGTCTTAGCAGAGGACGCAGCAGAAATGTTTGCCTATAATTTATGAACATTTTTACATAAAAGGACGATCAGATTTCTGTTTCCCCGATAGGTCCAGAAACATTAATTTGTTAAGTAGGTACTATCAATTTCACACCTTTAAGATTGACATTAGCAATCCTAAGCTTAAAAACCTAATTAAGTCTAGGTCCGGATGACATGCCGTCCATTTCCGCAACACTTTTAAGTCTTGCAATCAGCCTTATTCACGTGTCCGCTTGTTTATTGAAATATTCCAATATTGGTTATTGAGACATTTCAATATTGAAGAGGTTTATTATTCACGTATACCTCTTGAAAACGGGATTGTTGGAAATCGGAAAACTGTTCTTTAATTGAATAAGTTAAGGTGGCCACACTGTAAAATTGTCGAAAACCTTTGAAATGTAACAACCTCACTTTTCATTTTGTTGTTTGTTCATGGAGTTTATTTATTTATTTTAGTGCCTGATTTAGCTGACTTGGATTGGATTTTAATTTTTATGAATTTATTTGTCAATTCTCATTGGCATTCTTTGTGACTCTTTGTCATACTCATACGCACTTTTATGATGGAGAAAAAACGCACATCAAAAAAAAAATTGTTCGGAATTTATACCAACTTTGTGAAAGAAAATCCTGTTTCAATAACAGAAAAATTGCAACCATCCAGCAATCCCAAAGACTTAAAATAATCACAGATTTTGGGATGCAATGTGGACGTTCTACATCTGGAAGAAATTGCCCAATTTCCTCAATTAGATACCCTGCAGTATTTTTTGAAAACCTTCAAATGTTTTTAAAAATACACTGAAAAAAAATTCGAGATTATAGTAAATAAATATTTGTTTCTGACAAATTTGGTTACAAATACCAAACCAATATTATAATTAATATGCATTGGTAAGAAATACATTAAATTGGTAATTAAAAATATGACTGTTAAAAATAGTTATTTATAAAATACAAATAATTTATTAGGACTCATTTTCTTATATCAAACAATGTTTGTTAATAATGAACAAAATATTTCTTACATTGATTTACAAGGGTTTTATAAATATAATTTATTAACAGAATGTTCTGGTTTAGTAATTATAAACAAATGGTAACTATAGATTAATAAGTATATAATGTTCCATTTTAACACAGTTTAGTTGAAATTTCAACTTGTTCCTTGGTTTCTAATAATAAATCCTTATTTTCCATACATAAATTATAATATCAGTAAACAAACGTTGGTACACCGGCCACCGTCCGCACTGTCTATCGCCTATATTTGTGAGCTATTCGTTCTTTTGGTTTCGAGGCGTGAAAGAAGAAACACCTTGACCTATGTTTTATCTGTTCCACCGACTCCCTACTTTTGCATTATTCTGGCGTGCTTCGGCAAAATACAAAGTTAACAGTCAACTTATAAATGATATTATCCCAACTCTGAGTGTAATAATTATTAAATCGTGGAAGATAGCGTGGCGGAACACAACAGTGTCGAATTACAACGGTTTTTGGAAACGTGCTGTGATGGTGATGCTGAAGTTGTTTTATAAAACTGCAAGCGTAATAATATTTTCTGAAGAAGCGCCAGTTAATTAATAGGTACCAAGCAACTTTGTATTCACCTTTTTTTCCTGTTACACCTGAGAAGATAATCGAGTTATAGTTCATTATTACATTCACAGGTCACCGCATGCACACCCGCCATGTTGCTGTGTTCTTCAACAAAATGATGTTACCTATGTGAGAATCTAGCCTACCAAAGAAAAATAAATTCAAAAAAAGATCGGTTCGTTTTCAATTATTTCAGAGTGCCCTATTCCCAGGAACAAACTAAGGCCCAGTGGTACAATCGAAGCTTATAAATCGTGGCTTATTAAAGCTTAACTGTTACTTGTACTTTCCTATTTAAAATGCATTACTGTCAACGTGTTGTCAAATCTTACAGCTGTGCATTTTAAATGAGAAGGTTTCAAGTACCAGAAAGCTTAACTAAGCCATGATTGGCTTCAATTGTACAACCGGGCTTAAAAAAAAAAATACTTATGGTAAATAATTCCAAATTAACAGTAACAAAGCTAAATAATATTTGCGAATAAACGTTTTTTACTATTAATAAATGATTATTTGAATCAAGTATTGTTTACTTACTGGTAATAAATATAAAGTTATATTTAATCCAGCAAAAGAAACCAGAATATATTATTAACAAACGTATATTTTTGAAAAATATGATCAATTTACCATTAGTAAAGACAGAAAATCCAGAAGCAAACACCAACTTCAGAGAACAAAATATTTATTTATTATTAATATGCGTTACTTAATTATTATTAGATAGAGTATATCATTAAATAAGTGCTTTATTCTCAAATTTTAAATAAATAATTTGTGTGTTATGACCAAAGGTTTAATAAGCCATATTTCAATAAGCGATTTAGTTATAGTCACTAATTTTAGGTTATTATAACTAAATCCTTCTTTCAGTGTATTTTCTGGCAAATCCAGAGGGTTGCTTGTCTCCCGAAGGTTCTTCTTTTTCTGATTGTGTTCAAGTCTAAGAAGTATAATACGATCATAGTTATCCAAGGCTTTGCTAGTTGATTTTCTCAATTTACGATTTTTGTATAGCTCATATCACTGATCAGAAATGAAGAGCTTCCTTACCTTCGATTTTCTTCCTCTAATGCTGCAATTACCAACGGAAAATTATCCATAATTGAAAATAAAATACCAGTCACTTCTATAGTTATTTACATTCCGAGCTGCGAAAGCGTACTTTTAGGTGCGAGGTGTATTCAAATAGCCGAGGCAAAGCGAAGCGCAGCCGAGGCTATTTGAATACCTCTGAGCACCTAAAGGGCTTTTGCAGCGTATAATGTATTAAACTTTTCATTCTTTCCCCTCAAAAATACATTTTTTCAACTTGAACAGGCATGCGAAAGTGAAAGTAACTACTAGCATGTTTTACTTTCGCTTTCGCTCGCCTAATGCATGATAAAAAAATGTATTTTCGTTGTGGGGAGAATTAAAAATTATACACACAAAAAGCAATAGTTTTCCAATATCCAATCTGTCAAGCCGGTACGTGAACCAGCTGCTTACAAAATATGAAACACTGAAAACTGTTATTGGAAAATATAGTACACCTGAATAAGAAATTCGATGTCAATTTCAATAACCAATATGATATTCAATAACCAATATTCAATTCGACAACTAAGGAGCACCTGAATAACAATCCACCATAGTTTTACAGTTTTTCAATAACCAAGGCAATAACCAATATCCAAGGACACACGCGAATAGGGCTGAATAAATGAAGCGATGTAATCAGGAGCTGTGCCAACCAAGACCATTGTAACACCCGCCTGATATTAAAGGGCAGCAGATTTAAACCAGAAAACGATAGACCTATCAGTTCAACAAGCAAGGTTATAAAAAAAAGGTATAGGAACGGAACTGGACGAGTTATTGACGTCAAGTAAAGTTTTACCTACAGGCTTGTGGTGTTTTACCAGGTCCCTGTACTGGGACCCTTTTTTTTTCTACTGCATTCTAGTTCTAGCATTAAGGCAAACAATACATTCTTCACAGACGACACCAAATTCTGTGAAGCCCAGGGGTAATATTCTGACATGAAAGATGATCTGGTTGCAATTCAGATATGGTCGGAAGGATGGCAGATGCGGCTTAATGCTAATGTGTAGTGCTGTCTAGTGTCTATAGGTCCTGGAAATCCAGAAGACGAGTATGTTCTAAATGTCCATGTACTGCAACAGGTTTAGTCGCAAAAAGACCTAGCCATTAAAGTGTCCAGTTACCTGAAATGGAGAAAAAACAAATTGCCTCAATGGGCTCTTTCACTAAAATTTAAATACGTAATTTAGGTATAAAATCCCAAAGGAGGGACTATTTTAGGCACATATACCAAAAAAAAATGTTCTACAAGGTTAAATAAGTTTTTTACAAGCATTTTAAACTACCAAAATTTGAATTATTTAAAAACGCGCCGATTTGCTGACGTCGCATAAATATTTTTCATTTCGCTTGTTGTTGCAAACAGCTGTCCGCCTCTGCTGTATTTATCCTGTAGTAAATGCAGGTAAAGGTTCGAATGCGCTGTTGTCGGTGGTGACTAAATGTAGTGCAACGTAAAATAAATAAATAAAACTAAACATAGAAAATTATATTAAATTGTGTTTAAGCATAATTTCAATAAAAATGTTATAAAATCTTGAATCCATAACTAATTAATTTAACTACTTTTCATGATATTTTGGGAACATTTCAGAATTAAATCTATTACAAATTTTCAATGTTGACAATTAGTGGCAACACGGTCAAATAGCGAGCTGCGACGTCATAGAAATAAATTCTGGGTTTTTATTTGGAGGTATTTCTTTTTTTTCTGTTTTCTCAAGAAGGACTATGAATTTTTCAAAAGTAAAAATACAGAAAATTCTGTTTTTAGTTGCTTTATCCAAATATGCCAATTTCAAAAATTAGTGAAAGAGCCCACCTAGCGAGACTAGCGTTTGGTAATGACTAGTGCCCAAATGATTCCATAGCTCCACAAAACGTGCATACGGCCCAAGATTGAGTATACGCGCACTCGGTGTGGAATTCATATTTTATCAAGGATATTAATTTGTTGGAAGGAGTTTTGCGGAAGATTCAGCAAGGTACCTACCACAGCAATTGCACAAAACCACTTACGAAGAATGAAAGAGCTTCAGTTTACATCTTTGGGAGAGAGAAGAACAACAGGGGATCTTATCTCGAACAATCACTACGACTGCAACATCTATAGGATTTTTTCTCCGAACCTTAGACCACATCTTCGAAGACACACCAAAAAGCTGAACGAAGAAAAAGCAGTTCGAACACTATATATAACGTGAACGAACTCATCGGTCTCGGCCGCTTTCAAAAGAAAAAAAAACTAGAATGGCAACCTGCTCCTGATTACCTGCCATGCTGCCAGCCGTCTTGTCTGCGGCTGTGCTCGCAGTATCCTATAGAACGTCTGCTTGAAAAATAAAATCGACCTTCTGGATGAACAGCCACCCTGATCTTTCTTTCCTCCAGTTTGATGGTGATCTATTAGGTTTCCTTTAGGTTCGAAATTAGTTTGATGTCACTTTGTTCTAATTGATCACTTTTAGGGGGAATTCTCATGAGCGTAAGTTGACATTTCTGGCGTAATCACGTGATAATATGGTGTAATTTGATTGGTAAAATATCCAACATGGCGAAGATTTTACCAATAAAACCCAACCATTTTATCACGTGATTACGCCAGCAATGTCAACTTACGCTCATGAGAATTCGCCCTAAAGCTTATCGGAACTCCGTTCTTGTTCCGTTTCGAATCGAAGGCTTCTAACAGGATCTCATTCACGCTGAGCAATTCTGACGCAGCCCTTACCTTGATCTCCTGGATAATGTATTTGCATTGTTATACAGTTCACCACAAAGATGAATATTTATCAAATTGTACCGTTACAACTCCTCAATCGAAGGCTGAGGGCCAGTAGGATATTTTATAGTCCGCTTTCTGATGAACAGTTCCAACTTCCTGATGAGCAGTTTCAACTTCCTGACGAACACTGCCGACTTCTCCACGTACTTCTTCCATTGCATTCTTGAATTTATATCTTGCCCTTCCACAATTTTCTTGAGTCTGGTTTCTACCTCAGAGATGACGGTTTGAAACCATCCTCGCTGAAATCTAATATTTGTTTGAAGCTGTTCTTCTTGTTCTCGGACTTCTTCTTCTTCTTGAATTTTTTTCTGTCTTCGGTCTTTCTCTTCTTGTTTCTTAGCTTCGATATTTTTTTATGTCCATTAATATGTGCTTCTGCTGTAATCTATTAACAATAGCTCTATAAATTTTTTGAAACTTGATTTTGAATAAGTATGAAGTCAGATTTTCAAATAGAACACGAATGTCTAGACAAATCACTCTGTGGACTTGCCTTTGGATGCCAAAATCAGTCATAAGGTCACCATTCTTGTATCTGTCACGGTTTTAAAATAAAACTCTACACAAGTTTCTGGTAATTTTCAAAAAATCCGTTCGTGAAATTGTTTCTCGATGCAAATCCAGTGATAAAGTCACCGCTCGAATGAATCTACACGTAATCTCGTCTGATCGTAAGCAATTTTGCCGGCTTCTCGGTACCAACGTAATTTCATAACAGTACGTGGACATAAAAAGCTGAATAGAGAGAGATATTGAATATTCGATAACCGTTTATAAGGTTAAATGGAGAAAATAGTTTTTTTTTTTTTTTATTTCAATTTGTTAATGTTGCCATTTTGGAAATTTTTTGTTACTTTTGTAACCTTTTGGCTGCCAAACAATCACAAAATTTCGTGGAGATAGCGAAAAATACAACTTAATTCTAAAACACAAAAAAAAAACTGAAATTATGATGGTAATACAGTTACAAAGCAAGAGAGATAGCTTTTGAACCCGTATGTCGTACCACAGCAATCTTTTCTTATCAGACTCTGAACTGCTTGCCGATGCACTGTTGCCAAGTGTAAGATCTAGAGGTCCAAGATTGTTCCAAGATATTTAAATGTTTCAAAATTTGATTCCATTAAAGTGGTTGAAAGAAATAAAGACTAATGCTCTAGTTGGGACCATCTACTTAATTTCAGATCAAAAGGTAAAATCCAGTTTAAATCATTAAAAATGTTAATTCTGAGTTATTCACAAACAATTCAACATACATATTTGTATCTACAGAAATCTCAGCATGAAAACTTATTGGAGACACAGTTGAATCAAGAATATAAAAGAAAATATTTCTTTCATTTTCTAACTTTATTGTTCAAGAATCGGGAATATTAATTTTATCAAAATAATTTGAATTTAAGGCCTAAGTTCTCAAACCCAAACCCAAATCTAATTTTCAAAGTGATCATAGTCAACTTATTATGACGATTTTTCTTGTGTCTAACTCGTTGGTCTGGACTTCTAGGAAGTGGCACTTTTTTCGATAAACAAGGTGGTAAGTTGGGGAAATTAGATGCAACAGTACCAAGTTTAAGTTTAGTTTTTGTTGGAATTTTCTTCACAGTCCCATCGGGCCATAGGCGTATCCAGGATTTTGGTTTGGAAAAAAAAAACGCTGCGCACCATAGTCCTCTCATTGGCTAAAGCCGATAATCATGCCCCCAAGTAGTTAGGACGAAAATAGGTCATAGGTTGTGACTAGTTTTATGTTTTGGAATGGTACCCAAATTAATGAGAAATTAGCCGTCCTCGCATGTTTGGGAAAGTGACGTCCCTTTCCTATTCCGCGTTTTCGCAGCAGTTCGAATATTCGATTTTCAAATCATTTCATTTTAGAAAATAAGCGTTTTTTTTTTGAAGAAAGTATACAGATGTTATCAGAATGACTAACAGATTAATTTAAAAATGTGAAAGTTGTCTATTTTTGTGAGAAATTCACCTGTCACATAGCCAAAGGTTACGCGCCTATTCTTTTTCGCGGGGCGACAAAAATTTTCGCATCGGGCTACTTTATTCGCGCTTTTTTGGTGAGGAGGAGACATTTTGTTCACGAAGCCCCTAGCTCCTTTTCTCCTGAGGAAGGAAGTATTTCGAACATTCAAGATGATTATTAAGGGAAATGAATCCCACACACCACAGAATATTGGGTGGGGCATCAATCAGCAAATTCATTGTTCATTATTATCCATTAAGCCCTTACTCCTTAGAAAGTTATCTTTTGGAAAGCCAAAAGTTGATATCATAGATTGTCCCGCTTTTGAAGTGCTGTTATAATTGGTTTTACACCCGAGAACAACAAGTTCTAGACAT
The DNA here is from genome assembly GCA_917834065.1 of Ceutorhynchus assimilis. Classification (NCBI taxonomy): domain Eukaryota; kingdom Metazoa; phylum Arthropoda; class Insecta; order Coleoptera; family Curculionidae; genus Ceutorhynchus; species Ceutorhynchus assimilis. The sequence goes on from OU892277.1 coordinate 72,541,788, forward strand.
GACGAAGAAAAATTACACACCCCACAAAAATTAACGCATCACACACAAAAATAGATTTTTTAAAAATATTTTAATGAAAAAAAATAGTTAATGGAGTTTACGCTATTAAGACATTAAAGTTGAACTCCTAGAGGGTATTGTTTATGATAATATTGATGTAATATACCAGGGATGCAAGAAAAGTAAAATTGGGAATATTTTTATTTAACTAATTTGGAGTAGAAACAAAATGTAAAGGGAATTGACAAGTAAACAATTGGCTTTTTAATATCTTGTGTGCCCTCCTCGAGCTCTTATCACAGCTTCCATACGTCGCGGCATACTTTGGAACAAATTCTGGACGTATTGCTACTCCATACCATCCCAAATTAGAGTCAGCTCATTTTGAAGGTCATGAAGGGTTCGGAATGGATTACGGCGCTGCTGTAAGGTCCATCCAAGGTGGTCCCACACGTGCTCGATCGGATTTAGGTCCGGACTTCGTGCTGGCCAGTTAGGGCGACAATATTGACGTCTTGGAGGTATTCTGTCACGATCCCAGCAGCGTGTGAGCGCGCATTATCGTGCATAAACACTAAATTTTCACCTATAAATGGACCATAAGGTACAACGTGCCCTTATACAATGTCCCTTATGTACCGATCAGCCGGCATTCTACCTCCACTTACCGCGACAAGCTCTGTACGCCCATGGTCTGAAATTCCACCCCATATCATAATTGATCCGCCACCAAAACTTTCGGTTCCTCGAAAATTGCACTGCATATGGCGCTCCCCAGGTCTTCTATAAACTGGCATACGCCGATATGAGGTATATAAGCAGAATCTGGACTCGTCAGAAAAAAGAACATTCGACCAGTCCACCATACCCCAGTCAGCATGTTCCCTAGCGAACTCTAATCTGGCAACGCGATGTTCCCTAGTGAGGCGGGGGCCCGTAGCTGAAGCTCTGGCTCTAATATCGTACTCCCTCAAACTAGTTCTAACTGTTTGTAGGCAGATCTGGGTATTTCGAGCTGCTAGCAATTCATTTTGAAGAAGTCGCGCAGTGCAATGTCGGGTTCTCAATGCAGTTAATCCTAAAAAAAATGTCATCTCTAGCGGTTGTTACTCTTCGCCGTCCCTGTCCTGGTCTTCGAGAGCATTGTCCAGTTTCTCTGTGACGCGCTAATACTCTCGAGATTGTACTCTGATCCCAACAGGTTAGCCACAAATCGTTGACTCTTTTCTTCCTCAATCAGGGTAATTGCCCTTATGGTCTCCACTTCACTCAAATTACGTGTTAAACGTTGATTTTCATTCATAATTAAGATGATCAAAAAAGAGAATGGCACACCAAAACACTTTTCACAATAATAACCAGCTAAACTTGGCCAAACGTGTAGAAATTTGTCTTTACTGTACCTTCCGTAGGTTTTGCGGTTTTTGTTGTAAATAAATTGATATACCATCAGAAAACATTTCGTTTTTGTTTGTAGTTATTATCTTTAACATAATACTTACTATACTAAAATTATACGAGGTATTTTATAAAAGTACAAAATACGTAAAAAATTATGAAAATATAAGTCATGCGTTAATTTTTGTGGGGTGTGTATTATAAAGCTTACCAAATCAGTCAACGAAACGCTAAAAAATGGTCTAGATAAATTCTTTTCTTTCACACACATTAGGCAATCCAAACCACGTGACACTCAAGATGGCGTGGCGGCCACATATGGGCCAAAAAATACAAAAAAATATCAAGTTTCTGCCCGATTTAATAATTTAGGGACCTAGTCAACAAATATTTTATTAAATAATCAAAATCAAAGTTGCAAGCAAAACTCTAAGCAAAATAATTTAAAATACGCATAAAAACATATTCAAAACAAACTTGCTTGGCCGCCACGCCATATTGAATTTTCATTTTTGACAGATGGATTGGATTGCCTAATTGGCCTAGATATAAAACATAACCTATAAATTTCCTTTTATTAAATGGCCGTGGCTAAAGTAACAGAGGTGTTACTATAATTATTTTTTTAAAGTAACATCAATTTGTTGTCATTGATGAAAACGTTACTTTTAATAGGGGTTAATAGTAACGGAGGTGTTACTCTAATTATTTTCTTGAAGTAACGTCAATATAGCAATATGTAGATAGGTAATTACTTTCTTTAGCAATTTAAAGTAAAGGTGATATTCTTGGTTCTTGGCATGTAAATGGAAATAAATAAAAAATAACCTGACTTGACTTTGAAGAATAGAATAGAATACTTATAAAACAGGCACAATTATAGGCAAGGCAGGAAAGACACATTTTCTTATGACTGTCAGAAAGTGACAATTTGTTACCTTTTTTTCAGGTAGGAAAATAGTAATTTCGCCTTCCTATGGAGGAAAGTAGATTATTTTCCTTCCTAGGCAGAAGTCTTTTCGCTGTAGATTATCATAGTTTTAGCTCCAAATTAAGAAATTACCTATCTTCATTTGCTGAAAAAAAAAATGCTTGAAGTTGATGGCCATTAATTTATACCGCTAATGATTAAAAATGGAAAACTGAATTTTCACTCTGCACACTCATAAAAAGGTAAACAATCGAATTTCACCTGCAGGAGAGAACTATATCTACACTCCCGTTCCTTTGTAAGGGCATGTGAGGAATAGGAATATGGAGACGCCGTTTTTCTCACAAAAGATTTGTATTATCAATATGTTGATTCAAATTTTTGGTTTATAAAAAATAAAAATATTATTGTTATGTTGTTGAATATCACCTTTACTTAGTTTAAATTGCTAAAGAAAGTACCTACCTTTCTTTTCTTTATATGTATTGCTACTATATTGACGTTACTTCAAGAAAATAATTTAAGTAAAACCTTCTGTTATTCTACTATAGCCCCTATTAAAAGTAACATCAGTGACGTCATTGAACTGATGTTACTTTAAAAAAATAATTATAGTAACACCTCTGTTACTTTAGCCACGGCCTTATTAAATAGCTAAACACTGGAAACTACACCCTATTTTTTAAAATAATAGGGCAATCGAAACAAAATGGCAGTTAATGCCAAAAAATTGGCGCCATAAATTTAATTCAAACAACCCTGACATTTTTCATCAAAAAACTGTTTTTTGTGTATTTTGTGGTGTTTTAAGATGATTTTCTAGTGCTTGGAAGAATAAATTTCGTATTTTAAGATGGAAAGTTTTTAGTTTAAGAAATTATTAGTGGAAAACCCGGGTGTTTGCAAAAGTTATGATTTCTTTCTCACAAACCTTTACCTTCTAAACAATTAGGTAGGTACTATCCAGGTTTTGTTTCCTGTTTAGTTTTTTCTCAACCAAATTCTGAATCCAGACGTTTATTTTATTTGTCTGCTATTCAAGGTATCGGCACAAGTTGATGTGGAGGATAGTAAATAGCTTGGATCCATACACCGTCTATATGTAGAGAGACTTTTTGGTTTTTTAATATGGATTTCGTCACATTTTTGTAATTTTTTCTCTTTTGCTACAATTCATGAAGCCCTTACAAAGTACAGACAAATCGTTTTTCTCCGTTAAACACCTGTGTTTTGTCTCTGCAGGAACGGCATGAAACGAAACTTTCTCGCGATTAGTACGGCTTCCACAACTGAGTACAATACATAACGTATGCATTTTCCGAAAAATCAACACTTTACAGACTTTATACAAATCAAAAATAGCAATAAAACGGCATTTTTTTGAGATAAAAAGGCATTGGCTTCCATTTTGAATTTCATTTTGACAGGTCGTTGGATTGCCCTATAATAGGTATAGGTAGAGGGTTTTCATCAACACTGAAGTATAACTGGGGATGGTGAAAATGTAAGATGGCACGAGAAAAATCAAGAAAAAACAAAGCTAAACAAGCCAGCTTGCGATACTAGTCGAACACTCCCATTGACAATTAGACAACTATGCGGTGTTGCTCGATTTCCTATTTCATGGCCTGATAGGTAAAGATGGCCGTGGTCGTACGTTTTGATCGACCACTACTGCATGCTAAGTGACTGGAATATTCGAGTAGTTTGGCATTTGACGTAATTTTCTTTGTAATGGATGGTAAAGCAATCAGATATTGGTATAGTTTTGCGAAACCTTAAATTTAATTTGAATAGTTTTGCATGTGTAGTAGTGCTAGTTTTGTCGTGATATTTCTGTAATTGTCTTGAATAAAATATATTTGTGTTTGGGAAAGTTTTCTCTCCAATCTACGAACCCGGTTACGTAATAATACTACATATGCTTTGCCCCTTTAAAATAACAATATATATCCTTAATTATTTTTGAAAACCTGTTTTTTGAGAAAATGCAGCTCTTTGGTAGACTATATATTATATGACTAATGCAGAAAAAAATGATTCATCTCCGTCAAAAAGCTAGGTATGCCTAAATCACGATCCCACTACAATCTTTGTTTCATTTAGCTTATTCCGACGCAAAAACATTGCATGCCTACCTAATTTCGCGAGAGAACCATATAATGACAAATTATTCACTTTTTTTTTCTTAGTAGTTGTAGCCCAATAATGCGGTTAGTAGTTTGAAAAATTTCAAATAGCTGAACTAACAGACGCGATCCTGATTCCTGACTTAGACTGACCTATTTAGTGGGTAAAAATAGAAAATAAACAAGATAGAAGCTTTCAAGTTGTGTCGCTGGTAAATATACCTATTACAGATAAGTACTTCTCATATTATACTGTTTAGGCATATCTATTTACATAAAAAATCGAAAGCGAATACAAAAGAATGTCTAAGTGTCTGATCTAACGAGAAAATAGATATTTTATCCTTTACGTAGATGAGGCGTATTATAATATAATTCCGATAAATATATTGTCCCTCCTATAAACTTCTGCTAATGCCTGTCTACATATGAAAAAGTCCCTACTATATATGAGGTATATAACTTTCCTAACTGTGGATTTATAATATCCATGTCATGAACTTCCGCTCAGACAAACAAAATTTGACTCACTATTCATTTTTAGCATCATACCATTAATCTTAATGACTAAACGCGAGCATCAATATAAATAAAACATTTTTTAAAAACACTTCTGACAAACAAACTGCATTTTTCCCAAATATTTCTCCAAAACATACCTATATAAACAATATTAAGAAAATTTGAATATTACTTTTCCTTGATTACATAATAACTATCAGACACTGAAAAATTGTATTATAAAAAAGTCCGCTCAGGCTGTCCTTTATTATTAGTCAAATAATGAAACCACATTTATGTACAATAAGGCACGTTTTGGTATCCAAATTTTTAATAGAATGTATTTTGATATAATGGGAAACTATGCGCATACATTGATTTTCCAGCAAAGTTTGAGTCTTAGAAATCGACTGATCACCACCAGCAGAACATCAGGACTGACTCATCCTTTTCTTGCTGATAACACCCAACACCCAACCCTATTTGCTTCAACATCCGGCATTTTTTGTTAGGTAGGTACGTGTAAGTAAATATTCTTTATGCACGGTCGGGCGGTAAATTCAAATTACCGCCCGCGTTTGCGGCCGGTAAGTTGATCCTACCGCCCGTTCCTTTTAGGAGATAAATCAGCTAGAATTATTTATTATGTTCACTCAACAACTATACCTTCATATATTATTACCAAAATCGGTGTGGATGACCATGAAAAATTTAAAAGTTGTTGATTTTTGGAAGATTTGCAAATACAGAAGTTGCAAATTTTTGAGTGGAAACGCACCTTTATATATCGAGGAAGACTGATTATTTTTGAAAATAATCAAATGGATGCCATAATATAGGTATAGTTATTTTATTTTTGAACTGGAAGAGTTCGATGTGCATAAAATGTAATAAGTATTTTGGGCGTTAAGTGTAATTAACCACCCTCGAATATTGAAGACCTCCGCTGAGGCATCGGTCTTCAAACACTCTCGGACGGTAAATGACACTTACCGCCCTTAATACTTAAATAACTATTACAGTCGGCCTAACCTGAAATCTTCACGTCCTCGGGAAGGAAACAAAGATCGCTTCCATTCGGCATATGCTACCAAAATCTCGCCTCGAGACTCTCTTTGATTTCCTCTTATAATCTTTGACCTGAAACAACACAAAATTAGTAAATCTACTCATTTAAAATTACCCATCGAGACTTATTCTTCGCTGTGCGTTTTCTGAATAACTTCAGCCTAAGATCCTCTTTGCGATTGGCATCCGCAATCGAATGACTTTTACATTGACTGCGCGATGGTTCATCACCAGCTGTCAAATCTCCCAAGGAATTCAAAGCTTTATCAAAGGACTTTTCCCTTAATAATATACCAACGTTTTTGGTAGACTTTTCTTGACACGTTTTGTCTCCGGGAGACTTTTCGCTCGTCGCTTCAGCAGCGTCCTGCTGAAACGCACTGTCTTTAGACATTCCTAGAGATTTTTCTCTATTATCGAAGCAACTTTCGCTCCCGAGTGACTTTTCACTCATCTTATCCATCGCACGTTGCAATGAAAAATCAAAAGTTTAACAAACTTTTCATTATTTTATATCTTCTCTGACATCTCGCCGGCGTCTTCCGGACTTTCATCAAGTTTTCTGGATAAACCATTCTCGAAAAGAAATAATTCTGCTGCCGATCTGTACAAAACAAAAAAAAACACTTTAAAATATTTACATTTTAGCTAATAGCGCCTCTGATTGGCTCATTGGATTATTGTCTTCATAATTAGAGCTTCTAATTGAGTGTCAGACTTTTCTGACGTATATATCTTATCTTTCTGACATCCCATCTGCGTTCTCTGGTTGATCATCAATCTCTTCTGATAAATCACTCTCTTAGTTCTCTGATGGATCAGAACTAACTACCGTCTCAAAGGATTTCAATTTTTCTGAAGGACGGATACCAGAGTAACTTTTTCGCGCCCGGCATGTCCTCAATCACGTAACGATCGTTATCTAACATATTTTCAGAGCCCATGGTAATTTGGCTCAAACTCTCTACTTCTACCATCATTTGAGCACTTTGCTCGCTGGACAAGAACTTTCTGTCCAACCTTATACTTTCTAGGCTTAGACCCGAAATTGCACCCCAGAACAGTCACCCGCATCTAAGAAATTTATTCCATTCATATGGGGATTTCTCAAATACAAATAACCACTACTTTTGCGTTCATGCTTGTTTCGAAGCCGGCACCATTCAGAAATTGCCTGTATTTTTCTCTCGTCAGTATGAATTATTTCAGGGGAAACCACGTGGCCAAGAAAATCAACTCTGTTGGAAGAGTGAATCATTTTGTCGGAAGTTTACCATACGTATACGAATGAATACTTCTTGTGAGTTTCGTAGATGCTCATCAAAAGTTTTTCCCATCACTAATACAAAACATCATCCCGGTAGCAACGGCATACTCTCCACGTAAGTTCTCGTAGTATCACCAGCATCGCAAAAGTAGTGGGAGCGTCACAGAGTCCGAAAGGCATTACCTTGATTGGCAAACACCACATCCAGTGGAGAACGCTGTGTTCTCTGTAACTATTTCGTCAATGCCCACTGCCAGTAGGTATCAGCTTTTCAAATCCAAAGTAGAGAACCAATTTGAGTCTACCAAGGTGGTATGGGTTGCTGGGTAATGGTAACTATCTTTCGTAGTGATATCGTTATGCTTCCTGTAATCGCACAAAATCTGGTTACTAGTACCGGCGATGACCACGTACCTACTTGAGCACTGTTCAACAACTCCCTCTGCAAGCATACTGTCTACTAACGAGTGAACCACTTCTTGTTCGGTCATGGAAAGGCTTCTAGGTGGTTGACAAATACTATGAACATTATCAGTATTGATTTACTGCTTGATGATTTTTGTCTTAACAGTCTCATTTTTGCTATCTAAGATATCCTTGCTATAGTCCGTTCATAAAATCTATAGACTTTTTCGAGTGCGTGTTGCGTGATCTGAGATTTTGGACGCTGATTGGCTAGATTTCGGGGCCTCACTAGGGCCTTGTGTTAATCGTTTAATTTGAGCGCTGGTCGCCCATCTCGGATCACGCACTCGAAAAAGTCTATAGCCTTTATGAACGGACTTTATTACAAACAAATTGTTGAGCCTTCTTCAGTTCCGTAGAGGAAATATGTTGCCAAGATCTCGAATTCTCCTAAAATATCGCTGGATGATTTATTTCCTTCCTTTTCTTGATGTTCTTTGAAATCCCGTGGACTCATAGGTGGCTATGACGATGTCCTTGTTGTTTTGGAACTGTTATGGGAAATGTTTTACTATTCAGACCGGTATGATTCCTTGGGAGCATACCAAGGTTTTCATAAAAAGGTATTTATTGCAAGTTTGGCGTCGTTGTACAAGTCCAACGCGGCTCCCATCATTCAACTGTCTATATATAATTTGTTCGGTATTGCCGTCCCAGTTTGTGTAGCTTTTACAATGAAAGACTTTGGATGGGATAGATGTTGAGTTGAGCTGGTTGACGAATGTAAAATCATGTTGACTTATTAAGTCCGTGCCCAAAATAAACTCATCTATATTAGCAATTAGCACGGTTCGACAGATCTTGATATTTCCTAATCTAAGGTCGATTTCTGTATTTCCATGTACAATTGAGGCCTCTCTAGTCGCTGTGTGCAGAAAACCGCTTCGCATTGAAGTTTTCGGCAATATTCGAATTACTTAAAGACACGGTTGCGCCTGTGTACGGCTGCGCGTGTGTTCCTTTGCTCTTGAATAGTCAAACACTGTCCGCAGTCTAGCATTTCGATGCATATGATTCTGGGGGCTTTACATGCACTAGCCAACACCCGCCTCTGTATGTTGACCAACTGTAGTTATCCTGGTTTCCCATTAAAGGCTGGAGCAGAAGGAGAGCGAGATCTTATTCATACTCTACTGTCATGTTTTAAACGTCCTCTTCCTTCGCAGCAATAACATTCAATGTTAGTTTCCACTGGTTTCCAGCTTCTGTTACTAACCTTTCGCAATTCTTCCAGTGGTTCCATGGGCGAAGTTGGGGGGGGCTTGGGGGGTCTAAGCCCCCCCAAAAACCGATTTAGCCCCCCCAAAAATAATTCGCACTTCATCACACACACACACACAAATTAGAAAATAGAAATTACAAAAAACCAAACATACTAACACCTATTTTCTATTTTTTTTTTTCAATTATCATACTTTAAATAATCTAGGTATGTGCATTTAAACATTTCCGGTTCAGTCTCAATGTCTTAATGCCTAATTTGAGCCAATTCTGATGTAAGCTCAATATTATTTGTACTTTCAGAAATAAACAATAATTTGTTTATTTTTTTAAGGCTTAGAACACCCAAAATGGTTCATTTTGTGGGTCGAAATGAACATTTTTGGGCGTGGCACCCCAAAAATTTTCTTGACTCCGGCGGCGTTTGCGGCGGGCTCCCCCCTCCCCCATGGGCCTGGGGCTGTAGCCCCCCCAGATCTGATGCCCTAACTTCGCCCATGAGTGGTTCCTCCATTACAATCTCTTCAATTTCTCCCATTGGTTCTTTCTTTTCACGAATCGACACAGCTCTAATCTTTTGTTTGATAATCTTGTAGGCCGCTGCAATGTCTAGGGCTTTGACTAGAACTTGGTGCTACTTGATGGTTTGGTTTTGAGCGTATTCTCTGTACGTCTATGTTTCTAACTCCATTTATGAAGTTTTCGGCAGCTACCTACTTGGTCTCGCATTTCTGCTCCTGCTTCCTGGGTGGCAATTCTCGGAATCCGGGGAGTAGAACAATCGAGATAAGGTTGACGCGATTTTACTGGGAATCAATAAATGGTATTCTTGAACGATGCTCACTGCTTCTACTGGGTATTTTGAAGGGATCAGTCTAGGAGCTGCCATTATAAATCGAATTTATTATGCTGTCATGTTGTTCGACAATTTTCGATTTTTTTATTTGTCATAAATCAAACCCAATAACCCCGAAACAAAAATAACTTCGGTGGAGTTTATTTCTGCCAGAAAGGAAATTAATTCAGGCAACCTCTTTTTATACGAGAGATTCAATAGGGAAAAACTGGGAAGAGTTGAACAATATTCTTAATAGTGTGGAAGTTTTAATAAAAATAATTAATAATTTCTGAATAGTTTCTTCTATTGCCATATATTTACATATCGAGGGAGCTCGGGATCATGTGTAGCTATTATACTAACGCATGTGTGCTATCGACATAGCCATCAGGAAACTGGCGCTTCTGGAGATCTTGCATCTCTGCTATATGCCTAGGGAAATGTACCTAATTATTTAAAATATTGGGCCGATTTATTGCGTGTCAGATTTCTTTTATACACCTACCTACGCATTGAGGGTTGGCTATCAATATAATTATTTGAACTTGTGATTTCCTAATAATAGCTACCATGGCCAAAGAAGCGCAGAGCTGTTAACATCTAGAATTGTTTAGACAGTTTTGTAAATATTTCCTCGAGATATTTTTTATATATTTTTGTTACCTTACCTTCATTTGTACTGCTAGAGGTTGGGTTCCTGAATGAGAGGCCTAACTGGTCCGATCGGATTCTGGTACAGGGTACAGGAGCTCAGTTAGTCTAAATAATTCAACAAATGTCTCATCTGATAGATCCAAATGGATCTGCCCTAGAAAGTATATACTTTCTGGGAAGAGAAATATTTCTTCTCATTCTTCCCATTTTATAACCATTTTCCGCTCAATCAAAATCTTGGATTTGTACATCCCAAAACACAAACCTTTGAAGATTGTTGGTTTTTCTTTCAACTGCTCTAGCCAGACTCTCTTATCAATGCAAAGAACATATTTGCAGAATTTTGCTAGTCCAGTGGCTCGCAGTCAATTTTCATCTCTTCTAAATTTTCCAAAAGCTTGCAAATTGAATACATACAGAAGTTGATATTGCTAATAATATAACAGGTACCCAGGTACCTATAATAAAACTTACTTTTCATAAAGCAAAATTGTCATATTACCTACTAACTATATAGCCTCTCCAAAATAATTACTCCTTTCCATAATGTCTTGTAATTCTGGAAATTCAGGATCTATTTCCAATTCTGAAATTGATACACTTATCCAATTGCAATACCCAGTCTCTATAGGGACGAAAAAGTAGATGTTTCTAAGGCTAGCCCTGCAAAACACTTAGCTATAGGCAAGAAAATTATTTTTTACTATTTTCTATAGAGGGCGCTACAATAATAAATTTTAAAAAAATAGTATATATTCTTGCGATTTTAATTAAATTTCACTTCAGAAAAAGCTGTGTTCGTTTTATTTATTATCTACCTAATAAAATTCTATTATTAGAAGTTATTTATGAACTAAATTTTTGATGTAAAATGACCATCTAATAATATAAGGTCTGTTCCTGCAGAAATCACAAACCAGTCAGAGTGAATTTCATTGGTTGAAACTAGTTTTCTGATTGTTTTCAACCAATGAAATTCGCTCTGACTGGTTTGTGATTTCTGCAGAAACAGACCTATTGATTTCTACGAGTTGACATACAAGTGTGACAGTTAGGCAGTATTTCTCACAAAACGAGCCCGTTGTGGAAGTTTGAACTTGAATTTGATATAGATATAAATCAATTAAATCCTTTTAAAAATCAAGAGATATAAAAAACATGCTATTAGCTACAATTTTGTGGTACCGGCAGAAAAATAAAGTGCAAACCATGCAGGTAAAGTGATTTTTCCAGGCTTCAAGAAGTGCCCGGGCTCTCTGAGGCTCGCCCGTACATTTCTTCTTCCAGCCTGAAAAAATGTGACTTTACCGCCTAGGTCTACAATAGGTATATAGTTCGCCTTACGAGTCCAGCACTACGACAACGTCTGAAGGGCAAGGGGAAATAACGCCATTCATTTCGAGCTTTATGCTGCCTATCATAGGCGTGCGCGCAACGTTTTTAAATATTACTTTTTTCCTATAAATGTAGGTGTGTTACATAAATAAATATTAAGGTATTTTTTATTGGAAGTTGAATAGGCAATATTGCAATTTTTTTATCCGCATTCTTTCGATAGTGCTAGATTCGTGCGGCGAACTTTACTATATCTGGCTGATCCAAATTTCAACAAACCAAATATTGACATTCTCATTGGCGGTGAACATTTTCACAATCTGTTGCAGCAAAAGCAGCTTAAATCAAGGATTTTAAAAGCAGTTTTTCAAAAATAAGTTTTTGGGCTCTTTTTGTATCAAGTTCAATCTGAAAAATTATGGGAAGTGGAAGGGATCCCATGTATTAATGAGGCTTGGTCTTTATAAGAAATAGATTGTGAAAATCATAGTATTCTTCACGAAGAGAGCTTAACTCAATAAATAGTAGTTTCCGATGGTTCTGCAATAACAAAAAATCATGGTTTTCATTCAACGATTCACAAATAATGATACCAGAAATTAAAAGCAATACAATAGTTTTTTCCTCAAATGCCTATAACAAAAATGTATCGACACATTTTAATTACTCCAATACAGTGACCTCTTCAGCCGATATTTTCTTATATATCTTCACTTCTATCAACTGAACACGGTTACATTGGTACCACCGCAGCACCAGTTTTCGCAATGAAATCTGTTCCTCTAAAAAATATGGATACATTTCCAGAAACATCTGAAATAATACCTACTTCGAGATTACCTTAGGTGATTGCCCAACTGGTGGTGAATCCAGCGAGAATGTTGCTACCATTGTAATGATCTTAATCAAATTCTTAATCATGGATGTTTTAAGTTGAGGAAACCGGTTTCTAATAACCCGCAGGGTATCAGAATTCATTGAGCCGCACATCATCCGGTTGCCAAGATAGTTCCAAATTTTGAAGTATTTTTTGTTCTTTTCAAAAAAATCAGTTGTTGCTCCATATAAATTCTGTTTATTTAACAAACAGGTACCACTGAAAGGCAAATACCTACTTATGGTTACTTATTGTTGTTAAAATAATCCTCCAAAAACCGTGGTTCATGATTGTTATGTATCTTTTATCCTTTATGCAACCTCTTGCAATAATGAATCGAAAGAAAATTCCTAAATACCCAAAAATTGTTGATTTTTACTTCAAAATCTCTAAATCTCATGAAGTTAAGATGGATGGATCGAACGATGGATAAGAAAAATATTTTATGCGGGTCCTTACACCTACTCAATTCCAAATAAATGTTTGTCACTTTTAGGTGAAAAAATTACCATTTTCCTCTCCAAACTTAGAAACATCTTTCCATTCATGTGAAATCACCCTAGTTCCCTTGTGTGCCTATCATCTCCGCCATTTTATACTACAGGTGTAGACTTTCGCGGTCCTTTGGACGCGGCTCTATATTGTGTAGTATTAGTGGCTTAATTCGAGCTAATTACGAGGGATAATTAACGTAGATTAATTTAAGCTAATTAGTGTGTACGATAGGTGAACTTTTGTTGAATTGCAATGCAATAGTAACTTTATTACTGGTCTTGACATCGAAAAATCAGTCCACATAGTGACTCTTCTAGAAAATTCCATCGGGCCCTATTTGAACATTAGATTGGGTAGGTACAGGAATTTTGACTTCGCCACCGGAATTTATATTTATAATCAAGTTGAAAAAAATCCACAGAGGTATAAACATGACAGCAAACAGCCAAAATGGAGCAAGTCAATTAAATGTGGTTGGACTTCATAAAAAATATCGATGACGAGAGACAAGAAGAGGAAGGAAGTCTGGAGAAGAGAAGAACAGGTCCGGTCTGCAGCAATTTTACTTAAACAGAAACACAAAGAAAGGCGAGAGACAGAAGAAGAGGTAGCCCGAAGAAAGAAAGAAAGACATGAAGAAGAAGCCCGAAACAAGAACAGAAGGCTTGCAGCACTTTTAAAACAAGAAAAAGAAAAACAACAAAAGGTAGATCGAAGACAGATTGAAAAACAAGAAAAGGAAGCCCGAAGACAGAAAGAAGAACAAGAAGCACAGGACCGGCCTTATAAACATTTTCAATTTAGACGAGAATGGATTTAAACTGTAATCTCTGAGAAAGAAACCAGACTCTCGAAAATCCTGGATAAGACATTAAGTTCAAGAATGCAATGCAAGAAGTACGTGAATAAGTTGGGAGTGATCGTCAAGCAGCTAAAACTGTTCAACAAGAAGTTCGCACTGTTCGTCAGAAAGCTGAAACTCTACTTCAGGAAGTTGGAACTTTTCGTTAAGAAATGGATAGTGTACAGAACGACAATAAAAAATTGGAAAGTGGTTAGAGATCAGAATATCTCCCACCTTCGCATGCAACCGGTATTAAACTTGAGTCACCACCATCGACGGTCAGCCATCATGGGCAATGCACAGGTGTCAGTTCGACTCTGTGACAATAGTATAAGTTTGCGTTGGAGCTCTGATAATGATGATATGATTACAGACTCGATTGTAGCATTGCGTGGCCCTGCCTTGGACCAGTTGGACCTACTGAAGACGGCAATGAAAAGTGAGAGAACAGAAAGCTGTGGAAAGTTTCCAAAAATTTGAAACCGACATTCGCTGTCTGAGTAATTTGACCTACCCGGAAAAAACACCAGAAGTGCGAGAACAACTTGTGGCTGAAAATTTTATAAATTAAATTTAAGAAATGGATGTACAGAAAATGCTGCTCACAACCAAACCATTAAGTTGCAGCAAAGCTCTAATCAGAGCCCTAGAAATCGAAACCGCCTATGAGATATATCCAGGCCAAAGATTAGATGTATGTTAATACGAGATGAAAAGAACCAATAGGTGAAATAGAAAACAATATTGAAGGAACTTCTGGAATAATTACGAATGGTTGTTATCAGAATCAATTATGGAAAAGGGCGCAGTGAATTTGATCGCTGCGGAATGAAAGTACATACATATCCAACCTGACTGTAGAGTTCCGCTGGGATCTCGTTCTCCTGGTAATCCTCAGTGTTTGGATTGTCATCTCGTTTCTTAATTATATTCATGTGGCAAAATAAGGTCTAGTCCACCAGCCAACTACGCTCCATATGTATTAGTGTTTTTTCCCCGTCAAGCACAATAACAGGACACTACCACTAACACTTAAGTTTACAATATGTTGATGCTCGCCTGAAAAATATAGGCAGATTCTTGTAAGACGCGACCTCATAGAAGAAGCACATCAAACCACGAAGGTGTGAGTCAGTGGTAATAATTACAAGAAGAACAAAACTCATGATTTGCGCGAAACATTCGCGTCATGGAAGTAAATTTTTTTTAAATAAATCTAGATTCTAAACTTGTCTGGAACTGACACATAGAAAACACAAAAAAAACAAAGGATAATCTCGGCACTTATGGTCTACAAAAACCATGAAAGTAAGACCTGATGTCACTTACGGAGTGATTAGTGGGAGCGGCCGGTGGGTACAAACGGCATTTCGTATTAAAATTGTGCCACTTCGTACACATGTTCCCTAGACCTATTGGAAGGATTTGAGTCGCAGAGTGTGGAAAATGGCTTTGGTGGTTATGATCCCCAAACCAGGAAAAAACCTGAGACTCCCACCCTTTCACCGCCCAATCTCCCTTCTAAACTCCTTGGCCAAGCTCGTGGAGAAGTTAATCCTGACCAGGGTCAACAGAATCGTTGAAAACTTCTCCATACTCCCAAACGAGCAGTTCGGATTCCGCTCTCATCACACCACTCTTCTTGCAGCCAAAATCACTTTCCAAGCGTTCAACAGGCGTATGAACACGACACTTCTGCTCCTTGATATGGAGCGCGCCTTCGATAGGGTCTGGCACTCAGGCCTTATCTACAAGTTACTCGCACAATTCAACTTCCCGTTACATATCATCTCCCTGCCACGGTCATATATCAGCGGCCGCACTTTCTGCGTCAAACAAGATGACACCCTTTCAAACTCCAAACCCATTCGGGGGTCGGCACTCAGTCCGTTGCTGTACTCTTAGTACCTACACTGCGGACATTCCAAAATTCCATAATACAAATCTGGCGCTGTACGCAGATGACACTGCAGTTTACGCTCAATCCTTCTACACGCAAGCAACAAATTTTCAGCTAGCCCATCACCTTTCAATCCTTCAACCCTACTATGATTGGTGTTAATTGACAGAAAACAGAACTGGTATACTTCCACAAGAAGCATACACATAGCACCATGCCCACCCCACTTATCGTAAACAGCATCCCAGTCAGACTATCCCCAAAAGTTCAATACCTAGGCATCATCTTCGGCTAGAGAATGAAATTCCACCACCACGTATTCCATGCTTTGGCGCGCACCTTCAGTGCGCAGCAAAAACTTTACCCGCTAATAGGTCCCAACTCCTCTCTTTCTCCCGATAACGAACTCCGAATCTACAAGCAGGTCATAAGACCAATGCTCACATATGGGGCCCCTGTCTGGAACATCATATTTAGAACACAGAGGAACCGCCTCCAGCGCTTCTAAAACAGAATTTTGAGGAGAGTCCTGTCAGAGTCCAGGTCCGCCAGAATAAGGGACATGCATGCGCAAGCATACATTCCCTATATCTCTGACTACCTGGATGATGTCAGCGACAAATTTTACAGATCCCAAATCCAAGGCTCCCCACTCACGCGCAGCCTCACTGCGACTAGATATGATCCAGACAACCCCATATTGGACGGCCCTCCATGCAAGAATTTGCCGATCTACTTTGAACCCTTATAACCCCTGGTAAATTCTTGAAAAAAACCCTCCGACCTTCATTCTCTGGCATCCCACACAAACTCCGTCACTTGCATCAGAGTCATTATCAGTGATCCATCAGATCACTGGACTGCCTGAGATGCGGGCTGTCGACGCTTTTTAATCCAAACCCGCGCTGATGCGCAAACACCCTCAGAGCTCATCCTTTGTTGCTGAGACGACGTCCATTGGACCACACTGCCGGCAAGGCACAAGGTTTCTATTTTTCGTTTTTATTTATTATAAAATTAATTAAAAGTGGGGTTTTTCAACTAAAAGTTTTCCCACACAAAGGGCGCTGGGCGCTCTACAAGCCCAACTCCGAGCATCACCCAACTTCTTCAGGTAGGCCAGTATGATGGCCCAATGCTTGCCATCCATGGTATTTTTCAGCGACCCTAGAATCATTCAAACGGTGTGTAAGGGCAGCCTGGTAACGTCGCGGAGAGTTTTCAAAGCAAGGATAGGAACAGGGGCTTGGTGGTCACAACTACAACATCTGACCGCAACTAAAGTTGTGCGAACAGCACGCTAGGCGTGACTGTGCGCACATTGGGCTGCGTCCCACTGAGTGTTTAGTTTAATTCCATGTCCCTAGAATTAAGTTAATGTTATATGTTTTTTAGTTTGAAGGAGGCCTAACCCCCTTACCTGAAATTATATAAACTATGTAATTATTGAAATAAAGAGATTTGAGTTGAGTTGAGTCGCAGAGCTGGAAGTTCCGTCCCTTATGATTGTAAATGGGGCCAATTTTTAAAACTGAAGCAAATTTCAGGCAATTTATATTTTTTAAAGCGATTTTTTACGTTAAGGGTGTCGTTTTCGGGGTTTCCGAGGGTGAAAATGACAAAAATAATATCCGAAATTAATTTTTGTATGAGGAGCATGCTTCATTTCTCATATCTAGGCCGATTTTATGGTATCTTTAACGTCCGACAAGATTCGAAAGTTTTCACCGACTTTCGTAGTTGAGGTGGCGTTTCCGGTCTTCTTTTGGGTGAGGATCACGTAAAAACTCGATCAAGATCTTTTTTATGAATTGTTATGGAGGTATCTTGAATAAACAAGCGGAGATAAAATAAGTACAAAACTGGAAGTTATTTATTGAATCATGCTTATAACTAAAAATGGTGAATGCTTCGGCTGCTGCACCGTTGGACGAGAAGAAATTCCATCCATAGAACCATCCAGCTTACTTGCGTTCGTGAAAGCTCTAAGTTGGATGAGGTGCTTGCTTTGACTGAGAATCCTATCAACTGATGCATCCAGAATTAAGGGGGTCACAATAGATCTATGCAGGTCGCAGTGTAACAATACCCCTAATTCATTCATTCATTAAAATATTGTGAATTATTGGAACGTATTTACAAGTAAAAAATCATAAGTCATCACCGGGGAATGCTTCAGAGAAAGATTACTACAAATAAAACGCTAACAGTCATGGCTATAATAAGCATGCCGAAAACGGGTTGTCTGAGGCTGGGTCAATTCCTCACGTGGAACACCCAGAAGTCCAACCACTCCATTTCTGTACACAGTTGTTAGGTCAAGAACTTCAAAAACAGTCGACTCAAAATCTAATTTCATTTGCATAAAATGTATGAGATCTACAAACGTCATGCCTTCGCACATCGCCACGCCAACTCACTGGTTTACTCTCTGTCACTTGTCTTGTACATTTATTATACAGATGCTGAAGACAGCGTAGATGGTATTCGAGTTCCTGAACGAAAATATCTCCGGCACTTAGAGTTGCTAAAAATTTGGAATCTTGTGATATTTGGGCACAATTCCTGACTTTTTGTATAATTTTATCACCACATGCATTATAAAGGGGCGCTTTCCATTTCCCCTCTTCCAAGCAAAGAAAACATTTGAAGGATTTCGGTACTGCGAGTGGCACTGACGATCGAGTGACATGAGTCGTTCTATGTTTACTAGTAGAATTTTGCCTATTATTAGCATTTGTGACTGCCTCTGCCAGGAATTTTCTCAGTCAAGACAATTTTTCTCCTCTGTACTGAGATCTACGATTCTGGTGATATTTTGCAATGTTTTCAGTGTCTGCGAGATACCAGTACTACCATCAAGATTGTCTACTCACTTACATTCTAGACGGCTCTCTGTTCGGGTTTGAGTTGCTAGCTGAGCACATAAGGCCCACTCTATCTTTTGACAGGCAGCATAATGACCAATCTAAATTATGCACTGCAGCTGGTAAAAAAGCAATGCAATAGCCACCACCTTTACGTCTTTTCGTCCCTTCGGCGTCCGTTACTCCGCCAAATCTAATTAAAATTGAAGGACATTGAATATTTATATATGTAAGTTCAATTCCAAAACAACTAAAGGAATGCAAGGTTAGAAGAATTGAACCAAAAAATGTACCAACAGTACGATAAGAGAACACTGATTAAGTTATAAATATTGAAGAGCAACCTTCACGAGAAAAGATCAGTACACCGCAAAACCACACTGCCACTGCGATTCAATTCGTGATAAAGATTAATACGTCGTACTACTCACGTTCTTCAAATGAATACGTAATTTCACCGCACAATAAACACATAATAAACTGTCGCCATGCACACTGCTTTTGTCCCGATTGAACTTTAAAAGTAATGTTGAAATATCGTGAAATAAATGCTTCAGTGGCTTTCTACATGATGTTTACTGTAAAAAACTGTGGAAACGCCACCTCTACTACAAAAATAGATAAAAACTTCCGAATTTTGTCGGACAGTGAAGATATCATAAAATCAGATATGAGAAATTAAGCATGCTCCTCACACATAAATTAATTTTTGATATTATTTTTTTCGTTTTCACCCTCGGAAACCTCGAAAACGTAAAAATCGCGCTCTAAAAGAAAATGGCCTGGAATTCGCCTCAATTTTAAAAATTGGCGCCATTTTTAATCAAGGGACGAAACTTCCGGCTCTGCGAATCAAATCACTCCAATAGGTCTAGGGAACATATGTACGGAGTGCCACAATTTTAATATGAAATGCCGAATAATACCAGCATTTCTCACGAGCCGCTCCCACTAGATAGCTTGGCACATCCGAACCCAGCTAGTAATAGTTATGGAGGCAATCCCTAGAAAACGTGCAATGATTTACGTGTCTCTGTAGAGCAGGAACAATGAGGCTATGTCCAACCTCGGCACGAGAAGTCATCCTACACCTCGTAAAACTCCACAAAAAAGTGAAGAGGGTTGGAAGTGAACCATATCTTACACTGCAGAAGAAATTCAGTTTTGAGAAAAAAAGCACAAAAAATAAATAGAACATAGAATCTAGGCAATCCTTGATGAAAGCAAACATCATCAAATGGTATACGGTATGCATTTATTCATTCCGTACATGTATATGGCACCTAGCACAATTCCATTGGTCAGATTTAATATTTAAACCAATTAAACTTCAAGTGCCATACGCGCGTACGGAATGTAAATCACTGCCACAT
This sequence comes from Ceutorhynchus assimilis, assembly GCA_917834065.1. Classification (NCBI taxonomy): domain Eukaryota; kingdom Metazoa; phylum Arthropoda; class Insecta; order Coleoptera; family Curculionidae; genus Ceutorhynchus; species Ceutorhynchus assimilis. Next base: position 72,561,951 of record OU892277.1, read on the forward strand.
GCACTTACGGTATACAGACGGTTCTAATACTGCTGAGGGATATGGAGCAAAACAATTTGGGCCACGGACCAGATACTCGGAGACAATGGGCAAATCCAGCATTTTTCAAACGAAATTGTATGCAATCGGAAGATGCGAGCAGTTCACCCTAACAGAGCCAGAGGGGAACCAGAGATTATAATAATGTCTGACAGCCAAGCAGCTATCAATAATAAGCAGTGAGCTCCGCAGTCATCAATTCTAAGATAGTTTGAGAATGTCTACGGAAACTCAATGAGTTAGGAAAAGAAAAGTAAAAATTGTAAAAGTTTATGATACATTTTGATTTTTAGTGGAAACGAATCGGAGAAGTGTTTTTATTATACTTAAGTACGCAATATACGTAGCTGCAGAGAAGCTTGTCCATAAAAATCAATGTGTTGCATGGGTAGACACTCACTTTTGTGTAGTTCATGTTTCCAATCGAATTTTGCAGTGAACCAAAATGGTTTTGATGATTCAAGGGAATCGCTACATTAGATTTATGTCGCCCATTATAAATAAACCAGTTTAAGTTTGTGTTCCATAATGATTTATGCCAAAAACAAAGATTTAGAAAACTATTGGAGTAAGTAATGACAAATTATTTTGGTCGTAAAACAATTTAGGTAGGTATATTACCTTCGTTTTTGATTTTTCATCTCGATTTAAGCCTTGGCACTAGTGAAAAATTATCGAATGGAATGTCCATGACTCATGGACCATGAGCCATTTACAAACAACACACATACTTAGTCAGGCTCATTCCAATTATTATAAACCTGGAACAATGAATTATTATATGGGATTGGACTTTGAGCACTAATTACGCATACTGATCATACCAGAAATATCACTTAGAAAAAAAAATACGAAAATGCGGTTAGATGACGTCTGAATTAAATCTAACATCAGATGTCTACTTATGCTTTTCATAATGGGCCAAGTATTTTTATCAGCGGTGATATTGTTACTATTTTTATCGTAATAAGTGATTCGACAGTCCCCTGCAATTCAAAATTTTATGAGTCATTGTTTATTAATACACTTAAAAAAGTACAGGTGTGCATTAGAAAATAGCCGGTGGGTGATTTGTTAGTTCATTAAACATTTTAAGAGCTTGCACAGATCTTCCTAATTATACCTCACAAAACCATAAATAAACCTAATCTGATATTTTAAGGTTGGTGAAATCAGTTTGTGCGTTAAATCAAGCGTAAATATTCGAATTCTGGAAAACTAATTGGAAATTGTTTTTAGATTTTCCTTGAACTGAAAACTTAGCAGAATCCAAGGCTTCAAATTTCAAAGATATTTTAAAGAAAATTGTACTAATTTTTGTTGTACCTAGTAAACTGCAAGAGTCCAAAGTTTCAACTAGGTACCTACGCGATTATTCACCAATCAGCTAGAGGAAAATGCTACACTTTAGAATTATGTAATACTTCTAGCAACCTTGGTAATATTATATTTTGATCAATCACTAATCACTGTGACAAAGTCTTGATCAAAAACACACCTCATACCGCCGTTTTTTAAAAGCTCAAATTAGGTGCCAACATTTATAAATGTGATGCTTTTCCGCAGATCACTAGAAGCCCGAGTGTTTACGATTTCTAATTAGTATATTTTAAAATAACGATGTATTATATGTAGTTCTCGATATTTTTGTGTATCAGTCACGAGATCTATAATTTTTTCCACCGTATTTAAAAGTAAGTACCTACGCTTGGAACTTTGACAAAACTTTAAATTACTTTTAAATTAAATGTAAAAATCATGTTATTTCTTTTTTAGTTCGTGCTCAATTATTATAAACTTAATCTACTTTCAACTGGTGCATCTAAAAATAAAATGTGTAATGCACTTTCGAATAGCGGTTAAGCAAACTCTACATTTTGTTTTTATGAAGTAGGTATATCCACTGAGTTTGTTTTCTAGTAGAAATTGAACTGCATCTTCCAAATATTCTAGATCCAGTTCCACAAATATGCAAGTATCAATTGCGCCCTGTACTTTACATTGATCATATTATCTGTTTACGAAGTCTGTAGAAAAGCAGAAAATCCGTGCCGATGTGTGGAATTTGAGCCCAATTGGATAATGTTGTCGGTAGATGATGGTTTTCTAAATATCTCAAATTGAATTGTGTTGTCTTTCTCCTACGGTTAGGTCTAGGGAGGATAATTTTCCTGCATCCTAATTTTCCAATTCCAACGCAATTTCATAATGAAGTGTCTTGAAGCAGTTGAACTATCTTATTTCTTCCCCACCTCCACTCCAAACAAGACAAATGACATCCATACCTTCCGTAGAGTGTCAGAAAAGTAGCAAAACGATTTCAACGATTTTCTTTCTCTAAGTTATTCAACTATCCTCATGCGTATAAAAAGTGGTATTTTCAATACTCCTTGCATTTCACTATAACTTTCACTTTAGTTTTGTACTTAGACACATTCTCCCCTGCAACTTCCTGTCGAAGTCACAAACTTCTTTTACCTACGTTTTTTTTTTCAAATTCAAAAGTAGCTTTATTGTCATAAAAAGTAAACATTTGTAGACAAAGCCTTAACATAAAAAGATACAATAAAGAAAAAAAGTAAATACAAATGCATGTCATGTTATACCTATACATAAAAAGAAGAAAAAATTAAAGTTCATAGAAAAGCCCTAAAATTAAATAAAAATTACACTAAAAATAGCAAATATAAGTAGGATACAATACAGCTAAAAGTCAGAAAGAAACAGTGTTCCTACATAAAAATGTATAAAATTAAAAACACAAATTTAAACCTAGCAGAATGTGTATACTGGACAAAGTTAAAATAATATGAACAACAATATTATCAACAAACAACACACATAAAAAAGGATCAAAAATCAATTAAAGCTGTCATTAAAAAACTCATTCGGCGTATAATATTCCTTTTTGAGCAAAAGCCCTCTGGTGTGCTTTTTAAACTGTTTTTCGCAATTATCGTTCTTAAGTTAAGAGGCAAGTGGTTGAACATTTTCTTACCACAGTAAATAACAGAACTTCTAACAAGTTCCGACTGAGGTAAGGGCAACCTAATATTGAAATTTTGTCTGGTTTCATAAGGATTATCACGTAAAAGACTTGACTTATATTTTCGAAAAACAAGACAGACAGTTTCAAGAATAAAAATACAACTAACAGTCAACAATGCATGTTTCAAGAACAATGGACGACACGAATCACGATGTTTAGCACAACACATATAACGCACAGCTCTTTTTTGCAAAATAAATACAGAATTAAATAAAAAGTCCGAACAACAACCCCAAAAGCATATTCCATAACGGATATGGCTCTCAACCAGTGCATAGTACGCACTTTTAGCAATAGAAAAATCCAGATTGTTTGAGATTAATCTGATTGCATAACAACCAGACGATATTTTGGAACAAAGGTTCATAATATGTTGCTCGAACTTTAAACTACAGTCAATCGACAACCCCAAAAATTTGTTATGATTTGGTGTGGAAATAGGTTCACTATCCAAGAACACGGCATCAATATTACATTTAAAGGACAAAATGTTTGTCTTAGAAATATTAAAAGATAGCAAATCACAATCACGCCACTGTTTAATCATAGAGATATCTCGATTAATAGTATACGAGAGCCTATCCACGTCAGTATCATGCCACAAAATAGTAGTATCATCTGCAAAAACAGTAAATTTACCCCCATCAATTTCCTCGGTAATGTCATTGATATACAGAAGGAACAGTAAATCTTCTATACATCATTAAAGGATGCCAAATGTTTGCCATATCTCCAGCGGAAGAAGCCTAATAGAAAAACAGTACGTACACTTCATCTAAATCACTTCCCTTGTGAAAATAAAAAATGAAAAACGTAATTTCTAGGATATAATATTTTTCTACAAGATCAGGGGGCTTCCGGTGGTACATTTGTGGCTGGAATAACTAATAAAAATTAATGGGTACCTGTGGAATTAGAATATAAATTCCAAGATATTTTTTGGTCCGCTGATCTTTAAATTAAAATCAACCAACCAAACCAAAAAATTAAATTGTGCTAGAAAATAAAGAAAACATTTAAGTTCCAAAATCTCAAAAGAATTAGGTCATGGCACAATTTCAGCTGAAATGTGCATTTTAAACGCATGATCCTGCACCGATTAAGTGAAAATGAATATTTGAGAGCAACAAGACGAAATTGAAAATACAATAATTTTGATAAAACAAACATTCGATTGAAAACGTCAGTATACGAGGGCGTGGGCAAGATATTTGTGTGGGTCGATATTTGATTCTCAAATTAGAACGCTTACTATATTTAACCTGGACACTGTGTTAGCAGTATGGAGTATGCTCCGACAACGAAAATTTTACAAAATTATGTTTCTGGAACTTGTGAAATCTTAAAAATGTATTTTTGATTTTATTTCGAAACATGCTTGGATCTCGATCCTTGTAAACCAAGGAAATCACAGATTGAATATTTTCTGTCTTTCTAGATTATGATGCATATCGTATCGTAGGATCAAGCAATCAATTTAGGTATAACATATTCATTATGTATTACAATTCCATTCAAAATATATAAAACATAAAGTAAAGTAAGTATGAAAGTATGGTCCCTGGTCCCTGAAATCGAATAATGCACCTAGGTATAACAACTAGGTAAATACCTCTATATGCATTTGTTATAATAATATTTGGAACTTAACTCATTTTATAGAACGTCGTGTCTTTTTCTAGATAACTCGGGAAATCGTAAAATGCTAGACAACGACAACTTATTTTTTTTTCTATTTGAATGAAAATTTAACGCATAAAACAACGCCGTGCTATCCAGTCATAATGGGAATCAAGCTGAAAGGAAACAGGCATTTTAGTAAATGCGTGATTTCCTGTTATGTATATGCAAGTAAAATCAGTAGGTACCAGATGGCCATCCAAAATAATAATTCCATACAAATTGGTTCATTTTGCATGGTAATCTAGATAATTAATTATCCCTAGCGATACTCTGCGATTTTTTTATGGGGTGAGAAATTGTTGCGAATGTAGCCTTATAATATTTTAAGAAAAAAAGTGGTTACCAAATTGTGGCAAATAAAGTTTTCCGAAAAGTTTATTTGATTATTTTTGTATTTTTTTTGAAATAAATAATTTTACAAATATTACAAGCGTTTAAAAATAGATTTGGACTCCTCAATACAGGGTATCCGAAAATAAATGCAAAATAATTTGGTCAGAGATTCTTGAAAAAAAATTCGCCCTAGTTGCCTTCTCCGTATTTCTCAGAAACGCGTTGTACAATAATCCCGAAGTTTGGTACACAGAGGTTTTATGACATGTGGAATAGGACAAATTTTTGCGGGGCTAGTATCTTTCGAATCACAAAACTTTGGCTGCGTGTTTGAATTTCTTGAAAAAATAATTATTCTGTTAGAAAGCCCATTCAATTTGGACATTCCTGCGTGTCCTGATGTGTTTCCGTCAAAAAACAATGTTTTCGAGAAAAATCGCAAAATATATTGAATGCATATCAAGATTCGTATCAAAATCTACGGGTAATCGTAGGTCGTTCGTAATTAACAAACAAATTTTAGCTTGATTAAATAATAAATAACTAATTGAAAAAATATTTTAAGTATTTTCTTATAAATGTCTGCTCGGTTTCTGCCTAATTTGGTAAGAATCGTCGAGAGATGGCATAATAGGACCACATCTCTTGTCTTAAACTCTAAAACCTGCATTTCATTGAAAATAATATTGTGAAAAGAAAAATATGAGTTTTTTATTAACGCTCACAACAACAAGTGAAAAATCACTTCAGGATTAAATTGTTTATTTATCATAATCATAAGTAGTCGTAGGTTATTGTTTAAAATGTATTTTTGAAATGTTATTCTACATTGAACTTGATGAATAAACTTCTTTATTATTATTATTATTATCAACACTCCGATTCTTACAACTGAACTAAATTGGAAAAACTAAAAAAACATCGAATTCCGTATAGAAAGTGTTCAATGTGTGAAGCGTTTTGTTCATCACAAGCCCGCAGTTTTACAAATTTTTCGCCTATTTTTGGTATCTGGTATCGGTACGGCATAGACGCGATCTTTCATGCTTCCTTAGAAAAAAAAATGTTCGTAGCGTTTAAGGTGGCAACAGCACCCCATGCACATGCGCACTTTTTGAGAAACCGCTTTAAAGCTGCAAAAAAAGGCACATCAGAATTAGCTCAAATTTGGCATAACCATTCTCTGATCGATTATCTAAAGATTTGTGGAGTTATTTTTTCCATATTTTGAGTATTTCTTTGTTCGAAAACATAGCAGGCTGTTTCTTTGGTTGCCTACACGGAAAAAAATCTATAATAATATTAAGTATACACATCTTAGTTCAACGCCAGACTATATTTAATAGTCCTCAATCGTAATTTATGGTTGAAATAAGTTTAAATCGATTATTCTTTATGTTTTTTGATATTCTTAAATCAAGAATAAGTCGTATTTTGAAACAAGTAAACTACATAGTCAATTCAATACTTTGGATAGTAATAGAACAAGTAAACTATACTAGCTTTTAGCTTTTAGCTTGTAATGTGAATGAGAATAAGGTATTCTCAAGAAAATAATTGCTTACCTACATTTGAGTATGCTTTATTATTTTACTGACAAGAGTTTGGCCTTTATTCAAACATTAGAGTGATTTGTATTAACTTTGTCAACTCCTTCTTAAGAGAGAGATTATAATTCAAACAACATACCTATAGTTATTGTTGATGGAAAAATTCAAATTATTAATTTAAACCAATATTCTTATTCGATCAAGTACCTATACTTTTCTTTTCCATCGAAAATAAATAGTGGTTAATAGCAAGTAATTTTGAGTACTTATTGTAATAAGCTTACTCTGTCCTTAATGAAAATGTCACCATACTATTCTTATTTTCAGTTATAGGACTGGTTGCCCTAGCTCATAGGTTCGAAAAATTATTCGCATGGATTTTCTTATATGGGGTTTTCCACAGGAATACGTGAAAATTGTTGTTTTTCGACCTGTTTTTTGTTGTGCCAAATATAAAAAATCGAAAATTATTATCCAATAGTATTTGGATTTGTCTACGTTTTCATTTGTAATCTTGAAAAATGCTAGGATTATGTCCACAGAGTAAAATACTATTGGATAATATATACCCATCCATTGATGAATTTCGATTTCTTACGTTTAGCTTCTATAAAAGAAAATATGTGGAAAAACAACAATTTCCATACACCTTGATGGAAATCCATTGCAAATTTTGAAAGAAAACTTTTTGCTTCCCGCAATTTTTTTTTAACAATTTCGATACAGTTTTTACGTAGGCATACGTGGGAAAAAAGTTATAATAAAATTCAGATAAAATTCTAAAATAAAAAGCAATAATGTGTCCAATCACAAGGCTTTTATTTTAAAAATAACATTTTTTTCAAAGTTACATTTTGCTTAAAATAACTTAAGATTCATAAAAATATGTAACAAAGAATAGCGTTTACATATTCAAAATAAACAAAAAAGATTTGATAAGATGTAGCGAACGATTCAAACAAAGCTACACCGACACGTAATCCTACTAAAATAGGAAAAAAATCACAAGTTAATAAAAATTAATTAGTCTTGAACTTACTGTTTCATGATGTACGGATATAAATGCCGAACTACAATGTCAACCAATTTTTCATATTCAGTCAACACATTGTTAAGGGTGTAATGTTGAAGAATTTTCGAGAGACCGTCAATAGGGTTTTGAAGTTAGAATCTAGTGGACTATCCTGCTGAAGCAAAATATCCTCTAACTCGCAAAAAGCAATTTGTCGGTTGTGGTCGAGGATAAAAACTAAATCTTCCTGGTCTTCGCTATTTGCAATAATCTGGAGATTAAGATTGAAAACCTTTGTATTAAAAACAAAATATGCCTAATTGAGCCTATATAATGATATTTTATTTAAAAAAAGCATCAGAATCTGAAAATCTAGTTTTTATAGTTGCTCACCACTAAAAAGATACCATTCAATTTCTGTTGTTCCTCAATTTCATTCAAACGCCCCGCCCCTCACATTTTCATCTATACTGATATCAAAATTTTCTGTTAGATTGTCTTCTGAGGGCGCGTTTGGGTTCACGCTCGGTGCACTCAGAGCCTGCACTTTTGTCTCTTTTCCGTTATTTTTGAAGCTCCGACAACGCTTGATTGTGTTTGGTTTGACATATTTTGAGCGCTTAGAGCGAGCTCGATAAACCCCGAATTTGTGGAGTGGGCAGATGGAGCATGCATGCGCAGATCAGATGTGTTCAATCTGTCTATATAACCTAACCTATTTTCCATGATAAGATAAATAAACAATCCTGAATTTTAACATATATTTGTTATTTGTTAGCTGGATAGTTTTACCTATTTTGTTTAAATGTTAACAATCAAATAGCCAGTAAATTCTGCATAATTATTTACTTTTAATTAAATTTTCTCGGTACTCCTCATGTAAACATATTTTTCCAAGGGAACTTGGCAACCTCAGAGTGTTTAGGTCCGTTTTATTGTTTATGTTGCACGGCATTTTTAGCAGAACACACAAGAAAATGGAGCTGTTTGAAAATTATCGACTAAAATAAAAAACAAACGAGAAAACTCTGGTGCAAATGTGGAATGCGGTTTCAGACTCCAAAAAATATATCCTAAAAAAAATAAACAATAATCAGCTGATCGCTCAACCCAGCTCTTTTGCACGAGTTTATTTGGCTTAACACGGTGTACTCCCTGTGGCGTCACGTTACTCCGTTATCGCTCTGCTCGCTCCGCCGAGCGTCAACCCAAACACGCCCTGAATTGATTTCTTTCCCAGTTTTTTGAGCGATTCTTCCAGGACTGGTTCCCATATTGTTGCTAAGGCTATTTTCATCAATAGATTCAGTCATCTTATTCCCTATTAGGTCACCACTCGGGACAATGTTTACTGATAAATAAAAAAAACAACTTTATTTTGGCCCTCCCTACCTATTCCGTTTAATAAAAAAGCCCTTGATATTATTATGCTTAGTTTTTGTATTTTTGAGAGGCAAACGTCGTGAACATGGGAGGGCCGCCATGGGAAAGGAGCCATAAATATAGAAAGGAGCCGCGTTCTCTATTCACCTAATGTCAATAATAGACCATACCATAGCTACTTCCTAATACTCGCCGTGGAAACTTTATGGAAAGGCCAGCTTTATCAACTTACCTCAATATTCCGGGAACAACGCGCACAATTCACTAAACAAACAGTAAACGTAACACGTAGAACAGCACTAGGCGACAGGCGTATTGGCTCATAGGGTTCTGGAATTCTGCACGCCTAATGATGATCGTATGGGATAATTCTGAACATCTTTGTCCATTAATAAAGGAGTTCGACTAAGAATAACTAGATCTTGGAATAGGTATAAGAAATATTGAATTGGGACAGCTCACAAAAGACAAAGTCTATATTGCCTAAGCGGAAAAAATTAAGTGATGATTAACCCTTTGTATGAACACGTTAAGGTTAAATCGTTCAGGAAATGTAGTAGGCGGCAAGGAGTTCCAGAGGTGGGCAATACGCCACCAAAAAAACCCTATATTCAGAGGTCCTCGGGTTAGCCGACTTTTCCACATACGGATGGGATGTCTGTGATTTTCTTGTGGTTCCTTCTTAAATAACTGCTCCTAGCTGGAATGAGGCTGGCCAGATCGTCAGAACATCTCTCACGGTAATAGCGATAGAATACCTAACGACAAGTCGGCCACCTTGCGTTAATGTTCGAAAGATTGCAATAAGTCGGTGAGAGTTGGATTATCGATCATTTTTATTGCTCTTCTTTGTACTGCATCTAATGGAGCCAACGAATGGTTACGGGTATCGCTCCAGAGTTGGGAACAGTATTCCAGACATGGTCTGATTTGAGCCTCATAAAGGAGAATAAGTTGTTCAGAAGTAAAGAAGTTTTTTGCACGAAACGCAAAAACCTAAATTTTGAGAAGCGGTTTTGGCGATCGAAGATACACACCAAAACAACTTGGTCGATGCGGCCATCCCACTAAGAGATACTGAGGGATTCATAGAAAGGTTTTGTCCCGACATCCTTAAGACTGGGTTATCATCGGCGGAGGATTTCTTATTTGAAAATACTGTTGCCTGAGTTTTGGAAGTATTGAATTTGACTAGATTGTCAAGGCCTTAGTTGGTAATGGTGTCAAGATCACTATTGATTGAGTGGATCTGTGCTGGGGCGAGGCGTGTGGAAGTGGCTGCAATGAGCGGTTTGTCAGAGGAGAGAGATGCTATCAGGAAAATCATTTATAAAAATGAGGAACAATGTTGAAGACAGAATAATTGATCATTGATGGGGAACGCCCACATTTATATGCAGTGTATCAGAAGACACCATCGACCACAACATGCAGTGATCTGCCTTACAAAAAGCTCTCCAGCCAATGGCGAAATTCGTTCGGAAGACCATACGATGGAAGTTTGCTGAGGAGACCTTTTTGCCACACCTAATCAAAAGCCTTGGAGATGTCCAATACTACAATTCTGGATTCGCCATGGACGTACGCGAGCAGATCCCCTGTTGATCTCTTAGAATGAAACCCGTACTGTTTGTCAGAGATGCACTTATGGGCTTCGAGGTATTTAACCAATTTATTGACTGCCTATTCTATTACTTTCGAAAGTACGAATATAAGTGAGATGGGACGATAATTGCTAGGAAGAGTTTTATTGCCCTTTTTTGAGATTGGCTGCACTCTGGCACATTTCCAGATAGACGGGATAACGCCTCAACTGTAAGAGAGTGAAAACAGTTTGCAAATAACTGGAGCCAATTCTTGTGCGCAAGTTTTGAGACAGTTGGTGGAATGTCGTCGGGACCACAAGATTTCCCAGTGTCAGATTGCAGAAGAATTCTCTTAATAGTTTTGGGTTCAAATACAGCTTTGTCCATTTAGAACTAATATGTGGCAGTACCTGTGATGTTCTGCCATTGTCCTCCATTGTGGAATTGCATGCAAATTTAATTTATTTAAATAATGCTAATTTTAGTTAGACCTAATATGATCTAATTGCTTTTATTATTACCTACATAGACAAATAACAAATAAACGACAAAAAATCAATAATTTAATGGAATAAAAAATATTATTTAAAAAGGAAGGTATTCAAGAAGACTTCCCTCTACTTCAATACATTTCTGGTAGCGCTTTTTTAGGATTAAATTCGACGTTACTCAAACGAACCACTAATGATGTTTCACGTCGGTTTTATTTTTTTATTTTTTTTTTTTTTACGGATATGCGCACTCGCAAGGAAATGTCCTATCACGCTCGAGAAGCGGCAAGTGCGCGGATCAAATAGTTCAGCTATTAAACCTTAAACCGATTTTCTCTCTAAATAAAGGATAAACCATACAAAACTCATATACCTTAGTCAAACTTTAAGGCCCGGAGACCTTGAGAGCAGGCTACAATTTTGTTTATGGATGAAAATAGACTTGTACTGGATTTTTAAACAAAATAGTCTGGAGGGAGCTATTTATCAACAGATGGAACAGTAAAGCGACACAACGAGCATGTTTGTGTAGTTCAAAATCCTAGACAAAATCAACGAACAAAAGCAGAGAAGGAGAATTTTTCAAATGCTTATGCTGTTATCCCTTTAACACTGGAAATCACTCCTCCTAACAACAGAAATAAAAAATAATTTTTCAGCGTCATAATGAAGTTTAGGTAATGTCATAAACTAGATATCATTGCAAAAGAATCGAAAAGATCTTTCAAACGAGATGCAACTCAACCCCCCTTTCCATTCAAGATTTCAGGGCTAAGTTTCACCCTGCCCAAGGGATTGCAGATGAGAGTTGGCTATTACACGCCTAATAAAATTTCCCCTCAAAAACAAAGTTGACGTGTTTGAACTTTTTATTTTTATATGACAGTGAATCCCCAAAATCAATGCCGTTCCGTTTTCGATGGGCCACCCTGTATAAAGACTTGATTACCGCTAATATCATGGATTCATTGGGGATGAACAATTGTACGAATAACACAACAAGTTATGGTGTCAGCAATATGGATCTTCACCACATAATAAACGAAGTTTAACCACGCTATTGAACCTATTGTTCCCTCACCAAAGAAAAGGTAATCGGGAGTCTTGGTTGGCTTGCGCGCAGTCCGGACTTAAACACTCTGGACTACATCCCAAACGATATTGTCTTGAGAAAAACTGAATTGAGAAGTCTATCCTAGCTATATTCGGTAATCAAGAGATCGTTTCTGAAGCTAAAAAAACTTTCCCAGAAATGCATTGAAGTAGAGGGAGTTTTTTTTTAAATATTAATTTGTTAGGTAATTTGTTATCGTTTATTTTTTGAGATTTTTTTAACTTATAAAAGTATTTAGATTATATTACGACTTCTTACTTAAATTGGCATGTAGTTTATTGAATAAAGTAAATATTAGAATTAATTGTCATGAAAAAGAATTGTTTGGGTTACTCGTAATCGATTTTCATAATATGTCACATTTAAGAATATCAAAACCGCACAAATTATGTAATAGAAAAAATCTAGGTCCATATTACAAAAAAAAAGGTTGATGATTGCACTGCAAAACCAAATTACCTAAATTAGGAAAATATTGTTACCACATTCAAGCCGGTGCAAAATTGCTTCGGCAATTTAACCGACCCTGTATGTGGGACACCCTGTACATGCAAAAACCTGCTTTATCTTCCCAAGATCCGAAATCTTGTACTTTGTGAACATTCCAACTGTGAAAAAAAAATGGCTTTATTCCATACGCTTTAACCATCCTGTAGATATATTAAAAATGGCGAATAAACTTGCCCAACAATAAGCAATACTGCTTTTATTTCTATCCACCTCACCATGGGTAACTAAATTACTAAAGCAATACTAAATACAATATTTCAATTTCAATTTCCTCACAATTAGCTCGAAACAAACAAAAAGTCTTAGAAGAGCCGACATTTTTATTGAGTCAAAAATCCTATCTTAATTAAGTTGAATTTTCTGAATTTGAAATGATGGGTATTGCTGCTCCTAGGTTTAATCCATTCACATTCACCAGAGTTTGTATTGCGGTTGATTGCGGCGTTTTGTATCCATCAATAAAAACAGGTAAGCATAAATATCAACTACATACATATATATAAAGCCAAATGGACATATCCACTGGTATCTTTACCTAGCAATTAAAATTGAGTTTATTTGATATTATGGTATCTTTGTTTTTCTATTTTCTCGGAAACAAAGTTATTTATACCTTTAAATGCCTAAACCATGGAACTCAACTCGGATTATCAAAAAAGAGCCCGTCCACAATTTAAATTGATACTATTTTTGCAATAATCAGTTCTAGAGATGTAATTTTATTCAAATTCCTGATGGATTGAACATTCATCAGAAAGAAAGATGATAATTAAAGTATAATAATGTGGGATGCGGTTGCCCTCATCCAATAATAGTCCCGGAGTCTAAGACTAATGGTGAGTCTCAAAATTTGCACTCAGCCGGAGTGTAAATGATGAACAGTGGCATAGGGTCCTTCCTTAGATAATTAAGATTATCTACCTAAGACAACATTTGACAGTCTCAACACAATCTGTCACCCAATATCTTAACAGCAAAAAATTCCAGCAAAAAATTGTATTTACAAAGCTTGTAGAATAATAAGTCATCACCTGGAAAATACTTTTGAGATTTTGCACCTCCTACCTTTTTACATAGCTACCTAATAGGTAACTTGAGAAATATTTGTTCAACAATAAAATCAAAAAAATTAGGAGGAAAGTGTCATTTACATCCACTTAACTCAACTTAACGTACGGAAAATTAATAATAAAGAAAAGTTGAAGATCATGTGATTGTGATACCTAGTTATTTACATCCACTCAAAAATTGAGAAAATCAACGTGACGTACGGAAAAGTTGGGCCAAACTTCAACTTAAGGAAATCCGTACGTTAATTTCTGCTTCTGTGCATATAATTTGAGTTGACAGTTGAGGTTATAAGAACGCATGCTTCACATAAGAAAATTAACTTCATTGTAAACACACACCTTCTAATTTTCTTACGATAATTATCGTTTTTTGTACTTTAAGTTGAGTAAAGTGAATGTAAATGACCCTTATCTTGATTCTATTATACTTTTTTCCTCTCTATTTCACTTTTTCTACGGGATATTCTCCATCAGTACTGCGAGTCTTTTCTATACGCTCCTATACATTATACATATACAACCTCTCAAAGAATACAAATTTGCAAACATTACGTAGAAAAATTCCTAATTTTACATCCACAACAAAAATCATTTATTTCTGGAAAAGGAGTCATCAGGAATATTGTTTAGAGTAATTGCCAACATACACCGAATTTTTCATAATACCTTTTAATATGTGGGTGCATTTTGGCGCACGTAGGTATAACAAAATGAAGTCGTACACATTTTTCAGTATTCACCATTATGCAATCCATTAAATTTTCTAGTGAGTAGAATTTGTTTGTTAAATACAAAACTTGGTCTTGGGTATTATTTGTTATTCTCAAACACAAGGCATCCAATAAAGTATTTGACGAAAAACTGAGCTATTTCAATATCTATTTTTTTTTTGTACTGTATAAAGTAGTTATAGGAACGAGAGGAACTACACATTTTCTCTAAAATTTAGTTGAAAAAATATTTGGCAGAAACTCAATTTTTTATCACCAGCTGTAAATTTAAATTTATTTAAACCCGAAATCCACGGAGATTTGAAGGTATTGTTACATAATATTTTCCACATAATTCCAACAGAAATAGAACATAGACTCATCGTTGAAATTCAAGTTTCACGCGTTTACGAGAAAAATTCGTCTAGAAAAAATGCCTTGAGAGTTTATATTTATTGAGTAAAGGAGATTTTCGTGAGTTGGTAAATTTTGTCCAACAATCTCTGCAGACCATAGATAAGCTATCTATGGAAATAGTTTTGCTTTCCATATTGAATTTGATAGCTGGATGGTAACTTAACTAGCATTCTTAATAAAAGTATACAATAAAAAATTATTACACATTTGGAAGTTCAGTAACCTTGCGAAGAAAAATGAAAAAATATTTTTTTTTTGGATCTTGTTTGAGAGAAGAACTCGAGAAGTTTTTTTGTGACATAGAGCAATTAAAAATATACTGCGTGTATAAAGACATATTGCTTTTTTTAAGGATCTAAACTAGTCTAAATAGTCCGCATACAGGAACTTCAAGCGGTTTGAGAATTGAGATCCGAACATCAGGAGTTCTCCGATCACCCGAACGACTTCGTTCCCTTCTGCCATGCCAAGAGAGGGTGCTGCACCAAGAAACACTTCACCTAAAACATGATCACAGATAGTGATAGAAACATAGCGCCAAATTACAATTGCAAATTCGAAAAAAAAAATCTTCAGAAAAACTGAACCAGAGTGACAGAATATTTTCAGAGTGACAGAATATTTCAGTGCTGCAGCTGCAAACTCCATTTCAAAGGCGAATTTTGGTTTTTAAAATATCATATTAATTGCACAATATTTAAAAACAAAAACGGTGTTTTGAAAGTAGCAGACAATAAAATTATTTGATTGAAAATGAAAATCATGGATCCACGTCCAATTTCGGATATTATGAAGACAGTCTAGTTTCTTTCCTAATCCTTCCTTTCCACCTTCGGTCTTTTGTTGTGAAATAAGTCGTTGGAAACCATATCCTTCTCGACATATAATGTGACCAAGACTGAGACAAGAACTCGAATAGTTTTCGATCTTCTAGTTCAGCCGTTAAAAGTACAGCAGTATGATTGACTCACGAAACCTTAAAAATTCGCCCTGGCGCTCATATTCCAAAAGCTTCAATTTTATTGATTGTTCTTGCTTTAAAAGCGTCCTCTGCTTCCACGTCGTACAGCAGAATCGAACAGAAATAACACTTCACCTTTCTTTTCTATATCTATGAGCTTGAAGTTAAGATCTTTGTTGGTCAGGTATTTCATTAACTTTGAAAAATATGTTCAAGTCTGCTCTATTTCAGTTTTAATTCCGATTTTTGGGTCACTGCACTGTCACTTGCAACACAGCTCAGCTATTTGAACTTTTCGACAGGTTGAATTCGCTCTCCATCATTAAGTTACAGATTGACCTCAGGAAAATTATTTATAGAGATGGAAGCCGTCTTTAATTTTTTACTTTTTTAATTGATGCAAATTTAGGCATGAACGTTGACTTGCCTCATAAGTAGCAATTACGAGCACTAGCATATCATCAACATTGTCGACTTAGTTGCAGTGTCGTCTGCATAATGTATATTATGTATAGGAATGCCATTAACTTTGGGGCTCTCGAAAACTGCATGGACGATAGTTTCCTCCACATACACATTGAACAACCTCAGGGACAAAATACACTTCCGCCTCGCATTTTCCCCTATTTGAAATTCCTTCTTGCTTGCAAACTTGCATTGGAACCTTGCTAACTTGCATTAAGGACAGTTCTCAACGTCCAACGAGTTCATGACGACCTAGTTTCAAGGATGTCGCAACAAAACTTTTCTGGCAATCTCTCAGTATTTCCTCTTGGGGAGACCGCATCGACCAACTTGTCTTGGCATGACCATGACGTATTTTCGATCGCCAAAACCGCGCTTCTCAAAAATTAGGTTTTCTGTTTCGTGCAAAAAAACTTCTGTACAAATTCTTCTCCTCCATAAGGCTCAAATCAGACCATGTATCAGGGCCGGATTTAAAGGGGGTAGGCAGGGCAGCTGCCGAGGACCCCCACAAAATAAGGGCCCTCACAAAAAAACAGTACATTCTAGAAAAGTGTCAGGACTTTAATCACACATCTTATTACTAAACTCTCTATTCATATTTTTAATAATTTGTATTTTGTATTATTTTGAAATAGGTAGGTATAAAAAAAAAAAATACCTAAGTATATTATTTAGTATTTAAAAGTATAGTGAAACTTCTGTTTTTTTTTTTCGAATGGTAGCATCAGGTCCGCACACAAGAGCTCTGCCCAGGGGCCTCCACAGTCCTAAATCCGGCCCTGCCATGTGGAATACTGTTCCCACACCTGGAGCGATGCTCCCAAGCATTCGTTGGTTCTATGCGATGAAGTACAAAGAAGAGCAATAAAAATTATCGATAATCCAACTCTCAATGATTCATTGCAATCTCTCGAACATAGACGAAAGGTGGCCGACTTGTTATTCTATCGCTATTACCATGGGAGATATTCTGACGATCTGGCTAGCCTCATTCCAGGAAGGAGAAGTTATTTCAGAACTACAAGAACCTCACAGGCATCCCATCCGTATGTGGTAAAGTTGGCTACCCCGAGGACCTCTAAATATAGGGCTTCTTTTCGGTGACGTACTGCCCACCTCTGGAACTCCCTGCCTCCTACTTCATACCCTGAACGATTTAACCTTAACGTCTTCAAACGAAGGGTTAATCGTCACTTAATTTCTTCCGTGCGTGGTATCTCTTAGGTAGTATAGACTTTTTCTTTTGTGAGCCCGAAACTATGTATTAGATACATACAAGCTATACTTAGCTCTCTGTTTCCCACTCTCTAGGTTATACAGGGTGGGGACTTTAACTGGAACTAATTCGTTAGAGTCTTTGTATAAAATATGTGGACAAAACGCAAAAACACGTCGATTGAGATTTTTTGCAAGCTTTCAAGTCATTTGAAAAAAAAAACACCCCTTTCAAAGGGGGACACATTTTATAGTCTATCTTCTTCTTTCAATTTGTGATTTTCATAAAAGTTTCTTTGTCAATTAAAAATTTTCTCAATCACACACTTATCACACCAAAATGAAAAATTAATTGCACAGCTGATTTTCTTGTGAAACTAGCTTCCTGAAAAGGTGCCACAACTGGTATCATCCAATTTAAAAAAAATTAATTGGGGTAAGGTTTCACTCTTTGAAATGGGTGATTTTTTGTTTTTTTTTACGTGACTGGATAGCCTCCATAAATTTTAATCGACAAGTTTTTGCGTTTTGTCCACATATTTTATCCGAAGGCTCTAGCGAATTAGTTCCAGTAAAGGTCCCCACCCTATATATCTCTACTCTGTCTTGCAACAAAGGCCTGTGTTTCAGATATAGCTCTCTCTCTCTCTCCTTCTCTTTACAATATATTTTCTATTATATTTTTCTCTCTCGTGTAACGAAATGGGCCTAAACGTGGCGCGTCTTTTAAATCACTCTCAATTTTCGTCCAAATATCAGACCGCCGCCTAAGAACTTTCACTTTGAAGCTTTCCCTCCTCATACAACTTTTAGACTTAGCGTATGAGTCGGGGTAAAGACAAAAGACCACACAAAAGTAGTCGCGCATCTGTAGTGACGTCACAAGGGTATCAACGCTTAACTATAATAGGCAATCCTCTTTGCTGATAATCCTTGGTTTGTGTGATTCGTTCGTCGGCTGGCATTGTCATTGGCTGTCTTTCTCCGTCTCTCTACGTTAG
The DNA here is from genome assembly GCA_917834065.1 of Ceutorhynchus assimilis. NCBI lineage: Eukaryota > Metazoa > Arthropoda > Insecta > Coleoptera > Curculionidae > Ceutorhynchus > Ceutorhynchus assimilis. Next base: position 72,580,543 of record OU892277.1, read on the forward strand.
ATCTTTCTTCTCTCTCATAGAACGAAATTTGCCAAAACGGGACGCTACGTGACGCGTCTTTCAAATCACTCTCCATTCTCGTCCAAATATCAGACCAGACCACCGCCAAAGAAGTTTCACTTCAAAAGAAATATTTCCTTATTTTCCAGAGCAAATCTTGAATATATTGTTGTGGCCGCTGCCACCAAATGTTGTAGTCGCTGAAAAGATGTATAGTCGTTGCTCCTGTGTTCACAGATATAGTGAAAAAAATATAAAAAAACGAGTTTACATTGATATTTTGAAAAATATTCATTAGTCTTTTTTTACAAGGAATGGAACTGCCCTATACAGGGTGTCCCAAAAAGATACCGACAAACTTTAAGGGGTAGTAGGGGACATCAAAACAAGCATTTTTGTTTATATAAACATATGTCCGCAAATGAGCCATTTGGGCTGTAGAGCAAAAAAACTGCAAGCAATGCCCTCTGGGCAACGTTTAAGTAGTGCAGCAATACACAAGTTCAATAGATGAAATAAAATAACTTGGAAAAGGACTACAATTAGTGCTTAAGGCATTATTACCTTTTATTGGAGAAAACCGCTCTGTCTAGAGTCCAGACCCATGTAATTAAATGAGTTATAAATAATATAGATCTAAATACATGGTTTAAATAAGTACATATTGTTATAGTGCACATGGCACATGGCTACAACACATTCCCCCTTAAATATAAAAACTTAAGTTATTGTTTTCCGAATGGAAATAAAAAAATAAAAATTGAATATATAATTATAATAGATATACAAAATAATAATTGCAATTGTTTTGCATGTTTTTTTTTGCAACAGTCATTACTTATTTCGAAAAGCGATAAAAATTCACTACACAAACATTTTTGATAAATATGATTTTCATGGGACACAAGAAACTGCAAATAACCACATAGTGGAATAAAATCACTGCTCTAAAGCAGGACGCGCACTGAATCGACTCGGACCGGTCGACTCGGCGAAGAGCATTCGGTAGTTTTTGATACTCATGCAATTAAATGAGACTCGAGTCGACCACGTCGAGTCGACGAGTCCGATGCCGTGCGCGGAGTCTCATTTAATTGCATGAGTATTGAAAACTACTGAATGCTCTAGGCCGAGTCGACCGGTCCGAGTCGATTCAGTGCGCGTCCTGCTTAACTCGCTGTTTTCTGAGGGTGGGGGATTCCGAGGTATAACCAGATGAAACCTATATCATCTTGTAGAGGACACTTTGGGTCATAGGAAATGGGAATGTACAACTTTTTTTAATAGGACTGAACTTTGAAATCGACCCTTAAACGTGACTGAGCTCGAATTTGAAAAACTATGTTTTTCTAAACATTACCCGCTGTATTAATTTAAGCATACAATCTAAAATTCTGATTTTTTGCACACTTTTACTTGAAATATGAGCGCTTCTAATGACAGTTCAGAAATTTCGAAAAGGCTCAAGGTTTTTTTGTTAAAAAGTTAGGAATATAGAATTATCAAAATCGTGCATCTTAAACTTCACCCTGCGGGAGCAATGTGTATTATTGAAAATTTCTATACATATATATCGAATCAAATGTAGTAAAAACATTGACGAAGTTTTTAGAAAAAAAATTACGGTGCTAACTTTAACGGTTATAGAAATATACATTTTTATCCAAGAGCCCTGGAGTGCGCTCAGCCCATCGTGAACCGCGTCGCGACGGAATTATTTGTGCATTCACCGAGAGGTGCATTTTCTGACTTTTCCAGTTTTGTGCGTTAGTATGCGAAAAACAGCTAAGTCTGATTTATTATCAAAGTTTGAACCATATTCAACAGTCGCTTCTCTTCGAACTGATGTTAAACAAGGGTGTGACTAAAAAAAGCAACTTAAGCTACTTAAATCAAGAAAAAAAATCTAAGATCTCCCGTGGAAACCGCAGTCTTTCATTCAACATACTATCCGAGAAAATTCTTCATTAAAATAAATTTTGCGGGAACTTGTGAGGTCACACCGGCTAACCGCCGAAATCATATCCTCCTGTTTGTTCAGTGGTTGAACCGTGCTCTATACTTTAAGTGGTTGCAATTTGCTTTAAGTGAGATCGTTGACTTTTGTCTTGGAAAATTTTACACATATTTTAACTGTGCCTCCGAAGCCAGTGTGACGTCACAGCCTAGGCGTTTGTCACTTTAAACCACCCTTATACTCGGAAACGGTTCATCGTAGCAAGATGCGGTTCAAATATTTGTTCTTAGATTTTTTCGCACTAAAACTTCATTTTTGGGTCACAATCCCTTCAATTCACTTATAATAGATAGCATGGTACTTATTCAAGGACTAAATGATAAAGCATTTTCAACTTAACTTTTAATGAACTCGCATGTATTTTTCTGAAGCAAATTCTTTCACTTGGTCGAAGGTATGAAGCACTAAGAATAACGGTGGTTTTCATCGGTCAAGTCTTCGGAAAGACGCAGAAGAAGTAACTTCGCAGATACGTATGGGTATGAAGTTTCTGGAAAGAGAAAAGTGATGAAGTTTCGGAATTTTTTAAAATTGTCAGAAAATGAAGAATTCCTATTGAAATTTGTAACTGGTTATATTTTGAAACATTTAGCTGACAAATAGAAGAAACTCTGATCATCGCTGGTGGTTTTGAAAACCCAGAGTTATGCTTTCCTGTCAACAAGGATGGTGTAACCGTGTAACCGAATTGAAAGATTTGAAATCGAATCATGAGACTGATGAACGACTTAATATAATCCACGTCTTATATGAATATCAGATACTTCACCAAAAAAAGTGTTGGTGAAGTCTGCAGATGCAAATGTTCTGGTATTACTTATTTACCACTATTCTGAATTTATTAAAGTAAGTTCTTTGAAAGAAACCTACCTTTTTATGGAATTAGGACAAGGGAATAAAAAACGGATCATTCCAATAAATAGTGCAGAAACTGGAAAATGAAGTTTATAAATGTTTACCAGCGTTGCATGTGTCAACAGGATGCGATACCACAAATGCAAAGGCAAAAATTGTATTTTCTTAAAATCTTGGAACCTTATATTGCCACCAAATTTGCATAGGCCCTATTCAGAAATAAGAACGAAGCCCTAAAAACCCTCGATGAATTGAGATATCAATTGACCACAAGTTCCAATAAATCCGTTTCTGAACTTCTACCCACAGATGATGCATTTTACCAGCATGTACTGAGCTAGGTGTATATATAACAAAAGGAGCTGTATTTATGCGATAAACAAAATTTCAGGTGCATATATCAACTCCGTATATGGATATCCAGTCATATACCTATTATGCCTATACTTGACCCTGTTAACTTTGGTTGGACTAGGAATAATGGAATTTTTGAGCCTGTTTTGATGACTGCTGATCCCATACCAATCGATATAAGGCAACTAATGAATGTCTTCTGCGAAGATAAATTATTATGTCAAAATAATAAATGTGTCTGCTTGAAAGAGGGTTTAACGTGCTGCAGCGATTGTTTCTGCAAAAGTTGTCAAAATAATGTTCCTGATTTATATGAGGATGACGAAGGAGAAAATATTTAAACTAACTTCATAAAAAAGGATTCAATCTCAATCAATTACTTTATGTTTATAGAATTTTTTATTTTATTTCTAGATGTAACGCTAACGCACTAACGCAGATGATTTCCAGAATGGTAGCCGCTAGCCGCTATCAGCATCAGAGCGCATTTCAAAGCTCCCGGATAAAAATTCATATTTCTATAACCGTTAAAGTTAGCGACTTAATTTTTTTTTCAAAAACTTCGTCAATGTTTTTACTACATTTGATTCGATATATATGTATAGAAATTTTCAATAATACACATTGCTCCCGCAGGGTGAAGTTTAAGATGCACGATTCTGCTAATTCTGTATTCCTAACTTTTTAACAAAAAAACCTTAAACCTTTTCGAAATTTCTGAACTGTCATTAGAAGCGCTCATGATTCAAGTATAAGTGTGCAAAAAATCAGAATTTTAGATTGTATGCTTAAATTAATAGAGCGGGTAATGTTTAGAAAAACGTAGTTTTTCAAATTCGAGCTCAGTCGCGTTTAAGGGCCGATTTCAAAGTTCAGTCCTACTGAAAAAAGTTGTACATTCCCATTTCCTATGCCCCAGAGTATCCTCTACAAGATGATATAGGTTTCATCTGGTTATACCTCCGAATCACTCAAAGTCATAATTTCATTGTGATTTTACTCCACTAACATATTACTTTGGTGCAATTGAATAAAAACACCATTATCTGAATTTCAATTTACCTAGGTATTGAATAAGTCTGCTGTTTTGATATGATAGGTTTATTGTCTTTACCTATATTGCTTCTTAATTTTATATTATTTTTATTGAATTTTCAATAATACTAGTACTACTACTATTGCGAACTTTTGGTGAACTCTTGGTGAAAAAATAATATGCCGGTAAATTGTTTTTTTCAGTCTATTAATATCTTGAAGTTGTAGTTCTGTTTTCGTTTAGTTTCTCTATTTTAAGAATAATCTGTTTCATGTTGTTGCTCTTCAGCCAAGTTTTCTTCAATTCCTTGATTTACCGGAAAGCTGTGGTTTGTATTTGAAAGCTCATTTCGCATTTGAAAACTAACTGATGGAACTCAATAATTCTCTACACTGGGAAGTTACATGATTATTTTTTTGACAAAATAAATAAAAGGTACTAATTAAAACTTGAGCTTGAGCTTTTGCATAATTTAAATGGCATATTTCGTTATATTTATTCATGAGTTGCTTCCATTTGTTGCTATATTCTTGAACTGATTCTCTAATATTTTGTCTAATATCCATTACCTGGGATAGGGATCGTTTATCTACAAACTGTTGTGATAAATCATCTTTAATTTCATCCCAACCAGCGAACCAGCCAATTATTTGTATTGTGTGACTTTCCTTTCGATTTTGTAACAAATATTAATTTTGCTAATTTATCTCTTTCTGTTTCTTCAACGGCTCCCATTAATGTATCGCAATTTTTTTTAAAAGTATTGTCCAAACCCATCAAATGGTTCAATTTGACTAAAAATATCAATTGCATGTTTCCCAGACATTATTATTAGCATTTAATATAGAAATAGAAATTTATTTATTTTTCGCAAATTTTATCAGGTAAGCAATTTTTTTTAAGGAAGCGAATGTTTCGATAATTTTCGAAGTTAAATTATTTCCAGGTCCTTTCCTTTACAACAATAAAACCATACCTTCAATACCTATCTACTTAATCAAAAACCCAGTGGTACTATACCTATTAAAAAAATAAAGAAAAGATTAGCTATGCACTAGTTCGTTTTTCTCTAGTGATCGTTTTTGTAGTTCCCTTTTCTACAGTAAGGATAAACTTTGGTAAGGATAAGTTGTCTGCTGCGTCCTGTCGCTTTTCGGCGCTTTCAGTACCCGCTCCTTCGGCGTTCCACTGGTTTTGTTGATCTTCTTGCTGCGTCTCGACGCATCTTCAAAAACACCACCGTTTTCCGTTTCCCGCTGACTGGTTTTGATGCTTCTCTGCTGCGTGTCTTCGCGTTCCCTCAGAAAAATCACCGTTCACCGTTAATCGCTGCCAGCAAATGTTGTAGTCGCCTTTGTGAATAGAAAAAAAAAAATGAGTCAGGATTATGAAAAATAGTTGTTATAGTCTTATTACAAGGAATGAAACTGCCTTATTTAAGTTCTAGGATGGGGATGTTCTATATACATCAATACTGAACCGGGGTGAAAACAAAATTACCCCAGACCAAACTTAAGGTATTTCAGAAAAAGAAAAAGACGCTCAACAGATAGCTAGAGCATAACAAGCTGTGGTAGAACCATTCTAAATTGAAATATTGAAGCTTCCTGGATATTCCTGCTTGAAGTTTTGTCGTTTCAATAATTCCACGGGAAAAAATTTAGTTTTTTTTAGTAGGATACGTTGTCCATTACAACAACGGAATTACCTATCTGAATTGTTGGGTAATAATTGCTCCAAAAATTATTTCTCGAACAGATCGGAGTAAATAAGCAACGAGAGTTCTGCCGCCATTTCACCTATTTTCCCATGTAAATCTCCATAAGAAAATCTAAGGTCCCCGATATTTTCGTTTTTGCACCCAAAAAGGGTGGGGGTAAAATTACCTCGATTTTTGTATTTTTCGAGAAGCTCCGGCGCCTCACCTAGGTGCCCCATTTAAGAGTTTTTGGGCTCACATTTTTCAAGGGCCACGTCCCTGCTGCTAGACCCGCGCAGAGGGCCCCATTTACATATGGACTCATAACCTAAAATTCGGTACTTCGTACAAGATGATAGGCGGTGCCCCATTTTTCAGCCTCGGTCAGAGTCATTGACTGCAAGGTACTTCGTACATAGACACTCGCACCTTGTGACTTGTTACCCCGTACAAGGTACCTTGTGACTTGTTGGTACAAGGAACCTAGTGCTGCACTGATGATGACGTAACTAATAATGAGAGTAGCCATCGTGGCTCTAATAAACTGCAAATATTGAAATAATTTTTCCTCAAAAACTAGAAGTCTTGTACTTTGAACCTCATTTTTGTAAAAAACAAGACACCAAACCGTAATAATCCGTTCCCTTTTCCATAGTTTCGTTGTGTCGTTTAGATTCTGCTAGTTTAGTAGGCACATTTTGTTTCAGCTATACCTATTATCAAATTATTATTTAGGCCTAAGGGTTGAAAAAGGGTGTTATTAAAAATTTCAAAAAGTACCTAAGTATATCATCACTCTTTTGGAGCGGTAGATACCGAAGCCCGTTCAACACCTATATATCTCCATAAAAGACAACTACTCCTCAGTATTCGTTAAGGCGTCGATTGGTACAGACCTCAGGGAATTAAATAAGACAAAAAAAGGGCCATCTGCGGAATGAGGCCGAAGAAGCTGAATTTTTGCAGAGACCTTCGTTTTGATGTTCTAATGAAGCACCAAAAAATTTCATATGTCCACCCTTGTGGGTCTTGAGATATCGAAGGTCAAAATCGTTATCTCGCAAAAATCTCGCTTTCAGTGCATCTGACGTGAAAAAACCCAAAACAAAACTTACGTGAAATAGTATTCTCTACAGAATTGCTTATACAATACATTATTTTCGTACGACCAACCGTTTTCGAGATATAGCGTGATAAAGCGGGAGCGCGCATTCAAAATAGGTAATACTGTATGATACTGCGGAGCTATATCTATAAATGCATTCTTCCTAATCTGTTAGTCTGGAAAATAAAACTCTCAATAATAAAATAGTTAGAAATTTTTTTATTTATAATAATAGTTATTTATGTATCAAGGGAACTATGAAGGTGTTAATAGTTGAATTCCTTTCACACCTAGGAGGAGCTCCGGAACAGCTCCGGGGCGTTACGCGCTTATTCCTTTCGTAAAGTGTTTGTTGTACCTGAAGTGCTCAAGTCCGAATCAAACCAGTTAAATGCACGAAGGCCAGCGCATCTGTTCCTTCCAAATCGGGGTCGACTAACACCGGAGCGATTAACTTTAGTGTTGTCAACTCTTGAAAGGAATACAACTATTACCTCAGGGCCAAGTTTATCCGTGCGTATTAACACCTCTGATAATTCCCGTGGTACATAGATAATTTTATTTCCTACTGAACTTTGTGTATTTTGCCTATTTTTATAAATGAATAAACCATAAATCATAATTTCTATTTTTTCTCAAAGTTTTATTTATCCAAGGTAAAAGAATCAACGGTAAAAACGGTAGTTATGAAATCCTAACTCCCGCGCAAGACCTAAGACCCAGTTTATGATTATCGTAACCAAGGTATTATTGGGCTACAATAGTTCAGTAGGATATAAAATATATAATAAAATAAATCAGTAATTACATAACATGCATAACAAAAATTATACTCTTTTCCACACCACTTTTGAAGTAGAATGCAAGGCGGGGTATTTTTGACATGGTATACCCAGTAGGCCTAATCCATGTTTTCATGCATGCCTGGAACTCGTCAACTGAGTCGCTAAACATCGAAGACTTCAGTGGCCTTGAGCTTAGAGAAGTTACAATTTCACTATTGAATGTTTCATTTTCCAGACTAACAGATTAGAAAAAATGCATTTATAGGTATAGCTCCACAGTATAATACAGTATTACCTATTTTGAATGCGCGCTCCCGCTTTATCACGCTATATCTCGAAAACGGTTGGTTGTGCGAAAAAAATGTAAATGAGCAATTTTGTAGAGAATACTATTTTACGTAAGTTTTGTTTTGAGTTTTTCGACGTCAGATGCACTGGAAGCGAGATTTTTTGCAAAAAAACAATTTTTATGACCTTTGACCTTCGATATCTCAAGACGCACAAGGGTAGGCATATGAGATTTTTTGGTGCTTCATTAGAACATCAAAACGAAGGTCTCTGCAAAAATTCAGCTTCTTCCGCCTCATTCCGCAGAGAAAGTCTAATTTCCCTGGAGTATCTGCAAAAGCTGTAAAATAGCCGTCTCTGAACCTGTGTAGCAGTCCAAAAGCTGTCTAAAAAGCTGTCTCTAGACCTGTATAGCTGTCTAAAAGCTGTCTCTAGACCTGTATAGCTGTATATACAGACCTGTATAGCTGTATATGAAACTGTCTCTAGGCTTGTATACTGTATATAGACCTGTCTCTAAACCTGTATAGCTGTACACAGACCTTTCTCTAGACCTGTAGGTATAGCTGTAATTGGAAAAAACCATTCATTATTTATTATAGGATAAAATAATACACAATATAAGAATCAGGTTCTTTTTTATTTAAGTATTTATGTTTCTTTTTTTAAGAGGTTCTAAGGCAATATTGAATATTTGAAGTAGATATCTATATTATGGATATAGGTGTATCATTTTTATAATACTTTCAATCAACAGCTGCCCATCTACCACTTCCGCCTGGAACTCCACATTGTCCCAGAAACCCCCCATAAAGGCATCGGACACGATCTCCACCGCCGTACCGCGACGTACGAGCTCCACTGGAATCTGAAAACATGCGAAAATTGAAAACTTCGACAAAAATTATTATTTCAAATACTTACTACTCTTACTAATAGGCCCGAGAGGGAATGCCACCACATCGCCCGGTAATTTTCCGCTATTTCCTCAGCGGTGTCAAGCTAAAAAGGTGTACTTTTTTAATTTAATATTTCATAGGATGATAGATAATAAACATTATTATTCATTAAACACAATTAATCCTCATGTTATCTCAAATACTTTTCATCTGCTTACCGACAGGCATCCGTGCAGCGATGCTTCGAATCCTACTATAAAAATTGTTTAAGTATGCTTTATTTATATCGATAATTGAAGACTGTTTTATACCTACTGCTTCTTGAGAATGGAAAATTCGAACTATTATTTTGAAAATTTTTATAGTTACGTTACCATTACGTTCGTTTTTATCGATAAAAAATAACTAGAGATTGTAAATTTTGTTGGATAGGTAGATGCTACCCGGAAAATTGATTGTTTTCGGATTTTTTATTCAAACAACAATTATATCCGATAATGTTCTTAAGAAGCCGCATTTCAGAAGGAACTAATAAAAATTACTCAGGTACATAAAAAACTAGACTCAATCATGGTCGAAGACTCGCTCGAATCGACCATTTTTGATTTTTTGATTTGAGAGAATGAACAAACGCACTAAACGCCGAGATTAACTTTTCCCCGATCCCACTGCAATTTGAAACCACATTGCTTGAATAATTAAAGTTACTCCTATCATTAAGGTTCAGTTTTTGAAGCATTATTGGTTCAATTTAGATTTAGGTTAGGTTTTTGTATAATTATCGGGTTAATTCTGTGCACATTTATTAGCAAATCTATAACTTTCTTTACACCTATAGCTTTCCATAGACAATTTGATTATGAATACTACAGTCTTGTAAGCCATAATTATTGGGATTGTATTGATTATAATTATTGTAATTAAATACTCTTGAAATGCCTATGAAACACCTATAAAAATGTACGGTTCCGCCTAACCGTAAGTTTATCTGTAGAATAGGAAACCAAACCTTAATGGATTTATCAATATTTATCATACTTGTGGTTTCCATATAGGATGCATTATCAACTTAGGATGTTGATGTTCCAACTGTTTTTATGAATATTGCAGCCTTGTAACGCAATTATTTAAATTAAATACACATGGAATTGGTAATAATTGCAAACCGCGGCTCAACGAATAAATCATTCTAGCATCATCTTCACCTACAAAAAAGTTGATCCGGAAACTGACATAAGTTTAAGATATGTTATAGATACCTGGTTTATAGTTTGTTTAATTTGATATTAACGGAAATTAATTGCCTTGAATTAGATAATGCAGACATCAAGGACTCACCCCGTATAGCAAACTGTCTAAACAGGTACTTCTCTAAGATGGGTGAGTGTATTGTTAATGACCTTGATAAAGGAATTAAATATCTGATACCCGGTGGTGTGCCGGTTTGTAATGAGATTACCTCACTATGTAAAATAGATACCGATCTTACCAACGATAATGTAATGAAGTAATGGAAACCATACTGGACTTAAAAAAAGATTCTGCACGAGGACACGCTGGAATAACTGTTACTGTTAAAGATCTTTTCAATATTCGGGAATCATTAGTGGAAATTTTGACAAATCTAGTTGATAATGAACAAGGGAATAGTTAATAATGTTTCACAAAGTGGTGTGTTTCCAGAAAGCTTGAAAATTAGCAAAATCATTTCTAATAAAACAGGAAACAAAAAAGCTATGTGTAACTTAAGGCCAGTATCTGTACTAAGTGTGTTTTCAAAAATATTGAAAAGCTAATAAAAAAATGAATTTTATCCCATTTGCAAGAGCAAGACTCTTTGGACGAGTACCTACCAGTATGGTTTTGAAGAGAATAGTAGTACTTTGTGTGTGCTACAGCTGACTATGTCAATTATCTTTCTAAAGCACTGGATTCTAAGATAGTGACTGTAATATATGTAGACTCGAGAAAGGCGTTTGATGTGGTTGATCCAGATAGGCTACTAAATAAGATAGAGCCTATTGGAATTGCAGGAACTATGATCGGTCTAATTAGAAGTTATTTAAAGGATAGAAAGCAGTATGTCAGGGTAAACAATACTAAAAGTCAGGTAAAAACAAATAACTTTGGTGTCCCCCAAGGCTCGGTTCTTGGACCACTGCTGTACACCCTTTATGTGCTTAATTTCAAATGTGCAAACCTTGAGGCACGTTATTTTACATTCGCGAATGAAACTGCTTTGGTTGGGGATAGTGCTAAACAACTTTGTGGGGAGATTAATGATGACCTTGAACATACTTAGAACAAGTTGCAAAAATAAAATATTTAGGACTATATAGTTGTTGATGATTAACTGAATTGGACTGATCATGTCTGTCAGCTGTGATTGATAAGATTATTCCTATGATTGCTGCAATGTTTAAATGTAGAAGTTATTTAACGCAAAGGTCTAAATCTGTGGTCAATGCCTTCTTTCTCTCCCATCTTAGGTACTTGCTACCCATATGGGGCACATGTAGTAAAACTAATTTTAAAAAAGTACAAATAATACAAAATGAAGTATTGAAGATATTGTATAGTTATGATGGACTTATCAATACGGAAACGCTATATAGGAAATTAAATATGTGTAAAATTATTGTCTTAATAGAAATTGAGCAATGTAAACTTATTTACAGAATATTAGATAAGCACCAAAAATGTAATGCTTATATGGTATTAGATTACAACTATAATACTAGAATTGTAAACGATATATACAGAATCCAAACTAGAACAAACATAGGTTTGTATAAAGCAATCACTCGCATCTAAAGTATTTAATAAATTACCAACAATAATAGAAAACATACATACGATAGGTATAAGTCTTTTCTCAATCATTTGAAGAAACATTATTTTGGGAACTTGGGGTAGAATGAATTTAGAATTTATGTTAGACTATTAGACTAAAGCTTAGCATAAACCGAGCTTAACTTAAGGAATTTATTCTCGAGGCTAGTGCTTAAAGCACAGCTGCCGGATTCTATTTTACGAGTCGAATCGAATTGTTCGTTACGACACTCGATATCGAATACGACAGCTACGGACGTACCGTGTAATGCGTATCGGAAAATGGAAGAATAGAATCGCTATTTTGACAATTCGATACGAATTTTGAGTCGGCTCGTAAAATAGAATCCGGCTGCTGATTAGGGAACCTTAAAAAAACATGTATTTATAAATTTGTAATACATCTTTTTTTTTCAAAAAAAAATAAAAAATTCTCACCGCAGCGAATTAATTGAAAAATGGATCAAGGCCCTTCCAACCAATGGATGGAACTAGTCTTGAAATACGTAGCCAATTATTTACAAATTTTTGGCGAAAGAATTAATTGAATCAGACTGCTAAATCATGAGTTATTAGAAATAATTAAAATAGTATAAGGCCCTAACGACATCGGGACTTCTAGATTTTGAGGATGAACTATTTCAATATTTCCGTTTTCCAGAGCAACGATGTTTACTTTCTTTTATTTTTCATTATGAGTTACGCCATCACTAGTACTAGATACCTTGTACGGGGTGACAAGTCACAAGGATGATGATGATGTTATTGAAAATAGTAACGATGCATGAATTGTCTGATCGTGGATCAGTACGATGTATCTTGTTACAAGTCACCAGGAGGTACGGGGTACCACATTTCAGGTTACGAGTTCTAGGTTACGTGGGCCCCAAAATTTGGGGCCTGTATTGCTTCCATACACGAAAAATGCTTAGCCGCGGGTCTAGCAGCGGAGACACCAATTATTTAGAAATTTTTGGCAAAAGAACGAATTAAATCCGCCCAATAGAAGATGAATTATTGAGGAAAATTGATTAGGGCCCTGATGGTAAATGCGCAGTAGTCAAAACTGAGTTTCTGATGGTGCCTTACTAGCTAGGCGTGCGCAAATAGCAGAAAAAGCAGCAAATTTTAAATAACACCCTTTTTCAACACAGGTCTAAATAATAATTTGATAATAGGTAAGTATAGCTGAAACAAAATGTGCTTACTAAACTTGCCGAGTCTAAACGGCACAGCGGAATTATGGAAAAGGGAGCGGATTATGACGGTTTGGTGTCTTGTTTTTTACAAAAATGGGGTTCACAGTACGGGGCTCTTGGTTTTTGGGGATAAATTATTTTTTTAATATTTGCCGTTTATCAGAACAACGATGGCTACTCTCATTATTAGTTACGTCATCATCAGTACTAGAATGGTACTAGGTACCTGGTACGGGGTAATCAGTACTAGGTACCTTGCTCGGGTTAGAGTAAAAATCAAACGAGAAGAAGCCACACGCGTTATCGTTTGTCTCACTTCAAAGAGGAGGGACCCAGAGAAAAGGAAATCTGCCTTCTTTATCAGCGATGACGTCAATGGCTTCTTCTCGTTTGATTTTTACTCTACCAAGTCATAGACTGTGAGATAGGGGCGGTTTAGTGGAGTAATTTTTTTTTGTCTGGCATTTTGAGGACTGAATGTGGCTACTAAGCTGATAAGAATTGGGTGATTTTAATGCCGGCCTCCATTACATGAAGAATTTTTTTTCTAATGATTTCAAATTTTCTAGCTTTCAAATAAAAGATTGACATTGATAAATAATTCACCCATGAAAAATATCAGATGCTTTTCAATAGCTGAAAAAATGGGGATGAGTGTCAACTTTCAAGAGAAAAGAAAAGAACCTTCCGCGTTCACTTTTTGTCTGGCAATCGAGAGAATGAAAGGTTTTGTTGTGAAAATAATGCTGAAAAATCGCCAGACGGTAATCACAGTTCGAAATCGAGTTTTCCGGCGAAACATTCTGTGGACATTTCGAACAGGAGGCAGGCATTAAAACCACTTATATTCTCATCAGCTAACTAGTCACATTCATCCCTCAAAATGCCAGACAAAAAAAAATGACTCCACTAAACAGGCCCTATCTCAGGGTCTATCACAAGGTGCGAGTGAGTATGTACGAATTACCTTGCGGTCAATGACTCTGACCAAGGCTGAAAAATGGGGCCCGTCTATCATCTTGTACGAAGTACCAAATTTTAGGTTATGAGTTTATGTAAATGGGCCCTCTGCGCGGGTCTACCAGCAGGGACGTGGCCCTCGAAAAATGTGACCCCCAAAACTCTTAAATGAGCTACGGGCCCACCTGGGTTGGGCGCCGGAGCTTCCCGAAAAATAGGGCCTCCGAGAAAAAAAAATCGACGAAACTTTACCCCCACCCTTTTTGGGTAAAAAAAGGAAAATATTGGGGCCTTAGATTTTCTTATGGAGATTTGCATGGGAAAATGGGTGAAATTACGATAGAACTATCATTGCTTATCTACTGATCGGCAGTCATGTCTTCATGGTACCATTGTATGGTACCTAATTAGCACATGATGGTTTAATATTTTTGGCGGAAAATAGAAGCGCGTTGGGAACAAACCTATTTTCATTTCCCGCATGTAAAATGATAACGCTCTTTCCTCCAGAGCGTGATGTTTGAATAACAGTTATTGGAATCATCTACCCCAAAAAAAAACAATCCTAAAAATTTGGCGCCAAATTGAACCGCTGTTTTGTATTTTGCTAGACTAGAAAACTAAATTGACGAACGCCATGGCCCCTAAATTCTAGCTGATTTACTTGTGGAATACAGTAGTTAATACATCATATAAATAGGCAAAATTTATATAATACAAAAAACATCGATATCTTAGGAGTTTTAAACTACTTAAATAAATCAAATATAAATATTTTAATAAGAATATTATTCCTTCATTAAAAATTTAAATTCAAAATGGATTTTTATTTACTTATCTGCGTAACTTTTTGTGCTTTTGTCCACTTCCAAAGAGATATCCCACACTGTGCGGCCAGAACGCGGGGCGGTATTGCATGCCGACACGTTTCAAGTTTTTTTGTCGGCGTGCGGTATCTTTGATAGAGTGCTAAAGTGCGATTTACATAGCAGCTCTTTCAATAGTACAGGGCATAAATGGTAACAATACAATTTTTGTGCGCGCTGGATAGTAGGTAGATCTCAAATTAATTTCGTTTGTCAGAATGTTTGTAATAAATTTGAGTTGAACCAGGTCCAAATAAATCATGCTGTGAAAGGGGTAGGTCAAACCTCAACTAACATAACTTCACAAGTAAATTTGACAATAAAATCCTGTTAGGATAATAATTTTTCGGTAAATATTATTTGTTTAGTTCTACCACGTATTACAGAAAAATTACCGATTGGGTCATTTAGTAAGGAAATTCTTTTGATCTGTTCTAGGATCTGGACAAGTACAATTAGGACCCAGTTTACCTATATTACAATTACAGCAAACCAAATTTGGATATGTGATAGCAGGGAGTTTTTCTATTAATAAATCAATTCTCAATAATTCTGATTAAGTTGTTTTAATTTAAATAACTTTAACCAATCTATTGATAAAATTATTGGAAATTGAGAAACTTGATAATAATAAAACTATTATGTCTGAAGCAGAGCAATATTGTGAACATTATGTTGCAGAAATAACTACAGGGACCAAATGTCAAGTAGATTAGTGGTTAGGGTACCATTCAAGAAAAATTTAAATGTATTAGCGACTCTCCTAATATGGCACTTATAGGTTAATAACAGTAATATTAATTGTTGTATCGTAAAAATGAAATACAGATAGCTCCAAAACTTTAATAGGAAAATAAAGACCCGCACGTCTGCTAATTAATAGTACAAATCCTCTAACTCTAAATAATGCTTCGAAACATGTGTGTCAGTTTGTCTCTCTTGAAACCTTCCAACTCAATCCCTTACCTAGTCTAACCTATAAACTAGGTACTGAACTGTTAACTGTCATATGATAGCTTTGACCACCCGACCTCATCAAAAAGTTCTTCTATGTTGCACAAGTCAAAGCTGCACGATATTACATACAATCCCTCAAAAATTTAAACGCACGACTGGTTTAATTGTTCTTCTAGGTCTTTCAATAAAAGCTTACAAAAATTAATTCTATCGTTGAACACTTCATCGACAATACATTCTACATGACCCTTTTTATTTGGGTTCCGATAATCTCTGCACAAACTTCTATTCCCCTCTACAAAAGTTTCTTCGCGTAGGTATCACCACTTAGAACTCCTCTAGGCGCTAACAAACCCAATCGCGTTCTAATTTTACCTGAAGGCGTCATACGTAGAATGGAGACAAATTCTGTAGGAAAATAAATATCGGTAAACTAAAGTTTCTAAAGGCTCTTTTGGTCTTTGATTTGAACAAATTTTTCGCAAACCCATTGGTAGCTTGCTGAACTGTGGAGGGGAAGTTACAAGTTTAAAACCACTATGGATTAAAAAATTACAAAAATTATCTGAACTATACTAACGTCCATTAGATCTTTCTACTACCAGCATCCATTTTACGTATTTTCGCAAACAAAGCTTTCAAAGGCTTGTGATCGCTAAAAATCTCAAATGTGCGTCCAGCTTAGTAAACTGACCGATAAACTGCTAATGCCTCTTTCATGTTCATGGAATAATTCTGTTCAGCTTAGTTTGAAACACACGTGGAATATAACAAATTGGTTTTTCAGATCTGTCTGGCATAACATGTATAACAAAACACCGCCTCTTCCATAGAAACTATGTCCAATCACTTGCATCGCAAGCTAATCGTAAAAATTTATTTGGATCATAATGCACCAAAGCTTTATCTGATACCAACTCTCGCTTTGCAAAATTGAACGCTTTTACGCATTCACCTACTTACCCATAGAGTGGTTTTAATTTGGCTTGAAAATCATTGAAAACCCTGAATTACCATATACCACACCAAGCTCTAACTTCAGTTCAGTTATGCTTTTAGGCTAATGACCTAACTTTTTGCTCATTTTTCTCTGAAATTCATGACCTAAACAGGAAGGTCTCAAAAAAATCACACTTTCTAGCATTTTAATCTGAATCCGGCCCTGTTTCACCTTCCTAAAAACTCCTTCAAATTACGCATATATTCTTCTCATCCTTTTCAGTCACAACCACATCATCCAAAAAATTTACGGTCTCCCTATAGATTTTTTTCCACAGTATTTCGTAAAACAACGCATGCGCTTCGTACCATATCGTAAACTTTTTATCTTATAAATTCCTAGTGGTGCGCTGTCGTCTAAAACTAAATGATTATAGGCATTAAGAAATTCTAATTTTGTAAAACATGACATCAATCAGTGGAAGCGCATGGTTGAAATCCTTCAAATAATTATTCACGGTGATTTTATAATTTGCTAACCGTTTCAATACAGATTCGACTTCTCCTCAAAATGCAAAAGGTATATTATAGGGTGGGGTTTGCGGAAAATTGATCCAACATTTTCCTATTTTTTCTCTACTTCTAATTCAACTTTTCCCCTTAAGTATGTCCCTAACTCGTTTTCAAATAAGCTTGTATGTTTCGACAATAAGTTGAAAGTTTATCTGATGAACTCTGAATAACGAATTCATAAGTAACAACTTCAGACATTTTCAAAGTTAAAGGACCCCGCACCCGATCCATGAGAATTTCGGAACCATACGATTTCCTTTAAATTTTACTATGTTGTAGGTATGGATAAGTACTTCACAAAAAAATAATTGTGAGAAATCTTTAAGTTAATCGGTTATCCGGTTGAAAATAAGTTGATATTTGATAAATAATGACAGAGGCGGATATGTAAACTTACTACACAATAATTTTCTTCCAGTGTCGTAGATAACAGTAGTAAAAAATGGTGAAAAATCTTCTTTGTGTTGTGGTAATTGGGAAAAGTAATTAGGTTATCACTTATCAGCCTAAAAATAAGTTCTATCTGATAAATAATGACAGATGCGAATATCTGCTTACAATACAATAATTTTCATCCAGTGTCAAGTCGAGTGCCGTGGATAACGGTAATAAAAAATTGTGAAAAATATGCTTTGTGCGGTGGTAATTGGGAAAAGTTATTAAGTTATTATCACTTATCATGTACCTATTCCAAGAGGTCGTGCCCTTACTTCGTCGGCATAATCTCGAATTTCTTTTCATTCTTCTCCGTGTATTCCAAACATCAGATCGCAAGGTAACCTGAGTTCCCTTCCAAAAACGATTTTAGCTTAACTTCCACAAAATTGTGAAAAATATGCTTTGTGAGGTTGTTAGGTCATTGGAAATTATTATTTTTGTATCTAGTGCGCGAAATGACATTTCGACATTTCGCGCACGAGTTGCAAACAATATTTTTTCTATAACTCCATTTAAAGATCGATCATTCGAAGCTAAAATTGCATTTACAATCAAAGGCAGGTGAATTTTAATTATTTTTGGTTTCCTGTCAGGTATACAGGGTGTCCCATAAGTCACGGTCCAAACTGAAATGGTTGACTCTTTGGTTTATTTTATGACTAAAATTTCTAATAAACATAGGTCTGCAAACGCTTCGTTACCAATCTACAGGCTGTTGAAATTTTAATGTGTTCATATTGAAAATGAGCAAGATTATGGCGGCAAGGGCGGGGCTTACTTCTAGATTCCTACTGAAAATGATCAAGAATATGGCGGCGGGACCTCTATTGTCGCCACTGGAGGTAGAAAAGGTATACCGAGTCACTGGTAGTTTCATCTAGCTAATTACAGAGATTGTTTTTTTAATTTTTTTCTCGATAAAGGTCGATAATTCGAAAAAACTACAAAAGAACAACATGTTTCTAAATAAGGAATAAAAATCATTAGGTTCTTTAGAATCTATCAGCGGTGCAGCGCAAAAAACCTGAGGGGCAGAAAAGGGCATATGACCCCTGAAAAAATATCACCCTATAAATTCTGGCAAACGTTTGAAATGTACAATCATTTAGCTCCATCAGCGGTGCAGCGCAAAAAACTTCAGGGGCAGAAAAGGGCATATGACCCCTGAAAAAACATCACCCTGTAAATTCTGGCAAACGTTTGAAATGTGAAATCATTTAGCTCCTATTGTGTAACCTATATTCCAAATTTCAGCTAAACCCCTCAAAAATTGCAGGAGATATAAAGAATAAACTAAAAAAATATTGAAATTTCAACACCCTGTAGATCGGTAACGAAGCGTGTGCGGACCTATCTTTATTGGAAATTTTAGTCATAAAATAAACAAAGAATCACCCCTTTAAGTTTGGACCGTGACTTATGGGTTACTCTGTATGTTACCTGACTCAGCATTTCGCACACTGGAGAATCATTTCGCGCACGGCGTCATGGGAACGTTAAAAAAATCTACCTGGAAAAAAAAGTGTCACTTCGCAAATTGTCATCAGTGTGCAAATATCATCTTTTTTTGACAGTTGTATAACAAAGTAATTAGGTCATCGGGCTGAAAAAAAAAAATCATATAACTTTCAACACATCGATCACTCTCCAGCTGCAGGACGACGATCTTGGACATCTTATTCTTAACAACATTCAACAATCTCATTGAAGGGTAATGCACTTCATGTCTTTGGTGCCTTCCTTATCCCAAATACCACAAAATGCGGGATATACATATGCACACACACACCCAGAGTTCTAGCTCCGGCTTTAAATGTGCAATAGTATGATGTAATAGGATCTGGTAGGGGACCCTCAATATTTACTTCTAAATCAATGACATTGTAAGTAATTAATGTAGTAGTATGTGTTGTTGCTTGAGTAAATCGTGAGAAAGTCGAGTCCGTATAAGTCCAGGTTCATTTTGTTGTGTTTCAAGAACAAACTGGTTAGCATTCGATCCTGCATGTAAGCTGGAACTAACGATATCTGAAATCTGTTTAT
This sequence comes from Ceutorhynchus assimilis, assembly GCA_917834065.1. Taxonomy (NCBI): domain Eukaryota; kingdom Metazoa; phylum Arthropoda; class Insecta; order Coleoptera; family Curculionidae; genus Ceutorhynchus; species Ceutorhynchus assimilis. The sequence goes on from OU892277.1 coordinate 72,600,388, forward strand.
CAATGCACACGCGTGATAAACAGATTCCACGATCTCATTAATATTTATGAAGCTGGCGTTGCAAGAGCAGAGAGAATACTTCAACTTACTAGAGACCGAATTCTCTTCAACAAAGAGTAGAGGAAGAAAATATTAATCGCAGATTTGGACAAGGTCCTTGGACTCCAATAGAAGATGCCGAATTACATTACTTTCCACATCTGACGATTCCATATCTTCGTGATATCCAGCTAACATGCTGCAGGTTCGAATGCCAAGATAAAATGCCAACCAGTTTGTTCTTGAAATACAACAAAATGAACCTGGCTTATACGGATTCGACTTTTCTCTCGATTTACTCAAGCGACAAGACATACTACATATATTACTTACAATGTCATTGACTTACCGTGCGTTCGTTATTTTGGTCTGAGTTCTCCGAGCTTGACTTTACCGTTCGTTTATTCAAAAAGTGTACTCGGTGTATCCTCATTCGCGTTCGTTTATTAAAATTTCTGGCATTTTTATACAGCGTTCAACTGCTCTGTTCGCTCGCTGGTCACGTGGTTACGGCTCCGCTCTGCACGCTCTGCTCTTCGAGCAAAATACCGAACGCAAGGTTAGAGGTAAAAATTGAGGGTCCTCTACCAGATCCTATTACATCATGCCATTGCACATGTAAAACAGGAGCTCGAACTCTGGGTGTGTGTGTGCATGTATCCCGCATTTTGTGGTATTTGGGATACGGAAGGCACCAAGGACATGAAGTGTTTTATCCTTCAAAATAGTACATTAAAATACAAGTTTCATAAGACGTCATTTTATCGCGAGTGCGATAAAATGTCTTATGTAACGAATATTGTATACTATTTTCTCTATTTTGGTTTTGTTTAAATTAAAAAAAACAAATTTTTCTTGGAAATTTTATTCTCATATTTCCTGATTTCATATGTTTAGGTTGGTAACACTACATGCCAAATATAGAATTAAGGGCGGGTATTATAAAACTGCTTTGACAGTTAACTTGAAGTTAACTTTTTGAATTACATGTAATTCCAGAAGTTAACTTTAAGTTAACTCTCAAAGTAGTTTTATATTACCCGCCCTAAGGGTGGGTATTATAAAACTGCTCTGACAATTAACTTAAAGTTAACTTTTTGAATTACATGTAATTCCAGAAGTTAACTTTAAGTTAACTTTCAAAGTAGTTTTATAATACCCGCCCTAAATCTTCTATAAAATCGTGAATGACAGTTCGATGGCCATCAGTCAGCCAGTGTTACCAACTTCCGATAAGTAAAAAAGGAGTGTCACAAAGAGCTTCTTTTCGAAACTACTTTTAGTGTCGAAAATACTTCGATATACACCAAAATAGAAAAAGATTGTTGAATGTAGTTGAGATTCCCAAGATCGTTTTCCTGTGGCTGGACAGTAAACAGTATAGCTTATTAGGATAAGGTAATATTAATATACATTTTCAAGTGATCGATGTGTTGAAAGTTATATGATTTTTTTTTTGTTTTGTAGTCCGATGATCTAATTACTTTTTCCAATGACGACCTCACAAAGCATACCTACCTACTTATTTTTCATAATTTTTGTATTACTGTTATTATCTACGGCACTGGATGAAAATTGTTGAATTGTAAGTTTAAATATCCACATATCAGATCAAACTTATTTTTAGCCTGATCACCTAATTCCTTTTTCAAATTACCATATGCACCGCACAAAGATTTTTCACAATTTTTTATGACTATTAGATATCTATGGCACTGGATGAAAATTATTGTATTGTAAGTTTATAAACTTAAACTTTATAAACTGGCGGATATTTATAAATATCTGCCTGATAAGTGATAACTTAAATACTTTTTTCAATTACCACCGAACAAAGAAGATTATTCACAAATTTTTAATATTCCAACGTACGCCACTGGACTTACATACTAAAAATTATTTTGTATACCCGCCGCCGTTACTATCCATCAAATATAGGCCTATTTTTAGCATCAAAATGCAAAAACAATGTGAAATTGTATTTTGATGGCCGTAAATTTGATATGCGACTGTAGCCTAACGGAAAGAGTCACTATATTCTAACTGACTTGTTTGTGAAGTACTTATCCATACCTACAACATTTTAAAATTTAAAGAAAATCTATGGTTCCGAAAGAGTTCTGTGTCGGGTGCGGGGTCCTTTTGCAACAATATCTCTACCTAATAGAATTTCTGATGCTTTTTCAACAACTCTTAAACTAAGTACAACGTTTTGATATACCTTGAATAGTAACAGTGAACAAAATTTTCCCGTGAGAAATAAAAATTTCTCCTGAATAAGTTTTCAAATGTACATTAGTCCCCTCCAATTAAATATGACTCAACTTTTCGTTGTAAAATTTATATGATAAACGGCTGATTCCAGCTCCCGTGTCAAGTTCTATTTGAGTTGACACTCTCTCAAGTAAAACTGGTACATAGGTATGTACAAACGGCTTCATAAACATTGACATTTTTAAAATCGTCTGAATAATTTGGATTATATGATGGTAGAGGATTTAATTCCTCCTCAACTAGGTAATTTTTTTACTTGTTTACGTTCACAAGCGGCCATAATGTGTCCTTTTTCCACATTTTTTACAAGTAAATTTTTTTTATTTATAATTGCTAAAGTTATGATTTGTTTTACCTATTACATAAGTTGCATCTCAACGCACCCTGATTTTTCACTTTTCATTCACGTTCCACTTTTCTATTATTTTTTTTTCACAGGCTCTTTTAACTTACGATTATAATAATTATTGTTTTTGTATTAAACTTCTGCATGCGATTCATTTCCATGCTGTTACGGGCCTGGTTTCTCCTAGCTACTTCTTTATCCAATGCCATTTCCAAAATAATCTTGAAAGGTTTTGTTGCTTTTTTCCACATTGTCTGTCAAGTATAGGTCCTTTCTTCATTCCTATAAATTTATTTTGAACTCTATACAATGAATTCCGACTAAAATCACACTGTGTTTCTGTGTTTTTAACTTTAACATACCAATCATTCACAGACTTAGGCCATCAAAAATATTCTTTTACGGTCTGTAGACAGTCTCTGTTCGAAATGTTCACGCAACATGGTCATTAAATTATTATAAGACTTATTATTAGGCTTATTTCGGATACATAAATGTCCAATCTTTCCTCAAAAATGTCAAAGTCATCACCTTGCTTGAGTCTTGAGAATTGCCAAACCAGGGGACACATTACCGACTTTTATTAGGTATATTGATAATTGATTGGCTGCTGGATTTGTGAGCCCTCACCATGAACTTCTGGTTTTTCTAGGTTTAAGAATACTTTTTTCGAAAAAGATTTTAAGGTAAAAAAAATTAGGATACGAATTTCAGCCGAGAATACAAACTATCACCCCTATCACCCTCGTCGCCGCATAATTGTGGTATCGTCAATGAAACACGGAGATAGTCCCAAAACTTTAATAGGAGAATAAAGAAAGACCCACGTCTGCTAATTATTAGTCCAAATAAATACTCTAACTCCAAATAATGCACAACATGTGTGTCTATCTTGAAAACTTTCGACTCAATCCTCTATTTAGTCTAACCTCTAAAACTGAACTGTTAACTTTCATGTCATAGCTTTGATCATTTGACCTTATTGAACAGTTCTTCTACGCTATGTTGCACAGGCCGAAGCTGCACGATATTACAATGATCATAAAGTGTCATGTCGTCCTCATTGCCCGAAGTTACATGCAGTCCGTTTCCGTCCCAGCCAAGAATTACAATTTACAATAGGCCTTTACGGAAACCCTGATCCGATTAACAGGTGCTCCATTTTGCCTGTAGGTGGTAGAGTTGCCAAGTCCTGGTAGAGAGTGCTGGTAGAGCCTGGTATTTTGCAGCTACGCCTACAATAATGGGTTTGTGGATTGATGCTGGACTTTAATGTACTGAGGAACATAAATAGCTTCAATGAGATGCTTGCGTAATACATTTTTTCCATAATGCATCAGTAAACACTGAAATCAAAAAAATATATATGAGGGCCATATTTTGTTTTGAGTGAAAAATTATTTACAAATGTTAGGCTAAGAAGCATGACAGAATCAAAGCCCTTCAAAATAATATATCATTTATCACTTGATGCCTCGGTTAAAGAATTTTCAGCGGATGCTTCTAAGGGGTGACAAAGGGATGATAATTTTTGTATTAAAACAGTAAAACATGTTCACTTTATCATTATATTTTTATTTTTATAACATAACTGCTAATTGAATCGAATTTTCCCGTGTCCCGTCCCCATTCGTTTCATCTTTCATGAACAGATTTTAGATAACAAAAAAAAACTTAAATAATGTGTTTAACTTAGGTGCTCAGAGCTTCACGAAATAACATACACACTATAACCTTTCAAAAAGTAAGTAGGTAGGTACCCAGATATAATTTTATGGTGCTATAAAATTAGTTAATAATTTTCATAGTTTAATATTTTGGCTCCTATCACTACACTTTTTCTTAAAACTTAGACTTGATATCGATTTAGCATATTCCAGACAAACTCCAAACCGTCCAACCGCTAAGATAAATAATATTTTTATTTCAAAAACGGTTCCATCAGCGTCGATTAGGTAGGTACCTATTTAAGTAAGTAGGTACATTAGAATTTAGAATGTTGACAATAATAATATACGTTGTCCAGCATAATTTGGCAGGAAAATTATTGAAATATAGTCGTATTAATCAGTGCCATTTCATATGTATAGGTTTACAGTTCGATGGAATTCAAGCGTAAGATGAAAAAAAGTGTCTGAGTGCGACTAAATAGAATTTGGCAGATGAGTCAATAAGATTGTATCCAACATGCAAAACGAACGTAAACTTTGGTAATAGGCAGGTACTAGTTTGTTATTAGAAAAAGTATCGCGATGGGCGCGATTTTTTAAAATCATTATCAATATTTGCGGAGTATTAATCTCTTTAATTGAGTAGTGAGAGTTCTTCCCTACGTAAGCTACATAAACCAATGCAGTTATAAACATGGCCACCGCAATTTTGACCAAGAATATGAAACGTGAATTGATAGAGGAATATGAGAAATTAGGCTTGGAAATAAATCTGACGAAAACAGAATATTGAATAACATGCAAGAAATGAAACAATACACTGAATACAAATATTTGGGAATGAAATTATTGCATAAAGGTACCCTAGACGAACAAATTAAATATCGGGGTATACAAGGACGGAAGGCAATATCCCTTCTAAATGAAGTAGTGTGGGACCAAAGATCAACAAAACAAACAAAACTAGAACACACAAAAGCACATAAGTGAGACTACTCTTCGTTGAACTTCAAAAAAGATTAACTAGTCACAAAACTAAATCATCGCTCACTCACTGTCTTACTATGGACTCGACTGCCTTTGGTTTTTCAAGTTAGAAACATGAAAATTTGAATTACAGCTGCTGAGCGTATATAAATAATGACATGGTTGAGGTTTTTTGGATTTTCACATTTTAAGAGTGGGAAGCGAGGGTTAAAAGTTTGTAAGGGAGTATCCGTTTTTCCAAGCACATGCAAAGCGGCGACCAAAGGTAGTTATACCTAAAGTTTTAACAATAATTATAAGTCTTGAAATAGGTGATACTTGAAAATTAAATAACGGTGCACATTAAGGAATTTGAGAAAATATATAAAACATGAAAACCTGATTTAATCTGAACCCTAAACTAACTTTGTTTTGGATAGCCTCTGCAATCGGGGGAGGTTTCTCCTCGCTAATGGGCTTCTGACCCTTCATGCTGAGAGATCGGGGTTCGCTCTCTGCTGCTTGAAGCCAGCAGCCTCTACTCAATTCAGGAAAGTACCTAACTCTTCGCAGCATTTGGACTCTCGCGGCGGTACTGGTGTTGGACACACACACTGAGGTTTCAGCATCCAGTGCGCGTCTTCTGTTGCTGGATCAGCGGCTCTGGCATGTCTTTCAGCTATTCAGCTGCTTCCTGATCGCTTTTGTCCATTGTCTGCATGGAGGAGTTGAGTCATGCCTCTGCAAGACTGCCGTTGGTGGGTTCTATGTTTAGGGGGGAAGGGGGCGCTGCTGTAGTAGCGGTGGTTATGGCAGCTTCCCTGGTTCTGTCGGCCCAGGAGAGTTCTTCTTTGCTAGGCTAGGTGTTTGTGCTTGTCCCCCTTCCGCACTTTGATGTCGAAGATCGTCTCGGCGGTGCCGGCAGCGCTAGGACCGGGTATAAGCAACTGGGCGTGAGAGAACAAATCTGGCGATGTTTTTCTGCCCTACGTATTGCCCTCGGCTGGGACGCATTTTCGGAATCAACCGACACATTAGTCGCTCGGAACCTGAAACGTGAAGCATAATGCCAATGAATGTATTTCTTGTTTTAATTTCTAATAAATATCAACCCAAACGTATTTTATGCAGGATATCCGAAAATATTTAGTATGTGCTATCTATATTAAGACTTTCTTTAATACTATATACAAAATACCGACTTACTCGTAATATGAAGAATTTATTATTTATTTATTAAGGCTCATTGAGTTACCGAAAAATTACTCTGGATAAAGGCACCAGTGGCGCAGCCAGGGGGGGGCCAGTGGGCCCGGGCCCTTTCCGAGGCTTCAGAGAAAAATAACCAATTAGACAAGCTCATATCATAAAAAGTTTAAAGGATAGTGGGTCTGTGTTTTTTTTTCCTATAATTTTTTCTGCAAGGCCCCCACAGACAAAATGTCTGACTGCGCCACTGAAAGGCACCAGTGATATTTTTATCGTTGTCTTCACTGCATACCCATTCAAAGTCATTAAGCTGTCGTTGGATCGATTTCATTAATTCAGCTTTAATAATTTACTTGAAAGGATAACGCACACGTAACATGGGATTTTTGGGCCCTATGGATTTTGCCCATTTTTTAATATGTTGTAGAGGATTTAATTCTCAACAACCTTTAAATGGGAAGAAGTCTTGTAAGTATATTACGGTCTTTGAGACATGAGCGTTGAAAGATGACCTTTTTGGGACTTTTTTTGTGGCGAGTATACGAATTACTGGTGTTTATCAGTCAAAATATTGACAGGTTTACATATTTTACGTCACTAACGAAACAAATGTCAACATAGGCTAAGGCCGGGACCGCACTGGCGCCAACATTGGCCCCAGTGTGGTCCCGGCCTTAGCCTATGTTGACATTAATCTGTCAGTGACGTAAAATATGTGGACCTGTCAATGTTTTGACTGATAAACACCAGTAGCACCAGTATTTCGTTTACTCTCCACACAAAGTCGCAAAAAAGTTCATCTCTCAACGCTCATATTTCAAAGACCGTAATACCTACAAGATTTCTTCCCATTTAAAGTTGTTAAGAATTAAATCCTCTACAATATATCAAAAAATGGGCAAAATCCATAGAGCCCAAAAATCCCATATTAGGTGTTCGTTATCCTTTATTTCTCACAGCGCAAAAAACTAGTCACATCAATCTGATTTACAACCAAATGATATGCTTGAAATTAGCATCCGTCTAATTATGCTGGTATTTACTTCATATGTAAATCGCTGACGCATTAGTCTAATACGTCGGGAATTTACGAGTTTGCAATTCGCAACACCCAAGCGGCTATTGTGTCGACGATTCGGATCCTGTTTCTGGCAAGTGGGCACTTCTTGTTTCCGGAAAACAAGATGATTTATTTGCGTTATCTTGATCTGAATTCGACCGCTAACTCTAAGCACAACGCTCTTGAATCCGTTGACTCCGCCCTCTTGGATGACAGAGTCTGACTTGTGAAACTACGTCCGTAGTCCGTCTGCTTTGCGAAACTCGCCTGTCCGGTTTCTGACTCTTTGGCTGAGGTCTCGACCTTAGAGTCAGCACTGGCGCTGGGCTGTGTGCGTAGCGAACGGACTTCGTCGCAGAGGTAACCCTTGTCCTTTATGTCCCCCGATCTGAATGACTACGGTAATTTTGTACACTCTTGCCCTGAGAGCGGAGACCTTCTCTAACAACTTGAGGACGTTGACTTCTGCGGCCGTGCGTAACTGTTGTGGACTGGTCCATGAAGGTATTCCTTCTAAAATCACGTTTGTAAGTAAAGTTGTTACTCTACATCGACTTCCTCAGAAAAATTTTGCAACCCCAGGTTGCTTGTTGACTGTCAGAGACACTTCCAAGGCTCGGGTCGAACGGCTTGAGAGTCCGACAGGTCAGACTCGAATCGAATACTCAAATCCAATTTATTTTTCCTTTTGACAATTTATAAATTGTATGGATATCGTCTATAAGATAAGATTTTAATTTATCTTTAAATAATAAGTCGTAATTCCTTTTTTTCGAAGTAGCAGATGACGTCGCAAAGGAAGGGGCCTCAACACCATATGGACCAGAGCCCTACTGTAGCTTAATGAAAAGCCACATCATGGAAGAACTCAACAAATGGGAGAAAGACCAACTGTCATCATATTGGAGGCACACACCGGGACTCAGACAGTCAAAAAGGTTTATTACCCTTTCAGCAAAAAGAGCTGAACAGCTCCTAAACATGAGCAGACCAGACATCAGATTCGTGGTAGGACTGCTCACAGGATACTGCCTAGTAAAATACCATTTAAGGTTGATGGGCAGAGCGGAAGAAGATCTCTGCAGATTCTGCTCAGACGCAATAGAGACCGCAGAGCACCTGCTCTGCGAATGTCCAGCCCAATTCTGCAAGAGGCTCAGATTCCTCGAGGGGGCAACACTGTCACCAGAAGAAGTGGGCCAACTGGCACCCAGGGAAATAGCTTCCTTCGGCAGAAGTCTACGCTTGCTGGAGACAACTTAAGATGTAGAGTCACGTACAAAATATCTGCAAAGGTAGCAGAACTGAGCGGCTGAAAAGCCGAAACGACTCCCCCGCAATCTACAAATCCTTCTTTTTTCGGGTATTTACTTGACGCACCTCACTATTTGTCTGAAATGTCTGTATATTTTCAAAAACAAAAACGCACACCTCAAAAATATACAGACCATACAATGTTGAAATGTTAAATTGTTTAAACATATTCCGACACGTCTCCCTTGAAGGTATTTGCATAGAATGTATGTGTGCAATGCACCTCACTATTCTTTTATGTTTAATAAATACCATTTCTGACAGTGTAAAATTAGACACACCCCATATCTAACATGCGACTCTACCTGAGCATGATAAACCATTCTCAGTTGGTCCTTAGTAAGTACAGATTTTTATGAGTTTACTAAGTAGTAAGAAGAGTTGTGTAATAACTTTATCACACAAGGTTTCTAATTTAAACCATTATCCATAAGAATTGCCAAAAATTGTTTTGTATCCGAGTTCCGAATCAAATGATTTGGTTATCAACATTAAATGTAATTCTCTGATATTAACTAGGCCTAGCACTAAAACTCATTACTTGCGTTCAAGACGCATCAAACTAAAGATAATTTTTTTCAAAAAAATTGCACAAATTGAATGCGTGTCGTTTGATCTCTGTTCCAAAGTCTCCGATGAAGCGTCTAAGATTACTACAGATTCGTCATCTGCAAATGCAGTTAAATGAACATTGAGAGAGACTACTGAGTTTATTTCATTTATGTACAATATTGAAAGAACAGGGCCCTCTGGAACCCCTATAGAAACTTCAAGCATACCTGATCAATTTTTTCTTTTGATACAAAAGTGCCATTAATACCACATTGATGCAGTTTTTGAAACAAAGCGTTATGGTTAACGCATTCGAAAGCCCTACTGAGATCACAAAATACTGACTCTCTTCATCTAGATAATTCACTTCCGCTCGTCTAGAATTTGCTGGACTGTATAATCTTTGGCTGGACTATTGCGTGGTTGAAGTCCATTTGCGAATTTCTAAGTCATTCGGCAATGCTGCAAGAGTGTGCGCAATTTTTTAGTTTGACTTTGAAACTGTGGCGTTTTTCTACCAAATTTCATGAAGCAATTATTACAGCCACTTTCAAGGATATCCCAATGGAGAATGTCAAAAAGCATCGGCTCATCAGTAGGTATCTAGTATTGGTAAAACTTTCGAAATGATAATATATAACAGAATATATTCTGTCACAATGATCACAACTGATTGCCTCATATCCGTGTCTTTCGAGACCTTCCAGTGTAATCTAGCAAGGACGTCCAGCCTTGCGCGATCAGAACGACAACCGACAGTTATTTTTTGAGTTTTCTTTCATCACTCTTGATTGCCTCTACTCTCGTGTAAACTGAGGTCTTTTATCACCTCTCCGACTACTATTATTCACCAAATTATTCAGAAAATTACACACAACAAGAAACGTCATATTATTATCATATATTTTGAATTGAGATGTTAAGTTGTGTTTTTGGTTCGAAACTGCTGCTAAATGCAGCCGCAATTCACAAACAATCGTCATGAAAAACAAAAAAGTTTAATTGAATTGCTTATTCACACCCACAATTATTGTTGGCTCGTTTTAAAAAGTAGATTATTTATATTTGATGAATCATTAGCGATGAAAGCGAGAAGTGAACTGTGAACTATTAACCAAGTTCACTTTAATTAAATTAATCGCAAATGAATCATTCAAAGTTTATTTGTATACCTATACGTTTTAATATTTGGCAGCAATATTGTATACGCAAGTTTTTTATCACTGTTATTATTATAGGTATACCGTAATGCCAAACAAGTGGCACTCGGTTGGAAAAGAAAATATATTCCTACTTTAAATTTCAGGGATAGGTTTACATAAACAGACGCCTATTTCAATGTTGAACTCTATACAAAAAAAATGAAAATTGACATCGAAACACTGATGGCAAATGTCTCATCATCATAGAATCATAGGCGTTTACTCACTAACGAGTATTACAGGACTCTTGAAATCATCATTGTCTGGACTATATGATGGTTGGACAAGCCTTTTCTGGACCAGGAACTTATTCCACGTTTCTCCATGTAGTTCGATCCATTCATCAAACTAAAACATTCTTCCGATCTGGCAGATAAACTTTGTTGCTTGACCCTTTGGACTCATGTACAAGCCCCACTTTGACGCACGGAGCACCAACGTTACGTTTATATAGGTTTTTGGGCATGCGCCAAGTTGAAGGTTTCTCCAGCAGCGAATCATAATGATTTATACCGCCCATGTATTTTTTTGTCTCACCCTATCAAAATTAGTTCCAATTGTGAAATATTTGTTATCGTTTTATCTAACCATTAGAATCTTCTCCTTCTGGTTAGACTGGTAATCAAACACTGATTTTCAACTTCCGCCACGGACTTTAGCGGTCATTTGGCTGTCGTGTTGCGTCGTATGGTGCCGCTAACACGAAGCCTCTTAAAAAAAAAGAAAATTGAACATATATAGCTGGGGTGGCGGATGGAAAGTTGTGACACATCTAAAGTGGCGATGGATGCAACGTTGTGGCACAACTGAAGTGGCGATGGGCTGGTCATATAACAAAACAAGATCTACAGAAATGACACACTGGATTTTGGTTTGACGCCCGAGGAAGACCAAGCAGAGCGTTGGCAGACCTCAGAAACGACGGCGGCCTGACATACAAAATATCCCAGAAGGGAATTAGATACAAACTGTTAAAGATAAAAGGGCTTGGAAGATTTTGGGAGAGGCTTATAAATGAAATGAAAAGATTTTCATGTATGACGTAATTTGTTTGTTTTCTCGCGTCAACGATTAAGTTCGGAAATTAGCAGCAACAGCTTAATTTATACTAATTTGTTCGATTTACATTTTTGTACAATATTATGAATTAAACTAGTGCATAAATATAGTACGAGCATAAATAAATGTAGATAATCAAGTTGATGTGTCTGCTCGTTTACACGAGACTTCTTGTTCCGAGGAATGTGTTCCGAGTAACTTAATATTTATTTGAATTTCAAAGTAAACAGACTTGACATACGTCGTAAATTATAGTGGCAGCCATTTATTTTTCGGTCAGGTGTATAGAAAGGTTATTGGAATGTAAAAGCTACAGTGCACATGGTTACATAGGTCACAAACAATAGATAAGTTTCTTTAGTTTCCAAGCTCTTTTATGCACACCTGACGAAGTGAGTAAATAACAAAAATTAATTCTTTCAAGGGTTTAATCACAAAAAAAATTTCACTGGTTATTGGGTTCTTTCCTTACTTTTCAGGTGGCACTGATGATAGCCTAACGCCGAAAGCGCTCTACACTGAATTTCATAAAGAAATTTGGTACCAAATAAAAAAACCTTAATTTCTGCTTGATGTTATATTTTGTCAGCAACACTTTATGCAACACAAGTTCCATGAAGCCAATGTAAATATAATATTATCCTAAAACAGAGCAAATTCCAGAAGAACTTTGCTGCCTGATATGGATTTTGTGGAATTAAGCTTTTTCGTGCTCTGGCCTTTTTACTTGAAGAATTTTGAGATGAGAAAATAAAGCACAGTAGATTATCATTTAAACATCGCCAGGTAATAATATAAAAAAAGTAATAGTAATTTGATATTGGTACTTATGGCTTAAAACCCAGTCTCCCAGTTTTTTTCTTAAAAACTAATATCTAAAGCTGTGATAAAATGTGTGTTAAATATCCTTTACATATTGCGTAATTATGCTTTAAAATAATATAGAAACGAAAACAACTTGTAGGTATTTTGGGGCCAAGGAATCTACTTTTTAGCATCTCAAAGCGGCAACAGAATATTATAATTAGTAATTAGAGTGGGCTTTTTTTGGAGTTAGGTGTGATTGGATATAGATTTCATTCAAAAGCCTCAATCATAATTATTGATTTTGCATGTTTATGGAGTTTTTTGAGTTAGAACATTATGATTGTATTCCACCATAATGCGTACGAATCTTGAAAACCATTTGCCTGTTTGAAGCACTTTAGGAGAAGAAACAAATTAAATAATATTATTAATTTAGGAGATATCTATTCTATCCCCCAAAAAATATATCTTAGTTCGTTCAATTTTTTGTATCATCTTTATTATAAAAATGAGCCAACATTCAAACATATTATGTACTATAAAATTGTTTGGTATTTATAAATTATTATAATAATTGAAACCATATGGGATTTCATTTTAACATAAATGTGTCTAAAAGTTTTAAAACAAAATTTAGGTCATACACATAGGTCAGTTTTCAGTCTGTGTTATTTTGAAAATTATCATTTCATTTCCAAAGTACGCATTCTCCCCGAAAAAGTACCACCTCTAAAAATTGATCGAGTCTGAATAGGACTAATAGGAGTACCTACCTATTACCTATGTCGTAAGACTCTTTTACCTACATAATCTCTAAGATAACCTTATAGTAAAATCGCATATAAAATCCTTTTTCAGTACTTTACACTATAGGTATTTCATTTATAATTATACCTATTATATTTTCATATTTATCGTTCTCTCTGATTGCTGGAAGACGCGTTGTACGTACATAGGTACGTCTATTTTTTAGGGATTGACTGCCGCTGGAATTGACAAGATTGCTTTCCCTGACAATACAACAGATCTATACATATCAACCTTAAGAAAGACATGATGAAATGTGTGATAAAATGGGTCTATTGGATGGTTTAGTGAAGTACCTACCCATTTTTTGACATACACGTATAGGATTAAAAAGCTCTAGAAGAATAACATGACTTGTCAAGAGTCGCGAACTATAGAAATTCCGCTGTCGCCATTCTTCTGAACAGAGTCAGGAAAAAATAACACAGAAGAAAAAATCGGATGTAGCCCTGCTTTAGAGACAATGCGGAGCCAAAAAATCAAAACGATGGAAACAAAGGAAACGACCAAAACGCATATTAAATATTGAGCGACTGAAAGATGAAGATACCCAAACAAACCGACGATATCGAACAGCACTGGCTAATGCTTTTAACAACAACGTATGCTGACAGCCTGCCAAGAATCACCTTGCTGGTCTTCTTGTTCGCATACCGTCACCAGACTCAACTAAAAGCATCCAGAGGAGGCAATTCACACGTTACAAATTAAAAAAGTTCTCAAGACCAACAGGGGAAAATGTCAGATCGATATTGGCAGCTCTGATACTACAGCCTTGTATAGACCTGTACGGAGACGAAATATATATCAAAGCTCGCAGTATTTCCAATCAGAAAGTCGGAGACATGCGGATGACAAACGAAAAAAACGAGAGCGTTTGACAAGAGCTAGTCTACAACAACGAGCGGCTAACGCCGACTGGCTGTGCAATCATTGTTGTCCAGGATATACTAATTTAGTCATTAAAGAAACTTATAGAAAACATAGCTGCAAAAAGAGATTATATTCGTTAGCGAATTCATTCCTATGATGATCACATTGCCGCTAGCTAAACTAAAGGTTTTTTCGAGTTCTTGTTTCAGGACTGGTCTAGAGTATAGTTCAGGGACCATCCTTAAACCGCGCAGAACTCCTGATGAGTTAGACGTGGCTGTGGCACTGTTTTGTTACCGTTTAAGATCCTGGTGAAAAGTGAATAAACTGAGCAGCTACTGATGATAGGCCATACATTTTTATTATTACCTAAGGGATATTTATTATATAAAATATAAAAGAGGTCCCTCCACAATATTTTTTTCCAAGAGAACTTCTAATTACCTTAAAATTTATCTGGAAAATTCGCCTGCGTTCTCTAGATTTGACGTCAGACGAAAACGCTACGCGATTATTAGTGACGTCACGAGGTACAAACGCGTCAACCACTGACATTTTATATTGCTTCCTGTCCTGTTTATAAACGAAATAACAAACAAAAGTGAGGTTAGGCAAATATTTCTTTTATATCTTTATTTCTTAGCTAACCCAAGAGTAAATCTGTAGGTACATAATTTAATTTAACTTTTGAAATTTAAATACTTACTTCAGAAAGGTAAATATGGCTTTTTAATGAAATATCTTCAGACCGGCGTCTCATGGCTGTTAGCCAGATCTTTAGTTGCTATTCTTTAATAGGTAATTTGCTTACAGTACAGGGATTGGTTATAAATTGCCCACCCACATGACTTGTTTATTTTTATAGTAAGAAAAAACGTTCAATATGAAAGTGTTTTTATCTAATACTCGTTTAATTTATACGGAGTCTCAATAGTCTTATGGCTGTTAGCCAGATCATTTCTGGTTATATATTCTTTGATAGGTAGGTAGCTTAATAGAATGTTTTTTTTCAGGAATGGAAATTGTTTTCACTCCGAAAACCTGGTACCATAAAATGACGATAAATCAATTTTAGATCAAAAATTTCCAAGAAACTTTTTCATTTCATACGTTTTGGAGCATCAAAACAAAATATGACAATAATAGAGAGATATCGGTAACCCAAATAGCATTATGCCGTATTAGCGCAAGACGTTATTTTGACATTAAACGTATGCGCGATTCGATTTTTAACACTACGTAATGAAATAATGTTACCGAATAACGTAATTTACCCAACATTTACGTTAAGCGCTATTTTGAATAACGCCTAAAAAATGCTCAGCAGGTTTTTGACAACGAACTGGTTGAATATTATAGGTTAAACTTATGCTCAAAAAATAATAAAAAAGCATTGAAAATTCAAATTCTGTGACCCCATGTGACCCTGACCAAAAATAACAGAATCAACATTGACAAATCAGAACAAGGTACAAGTTAGGTTAAGATTATAAAATAACGGACGCGAATAGACAAATTTTACGTAAAACTGTTTTCCGATAACTGTAATTTAAAAGTATGATACCGCTTTACGTAAAAAAATAACTCCTGACGTTATTACCGTCCATACGCGCTATCTGGTTCACCGATATCTCTCTATAATACCTCGGAATGTCACCGTCGCGTAAGCTTAGTTTTTGGCGGGATTTTGGTCAGTTTGACATTTGCCGTTAATATACATGTTTTAAAGAAAAGTTGGGAGATACTTTTTAAGTCTAACTGATCATTTTAAAAAGTTTCAACCGTTTCCTTGGTAGGTTTTTACTTAGGAAGGACTTTGCTATAATATTATTTTAATCCAGCCAGCTTTTATATGGTTGTTTTTTTTTTAAATTTAAAAACGTTTTTTAGTAATTTATTTTTTGATCCTGATGAGTTAATGAGCGTCTTTAGAAATTCACCATTTGTCTTCTTGATATTTCATACTTAAAGTCATCACGATTAGTCTGTGCCTCTCTATTTGTATTAAGCTGATGTTTTTTGAGATCCTATTTTGGATAGGTTTAATCCTAATTTAGATCTTAACGACGATAATATTTATTCTAACTGGAGCCTCGCGGTTACTTGAAATTTCCCAAAAAATATCCTATTTTTGGCGTTCACATGATTAACCTAACCATCAGTGTTTTTTTTATTGATCAATTGAAATAAGATTTATAATTATTTAAATTTGTTTAGGTTTGAATAGGTTAACTTTGAATCGCCACAAGTCAAATTTCTATAACTTTTTTCAGAAAATAAAAAATAACGGTGTTTTACACTGTTTTTTTAAAAATTTATATGTTACTTTTACAAAAACTTTTTTGCTGACGTACAGATTTTTGTTCGAAAAGGCTCTTGACTTTCGAATAATATCAAAAATTTGTATTACGATAAAATAAACGGTTTTCGAACGCGTTTTAAAATTCGCTGGAACTCAATGAATATCGGCTGACAGGGACAACGAACTGATACTAGAACAGGCTCCTTGCAGATATTTTTTTATTTGAATTAAATCAAATTTGTTTATGTTTAAAATTTGAAGAAATTGTTTGTGAACAAATTATTTGAAGTTTATTGAATCCATCCGAGGATAAACTGGATATCAAGCAGGGTTCAGGCAAATAAGTGAAGTTGCTCTTGAGAACGGGAGAAGTGAATTTTGGTGCTATAGTGGAGTAAAATCACAATGAAATTATGACTTTGAGTGATTCCGAGGTATAACCAGATGAAACCTATATCATCTTGTAGAGGACACTCTGGGGCATAGGGAATGGGAATGTACAACTTTTTTTTGTAGGACTGAACTTTGAAATCGGCCCTTAAACGTGACTGAGCTCGAATTTGAAAAACTACGTTTTGCTAAACATTACCCGCTGTATTAATTTAAGCATACAATCTAAAATTCTGATTTTTTGCACACTTATAGTTGAAACATGAGCGCTTTTGTTAAAAAGTTAGGAATATAGAATTATCAAAATCGTGCATCTAAAACTTCACCCTGCGGCGAGCTATGTGAATTATTGAAAATTTCTATACATATATATCGAATCAAATGTAGTAAAAACATTGACGAAGTTTTTGAAAAAGAAATTAAGTCGCTAACTTTAACGGTTATAGAAATATGAATTTTTATCCGGGAGCTTTGAAATCCGCTCTGATGCTGATAGCGGCTAGCGGCTGCCATTCTGGAAATCATCTGCGTTAGTGCGTTAGCGTTACATCTAGAAATAAAATAAAAAATCTATAAGCATAAAGTAATTGATTGAATCCTTTTTTATGAAGTTAGTTTAAATATTTTCTCCTTCGTCATCCTCATATAAATCTGACAACTTTTGCAGGAACAATCGTTGCAGCATGTTAAACCCTCTTTCAAGCAGACACATTTATTATTTTAACATAATCTATCTTCACAGAAGACATTCATTAGTTGCCTTATATCCATTGGTATGGGATCAGCAGTCATCAAAACAGGCTCAAAAATTCCATTATTCCTAGTCCAACCAAAGTTAACAGGGTCAAGTATAGGCATAATAGGTATATGACTGAATATCCATATACGCAGTTGATATATGCACCTGAAATTTTGTTTATCGCATAAATACAGCTTCTTTTGTTATATATACACCTAGCTCAGTACATGCTGGTGAAATACATCATCTGTGGGTAGAAGTTCAGAAGCGGGTTTATTGGAAGTTGTGGTCAATTGATATCTCAATTCATCGAGGGTTTTTAGGGCCTCGTTCTTATTTCTGAATAGGGCCAATGCAAATTTGGTGGCAATATAAGGTTCCAAGATTTTTAGAAAATACATTTTTTGCCTTTGCATTTGTGGTATCGCATCCTGTTGACACATGCAACGCTGGTAAACATTTATAAACTTCATTTTCCTATTTATTGGAATTATTCGTTTTTTATTCCCTTGTCCTAATTCCATAAAAAGGTAGGTTTCTTCCATAGAACTTACTTCAATAAATTCAGAATAGTGGTAAATGAGTAATACCAGAACATTTGCATCTGCAGACTTCACCAACACTTTTTTTTGGTGAAGTATCTGATATTCATATAAGACGTGGATTATAAGTCGTGCATCAGTCTCATCATGATTCGATTTCAAATCTTTCAATTCGGTTACACGGTTACGGTTACACCATCCTTGTAGACAGAAAAGCATAACTCTGGGTTTTCAAAACCACCAGCGATGATCAGAGTTTCTTCTATTTGTGAGCCAAATGTTCCAAAATATAACCAGTTACAAATTTCAATAGGGATTCTTAATTTTCTGACAATTTTAAAAAATTCCGAAACTTCATCACTTTTCTCTTTCCAGAAACTTCATACGCATACGTATCTGCGAAGTTACTTCTTCTGCGTCTTTCCAAAGACTTGACCGATTCCTCTAATAAAAACCACCGTTATCCTCAGTGCTTCATACCTTCGACCAAGTGAAAGAATTTGCTTCAGAAAAATACATGCGAGTTCATTAAAAGTTAAGTTGAAAATGCTTTATCATTTAGTCCTTGAATAAGTACCATGCCATCTATTATAAGTGAATTGAAGGGGGTGTGACCCAAAAATGAAGTTTTAGTGCGAAAAAATCTAAGAACAAATATTTGAACCGCATCTTGCTATACGATGAACCGTTTTCGAGTATAAGGATGGTTTAAAGTGACAAACGCCTAAGCTGTGACGTCACACTGGCTTCGGAGGCACAGTTAAAATATGTGTAAAATTTTCCAAGACAAAAGTCAACGATCTCACTTAAAGCAAATTGCAACCACTTTAAGTATAGGGCACGGTTCAACCACTGAACAAACAGAAGGCTATGATTTCGGCGGTTAGCCGTTGTAACGTCACAAGTTCCCGCAAAATTTATTTTCATGAAGAATTTTCTCGGATAGTATGTTGAATGAAAGACTGCGGTTTCCACGGGAGATCTTAGATTTTTTTTCTTGATTTAAGTAGCTTAAGTTGCTTTTTTTAGTCACACCCTTGTTTAACATCAGTTCGAAGAGAAGCGACTGTTGAATATGGTTCAAACTTTGATAATAAATCAGACTTAGCTGTTTTTCGCATACGAACGCACAAAACCGGAAAAGTCAGAAAATGCACCTCTCGGTGAATGCACGAATAATTCCGTCGCGACGCGGTTCACGATGGGCTGAGCGCACTCCAGGGCTCTTGAATAAAAATTTATATTTCTATAACCGTTAAAGTTAGCACCTTAATTTTTTTTCTAAAAACTTCGTCAATGTTTTTACTACATTTGATTCGATATATATGTATAGAAATTTTCAATAATACACATTGCTCGCCGCAGGGTGAAGTTTAAGGTGCACGATTTGGATAATTCTATATTCCTAACTTTTTAACAAGAAAACCTTGAGGCTTTTCAAAATTTCTGAACTGTCATTAGAAGCGCTCATGTTTCAAGTATAGGTGTGCAAAAAATCAGAATTTTAGATTGTATGCTTAAATTAATACAGCGAGTAATGTTTAGAAAAACATAGTTTTTCAAATTCGAGCTCAGTCACGTTTAAGGGCCGATTTCAAAGTTCAGTCCTATTAAAAAAAGTTGTTTTTCCATTTCCTATGCCCCAAAGTGTCCTCTACAAGATGATATAGGTTTCATCTGGTTATACCTCGGAATCACCCACCCTCAGAAAACATCGAATTAGAGCAGTGATTTTATTCCACTACTACCCTTTTGGATTTTAATCGTGCGTCGTGTATTCGAATCAATTTATTGACAAAAATTAATGAAGACGCTCTCAAGAACTGTTATTAAAGGTAATAACTTAAAACATTTTATTATTTATTTACATGAGAACTTTAGATATTTTTCAGGAAACGATATAGATACTCCGGCTAACCGATAACTCAACAAGAAATACCCGAACAATAAATATTCCAAAAGAAAATACCTACTACAGCCACAATAATTAATAATACACCATATATTGCAAATATTATGTGACTAAGGACCGGCTCATTCATCTCCAGATAATTTTGCTGGTAACTATCTGCAAGATAAATTCACCGTTCTATAATTCTATTGGTCGGCGGCTAACTGGCCGATCAATGGGATTACCCATTGCGTTTTATCCGTCAGATTGCATACCTGACAGTTTATTAGAAGGTGAATAAATCGGCCCTGAAAATAATAATATTATCCAAGGAATAATTTTTATCTCAAATATTTGTCGGATAACACGCCGCCCGGTTAGTGTTTTCCGGAATTTGAATGGTTTTGTACCCAGACTACTGCTTAATTTGTAAATTGTAGTCAGTTCAAATAAGATAATTGCTGTATTGAGCTAATAGCGATGAGTGATTATGTAAAGTCAATTAGGTCAATCAAAGTTGTTGTTGCATGGTGAGAGAGTTTTTTTCGACTGGCGGAATATGTGACAATTTGGTGTCAGAATGGATAACACAAAGAGCCGATTTATTCATCTTTTGATAAACTATTAGGTATGGAATCTGACGGATAAAAACGCAATCTGCGATCCCATTTGTCAGCCAGTTATTCGCAGACCAATAGAATTATAGAACGGTAAATTTATCTTGCAGATAGTTACCAGAAAGTTTATCTGGAGATGAATAAACCGGGCCTAAGTGAACTTTCACTGAACTGAAATAGTGACTTTATTTCTGGATTTTACAACAAAAAACAAGTTCACAAAAGGATTTCTCGAAAGTTCCAGAACATTTTATAATGTTCTATTTGAAAATTAGACAAGGTTTGGGAAATTTTAGAAATCAAGTTTCAGGAAACACAGAGTATTCTGTGATAAATACACGACAGCAAACAGTTGGAATGGAGCAAGTTGAACAAATTTAGCAAGAAACAAAAAAAAAGGAATCTTGAGAATAGAAAAAAAAGAATTAGATGATTGTCATTTTTGCAGCAACAGAAATATTGGAGATCAAAAGAAAAACAAGGAGAAGATGCCCAAAGTCAGAGAGGAAGGCACGAAAGGAAGCCCGAAGGCAGAAAAAAAAACAGAAGAATAGCCCTTTTACAACAACGAAAAGATCGAGAGAAAAACAAGAATAACAGTACCGGCTTGCAGCACCTAATGACAATTGAAGATCAAAGATGATAAGAAAATTTTACCGGGAATGGATTTAAACCATAATCTCTGAGAAACCCTGGAAAATCCTGGAAAAGTAAAACAATGAATTCCAAATAGGCCATGGAAGAAGTTAGGACTGTTCTTCAGGAAGTTAGAACTGTTCATCAGAAAGTTGGGAAGGTTTGTCTAAAATTGACTTTTCGTCAAAAAATAGACAGTGTTCAGGAGAAAATTGTAAAGTTGGAATGTGACTTCAGATTAGAAGCTATCTCAGCTTCGCCTGCAACCATTATCAGTTGAACTCCCACCACTATTAGAGACTTTGCCGCTAGCTTTCCAACAAAACTGCTTGTTGATTCATTCGAACGTCAATAAGTGTACTGGAAGAGCATTGTCAGTAAAGTTTCGCATTTCACACAGCACACTGAAGAACCAAACTAAGTCATTCTTCTAGGCCAGTGAGAGGTTGACAGGCGAACGACTTCATTCCGAGATTTCAAAAAAACAATGGAACTGAACCCAACGGGCGAAATGAATGTAAAAATTGGTGTTACAGTCTTGTCAAAATTTTGAAAATTTAAAGTATATTGCAACTGCTAAAAAAAATCGGTTTGCTAATGGATGTGGACTTGAGGTTAACAGATCATGTAGGCAGATACATCGAGAAGGCCACTGAAAAATGGGAAGTCATATTTCGTCAACGTAATGTACTAAGAAAAAAACTTCATGTGATAGGTAGCCAGGTTCTGTCTTAGTTTACTTTCTATGATGTTATGTAATAGGGGTAATAGTAACTGTATTCTGGAAAGGGATACGAAGCACATCTAGAATCGAATGAAAAATTTGCTTACAGTGGGTACCTACCTACAGGGTTATTGCTTACCCACATGACTCGTTAATTTTTGTAGTTAAAAAAAAGTTCAATACAAAAGTTGATTTTTTTAATGCAGGCTTTTATCCAATACTCATATTTAACACATTCAATGACACCTGATTTTGTTGACATATTTTGAACGGACAATAGCGGCATTTGCCGGCAAGGTCATAATGCGAATGCGGGCGCTGACGTTATATGACGCATTTCCTTTTTTTGTTCCTGACGGAGCTAGCGTTGTATGCCGTCGATTTAGCGTATATTTGGTGTTAGGGTGCCGTATTGGAGACCCGAAAATATATATTTAGAATCGATAGTATAATTAACGTCCCCGGAACTACCCGAGACACAGGTTAACACATGCAGCATATCAAGGTATCTTCCTGAGCGCACACCCATATTTTTGGTGCCGTTTTAGACATAGTGACTATGATGACGGCAAATGCTGCGGGTGTCATTGAATGTGTTAATTTACACGGGGTTACAAGTTTCAAATTTTGAAGGAAACACCTTGTATAATTATATTTTTTGTTCAATGTTACAGAACATCAGTAAATGATAGATCGTTGTGTGATGGCATACATTTTATTGTACAGCAGAGGCCCATCTGATCAGATGTGTGTACCTCTTCGAATTCTTTAAAGTAAGTGAAGAAGCCCATAAAAATCGACCTTATTTTATGTCTCTTGCCCGGCCGTTTCCACTAGTGTATCTAATCAGCTAGGTGATACTCAGTTCACCACTGCTTATTTTCAACTTCTGAATAAATAGTATAGGTGTGTAGTACGTAAAATACTTTTTTCCGCATCAATCTACCTAGTGATTATATAATTTTTTTCTCATCGTTCGGTGATATCACTACACCGAGCTCGACACCCTGGAGTGAGATTGAATAACCATTGAATTGTGAAAACCTTTTTGGCTATTAGAGGTTCACTATTTTCACGACTTAGAGTGCAGATGAGTTAAATACGTGTTGTGACGATAAACTGAGTTTTTCCCCAACCCTTAAGAAAGTTGACATTTTTAGACTATTTTCAGGTGCAAAAACTAACAATTCTCGTAGGGTCAGTTTCTCAATAGCAGGTCACCTCCGGGTTGATTTTAACTTGGTAAACGTGTCGATCAGTTGCAATGTTTACCCGGGATTTATGCTCAACCTGAGGGTGATTGAGAAACCGGCCCGTACCAGTCAAAAATATGCTCGTTGCTTTCTACTTTTAATCCGGCAGATTAAAAGTAAATTATTTATTAACCTAATTTGTCTTGGTTGGGGAAAGAAATAGTAAATTTCATGCGGAGCAGAAGCTCATTTTTTCCTCGCAATTTTGCATTCGCTCGTAAAAAAATGATGCACTTTTAATCCTCATAATATAAATATAATAAACTATTCTGAAGTTTAGGTGTTTTTAGTAGGTAATTATTCAACCAGAAGATAACCTATATACATTTTACATTACGTGAAATGGGATGTTTTAAAACTACTTGTATTTACACTATATTATATTGTACTATTTAGACGCCTATATTGTTGCCAATTTGTTAGTATATTAGTCTCTGTACACACAGCCACACTCAAGGCGTCGAATAGCTTTAATCAGCGGCGGACCTAAATATGTTAGTATGAATGTAATACATTCTATTCCAAAATATGATTTAAACAAGGACGAGAGCACATAAACGTAGATAAGTAGGATACATTTTCACTTTATTATTCTTATTTATTTAATAATCTTAATTACGTGATCATTCTATATTATTAATATAAAATGGGCATAGATATTTTTTGGTTCAACATATTTGAAGAATTTCAAATTGAAGAAGTAGTCCATCTCTCAAAGTGGAGTTGAAATTTAATTCACAAGAAAACAAAACCCGGAAAATCCTGGAAGGGCAAGATAATAAATTTAGGAATGCTGTAGAAGAAAAATGTAATGTTCCTCACGAACTTGGAACTATGTTCATCAGGAAGCTGGAACTGTTCGTCAGAGAGTTGTAATTGTTCGTAAGAAAGTTGGAGCTTTTCGCCAAGAAATGGATAGGGGAACCCGGGGCAGAACGGCATACCTAAGCTTTAAGAGGCCTTTTCTTCAAGGGATTTTGAAATTTCGAAACCAACTTAGGACATGCCCTTCTTCATTGTTTAAATAACATCCAAGAAAAGTTTGAGACGAATATTATCAGAAAAAAAAATTGTTTTTGAAGCTCAAAAAAAAATTGACAAAATGACCATTCTGCCCCGACTATGGGGCAGAATGGCCCTATCTTGGGGCGGAATGGTCTTTATGGTAAAATAATGAAGTAACCGTATTTTTGGGAACAAATAGAACACTCAAATATTAAATACACAATTTAATAGAAATTTTAAACTTATTGCCAGATTTTGCAGACAAGCACAGTCTCATCGTCATCGCTATCAATACCCGCGCAAGTATTATGAGACCATTTTTTGCAGATTGAGCATGATATCTAACCTTCTATAGATTTTGAGTAAAAGTCTCCACAGTAGAGGCATTGGGCATCATCACTTTCACTTTCGCTGGAAGAATTGTTTCGACGTTTACAGGAATCCTTGTGTTTTGTTTTTTTTATTTATTATTCTTTTGCATAATCTTCGAGCGAATAACTTTTTTATTTTTGGGTTTTTTATTTATTGCCAATTTATATTCTGCTATTGATTCATCTGGACTGCATTCTATTAAAGACGATATGCGTGAATCTCTTCTTATAATTGAAAAAAATTATATGACTGCTTGCTAATCTTATGCGGGGCAGAATGGGTACCCTAAACTATTCCTCCCCATAATTTAATGCGGGGCAGAATGGTACCCTATAGACCATTCCGCCCCGATCCGTTCTGCCCCGAATTTGGTTTTAAAATATTTTCAAAAAAATAAAACAATATCAATGAGGAAAAATATCAACACTACCACCACTAATGCTTGACATCATGTACTGCGTGAAAAATATAATAACAATGACTTATTATTTGTGTACAGTACTTACTTTGTCATTAAATTTCGCAAAAAATTATAAAATGTATTCACAAATATGGACATGTATGAATTCCGTTAGACTAAAGTTGTTTTCGCACTGGCATTTATCAAAACATAATAGAGTATAGTCTAGGGTATGGTTATAAGGCGATTTCGATTTACTATTTTGGTTGCGGCTGGTGTTAGGATGCCTATTCCGTTGTGCCCCGGTAGCATTTTTGTATCGAGCGCCCAGTATACCGCATTCGGGTAACGTCGTATTAACCGAGGCCTGTCTCATAACGAGCGTCTGATTTCCCGATCGATTGTCAAGCTACCGTACGCTTGATACTAGTCTTCTGCGAAATTATGGATCGGCGTCCAACAATTCAGTGTTTTTTTTTTTTAATTGTTTATCATTTATTATGCACTGGCCAGAAAATTATATGTACCACATTGTCGATTCCAGCGAAATACGAACTAATTTCAAGACTAAGCAGGAAGTCGAGGTAAGGGAATAAGTAAGAGCAAAATTATGTTTTATCTACATAACCTTACCATGAATAGAATACCATGGCGAGATAGAATAGGCCACTTTCACGTTTTTTCGAAAACATTTTTGAATTATTGTGTTAGCCATTCTTCCAATGACATTATCATCTGTATACTTTTTTCTCCAAAAAAAACGCCTATTTTTTGAAATATGTTAGAACGATTTAAAGATCGAATTTTTAAAGCAGGTAAAAATTAACAAGATTTTTGCTGTTTACTTAGGGATTTGTATACCTGCAATCGTTATTTGACAAATGCGGAGATTAGATTCAGGCAGATGTAAATAATTATTTATGATGCTATCTCTAAGTAACAAAACTAACCAAAACTAACCCAAATTGGAGCTGAGCGAAAGGTTAAGGTAAGGACAGCCTTAGGGTTAGTTTGGGATAGTTTGTTAGAGACAGCATCAAATAACTAGGCAAATAGCAAAATCTTATTAATCTTTAAGTTTTTTGCTACTTTCCATTCCACTTAGTGAACTAGTAGAATTAAAATTGCTTTACGATTTGACTACCAGAACCAAAATTAAACTAATACATATTATCAAGTAGCTTGATGGTGAGGAGCCAGGAAAACTCAAAAAGATATTCGAGAATGTAGGCGCGAGTCGCGAGTATCGAGCATACGGTAGTCCGAGTGATTTTCGTACTACCGTGCGCTTGATACGTGCCGAGGTCGGGTACCCCGAATGCGGGTTGCTGGACGCTCGATACAAAAATGCGGTCGGGTACCCCGAATGCGGGTTGCTGGACGCTCGATACAAAAATGCGCCCCGGTATGCCATTCTGCCCCGGGTTCCCCTAGTGATAGAATAATATCAAAAAGTTGGAATGTGGCTTGAGATCAGGAAATGTCCCACCTCCGTCTACAAGCAGTATTAAAGTTAAGCCACCATTATAAGACGGTCAGACATCATGGGCGATGTATAGGCGGCAGTTCGCGGGACTGTTGCAATGGCTAAAGGCCCATTTATAAACTTGACGTTACGATTCCGTTACCGTTTGCGCCTGCCGTTGTGATCATAAAAATATAGGATTCCATAAGATCGTTTATATTCGCCGTCGGCCTCACCGTCCGCCGTTAGCTCTGCCGTTTCATTCCGTTAGACATAAACCAATTTTATCTTTTTGCGTCGCCGACGCCTGTAGCTAGTCATGCTACAGTTTGAGAGAGCCAATCAAAACGGATTTTCACCAGTCATGTGATGTTTACCACAAATGTCATCCTGCTGAGGTGGGAGAGGGGAGGGGTTATTTTGATTTTTCGAATTTGAAATTTTGTTTGGGTTCATGTTACCTATTATTAAATCAGGAAATCACCACCAAATCGTCTAAAATCGTTCAAATCACTAATAAAATGACAAAATGAGGGCACACGCACAACAAAGGTTATGTTTATTATTTACTTTTTGAGAACGGCAAACGGCAAGTTTATAAATGGTCCAATTTTTGTGGCATCGGACGGCGGGGCTAACGGCGAGCCCCTCTGTAGGCGCAAACGGTAACGGAATCGTAACGTCAAGTTTATAAATGGGCCTTAATGGTTGGAGCTCTGATGACATGGCTGAAGGCTCCCAGATAACACAAAAGTATAGGAGAAGTGCTCTAATTGTAATGCATTTTGACACTAGAATGCCCGACAAGTACTAGCAAAAACCACTCACCCGCTTTCGAAATTACCACCCGGTCGTTTTAAAATCGGCACTACTTTAAAAGAAAGCCCTGGCGTATTAAAACAGAAGTTCTTGTAAAGTACTGTAAAAATGCCCTAAAATAGTGCTTTGACAGTGCTAAAAAAGAGCAGTGGTAATGCCTTTCATAGTTATACTTGGTTTACTCAGGAGAAAAGCACTTTTCAAGTACTGTATAGATGTGCATTCCAGGTGATTCATAAATGTGGATTTAAAGTAGGTACTGAATAAATGTGCATTTAAAGTGCTGCAAAATTAATATAATATATTTTTTTTAATAATATAATATAATTTTTCAGTTTTCTGTCGCTCATAAGCCCGTTCTTTTCTGTCCAAATCTGATTTTCTTTTCAAAGTTGCTTGTGCTTGGTGCCCAACATTTTGTGATGGACCACTTGGATCAGGATAATCCATATCCTATAACGTTCTTCGTTTTCCTATATAAAACTATATTATATGTTTAAAAATTTGCTGCTTTGAAAGATCATCCCGTTTGATCGCCGCTAACCAGACTAGTCGTCTTCTTCTTGATAATTCACTCAAATGGGGAAAATATACTGAATATACTGGTCCGGAACAACGGAAAATATACTGAGTTGTTCACACTTGGGACCCTGTAGAAAGATGTCCCTTTCTCGGCAACTTCCACATCCCACAACCAGACACTTATTCGGCATTTTACACACTAGGTATTTTTCTGCTCAACTCAATAGGTTATTTAACAGTTGTAGTCTACAAATAACTTTTTAAATAATGAAACTTGTGAGCAAAATAACTAAAATACGCAAGTGAAGCCATCGAAGACGGATGCCACAAGGGGGAATGTTGTTCGTGTTGAAATCAATTTCCGCTATTTAACGTAATGAGTGCGACAAAAACAGGCATCCCCTCCGCAGCAGCGGCACTAGGCTTCACGTTCATCAATATTTGTCCGCATTCCAGTTTTTGCTTATAAATAGTTCATTGATCTGACCACAGTCTTATTCCGATCTGAGACCTATTTCATTAATACCTACCTGTCTAAAATTTTAGAAAAGCATATTCAACCGCAAATATATGATTTTTTTATTTTGAACAGCCTAATTCTACAAACACAATCAGGCTTTCGAAAAGGCCATAGCAGGACTTCCGTTCTTGCCAAACTTACAGACGAAATATTTACTGCTCTGGACGAAGGTTTATCTACTGCAGTGATAATGCTAGATTTTTCCAAAGCATTTGACACCCTTGATTTTAATCTTCTTTGTGCCAAACTGAGTTATTATGGATCTAATGATGTGACCGTCAACTTTTTCAAGAACTCTCTGGAGAACCATGAACAGCAGGTGGTTATTCCGGAATGCGATCCTTCTGGGTTGGAAAATATAACGTCAGGGCTCCCCAAGGATCCGTTTTAGGCCCCATTCTTTTTTTAATTTACACAGCTGACATGTCCAAAATGGTTGAAAATTGTCAAATTGGAGGTTTCGCTGATGATACAGAACTTTCTTACATTTTTGATAGCAGTCTAGTTGAGCGAGCGTCCACATCTATAAATAATGACCTTTCAAAAATTCTGGATTATGCTAATAAGAATAACCTTAAAAAAAAGTGTATTATGCATTAAAACCACTGTACTATAACAAATCAATCATCTATTTTAAGTGAAGAAAAAAACTTTGCGAATCATTAGTTCTTCCGATTTTGAACTATTGCAATATAGTTGTCTTTCCATGTTTAGATAAAAAAAACTGCGGGCAGGTTGCAGAAATTTCAAAATGCTTGCTGCAGATTCATCTATGGTTTGAAAAAATTTGACAGAGATGTAGCCACAAAAATTAACCAGCTGGGCTGGTTACGAATGGAAAATTTATTCATTTGTAACTTGACCGTGTTTGTACATAGAATAATTTCATCCTGTTAAGGATCTGGACTTTTCCGCGCGCTCCAATCTCGTATTTCGATAATTAAAACTCGGTAATTGAATAAAAATACTTCGTTTATTAAAATTCTCGTTGAGGGGGGACACTTAGTTACAAAAATTGAGAGGCAACCCGACTATTCAGAGCGAAGCTTGAAATCTGAATGTGATGTTTTCAGCGTGAAGATGGAAGTCTGAATGTCCTTCTCTCCAACTATCTTCCACCCAGGAAGACCAGTTTGGAGCTTTCGAAAGAAGGGTATTTTACAATTTCCTAAAACTACCTAATCCTTTTTACAAAGTTCATGAATGTGCTAAAATCTATTTATTAGGTACTATATTACCTACTTAGAAAGTTTGTACAAGTGTGGACCATGACGTAACCTAAGGGACTAAGGGTCCGGACAATAAAAAAGGTCGGTATGATAATATTGGGCCGACAAAGACATCGTCGGCCTCTCTGTAAAATAGATTGGTTACAATAAAACAAATTAGAAATATAAGAATAATCAAATGTTAATACACTCACCGACATACAATTCGGGACATCCAAAATTTAGATCAAATTTGATGTAGGATAACTTTTTCTTCCATAGTCCGATTTCAATCTTTTTTTTTTATTATGAAGATAATTGTTTCGGTTTTAATTAATTTTATTCAATTTTCAAAAATACAGTTTATATGTTGGAATATACCAGGAAAATAAAAAAGTATATTTTTTCTCTTAACTTTGTAACACTCTGTAGAGTAATTTTGCCAAGTAAGCTACACTGGATATGCTTTTCTGCAGAGTTTGATCCATTCTCAACATTTTGCTGTTTTATTGGTCTTGATATCTTTATCGGTTTCGGAGATATGAATTTTTGAAATAAACATTACACTTTTTGATCAAGTCTAAATTTTTGAAATAAACCTTACACTTTTTGATCAAGTCTATTTTTAATTGAAGCATGAAAGTAGGGGTTTTAAAAACCTCGTGTTACCTCCTCTTGCTCTTATAACAGCTACTAAACGTCGATTCATTCCTCTAATCAGGTTTTGGATATCCTGTTGTGGAATAGCAGCCCATTCTTCTTCCAAGGCATTTCGAAACTATTGGAGGTGAACAACTGTCCTCGGCGTTTCCTAATTCGTCTACCTAACATGTGCCATACATGTTCTATGGGATTAATGTCAGGACTACGAGCGGACCAGCGCATAACGTTTATTCCAACCTCTTCTAAATATTGTGCCACTATTCTGGCAGTATGTGGACGGGCATTGTCATGCATGAAAACGAATTCGTTGCCGATAAATTGTGCAGAAACAACAACATGTTCTCCCAGAATTTCGTCAATGTACCTCGGGTCAGTTAAAGTTCCTCGGTCAATAAAAACAAGTGCCGTTCGAACGAAATACCGCCCCATACCATTATCGATCCACTACCAAAGCTAACCCTTTCGCTAAAAGTACCTTGGGCGAATCTCTCCCCTTGTCGCCTCTATACTCTTTCTCGTCCATCAGGAGACCTCAGGCAAAATCGAGACTCGTCTGAAAATAGAACTTGCCTCCACTCTTGAGGGTGATATGGGGCGGTGTTTCGTTTGACGCTCGAACAGAACTTGTTTTCATTGACCGAGGAACTTTAACTGGCCCGAGGTACATTGACGAAATTCTGGGAGAATATGTTGTTGTTTTTGCACAATTTATCGGTAACGAATTCGTTTTCATGCATGACAATGCCCGTCCACATACTGCCAGAATAGTAGCCCAATATTTAGAAGAGGTTGGAATAAACGTTATGCGCTGGTCCGCTCGTAGTCCTGACATTAATCACATAGAACATGTATGGGACATGTTAGGTAGACGAATTAGGAAACGCCGAGGACAGTTGTTCACCTCCAACAGCTTCGAAATGCTGTGGAAGAAGAATGGGCTACTATTCCACAACAGGATATCCAAAACCTGATTAGAGGAATGAATCGACGTTTAGTAGCTGTTATAAGAGCAAGAGGAGGTAACACGAGGTACTAATTTTTAAAACCCCTACTTTCATACTTCAATTAAAAATAGACTTGATCAAAAAGTGTGATGTTTATTTCAAAAATTCATATCTCCCAAATCGATAAAGATATCAAGACCAATAAAACAGCAAAATGTTGAAAATGGATCAAATTCTGCAGAAAAGCCTATCCAGTGTAGCTTACTTCGCAAAATTACTCTATAGAGTGTTACAAAGTTAAGAGAAAAAATATACTTTTTTATTTTCCTGGTATATTCCAACATGTAAACTGTATTTTTGAAAATTGAATAAAATTAATTAAAACTGAAACAATTATCTACATTATGAAAAAAAAAAGATTGAAATCGGACTATGGAAGGAAAAGTTATCCTACATCAAATTTGTCCTAAATTTTGGTTGTCCCGAATTTTCTGTCGGTAAGTGTACAATTATTGCTGTGCTATAATATTGGGGTTACAACAATCCTCCTCTCCTCCCTACCTTTGACAAAACCTAATTCAAAGAAGTCAAGCGCATAGTGTAAATCTAAGACACCTAAATGGGTTTACAATGCCTCAACATCGTTCAACAGGTTTCCTCCGTAGTTTCACTTATAATACAGTAAAACACTACAACAAGTATTCAAATATTGTTGAAAATAAAAATTGCTCTGTTGCAAATTTTCGAAAAAATGTTAAAAACCATTTATTGTTGGAACAAGGGATCAGGTTGGATCAGCTGAAAATCATACGTTTCTTTTTACTGGGTAATGTAAAATACTGTTCTTTTTTTTTCAATTTTTTTTCAGGGTCAACATATCTGTTAGTTTCATTTTTATAGTGATTTTGATCGTTATTTTGTTAGCTATATATTCTGTACTACCTAAAAAAATTATTACAATAAAGACGTTTCAATTCAATTCAATAAAAACACATATACCTACAAAACAAACTTGTTTGGTCGTTACACCATACCAATTGATTTTTTTTTGACAGTTAAAATGGTTGCACTGAATTAATGCTTTTACAAAACCTTCTATACGCACGTCAAAGTAGTGCAATTTTGCAGTACTTTTTCAGCGCTTGACGATAACTGAATTTTATTGTTAAAATGGGTGCATTCAATTCAATAATTATTAATTTCGCAATACCTTCCATTCGCACATCATAGAAGTGCGATTTTGTAGTACTTTTTCGGCGTTTCACCGATTATTGAATTTGATAGGTGCAATCAATTAATACTTTTACAATACCTTCTATTCGCACATCACAGAAGTGCGATTTTGCAGTACTTTTTCAGCGCTTTCCCGATACTGAATTTGATTGTTAAAATGGTTGCTAATTCATACTTTTACAAACCCTTCTATTCGCACATCAAAGGAGTGCGATTTTGCAGTACTTTTTCAGCGCTTCACCGATTACCGAATTTGAATGTTAAAATAGGTGCATTTTGCATTCAATTAATACTTTTACAATACCTTCTATTCGCACATCAGAAAAGTGTGATTTTGCGGTATTCTTTCGGCGCTTCACCGAAAACTGAATTTGATTGTTGAAATGGGTGCTCTCAATTAATACTTTTGCAATACCTACCTTCTATTCGCACCTCAAAGAAGTGCGATTTTGCGGTACTTTTTTAGCGCTTTCCCGATACCTACTGAATTTGAGTTTTAAAATAGGTGAACTCAATTGATACTTTTACAAAACCTTCTATTTGCACATCAAAGAAGTGCGATTTTGTAGTACTTTTTCAGCGCTTCACCGATTAGCGAATTTGAATGTTAAAATAGGTGCATTCACTTAATACCTTTAGAATATAGTTCGCCTTACGAGTCTAGCACTACGACGTCTGAAGGGCAAGGGGGAATAACGCCATTCATTTCGAGCTTTATGCTGCCTGTCATAGGCGTGCGCGCAGCGTTTTTAAAAATTACTTTTTCTTATAAATGTAGGTGTGTAACATAGATAAATATTAAGGTATTTTCTACTGGAAGTCAAATAGGCAATATTGCAATTTTTTTATCCGCATTCTTTCCATAGTGCTAGACTCGTAAGGCGAACTTTACCCTCTATTCCCACAACAAAGTAGTGCGATTTTGCTGTAATTTTTCAGCGCTTCCCCGATCACCCAAATTAAAATATGATGGTGCTTTTAATGTACTTGGATTTGGTTTATGTTAATATACGTACTTTAAACATATTTCTAAAGCATTGAAATTAAAATGCTATTTATTCTAAATTCGGTCGGCAGTTTTTCAGCACACTCACGCACATCGTGTTTCGTGTTATCTGGGTTCCACCAGCTTCCCAACGAAGCTATGGTGCGCTTCTTGATGTTTTCGAGCGTCGTTTTGGCGATCAGCACGTGGCAACTTTATCAGGCCCACCCGGAAACGGATGCTCTACAGATTTCTACGATGAGGAATACTACGGGTGCCACACCACATTCCGCGCAAGCGCCGACAAGGCAGAATGGCAGTCAATAAGGAATAGGAGGATGTTCGTTTAGTTCCCATGATAAATACACCTACCTATACAAGAAGAGAGAATTTTTTCTTAAAGTTGTTTCCAAACATATATCTATGAAAAAATATTAAAATTAATGGTTATTATTCCAAATAATATACCAGCACTCCGTCTATGAACTGTGAATATTAACGTAGCCATGACCTTCACTTAAACTATTCTTGGTATAGAGGTAAAAATTTCGCTAGGCAGATTTATTTAAAGCCGTCGTTCTCAAAGGCCTTTGAATAAAATGTGTGTAATTTGGTATCCAGACTAAATTTGAAAAAATCAGGTATTTTGTAAATATATCCAAGAAATAGTTTACCGCATGAAATAGAAACATGTTTCTCATTTGCTATCTGTTCACCATATTTCTTTTTTTTGTGTTTAGTCAAAAAATCTTGAAATAAATATTACAAGCTTCGGCATTAGGTAAAATTCGCCGTGCGTCGGTCTACCACTGAATGAATACAAATTATTTGAATTACAGGATCAGAGCATAGCAGTAGTAGCAGAAGCACAGGACGTCTGTTCGTCTGTTCATTTCGTCTCCACGAATACTGTCGTCTTTACTCGAACCGTGCCGCCCTATATGGTTTGGCATGGATCGCGCCTGTATAAAATTACATCTCTTTTTCTCCGCTCCCTTCTAAAAATACCACAGCCTACGTTTATTTTGAGAGAATTGTATACAATTTTTCTTCTAATGAAAGAGCCTTATTTACTTCGTTACAATTCTGTGATAGGTACCCTGAAAATGGTTGACTTCTCAATTTCAAACCACAAATTTGATATCATTTAAATACTGGATCGGAAGAATTTAATTTTCACAAATGAATAAATTAATAGAAATTTACCTAGAGTGAGAATACGTTAGGTATTGTTGTTTATTTCCGTCTTATTCGACCTAAGAAGATCACCTGCTTCGAGCGTATGCTTGAGCAAAAGACTGAGATTGGCATGAAAGCAGTTCCCATTCACTAGAGTACTTTGAACATTTTCTATGGATGAATCATTGACAGCCACATGAAAGAGGCACCTATAGAGCCGGGATTTTAAAAAGTTTTAGTACCACGATCATTTTTGAACCTGGCGTCGCGACGTATTAGTGTGGTGGGGTTTGGCGGGGGACGTCGTTACGCTCTGGTTTAGAACTAAAGTGCACGTTGAACTCCTTTAGTTAGTGCTTTGGAGGCCAACTAAGCAAACTCAAAGATAGACGAACGACTCGACGACGCGCCGTACGACGGGACGACGAAGTACATCGCGATACGCCGCGAAGTGTGTGCTGTGAAGTGTCAAAGTGTGGGGTTAACTTACCTCTATACGACCCTTGTTTGGAAGTAAGTTTGAAGTGTGTTGGTGAGCGTAAGTGCTTATCTAGTGAATTGAAAAGTTATCGTTGATTATAAGGACTGAACAGACAATATATCATAAATTTAATTGTGCGCCGTGCACCCTTTCGTGCTCAGCCTAGATCCGCAGCTACGCTGTAACACACTGGTCGGTATAGTTGGAGAGACTTGCTGAATCTTTCCTCCGGTTTTAGGGCAGGGTTGGTGTCAATGATATCAGGATAACCATACACAGATAGCATGGGAGTGGCGGAGGATTTCGCTCCCAGCTTCTCTCAGAAGCCGCAGCTTAGGCAGGAGGATGACGGGAACAAACTCGTCTTCGAGTGTCAGTTGCTCGCTTCCCCCAAACCGGAAATTCAATGGTTCCGAAGCGACACACTTCTTTCGGAAGATAGTAGAACCAATTTTAAAATACAGTCCATAGGAACAAATAAATTTTTAGTAATATTGGAATTAGACGATGTCATCGAAACCGATGCTGGCCTTTATAAGGTTAAAGCTAAAAATACGATGGGAGAAGTGGCTGCTTCCATTAATCTTAATTTCAGCCGTGAGTACATTTTTCATAAAAATAAAGAATTCAGCACAATTTCTAATACAATAATATTAGTTTGGATCAGGCCCAAAACTTTTATTTTTTCTCTCACAAAATTATCTCGTCTCATCTATTACTTCGCCTACTAATCATATTTTATTTTTAGCTATGGACGAGCCGAAAGAAAAGTAAGTTTAAATATATAAGGCTATAATAGTTTACAGGTCAAAAATATATGCAGTACTAAAAGACTAATAAACTTTTAGACAAATTGACGGTCTTGCACCAACTTTCGCAAAGAAACCAGCAATTCGACAAGAGGAAGACGGTAAAAAACTGCTTTTTGAATGTCGAATTCAAGCGGATCCCCGTCCAGTCGTCAATTGGTTCCATAATAACAACCCTGTTAAAGAAACTCCCCGTCATAAGGTAGCCAATAATAAATGTATTTTTGATGAAAGCACTCGGCCTCATCATAGATTAATTTGATTCTATTATCTCTACTAGATGATTTACATTGGCAGTGGATATAATAGAAATAGAAATTTCTTGATTCTGAAAATAAAATCCAGAAGATGAATATCTATTAGTTTTTAATTGAGCTGAGCTGACGAATAAATGATTACAACAACATGCCCCATGAACTCGAAATAATTGAACTCACGAAATTACTTTCAGTTGCGGATAGACAAGGATGGACATTCGTACTTTGCAACCCTTGAGATAATTAATGTCACGGTTGAGGATGCTGGCAAATACAAGGTCACTGCAAAGAACGAACTGGGAGAAAGTAACGCGACGATTAGCCTCAACTTTGACAGTAAGTTAAATGTGGTGTGTCTTCTTCCTTGCTTTGTGTGTTGTAAACGCAGTTCAATGAATAAAACGTCTCAACCCTAATACCCATTGCCAAGCGCGGAATAATCCGAGTAACTTGCGGAAGCTTTTAGACGACAGCTTCTAACTTAGAGTAGTGCTTCTGCATTTTCTCTCGGGAATTATTAGCTCGAAACTAGACTGAAACTTGATTTAAAGAGCCCTAAATCTTTCCTACACATGAGCCACTTAATAGAACCCCAATATACCCCAAACCCAGTTGTCGCCATCAGCTAAGGACAAGTAAGTCAGCACTCGTGCACAGTACAATGGACTAACCGACGCCTAATCTCAGCTCAGCTTTTAATTTGCAGTTTTTTAACATTCCATTTCTAATCAATGTACATTAAAAATCGAATTCGTTTGTGTGATTTCAAGCTTAGATTAGATAAAAATTGACTATCCAATGCAATCCTAGGAATCACGGACGTCGAGGTCGTTCCAGCAAGTACCAGAACAGCCTCGACCAGTGCAACTGGATTGTTTATGTGTTTTTAGGCTTAATATGAGGTTCTGCTCGAACGGTTACCACCAACCGCACCATCAACACTTGTACTATTTAACATTTGATAACTTTCAAAGGCCATGTTCTTGCAAAATGTGACACATGTATTTCAGAGTTGCGTACACCATAATATATAGATATATATATTTATTTATTGATTTATCACTTTAACACAGTTGAGCCGTAACGATTAAAAGCTGAGCTTTTCTTTCGGTAAGCATTGTAAGTTGCGCGAGTTGCTGGCTGTCCTAAATAATGATAGCCAGTTTAGAAGAGTTTCTGCATTAGGCGATGAAGCTCCGGTGCCTGAGCAGGAGGGCATCAAGCCAACCTTCACCGAGAGACCTGTCATTAGGCAAACAGACGATGGTACTACCATCATGTTCGAATGCCGGTGCGTCGGATTCCCGAAGCCTGAAGTGCAGTGGTATGTATAACGATAAACTCGCTTCGGAATACTTATAAAGATTATATAGGTATAACGGCAAGGAAGAAATTAGGGAAGATAGCCGGTATGCTATCTCGATGGAGCTGGACCAGAAGCTTTACTACTTGGCCAGGTTGGAAATCAGCAGCGTAGAAAAGACTGACTCGGGCGAATACCGCGCTGTGGCGAAAAACAGGTACGGTACGGCGGTGGCGACCATCAACCTTAACTTCGAGAGTAATGAGAAGCCAAAGTAAGCATGACTGATTTATTCATGTATCTCGCATGCTTATCTGTCTCTCTTTCATAGAATTCCCGATGGTAAGGCGCCCCGGTTTCCTAAGAAACCCACTATCCGCCAAGAAGGGGATGTTCTTATCATGGAGTGCCTATTGGAGGCAAATCCAGATCCAGATATTACTTGGTTCCAAAGCGAAAAAAGTATCGCAGACAGTACGCGCGTTCGCATGCTAAGGAAAACGACGTCGAACGATACTTATCTTCTTACGTTGGAGATTACGAATCCAACTCGTCTAGATGGCGGGAATTATCGATGTAACGCTTTCAATCTCTATGGCGAAAGTAACGCCAATATCGCTCTTAATTTCCAAGGTAGGCTGCCTACCAAGCAGTCGTATCGTACCGTATCTGTATATATTTATGTTTGTGAAACGTCTCAATTCTATTTTTAATGTTTATGCGTATTATGTTCCAGTTTCGTCACCACTCTGCGACCTGTTTAGTTTCATTTTGCATGAGCATGGTCTTTTGACTCAAAGCCTGTCTCTAGTATAGTCATAACTTGTTTTGGTGCGTGTTACAGGTGGAGATGACGCTGCAGGTTTTGCACCTTCTTTCATCGAGAAACCTAAAATTATTCCAAATGAGAGCGGGACCCTTATTACCATGAAATGCAAATGCAAAGCGAAACCAAAACCAGAAGTTACGTGGTTTCGTGGAACCACGCTCGTGAAGGAATCGTCCAAGACAACGATTCGAGTCGTTGATGTAGAGGAAGAGATATACGAATTAATCCTTGAAATTAAGGTACCTATCTACAGATATTCATAATAATGTTAGAAAATTACAAACACTCAAGAAGACCCAAATTTTCGGTTATTACAATGTTAAATATGCTTGGGGTGACAAAAAAATCATACCTCTAAACCGTATGTATGTTTCGCTTCTAGAAGAAATCCATAAATTAACTTTTCGAGGTACCTACCCTTGATCGTAAAATTAAACCACTTATGTTTTGACTTAACAGCTTACACCTAACGCCGGTGTACAATTTTGCACCAAACGACGGTAGTAGTCGTCTCCGTGTAAAGTATGTAAAAATACCACCTTACCTTAAAAAACATAGATTAGATTAGATTAGATTGTGTTAGGGGCGTTAAGGTGATGGACCTCTAAGCACTGCGACCTGGATAGATCCATTGTGCTTCCCCTTTTTCTAGTAGGGTCCCAGGTTGACACTTTTCGCGAATGTCACGATTTTTCCGGGATTGGTTCGTTTAACATCCGCAGCAGTCAAATGTGTCTGCTCCGGATG
This sequence comes from Ceutorhynchus assimilis, assembly GCA_917834065.1. Lineage (NCBI taxonomy): Eukaryota > Metazoa > Arthropoda > Insecta > Coleoptera > Curculionidae > Ceutorhynchus > Ceutorhynchus assimilis. The sequence continues at coordinate 72,639,401 of OU892277.1, forward strand.
AATGAGTCTTCTGTGACATAATCCTTCGCATTTGCAGAGTATATGTTCGGCAGATTCGGATGCTTCTTTGCAGGAGCGGCAAGGCAAAGGTCTGATTCAGGTTTACCCATCTTTTTCAGGTGGTAGCCAAGAGGGCAGTGGCTGGTGAGGAGACCCGTTATGAGCCTCAAGTCTGGTTTGCTGCAATCGAGTAGTTCCTTACCTTAAAAACATAACTATCCTCCAAAAATGAGTTAGACCCGTCTATTAAAATAGTAATATCTCAAAATGTCTTCATACATGATATCAATATTAGACGCATACATTTGTTTCTAGTTCAAACAAATAAATTTATAAATACTTGAATAAGTTTACAAAATTATACGATGCAAAATTTGGCAATTATGATGCCATCTATGATGCAGAAAAAACGCGGATTGATTGTTTTCTTGGCAGTTTTGAAATAGACGGTACCTATTAACTTTCCAAACATGTTGACATCTACGTAGGATCAATAAGTCTTTCCATGAGCAGTAGTTAAATATCTTGGTATTATTCTTCATTCTTCTAGTTGAAGTAACAAGTAGGTATATTATGACATAAAAAAATGCTTGGGGTTTAGCATTGAAACTTGAAATAAAAAATGAAGCAGCGACCAGTGTACTCTAGTTTGCATTCAAATCTTAGCTCAAAAATTAACTAAAACTGACAACTGAAAACTGTTCAAACTTTGCCGTTGTCGCAGGAGAAAGCTGGAAGAATTAGGTACCTAAATCATCTGTTTAATTTTGTTAATAGCTAGATAGTCTCATAGAAATTTCTTCAAAAATGATTTCCAAAATTTTCTTCCACAGTGAAACAAACGAACAGGGTATAGGCTATAATAATTCAACAAAGAGGGCGTAGAATGTATCTTGTTTTTGAGAAAGAAGCAAATTTTGACAACACTTAGAAATAAAATAAAATAGAAATTAGAAAGGAAAGAATTAATTGATAACAAGGACAAAATAACACTTATCTAATCCAACTTATAATTTTGCAGTTAGATAATTCAGATTAAGTACATATTTACCATAGTCCTGATTCTTTAAAATATGTCGGGTACCACACACTTGTTAGATTTTTATAGAAAAATAATCAAGGAACCATTTATTCAATTTTGTCCTTTTTAGGATCCGTCTGGTCCCGATGGTGGTACTTATAGATGCCACGTCAGAAACGAATTTGGTGAAAGTAATGCTAATCTCAATCTGAATATTGAAGCCGAACCTGAACCCGAAGGCGATGGTCCAACTTTCGTTGAAAAACCTAGAATCACTTCGCACCAGGGTGGTAAATTGGTCATTATGGAATGCAAAGTCCGATCAGACCCGTCACCTACCATTGTATGGTATCGTGAGGGTCAAAAGGTAGTTGAATCGACAAAGATTAAAATGAGCTATGAAAAAGTAGAGGAGGCCGTTTATTATATTAGATTAGAATTGAAAGACCCTGGCATCGAAGATTCAGGCCTTTACAAGTGCAATATAACAAATACTTTTGGGGAGCTAAACGCAAACCTAACACTTAATATAGAAATTATACCAGTTATTAAAGAGAAACCCAAGGTGATTAAAATTATCAAAAAGAAAACAGTTATTGTTGAATGTAAGGTACTCAGCAAATTTGCACCTGATTGTACATGGTTCAAGGAAGATAATGCTGTAAAAGAAGATTCAAGACATCAAGTTCAAGTTGAACAAGTTAAAGATGTAAGTACCTACATAAACCACTTTAGCTTACAACTATTGTATTGAATAATATATAAGAAACTTATTGTTTCCTTTGCTCTTTAGTGAAAATATTGATTATTCATTTTAAGCAAATGGATATACTAGGATCAGTAAAACGTTATTTAGGGAAATAAATATTCATTTTTTAGGGCGAATATGCTGTTAAACTTGAAATCTCCGAGGTACAAAAAACAGATAAAGGTATGTACAAGCTGGTAGCTAAAAACGAAAAAGGAGAAGCTACCTCACAAACTGTTGAAGTAACAGAATTGCCACCAGAAGAAAAACCGAAAGGTGATAAACCAAAATTAACCAAGTTAACCAATATTGTAAGTTACTCACTTATAAATTTTTGATATGGAACAATGACATTGGTTAAATTTTTCATTTAGACCATCGAAGAGGGCAAATCTGCTGACTTTATTTCCTCCCTAAAAGTCGCCGATAAAACAGTCACGATAATTTGGTATAAAGAATCCACTATTATACGTGAATCAAGTGATACCAAAATTACATTTGATGGCACTGTTACGCGATTAAGCATAACTAAATGTAAAGTAACTCATTCTGCCACCTACCGAGTAGTAGCTAGAAATGAATTTGGCGAAGATGAAGCTTCTGCTATTTTGACAGTCAAGAAGACAAAAGACGAGGATGAAGAGGTAAGTTTTATGATAAAATATTAGTTCAAATTTCGTCATATTAATAACTTCATAAGAAGTTATGACATACTCAATGTCACCAGCCCAAAATAGAACTTTTGTTAAGATTTGATAAGACTTTTCCCGAAAGACTGTTAAACAGTCTTGGTCATAATATGATCAGGTTTGACTTACATACATATTCCTTTTTTTTGAATTACATTTTTTGTACACTTAACCTAATAACACTTACAAGGAGGAAGAAAGCAGCGAAGAGGAGAAGTTGGACATTAAAACCAGAAAATCTGAGAGTGCAGAAGAGTCAGAAGAAGAATCAACAAAGGTACACACCATACACACATATTTTTGCTTTTTAAATTATCTTTCCACTATTTAAAGAATAATTTTCTTAACGCAATCATATTAAACTAATATTATTTCAACACGCCACAAAGACTTGTTTATTTTTGCTTTTCACTTTTTTATTTAATTTCATACCATTTACTTCAGTCTGGCTCATAATTTACTGAATAAACTCACACTAAACCAATATATTTTACCCAGGAAAGAGCAAACCAACTAGGTTTCAACAACTTTTCATATACGCACCAAAATAGCTTTACTGGAGATGCATCCGTTTTCACTTGATATTATGGAAGCCCACTTTGAGAAATGTAGATAAGAATATTTGTTCAAAAATATCCTCCTGACTTTATTAATAGTGAACGGCTATGATGCCGACTCCAAGACTGAACACAGTACCTAGGTTAAATAATTTAATACCCATGTAGGAAAATTCAGTTACCAATACCCAAGGTATCTATAACCCATTCCAAGTTGCAGAAGGCATTGTAGAAAGTAAGAAAAATAATTGCTAAAAGGGTATACTTACGATTTTTAACTTATAAACTTTCTTGCAATTATGAATACTCCAGTAGCCGCTTTTTTATTGTAGATTGTCCAGCTTGCAATTATTATCTAAACAAAAATAATTATATTTTCCTCCTCATCGAAATGTGGAGACTGGTTCAAAGTAACACAAATACCTAAGTTACTAAAGTTCACTGATTGACAAAAAATAAATTCATTCAAAGCTTCATACCTGTTATCAAATATATCTACTATAGAAAGCCGTTCACGAGATGAGTCATAATTAACAATAAAAACAACTTTCTGAGAGAAAACCAATCGAATATGCGTATTTTTGATAACGGCTTCGACAATTATTTTCACCATGCAGCCACTTGTAGTTTCCGTTTCTAGGGCAAATATTAATTTATTTCAGAAACTGTGTCTGTTCTTGAAGCCATTCCAAAAGGGCTCTCTAAATCAATGAAAATACTCGATTAGGATAATTATGTCATTGGTTCTGTCGCAGTGGGCTCCCATACAAAGGGTGCAGCGGTATTTGAGAACTTAATATTAAATTCTTCTTTAACGTCTTTTTCTATTACATCTAGAATTTTCTGCATTTAGTTGGCAAATAATTTTCTTATAGCTATTTCATAGACATCGTGTTACGGCTATCTTATCTTATTTTGTTTTTGATGTAGGGACTAAGCTTCTCTTAAACTTATATGATTTGAAAAATTCGATATTGCCGTTGCCTCGAGTGGTTGGAACTTCACCAATTTCTAATTTTATTATATGTGCCTGTATTTATATTTCAGGAAGAAGAGAAGGCAGTCCAGAAAAAAGTCGAGAAGACGGAAGAAAAGAAAGAAGCCAAAAAAGTGGAGAAGAAAAAAATTGTAGAAAACCAGAAAGATGAAGAAAAGAAGGAAGAGAAAATATTAGAAGAAAATAAAAAAGAGAAAGAAACAAAAAAGGTTGTTAAAAAAGTTGAGAAGAAGGCCGAGGATAAAAAGGAAGAAACAAAAGTAATACAAAAGGTAATTTGTTGATTTATTTTTATCTCATGATACTTGTTTGTGTAATTTTTTTTCCTTGTTAAATCATTAAAATGTCTCATTTAGAAGGACGATGAGAAGAAAGTTAACGATATCGACAAGAAAGATATTAAAGAGGTTCGTGTATCATTTTTGTGTTATTTGTTGTTGTCTAAAATTGTCTTTGTCTTATGTAGGAATCAAAAACCCAAGAAAAGAAAAGTGTTAGACGTTCATCTATGCAAAAGGTAAATATTATTGAATTTAAGACACACCTTCTCCAAAATCTATATATATTATTTCAATAAACCTTTTGTAAAAAATAATCAATACTTAATAGACAGAAGAAAAAAGTGAATCTCGCCGAAGCTCAGTAGTGCAAACGAAAGAAGATGGCGAAACAAAAATTTCTAGCCGCAGATCATCATTAGTAAAAACGGAAGAACACTCTAAAACAGAAACCAAATCGGAATCTAGACGTTCTTCTTTAGCAGATGATAAGAAAAAGAAAGTTACAGTTGGTAGCAAAAAATTGGAATCAACGCCAGAGGCGGTAAGCTATTTAAACTCTCTAACAAGCAAATCACGTTAACTTCTTCATGGTAGTTAGTTTTTCAACACAGTTGTTTTAAAATCTTGTTACTAATCTTTTGTTTTTGTGAGTAGGTAACTGAAGCAAAATATACAAACTAAAAATGTACCTTCCTAATAATATGTTTATGTTTAGCAATTGTATTGTTAATATTTGTCACTAATTTACTGTAGAAAACACCAACAACAACCACAAATAACATAGACGACATATTTGGCAAACAAACCAAAACAGGTACAAGCAAGTCTGAACCAGAAAAACGAAAATCATCTCTAAAAGATTTGGCTGAAGCAAAACCGTCAATACTAGTGGAACAGGATAAAAAACTCCTATCACTAAACGAACCTGAACAAAAATCGACTGATTTATCTCCTAAAGAATCATACGTATCGCCAAAACAAACAGAAAAGACACCATATTTATCACGAAAAGAATCACTACCACCAAATGAAGCAGAACTAAGAAAACGTACCTCCTTAACACCTTTGGAACCAGAAAGGCGTACGTCGGTTGGAGAACCCGAACGACGTACCTCGTTATCACCGTCACATACTGAATCATCATCAAAATACAAAACAACTGATGCATTGAAATCCTCACTTACAAATGAGCTATCAAAGACTACTGAGACGCCACTTGAACCATCTAAACTTGAGGTACGAGCACCTACGGAACGGAAGTATTCCTTAAATAAAAAACCTGACGAAGAACCTATAAATGAGTTATCAAAATTACAACAGACACGTGGTTTTCTCAAAAAGGTAAAGAAAATAACTTTCCTTATAAAATTAATTAATAATTGCAATTAGAAAAAAAAAAATGTGAACACTACAAAAATATAAATTAACTACTACGAAACATTTACATTTTATCACATTGTGTTAACATCAATAGCCTAATAAGTAATAATAATATTTTTTATCCCTTGAAGCTAGATTAATTTTGTCAACCTGATATAATGGCTAGGTTAGGATACCTATGTCGAATTTTTCTTCATTGTACCAATTTTGGTAAACGGTAAGACAAAGAGAGAGTCAAATGTTCGCCGCACAATCATATTTTGTAATCTACATAGTGAGGAAATGCGACTTTGGGAATTCTCATTTTTATTGCATTCTGATAAAGGGGCCTTTCCAGACCCAAATCAGGTTGAAAAAATTAATCACAGGCCATGTCATTGTAACGTAAACCATTTCTGTATACATAGTTCAACAAAAATACTTAAAACCTAAATCCTTTGTATGGAACTAAAAATATTGTTTTATTTTTTTTTTATTTTTCATGTCTTCGTTGGAATACCTTATTTTACCTGTTCTTGTAAATGTGATGTTCTTGTTGTGAAATTCAGACTGAGAAACCGGATACATTAAAGGTAAGAATAGTTTATAAACAAACATTGATAATTGATTTTCATACTCAATATTTGGCGTAATTTTATTAAGAGGAACTGTTAAATAATGATAGTACTACCTAGAGATTTCATTCTATTGAAACCGTGGAGACCTTGGCGTTATTATCAATATATTATGTATATGGTATAGGTTCGAGTGGCTCCAAAATATCTCATCAATTTGTCATGTACAGCGGTGAGCAGTATATTCCTGGATTCCCAAACGGTGTTAAATCTTTCAAAACATTTAGTGTTTAGGTTACATTTGAAAATTTTTAAATTGAAAATAAGATTTGTTTTAATGTTTTGTAACTCCTCGAATTTGATTGAGTTACCAATGATACTGGTGTAACAGAAATGTTTTTCATCAGTAAAATTTACTACTCTTCGAGCGGTTGTTTCTTGTTTCTGCCCATTTTCATGTTATAACAGCAAACCGCTTCGAAACTTCAACCAAATTACAAATTATAATGTTGAATAATGAAATACGCAATAAACATACATATACTAATAGATGGTTTGCTTTGTATCTATAAAAAAAACGTTGGTAATTTACACCTTTTTCTGTTCCATATCAAATTGATTATAAGAGCATTACATTAAGAAATTAATTGTTATATAGATAAAAAGAGTGATACCGCCCAAAGGTGAAGTTCAAAAAGGTAGCTTTATGAATATACAATTAAAACCAGTTCAAAAAGAAGCTAAAGCCTCCGAAAAAGCTACTATAGAGGTTGACTTGAAGGTAAACCATTGGAGATTCAGCCTCACCTCTTTCTTTCTCTTCCTATGTGTCTCAACTATCTCTATCTAATATATCTATCTATCTTTTTCGATCGCAAGCTGTGTGTTTTCTAAATTTAATATTATATGCATCATGGTGGAACAGATGATTTTATATAAATACATATTTAGTTTTTTTTTTTATGATGGACTTTGAGAAGTAGTTTTCGTCGACCGCTAACTAAAAAGTTATGTACTTACTATTGAAGAAAATATTTGTTCAGAGTGTTACTTGAGCAACTCTAAAGAAAATATTAAGTAATATTTCATTTCAGGGATTTCTACTTTTGCTTAAGCTGCTCCCCTATTTTTGCGTCAACAAGGGGGGAATCATCGATTCCATACCTACATGTATTTTATTAAAATCAAAATATTCCACACATGTTGCACATATTATTATCTACATATTAAAAGTGTTTCTTTTGTAAATAAATTTCTATCATTATGTTGACATTAATATTACATATCTTCTTTCTGTGACTAACTTTGCTATTTTTTCTTTCTTCTTCTCTCTCAATCTTTTTTGTAAATATTTTTTCTATGAAATATATAAGAGGTACTTAACCATTTTATTTGTTGTTGTTAGCAAGTAGAAGAAAAAAAATTAACAAAATCTGCAGCCCAAAAGGGCAAAAAAGGAAATGGACCAGATGATATTAGCGCATGGGAAAATATTCCCGACTACGACAGACCTGTTCTAGAAACATTCACACCTCATGATCACCCCGATTATGTGGGAAGAGAAAAGACTAAACTTAGCAAGGTAATTTTCTGTCTTCAGTTTGCTTATGCTAGTCATTAAAGTCATTTGACTTGTTCTCAAAGTTTGCTTGCTACACATTTTGCATATGCAATTTTTGAGGCTCTTTGCGTATTATTTTCTTTCTTACTTCCGAATGTTTTCTTTTAGTTTTGGATAATAGATATTCAAATCTTAATTTTTTTAGGGTAAAAGTTTTTTTCTCAAATAATTCTAAGTTTTGGTAGATTCTTCGACATGCATCAGAAAATACCAAACAGAAGGAGTAAATGTAAATATCACATTAATCGTTCTTATATGAAGGTCTTCCTTATGTCATATAACGAGCAAAAATAAAGGTGTTTTATTGGTCTCACGTCACACGTCAACATATAATATAATGTCGTGAATTCCGCGGGTCCACTAAAACTCTCTTTACTAACAACAACAACTTTTACTGAAATTATTGACTTCACAAAACTCACTATCATCACTTATCGCTTTTTCTCAACTTTTTATATTTGACCTGACTACAACTTAAAAAACTACGCACCTCGCTACGCACTTTATATAAAAAATCAATAAATCGAGAAATTTCCAGATATCACGTAAATTCTTGTTTATTTAAATCTAAATCACTCAATAACAGTGGTGTCGGCTTCTCCGTACCAATGTAATTTCGTAACATTGCGTCCCTGTAAAATCATCAGATCCTCCCGATCTGGCCATCAAATCTCGTGATCAGTCTGTCGAGATGCACCGCATTATCTTCAAAGTCTATACCTCTATCCAGATCCACAATCATTCCATCCATCATTGTCCTTAAAAAATAATTTCTTTGGAGAACATGTCCTCTATGTTCTTTGTCACACTCTTAATATTCTTCATCCCAACTATCCACGTGCGCAACATCTATATAGCTGTGCGTGCCAATCTACCCACACGCCTGCATGGTTTTTCTCACTATGAACTGACGTAATGAGAACTAGAAGAATGGACACCTATTCCTTGTTAACTGCCATATTGCCAGCCGCCTTGTCTGCACTTGCGCAGCCTTGTTGTAGCTCTGGTAGTATTCCTCATCGTAGGAATCTATAGAGCGTCTTTTTGAAGCATGTTGATGTTCACGATCAGAAGTTGTATCCCTTCAATCTTCTTGCTCACGGTTTTTGTTTCCCCGCTTGTGGATTTTTGCTTTCCTCCATCAGTTTGTTGTCTCTTACCTGTTTCCGCCTCAACGCTCAAAAATGATTCAATGTTCTAATTGATCACTGCTAAGAGTTCGGAACAACTCCATTATTGATCCGTTTCAATTTGGAGGCTTTACAAAACAGAAACTCTTTCACGCGGATCAGTTCTGACGCAGTGCTTGAATTGAACTGAGCGTGGTCGCCAGTATAAGACATCTGAAAATCGTACTGTTGCAGCTACTCCAGCGAAGGATAAGATTGCTTCTGATAACAATCATCCGTAATTTTTTCAGAAGTTCCTTCATTGTATATAATGTATCTGTCCTTTTTCTTCTTCTGAACATCTTATAGGCCGCTTCAATTTCTTGGGTCTTATTGAATAGAGCAGCATTTTAATCAATGCCTCTAATTCGATTAAACAAATTTTCCCTTTTCTGCTGTTGCTTTCGGGTAGACCAGGCACACGGCGTATATAGGTTTCAAATTCTTGTACATTTTCGATAGCTGTGCCTCGTGAAGCTGTCGTCGTAGTTGAGCCCCATTACAACACTCCTACGTATCAACAAGGGCATTATAGTTTTGTTGCGGAAGCCTCTTATACTGTGGTCTAAGGCGGGGTCATGAATGCTATAATCAAGTCTTAGCTCAGAGCTCCAAACATTAGCCATTGCAAAGGTCTCGAACTGACGCCTGTACATCGCCTATGATATCTGACCGTCGTATGGTGGTGGTTTAAATTTAAAATGCCGGTTGCAGAGGAAACTGAGACATTTCCAGACGAACACTCAACTTATTCACGTCCTTTTATTACATTCTTGTCTGGGTTGTTCCGTAAATATTACGGTTCAAATCCATTTTACAGTGCTGTTCTTCTCGTTTTCGGGTATCTTCTTCTTGTCATTCTTTCTGTCTCCGGGCTTCCTCTCCTTGTTCTTCTTTCTATCTTCGGTCTTCCTCTTCTTGTTTTTGTTTTCACCTAAGATCATAGGTTGAAACACCTTGTCTTGTTGTTGTTGTGCTGCACGCCGGTCCAGGTATTCTCGTTTTTCTTTTGATCCGCGATCTTCTTGTTGTTTTAGAAGTGCTGCAAGCCGGTCCTGTTCTTCTTGTTTTCTCTCTGCCCTCGAGCTTCCTTTCTCTTGTTTCTTGTCCAGTAACAAAATCACTATTCTTGTATCATTCACGGTTTCCAAATAAAGCACTATAGAAGTTTTTCTGCTTATCAGAAAATCCATAGTGCTTTGTGATTTGAAAAAGAACTCGTAAGCCCAAGACAACCTTTAACAGAAAAACACCTACAAACTACCAAACCACCTACCGAACTACCAAAACAAAAGTTTTCTTCGTTTTCTGAATTTGTACAGAATAAACAAAAAAAACCTGAATTTAATATACATAACTTCTCAACTACATACGCATGTAAAATAAAAGATTTTGGTACCGTAATAAAGGTATACATACATTCGGCATCTTTTGCTTACACGAGGTATTCAAGTGCGAAAACTTATAAGTAGCTCGTCACACATTTAAACAATTTTCTGGATAACTATCTATCCTTGCTTATTATATTGCTTTTGGAGTCTGCCTAAAACCTAAAAGTTTTATTGTTTCTATTGCTGACCATGCTTGGGCTGACTTTGAAATAATAAGTAAAAAAAAAAACAAAATACTCCTTACATTGATAGGATAAGCCTCAGCTGGTAGCCGAAGCAAAAGAAAAACCTGTTCTATCAGCCGAGCAAAAAGCTGTTCCAACAATACCTGAAATTAAAACTCCCGAAGCGCCTAAAATTGAGGTGATTAGAGAAAGAACCCCAGAACCAAGGAAAAAGTCATTAGAGCCAGTTCCTGGTGGAGGAAGTAGACGTGGTTCTCTTATACCTCCTGAAGCCATGGGTAGACGTGCTAGTCTTATCATTTCGGATGAGGTAAGATTTTTATGTGTTAACATTTTCAAATACTATGTAATTTTTAAAGATGCATCTTTATTTGATAAATCCTCTGGTAGGATAGGTAAGTAGCCATTTTATCTGACTTTTGTACTGAGTACACTTTCTGGAGTAAATACATTATAAATATGTCAATAATAATGAATCTAATTCATAAGCATGTGTATAGATTCTATTGGTATATCTATCTAATTTATTCAATACTATACATAAACATAGTATCGAAACAATAGGTATATTATTTTTTAAAGGGTATTTTAACTTGCACAAATCCCCACTAACCAAATATTACCAAATCACATACACACTATAATCCATAAACTAATATACCTATATTATAATGGCAGTTTGTGAAAAACTCCTACAAGAATTTTGTCGCCTTATAGACTTTTTAAGAGAAAACCGAACTTCAATAAATATGTATTGGTATTTTGTTAATTAAATACAATTAATTGTCTGATTTATGTTCCCAAGATCTTTGACGCATCCAATCATTGACTAATGTTTTTTAGTACAATTTGTATTTGCATCACTCATTTATTTTATTTTTATGACTAAATTTTAGAAACAATCCGATAAATATTTGATTTTCACAGTTTCACACAATAGACTATTTGAAATTATATATATATACTTAGGTACTTTCATTAATAAACTTTTCATAAAGTATGTAGGTAAGCCAATATAGCTTAAACAAGAGAAATTGATAGAGATACATTTTATATTTACTCGGTAATTGAAATAAATTTCAAATATGTCGTTCCATTGAAATTTGCCTTTAAATAAGTGGGTTCATCGTGTAATTGTTTTGTAATGTAAAAAAATCTACAATGATTATATAGTTTTTTTTATTCCATGAATCAAATACTCCAACAAAGTAACATTCTTGATTAAATAAATGGATACAACTTACAAATAACGATGCATTTTTAATATTTCTGTCCCAATTTTGTATAAAACGTCAGCGTAATGTTCCTGGAGTGTAAACAGTGATGTCACAAGTTACTTTGTTTACGTTTCCTAACTTTTATGTCTTTAGGAACATAGGAAACTCAGGCCAGGAGAGATGTTAGATGATAAAAAGGTAAAATTATCAGGAGTGATGTTCGTGATTCAGCCTGGATTGGATATGCCGTCTAAATTCGTTAACTTTCATAACTATACATTTTAGCTTCAATAATGTTTAAGGGTTTAAGTCAAAATTTCAGGTTTCTTTTTTAACTAATGTTTAATACCTCTAATTAGGAAAAAAGAAACCGATGGGATAGCTCTTAAACATTTTTAAATGTTAAAAAAAAATCTTATCTATTTGTTAATTCACTTCTTGAAAGTAAATAAAGAGAAACTTATTTTTTGATCACAAACTAAAACCAAAGTTGAATGCTTTTAGGAATATATCAATTTTTGGTTATAAATACTTAAATATTAACGCTTACTTAAAATTATATTTCTTTTTATGAAGCTTATGTATCTGTACCATGCACGAAGAATGCATGAAACGAACACATATTTTTATAGCAAGCAAGCCTCAGCGATGGTATCACATAAATCTGCAGCGAAGAAAGAGTATAACACTGTTATATTATTTGATTCCTTATTTCTTTTAGTTACACTGTTATTATTTTAGTTTTGTAACTGTTGATATTTTCTGCAGGGAGGAAAATTGCGTCCAGGGGAAGTCCTAGATCCAAAGGTGAGGTTTGTGTTGAAAAATACACAAAGCTGGCCTTTTGGTTTGGTATATGAATTTTTTACACTTAACATGTTTTTGGTTGTAGTTTATTCGCTTGATTACTTTTTTTTGTTTATCTTATTTTTTTTTTCTTTGAAGCCGAAAACAAAACGTCCCGGGGAATTATCTGCTTCTGAAAGACAGGTTAGAGGGATAAATAAATGTTGATTTACTTAGAAAAAGTCAATAATATCTTTATGTCTGTGTCTAACGACTTTTTTTTAGATTTCAAGAAAACTAGAATTTAGAAGTTTCATATGTCCAAAATTTAATAACATTTCATGTGGGATTTTCAAAATGTAAATAATATGTTTCTATTTGTAAATAGATTTTAGTCTGGTATCTACCTAATATTTTTGTCATTCTATGTCCCCTTTTATTAATTTTTTGTGTTTTTTTTTCTCCCAAGACTCTGAATAACCCAACACAATCTAATTCTTGTCATTTATCGAAAATTGAATTATCTATTCTCAAGGGCCAATAATTAAAAGATTGTATAATAATATTGCTTATACGGCCCAATAGATGACAGCTCATTTAACATTTTGTCGTGTTATTTCAGAGGTACTCCAAGCTTCCCCAATTGAGTTTTTTAGAAACTTATGCCTTGTTTTTTTGTCATTTTAAGTTTTCTTTTGATAAATAATTACCCATAGTAGAGTTTGAATATATTAACAGTGTAAATACTCGCAAATATAACTCTAATAATAACACCTAATAACAATAATGTGGCATGTGCTGCTTTTTATGTTTACATTAATGCTAAATATGCTATTAGCATGTGCCTCGCTTACCGATTATTTAATGATAGCCATTATTACATGAGCATGTTGTAGGATACGAAACAAGCCGCAGGCGAGTTTCGTATGTTACATATTATGCGAGTGAATTAATGGCAATTACATGAGAGTTGCATACACTATTTTTTCTACTCCCATTAATAAACGAAATACATATTTATTTTAAGAATTAAAATAGTAAACTTCCCAACTGGTGGTGCCATCTACATCAACAGAACCAATCCAAGACAAGTCTGTTATTTTTTTTTATAAACATTATTCATGTTTAAAATAACTCGATTCCAGTGGCTGAAAAGTATGTATCATGTATCATAATGAAAATCTGTATCATAATGAAGTTCAATATGAAACAGATTTTATTCTTTTAATTAGCGTATTATAAAATAGGAGTAGAAAAAATATCTCAAGCTCTAAGTGGGAAGTTTTTGGGTCGTTATTACTACCTTCTTGGAATTCTGGGAACGCCGCCTTTTTTAATTATTCTCCTTGGTTTTATTATACTTGATATAATGAAATAAACCGCTGGGCATTTGCTCCGTAAGTAATTTTTCGCCAAATTTTGTACCTGTATATTTTTGAAAATACGCGCAGGCGGTTTTCATTTTTCGGAAAAAGATATAGGGAGATCAGATTTTTCAATTTCTTAAGGTTTTTGTAAACAGGGTGTTAAAGAATACGATACAATTTGTCAACTTTTCAAGGATAAGTAATTTCAATATGCGTTTTTTGAAAACTAATTATTCTACACTATTTTACTTATTGGGCTTCTGATGTATAAAACGTGATTTGACACATTTTTGATGTCTCTCCTACTTTAGGAGTTATACTTTTTTATGAAGAAATGGAAATTCCTCTTATATAGCTGTAGTTTAGCTAAATTTAGTTTAGTTCAACAACAATGTATACACATTTTACAAATTATGTATTGTCAATATCTAGGACCATCTCGAACACTACGTATTCTCCTAAAATAGGAGAGATATCAAAAATTTGAGATCACTTTTTAAGAAAAAGCCCAACAAGTAAAATAATGTGAAATAATAAATTTCTGATAAAGACATATTGAAATTATTCATCCTGGAAATGTCAACAAAATACATCGCATGCATCAACACCCTGTATAAGAAAGTGAACTGAAGAAACTGAAAATAAACATATTCGAGCAGTCTCAAAGATGGATCTATACACTCGCGAAAACCGGGTGCTCTGACCACTTTTATTTTTAGAATTATTCATGTTCAAAATAAGGCAAAATATTACTTGTGCAGTAGTGTTCCAAGCCAGTTACCTATCTATAGTAAAAAAATAGACGTAAATTATCTTAAACATAATTATATAATTTTATCTTTAAACGATGGGGCGGATTTCGTGAAATATTGGTTTCTCAAAAACTTGCTAGCTGAATTAAATTGCAAAATAATGGCTCGATGATTAAAAATACAAAACTGATAACTACATATATGTGGTGGTCATTTCTAACTTTTGAAAATTATGTAGCGCCGTCGGCCAAGTGCTGAAGTTAGGAGGCCTAGTATTGCAGAACTTGAAGATATAATTAACAAGCCATCAACTCCACTAAGACCATCCGGCCGATCAGGATCACCACCCAGCATCATCGATGTACAAGAGAATTATTCTTCAGTTGAAGGTAGAACATATTTATATTATTCACATGGAATTAAAAAACACTCAGAAACACACTACTATATAGGTCTCCGCATTTAGGGGGTTGGAAAAAGTCTAGTGCGTAATTGCACAAGTTCATGAAACCTATCTGATTATTTTGATGCACTAGTCTACTTAAGGTAGAAAATTACTTGATTAAACTAACTGAATCAAAGAATCATAGTAACTTACGTCATTAGGCCAAGAAGGAGTGCTTTTGTGCTGAGCTCAAAGTTCAATTCAACAAAGTCCATATCAAGCAGCAAAGTTCCTCTGTTGTAGAATAATATGTTGTGTGTCGTAAATTTTTTTTATTTTCTTCATGGACTTTGTGATAGCATACAGTGGCTATGTTTCGATATCAACTGTAAATACTGAATTTACTGGACGCGCCGTTCCGATATTATTTTCAGTACACTGATTCAGTATTAAATGACCCCCAGAGTACGCTGTTGAAATCGGAACGGCAAATGACAGTAAAATCAGCACAGTAAATCCAGTACTGGCAGTTGATATCCGAACATAGCCAGTATTGTAAAAATATTGTTTTGCTCCTGCATGCTAAATGTATTTCAACATGATAAATCAATAGATTTGTTCCAACCCGTCAAAAAACTGTCCCAGAACGGTTTCGGAACCACTCTGTATAATCAATAGATTTGTTCCAACCCGTCAAAAAACTGTCCCAGAACGGTTTCGGAACCACTCTGTATACGAATTTCAGTTTCTACGCAAAATTTTTAGGTTTTGCGCAGATTCCTGACGGTAATATTAGGTACCTTTTCCTGCTGGGTTGGAACAAAGCTAATGTTTTAGTTAGTTAATGAAACTTTGTTTATTCAGTGTCACTAGGCAGGTGACACACTGGAGAAATAAGTTTCATGAAACTTGTTGCAAGAAACAGGAAATTATCATCATTATCATACGACACATACATTCAAATTAGGCGGAACACACTGGCCTTTCTGAAACAGGAGAGCAGAGATTGTTTTGCAAACAAATTTGGTTTCCATTTTTCCGATAATAGCTATTCGTGTTTTAAGAGAGCAAAGTTGTATTTCCACAGCTTGTATTTCGCCGACGGAAAGGTATTGTTGACGCGCGTCGATGAGCGGAGCGCGTCGATATTTTGAGATTGGCAAAGGCATTTTGTGCTCGTAATCCACACATGATTTTTTCTACAATCGCATTTTATAAAAAAATTATTCAAAGAATCCAGTTTATTTCTATCCAGTTCTAATAAAATCTAAAATCTGAATACGTATTTAGCAAGTGATAATAATAGGTATTTCAGAATGACTTATTTTTCATAAAATGAGAAATTTCCCACTTGTTGTTGGCATCATTGTAACTATCAATGTTTTATTAAGCTATGGCGGATTGCAGAATTACAAGGGAGCGTTCTTGGTACTTTGCCGCTCTAAAGCGGCAAAGTGAAGGTCATCAGGAAACGCCTACTTTACTATCACAAATCTGATCAATAAAACCTACTTTCTAGGGCGATTTTAGAAATTTCCAGTTTCGTTTATGGGTTCTACTTCAAGGGGTTCTTTGAAACTAATTTTTATTGGGTTTTCACGTGAATTCGTAATTGTTGTCAATGCTAATTTTTCAATTTTTACGAAGGCTTCTGGCATTTCTGCGATATCGTTAAAGTTGATATGGTATAGTCTATTCCTATTCCATCCGTTTTGTTCACGGATACTCTATATAACCTTTTGTGAAACACGAGGAGGTATAAGAGTTTGGTGTGACTGTGTGGGTTCCGTTGTGGTTTGTGGGAAAAATAGTTTGTTTTAAAAATGTGAAGGTAAATTTACTTGCGACGTTTCAAGTGTGAAATTTTATAAATTTATTTTAGCAACAAAATCGATTTGAAAATCGACACCTATCAAACCGTCGAGTTTATTAGAGAAGTTATATAAGTAAAATTTGGGGTAGCTTTTTTCTCAAATGATAGAAAAATGGGGATATATATGACTTCGTCATGTATTGATGTTGCATGAGCAGTTTCAAAAGTAAAATATTCATTAGAAATGAAATGAATAAACTTGATATGCTAACTGAGAATTAATAAAGCTTTTGCCACTGTCTGTGCCGACTAAGAATTTAATTTAATTCGGGGATAATTATTACAGGCAAGTCGGCAAGTCTTAAATGCGATAAATGTTGAGGCATATAACGTCACATTGGGGTAATTGCTCAGGTAATTGCTCAGGTAATTGGGTATAATTTGGAAATTTTGGAATTGGGAATCGTCGATATTTGTTTCATAGTCATTGTTGGTGTTCTCATGCTAGGTGTTGTTCAAATAATCATACTAAGGAGTTAAATATTTCAGAATTTGGCGGTTGGTAATAATCACTGAAATCGAATTACTCGTCATTCTTGGGAATAGAATCAACGTCAATATTTGAGTCTTGAGTTGGGGTTTCAGGAATACAGTCAGGAGTCAGGTGACAGAGTATTTACTGATTGGTTGGAAGATTATTCTTGTACAGTAAAATTATTTAAGCTAGATCTTTGAACTGTGTTTGGTCTTATAGTGAGGCCAGACGATATTTCCATTGGTTCTGGGGCCAATAATAATTTTGATTGATGTTGGTTCTTCAAAATGGTCTATTGAAATTATTGAAATTTTGAGATCTCGTAAATTGGTTATTGAATGGCATATTTGGACTACACGCAAAATTATTATTTGGGAAATTTGATCTTGCAAAGTTTCATTATTGAATGGCATTTTTGGAAAATTAGCAGAATAATGTCCAAGTGTATTGTTGAAACTTGATTGAGGCCTTTTCTTATTATTGGTGTTATTAGGAATTTAAATTAGACCTGTTTTTATAGTGTATGAAATTTTCTTCGATTTTCGTGCAAGAGGCAATTAAGTTGGCGGCTCCACCTGTCAATTTTCAAATTATCGTATCAAACAAACAAGTGTTTATTGGATCATTGGCATTTTGTCGATTTTGATGATTTTGAAAAAAATGCTCACATGATGATAAAAGGGGAAGAAAAAATGGGATCACTTACAGCAATACCAGATGAATCTTGGAGTACATGGGCTTAGCTTCTATGGACTTTGGAAGATGTTGTTCTGCTATCCGCACCACTAGTACTGATGGACGATTTTCATTCTGATCCCTGGTCACGAGTTCACTGTTCGTCAAAGTCTTCCGTATACTAACAGATTTTCGGTTTGCCAACAAAATCCAAATTTTCGACTGAACCAGATTGTTTTTACCGAAGTCTCCATCAAAATCCCACCAGCTTCGCAACCTACGAGGGGTGTAGACAAGAGAATGTTTTAAAATAACTTGACTACTACAATAGAACTGGCTTCAAAATAAAGGTGATCTGTTTTATACCTAATTTAAAAATAAGCTAAATAGAAGAAAATATAAATGCCGGATTGAAGTTCTCGTGGGAATGTAACTTAAGTCTTTTAAGGAATCTTGAGTTTTGACATTGTTTAAACCAATCACTCACTAGCATTGACGCGCATTAGCAGACCTGACATGTAGGAACCAAACTGCAAATCAAGTGGAACAAACAAATTTGTACGTTAACATATTAGTGCCCAGCGTCCTTATCCAAGAAGCTATAGGTACTTACCTATGTCTTTAAGCCAAGAAGTGACTTTTTGTGCTGAGCTCTATGTTTGAATTATCGGTTACGCGTCGGCCTACAATTGTGCGGTTTGTAATTTAAACGTTATTGTCGTCAAACTTTGACTCAGAAGTAATCGATTATGGCCTATGACCATAAAATTTTGTTTTGTGCGAACAGTGGCGTCAATGACCGAGATCGGAAATTAGCTCCAAGAGCACAATTTACACATAATGCATTCAATTATAAAGCATAAGCATACATAAAAATGCGGAATCAAGTTAATGTCTCTGCCCGTTTACACGAGACGCCTATGTTCCGGATGACGTATTATTGATTTAACATCTATTTTATTTATTTATTTATTCATCTCAACGGCAAAGCTATTTTACAAAATATGACATTCTAAAAATTAGTTTAAGTTTAGGTGAAAATGATAAAGAAAAATGAAAATAACACCAAATATATGTATGCAGGATGAGCAGCTATTCAATAATTATAATACTCTTGTAGTAAATCAGTATTATTCAATTTTCCTAATCTTAGCTAGCTTTGAACATACGTAGCCAACAGATAAACGAATCAAGTTTGTGAATATTTCGACGAAAGCATGTTAATAAAAGCGTTAAAACATATGAAGAATAATAAGGCACCAGGACCGGAAGGAATACCGGCTGAGCTTCTGAAAAAAGGCTCCCAAAAACTTTTTAGTTAGGTACCTGGCTGGAAAGAGGCGTGGATAATATCCATTCACAAAAAAGGTAATAAAGACGATTGCTCTAATTATAGATGTATCTCGGTCATAAGTACGATGATTAGGCTTATTGGTCGATTAATTATTAGAGACCTAATAGAACAAGAATATGGTCCTCACGAAATAGAGGAACAAGCGGGATTTCGAGCCAGACGATCTTGTATTGCTCATATATTAAGCCTTATGCAGCTCAATGAGAAAAAAACTGCTACGAACAGAGATGTCCACCTGCTCTTCGTTGACGTTACAAAGGCTTATGCCACGGTTCCTGTCCAAAAAGTTTGGCAAGTGATAGAAAACACTCAAATAAATAATACTGTAATCAAAACCATAAAACAGCTGTATCACTAGGCATTATCAAGAATAAAAATAGGATCTACTCTGTCCGATAGCTTCTCCATAACTAAAAGTCTACGTCAAGGTTGTTGTTCATCTCCCACACTTTTCAAAATTTATTTAAATGAAACACTAAGAAAGTGGAGAAGATCATGTAGTGGTATGGGGATACAACTAAATAACGAAAAGACTTGTATACACTCCATTTTGCAGACGACCAGGTAGTAATAGCCCAGGATAAAGAAGACCTAGAATTTATGACAACAAGACTTCTTACGGAATATGAAAACAATGGGGGCTATCGGTGAACAAATCAAAAACCAAATACTAATGCATCGGACATAAACTTTAGACAATAATATTGAAATATCCGCCTGCGACAAATATACCTATCTAGGCACACAAATAGATAAGACAGGCAGAACAGAAGCCGAGATCGAAGCAAGGATAGTAAAAGGAAAAAGGGTAATTGGATGTCTAAACTCGATTCTATGGTCAAATCATATATCACGTGACAGAAAACGGCTTATATATAACAATATATTCCAAAGCATAATCTTATATGGATGCGAAACGTGGAAATTAACAAAAAACCTAGAAAGAATGTCACTCGAAATGGACTTTTGGAGAAGATCTGCAGGAAAATCAAGAATGCAAAGAATAACAAACGAAAGAATAAGAGAAATCATGCAAGTAGAAAAACGAAATACAAAAAAGACAACTGACATGGTATGGTCACATAGAAAAAATTAATGACGAACTGCTTCCTAAACTAATAATGGAATGGACACCCCACGAAAGAAGGCAACGAGGAAGACCTAAAGCAACATGAGGGGGGAGTTAAGACCATGTCTAGAAACTCGAAGGAATACGGCAAAAGTTGAGCACTGTAAGGCCGATTTTCCACCAAATGGACAAAACAGAAACAAAACATAAACTCGTGTCGAATAAAACGAAACTCAAACTTTTCACAAACATTTTGAAGACTAGCGCCGTGTTTTGCGACAGTTGGAGTTTTGTTTTTCGGGTCCCGCCCGGAAGAGGTACCTCAACATCAAAAAGTTTCAACGTCTTTTGAAACTCGAATCTGTTTAGTCAGTTTTTTATTTGAAAACGGTCTTGTTGTGTTCTGTCTGGTTTTTTATTTTCGACTTGATTTCGGGACCCGAAAAGCAAAACTCCAACTGTCTCAAAGCACATTAGTTTGAGTTTTATTTTATTCGACACGAGTTTGTGTTTTGTTTTTGCTTTATCCATTTGGTGGAAAATCGGCATTAGAAAACATTGACAAAACACAAACCCAACAGTCCGTTTAGTGGAAAACCGGCATTACGGGTCACAAACCCAAGGCCACGCAATCCCCTGTTTACAATATTTTTCACGATGAGGAACAAAATGATAATTGTTGTTGGAGCAAACAAACTTCGTGTCTCAACAAGAACTTGAATCTTATTTCGATGTCAAATTCAGTTACTATTTTTTTTTCACTCACGGTTTCCAAATAGAACACTATAGAACGTTTTGGGATTTTTCAGATTTTTGTTTTTTTTGTTTGAAGGAACAAATATCACTTTCCTGACATTTATTTTGTTTAATGTTCCTAACCGAATAATAAATTGTTGTTGCGCGTTTCTTACAGTTTTAGGGCTTATGAGGCCATATACTGAAATTGAATATTCATTAAATTTGTTAGTATTGTGAAACATCGGGTCATATCAAAGTCACCCAAATAAAATTAAATAAATCAGACATTTTCGAGGTTGAAATTTATAGCAATTTTTTTCAACATTTGTTTTCTTAAATGTGGTTTGATGAACTTGAAAAAATCGTCAAGTCAATTTTGTTAGCAATAGTACCTAATAATTATTATAAGTTCAACAGCAACAGTTTCAAGTTCTGGGCAGGAGTTTACAAACAAACTTAAAATAGTTTCGTTTGTTTGTTCTAATTTTATTTTAGGAGATTGATGTTAAACGTACCTTTTTTATGCATCAAAAAATGTTTGGGACACCCACGTTGACTATAAGTTGGTGTGGTTCTCTCAGCTAGGTAGATATTTGTAGAAGTTTACTCATTTTACTTCATTAACATTTTTCGTAAGCAGCTTATCCTGAAATAGATCACATTAACAGTTGTTCGAGTAAACCAAAAGACTTTTTGAAAATAGAGTAATCAGAGCCCCAAAAGACATAATTTCAGGAATTACTTTCACATTAAATTACTCATATATGCCTACTTGCTAAAATGTATTTACAGTGGCGTAACAACACCGACATTTTTATTTATTAAGTAGGCACCTACATGTAGAATTGAGTATTTCAATAGTGTTTTATACTGACAAAATAAAAACGGTCTGTTTTGTACAGGCAAAACTTTCACTGAGACCTACCTGGGCCGGATTCTCGTTTAAGAGAGTAGGGCTCCCCGATAGAACGAATGTTTTGTCCTTGTCAACGTAATCGAAAAGTAAACGAGAATGATAAAGACGAAAAATTTGTTCTTTCGGGGAGCTCTACTTCCTGGCCCAAGAATCGGCTTCCTGGATAGAACCTATGGTATGGAACATTATAGTATTTTATTTATAAGAAAAAGTAGAAATCAACGCAATGGAAAAGATATTACCAGTTGTTAATCAACTTCCGTCCTCTGAAGAAAAATGGGATGCGATGTCCATATTGCCTCTCACAACAGTTGGTCTATATAGTCACCAAATTTTTGGCCATTTTTCTAAAGCTATACATTTTGTATATCTTTGTGGAAAATTTGCTCAATAGCTCAATATCTGTAATTTTATACGTGTTACTTAAAGTGACTACAAAATGATAAATCTCTGCAGCCCACACCAACTCTAATTATTTTCTAAATTGCATAACTACCTATATTATGTATACTTACTTTAAAAAAAATAAAGACGAAACGGGTAACGGACTGGCTACGGAATCTGGCATCCGTAGAACCGCGGATGGATTCCGCGGATGGACTGTGACGTCCTTCACTTCACGTTGGCTTTTTTTAACCCTCCAATGCGTCCCTACGGGTTAAAAAAATGATTATGAACTTGAACAAAGACTTAGGTATTTATGTGCTTATTATAATAATTGAAATGATTTATAATCAATGCAGTCTTCTAGAAATAAATATCTATTATATAGGCTAGAATAATATCAACCTAATTCAAAATACCGTCCCCACCTCTGTGATACATTTATCCTAAGGATATACTACACTTTGCCTTGTATTCGAGAGGTGTGCGAAGGTCTAAAAAATCGTGTACCAACCTACTGGAAATAAAATGAAAACTTTAACTAAACCCTCCTGCCTTTTGTTTGAAATTTTATCTACAAGCGTTTGGTTATGACATTTTTGCATAACCATTTTTCTAGTATTTGAGTTATGTCATGAGACTCATAAGACAACTAGTGGTGTTATGGACTAGGTTATAAATTCTTAACACAACTAGTGGTGTTATGAACTAGGTTATGAATCTATAACACAACTATTTTTGGTGATTTGACAAATGTCAAAGTTAGACCTGTAAAGGTAAAATGAAGGTAGACAACTACTAATAAAAAAAATAATTTTAAAACATTTTCTCATTTTTCGCTTTGTAGGTAAAACGATGTACATCACACGTGCGTTTGAACATGACTACAAAACTCGTGCGTGATTAGAACGACTCGGTCTACGACCTCATCTTTCACACCCGTTATTGTAACCGTTGTAAATGTTCATAAACGCACTTGTAATGTAAATAACTATAATCGAATGGTTCTTAATATCACATCCGTAATTGTGTGAGCTCATATACAAAGCAAGGTGGAACACCTTTATTCCTCAAGATCTTCTTTTACTCTACCAGAACACTCTTACCAAAAATGTTTTTATACGACTTTGATTTCATTTTCATTAAACGGTTATTTTTTTTTTCAAAATAAAGTGGTTCCAAAAAGGGTTAGAATCATTCATAATTGATAAGAATACTTACTTCTTATTTTTATTTATAACATAATGGCTAAATCAAGCAAATTGATGGCCCGGAATATGGCCAACATGCGATTTCAGTGCGAACATATCAGTTTACAACTTTTCACACAATATACCCAAACACTTTCAGTAATTAGTGAGACGAAATTATAAATTGTTATTGTGTTATTTCTAGATCAAACTGCTTATATTACCATACAAGTAGAAGGAGATCCCCCACCAAAATTCAAATTCTACAAGGTACCTAATTCATTTATTACAAAATATTTTTTCAAGGCTTATAAATGATTCGTTTCAGAATGTAACCGAAATTATAGAAGGGGGCCGATTCAAATTCGTAACCGATGGAGAAAACAACCTTATTACCCTATGCATAAGGAAAGTAAAGCCCAACGATGAAGGTCAATACAAGGTAGTTGTTTCCAACGTACATGGAGAAGATTCCGCTGAAATGATGTTATACGTTGCTGGTAAGTTTAATGGTTATCCCCTTTATTCAACTTTTGTGATATAATTGCTTTGGGTAATAGGCGCTGGTGGTGTCGACTTTCGCTCTATGTTGATGAAGAGAAAATACGCCAAATGGGATAAAGATAAGGAGGATCCAGACTGGGGCGATCTCAAAGAAGTAGAAAAGCCCTTGCCAGCACTTAAGAAAGTGGAAAAGGTATGATATAGTTTCATTCCTAACTTCTACTTACAGGATTAGGCAACACAATATTAGAACAATGGGCGCATAAAAAACTTCTGCGGTATGATTAATATTTGATTCCTAGCTTCTGCCTCCAGGATCAGAACGACGACTAGGTACATACATTTCTTATCTGTTATAAAAGATACGGCTAAATGGAGGGGCCCACTTTAAATCGCGTGTACAAATGTATTTTATTAAACCAGAAACCACCTCGATTATTATCATTGAGGTGTTTCTAGACCGGTCCCGCCAAGCCGCGCCGAACCGCTCCGAACTGCGCCAAGCGTTTACGAACACATTTTGATCAAGCCACGCAGAAGCAGCTGGATCGCTCTGCCTCTGCAACACACTTGTTTGTCGGGTTCCACTTCGCGCGCGATCTCAATTAGATGAGCTGATATTGCGGTAGCTATAGCTAAAAAAATCGAAAGCTAAGCCGAGCGCGCACAAACAAGATAGACTCGCCGAACAGTATGTTCGTGCTTGTTCGTGCGAGCTTCAAGCTGATCGTCAACTGAAAGCGAAAACAAGCGGCTTCGAGCTCGTGCGGTACGAGTGTCAACCACCAACTATGCACGGCAGATCCCCATTTTCGGTAACGCTAGTCTGTTTTCGAACACCAGGTCAGCTAGCTTGCTAGTCATTAATTTATTGATATTTCATAGTTTTGGTTATCTTCGTCCTATCTTTATCTTGAGCTATGGATGAGGAGACGGATTAGCTTTTTCAATATAGGTTTCCTCCAACATAATCATATTACTCCTGATAATAAAAGTTACTAAAAAATACGCAGCTTCTGCATCCATGATAAGTTTAATGAAAACAAAACAGAAAAATCACAGTTCACTAGTTTTTAATTCCACTTTTCTTCTAAACTGAATAGACGATGGCCTGTAGTGGACGACCATTTCGCACGAGACCGCTTGTCTACAGCCACTTGGCGCTGGTATCGCGTGACCTCATAGCCACTTGTTCTTGCTTCCAGTGACACATCAGGCGTTTTGCGCGATTCGGAGCGGCTTGGCCGGTACCTTCAGCCACATAATTTATTGATTTAAATATGCTAGTTTATAAATGAGGAAAATAATCTACAGCTAGAGGATCTGGTCAAACCATGGTGTTCTTTCTGGAATACAACCTCTTGTTGAAGATAAATATCTTAGAGTATATCCATGCTAATTTACATAGTATAACCTGAAGTGTTCTCTTCCTTCTCAAATCAACTTGTGATCGAACGCCTGAAATATCTAGTCCAATAGTAAAGATATTATCTATTGTGTAGAAGCCTCTACGCTTCAAGCTATGCTCACAAAAATAATGTAAAGCTAGGCACAGGTAACAAATGCTTGTTAATTCGACGAAAGTTCTTGCCCAATAAGAGGAATTTTGCCGTTAATAAAAATATGATTTCGTACCTTGATAACGAGTGTGGGAACAACAAAACTTCATTTTCTTTATCTGAAATTAATCACAGAATTTCGAAGTTATCGTAATTTTGTACACCAGCACAAAATTAGATTTTTAGGCATCCTTTGTATGCTCACATATTGAAGACAGCAAGTCTGTTAAGCAAATTATTTTCCGGGATGGCTTACTCTTATTTTGAAAATATAATTGCAGCCTTGTCTTTAGTTTTTCTATTGCCTTTTTGCCTATAATACCCTACCCTCTCTCTCCATTGACATTCATGATGACACTGGTATGCAACTTTTGAAAGCATCTCAGATATTATCGAACTGAATAAGTATCTAGCGACGCAGCATCACGTCTTCCACTCATCATTTTTACCCACTGTAAAAATGTATGAAACAATTTTTCAATCCTACTTTCACCTTTTTACAATTTTTCTATTGGCAAAGTGAAATAAGTCCTGTAATAACTAGATAGCAAAAGGCTAATTTTGATACATATTCAGCTATTTGAAGTTTGAAGTAGAGGTATCCGTTCCTTTTCCCCCGCCCAAACTAAGCCAGTTATATTTATTCAGATAAAATTGTCAATAGTACTCACTGGACCAATAGTATAATAAAAATTCCGAAGACAGGAGGGTTCACATCAACCTAATAATATGTATACGAATAAAAGTTTTATTCAATTGGTTCCATTGATTTATTATTTCCCATTTCAGAGAATCATTGCAAATGGCACACACTATATATAAACATCCCATATGTCAAAATTTTACTTCTCTAACAAACAGATAATGTCAGAATCGTGTCAGACTGATAAATCAGTGGTGAACATAATAGTTTTTATTAACTGTTAAAGGAAAAAACAAAAATTGTACACCGCTGCACTGAATGGATTTATTGGTTAGAATTTTGACTTAATACGAGGGATGCTAAAAGAGTATAAAATGTGCCAATTGCAATGATTCTCACTGTACCAATTTATATTTCTTGTCTATTACAACTACAGGGGGGGAAATAAGTCATCTGGCAAATTTGCACAAATTTAAAAAAATCAAGTGCCATTTCACTGGGAAATAACAATCTAACCATGAAACAAAACCGTTATTGATCTCTCTCGGGGTCGACAAGCATACTAACTATGCTTAGCCGGCCGCGTTGCTAACGTACGTGAAATCCGAGCGAGAGCCGGGTGACTTATGCCCACCCCTGTATATTGTCTTACTGTGAATTTGTTGACCCAAAATAGAATGCTTAATTATTCACAACCACCTTATTTTTGTTTCAATTTCATTCCCCTTTAATTTAAATTTCTCAACTGCAGAGATATTGAGTAAGGTTTTTGTCATGCAAGATAACCTACGAGATTAAAATAATATTGTTTTTTCTACTTGCAGAGCAAAATTAAAACTAGACGTTTTTCGTTGTTTGGGATTTGGTTTGAGTGGCCATTACGCAAATCAGAGGTTTTTAAATATTTTTAAAAGCACCGTAATGCACCAAAATGCACTTTAATAAACTGAAATTGTAGTTCACCTAGATTTTTTTATTGCATATCTACCAAAAGTTCATACATATCTACTTAGTATTTTTGTTTTAAATTATGCCACATAAATCAGGTAGAGTTTGATAACGTCACAATGTAAGTTACCATATAATATATCGGTATTATGTACTTATCAATTATTTTTATATTAAAATGCAACTTTAGTACTTGTTGCCAGTATTAATTATTAAAACACGTCTTAGTGAAACAATCAGAGTTTTGAGGAAAGTATTAGAACACTCAAAGCTCCAAACTAATCTAGGAGCCAAAATGAATATTGTTTACCGTGATATTGAAAGTGTTCGGAGTGATGTAGTAATTAAACCATATTACAAATTGATCTTAACTGCTGTTGCAAAATATTCGCATCGTATAGTCCGTACATTTAAAATTTGAGAATTAAAAATTATAGATACTCATAGATCATAGAACTCTCCTAGTGGCTATTTATATGCGAATCTTCATCTCACGCGTTACTTGGTAACCAAGTAAAATAAGAATCATCATCTATAACCAACTAGAAGACTTCTATGATGTCGAACTTTGAATGTCTGTCAGTTTGTCTCGGTATTAAATATACGCACTTCCGTATAGGCAATATAATGAAAGGCAAAAAGTACGTACAGTAGTAGTTTTGGGTCTTCTAAGATACTAAATGTCAGATAGATTGGCCTTCTGCTACGGTGGCCATGGTACAAAAAGGTGGACGACTTTCCGTATTTTGAACATTTCAAGCAAAATTTGAATGCATCAAAATACATTATGATGTATTCACGGCCAATTACTAAAACACAATTTCATTGCAAATAACATTATGTTACTAACTATTTCGGTCAGTGAACTAAACCGGATTTCAAAGTCTCGGCGGTCCATCGGCTCAGGAGCTGCCCTTCTTTATATATTTCTGCTGTGGTGACGTAACATCTAATCCTAGAAGCTGCAGCTGAGTGGCATTTTGGAGAAGTCGCCACAGACCGAATCTCAGTAAACTGATCCTCTTTTCAAATATGAACTCCAATTTAAAATGTATGTCGAACTCAGATCAGAATTACCAGATATTATACGTCACATGCTAGTAACGATTCCGATGTCCCAACATCTACTCCTCAAACTGCTGGCTCCAATCACCTGATTATACCTAAAAGAATACAGTCATAGGAGATGACTCCTACATACATCTTATACGAGACAATACCGTATAAACAACCTGATGATTTTTAATATGCGCCTCGAAGAATGCACTTTCGAGTCGATCCACATTTCCTCGACGCTGTCGCACATTGGTTCTCAGCAAATTGAAACTTATAATGAATAAGGTGACAATTTCAAATAATAACAACGTGTTAGTTGCATTGGAGAGTCAGTGAATATGTATTAAGAACCACCAGATCCATTCAGATGGGCCTATCTCCAGCACAACTAAAACCTGATACATCGGCTGCGAGTCTGCGACGTACTAGCGAAGAGAAAAATCTGGTTCCATCAAGGTATGTCGACGGTGTTCCAACGATAACTATGAAAAACTTGAGCCATTTAGTACGTCCTCGGGTTAATCTGTTGATATTGAACCTTCGGGATCCCGCTCTAAAACCCACTTCGTCAGTGACGTCGCCTTCTCTTGATAATTGTTGCTCTTATCTGGATCCAAATCAATATTATGGGCTCATAAATTTTCCAAAACCATACATAACTTATTGCTTCCACAGACGACCAGACATGATAGATGACTTCAGAGGAACTGGAGATGCGATTTCCAAGCAGAGCTCTCACCATTTCCAGAGCAACCTTGTTTCCTATTCTCAAAAACTCCAGGTCATCGGTTTTCAAAGGTGATAGACCTAGGATTTGCTTCCGATGAGAAGTTTTCTTCTAGTCCTCATATCTAGCAAATGGTGGTCAGTGTATCCAGAACAGGTTTTATACTGAGAAACTGGAACCCTGTTTCTGATGTGCCCATTTTCAAGCTGTTCTACCTCTTATATAATATAAGATCAAGGATTGATTCACCTGTATGGTCTCATATATACAACTGCCATGGTCGCTCAGTGAAGCGCATCCTGAAAGGATTCATCAAATACCTGATTTTCAAAGAGAAGGGCACCTACCCGTAGCAGGGGTTCCAGCGTATCCACTCCAGGTGTAGATTCTCAGTCATTATCGTTTCTCTATGAGCCTCTCAAATTCAAAATATAATGTACATTTTTATTGTGACGTAGGAAAGCCGTCTAAATGCTAGCTAAATATAAACCAACTTTCTCCTGTATTCTTGCTAGATCAAATATTCGGTCGCATTTTCGCGATTTGCTACAATAGTTAGGACAGTCTTCTATCTATCTTCCTCTGAAATATTTGAACATTTAACTTGATTATATTCGTAAATTAATTAATTTTAGTTATCGTAAGAATTGTTAATTAACCACCTATCGGAAATGTATGGCTATTCATTTATTTATTTCCAGTCGATGTCACTGCGCCATCAAGGTACATTTTTGCTGGATACCTGCCTTTTTTCCTGGAATCGACGAGGTCGGTCCTTTGTGGAAATCTTACCCCAATAGCTTGCTCATAAATTCACCGTGATAATTATACTTATCCAGCTCCGGTATCGGGAACATTGCGTGCTGACGTCGCCTATACTCAGTACCCCTATTATATTATATTTCGTTCTGAGGAAATATAGGATATGATATAATGCTATAATAATCACCAAAATATGAATGTGCACACGCTTTTTTTAAAAATCTCTAAACTGGCCGCCATGATATAAGAAAAATATTGAGTTTAAATATGTTTGCCGAGAAGCCTAAAGATACAGCTGTACGAAGTCCCTTGTCTCTAAAGTTTTGCCTTTCATTGTTACACTCGGTTATTTGCCTAGCTGTATGAAAATTTCCGAAATTTCTTGTTTTTAAGTAGCTATCCACTAAAATTACTAATACTGGTAAACGTACTACAAATAGAAGCATCTATTTTCTTACCACTGAATGTATCTCTATTTCCATAGTATCTATTAAAATAACACGACAACAAAATGTCCATAAATTTTATTGACAATAAGTTATGTATTGTGCTCAGCGAGGAACACTTCAATACAATTTCCAATGCTTACATTAGGATATTTGTTGATATCTACCTACTTGCTAATATTTCTGATATATCCCAGAAAAATTTGGGAAAATTGATGTAAGTAATAAAGTTTAATGATCATTTGATCCTAGTAGCGTAGGAATATTTTGGATACTTGATGGCAAAACTGCGCACTAAAAATATAATGCTGCATTGGGATTGTAAACCCAATCAGCCGCATTTGATCGATTCGACTTAAAAATAATAATTATGTTTGCTCCAAATAGTATTTTCAGTTCTGTTCCATAATATGTACACGAATAAACAAATTGAACTTTTAATTATCCAACCTAGTTCATGAGTTTTCAATCCGCCAATTTTTTTGATACATGAGATACAAAAATGCCTTGGTTATTTATTAGCCAAAAAGTTCTTCACTAAAGTTTGCAAAAAAGGGTTAATTTAGCACTTTTGATGTTCATCATGGAGGAATCATCCAGAGTGATAAGTGTAAATTGCCTTTCATTTCTGTTTCATCCAAAGTGTACACTAAAAAGGAAGGATGAAACAATTTCACCCCCGGCCAACTTTTTATGAGAGAAGCGTTCCCCGAACCGATGATTCATCCACAATGAAGGCCTAGTGAAAAATGTAAACAGCCGCGGTCTTCATTTTTCAGTTCATTCCACAATCACCAGTCGAATTTAAATGCCCATGGTCTCACTTACCAAATTCTTGAGATAAGATTAGGGACAGATAAATGCAAACAAAAAATTGGAAATGGAAAAGGAAAATAGCATGCATCGCCTTGGGCCTTGGAAGAGTGAAATGGATACAAACAGTTTTTCGCAAACATCTTATTCTGATTCTGCATTTTTACCTTACATGCCTGTTTATGTTATCTGGATCAGTCTATATCTATCAGTTCATAGTACAATTACGGGTTGCAAGCCCAACAGACCTACTGTGCTATACAATTGAGTTTTACTATTGTTTTTTGCGAATTAATGTGGTAGCATAAATGAGGTGAATGACTGATAAATTTAGCACCACGACAGATTAGGATATTAAATTACTTATAATAAATAACAGGCCGAAACATTGGGTAGGTAGTTATAGTTTCGCATTCAATAAAAGAGTCGTTTAATAACCATATCTAAGCCGAAATTCTTTATTGAAAAAATCAACAAATATCCTATTACAAGATTTTCTAGCATTATTATATTCGCACGCATTCGATACCTATCTATTAGTCAATATCTGCTTAGTGGACGAAGCCCTGTTAGATTCTATTTAACATAGACGCTTGAATCTGAGTTACAGTTTTCTTTTTAGAATCCTGTATCTTCCAGAAGGCCTTCATTGGCAGAGCTTATTCCAGATTGGCCGATTTTGCACCATTTTGAAAAAAGAGAGGTTTGGGACAGGCAGCTCTCGACAATGTGTTGTTAATGTTTGTTGTGCACGATAGCATAGCAATGCTGTAATCCTATCCAGTGTTCCCACTTTAACATTTTTTTTTTTGCAAGCTAATGTTCCAAAACTAGATGTTGTGTCTGGTGTACCGCAGTGAACAAGCAGTTTCACCTTGTAAATATGATATTTTTTGTATATACAAATATTTTTATTTTATTTTTTTTTCCAACAGGAATTTTTGATGGAAACCAGCATATTTTTTTTTTTGTTAATGTAAATGTTGTATAATTCATCTGATTTTGTATTTATTTGATTGGACGGTCTTATTATTTTTTAGAAATCTGAAACTTTCTTGAAACCACTAGTTGACCAATATGCGAAAGAAGGGAAAGACAAGAAAGTGGTTTTTGAAGCTGGATTCTCCAAACCAAACTGTAAACCTAAATGGCTTTTCAGGAAAGATGTATGAACGATTAATTATAACACCTTTTTTTAATAATTCAACTAATTCTTCTTTATTATAGGAACTATTCCAAGGAGCAAAATATAAATTCAAGAACGAAAATGATCTCTACCAACTTATAATTGCAAATCCGAAAGTCGAAGATTCAGGCAAATACAGTATTGAAATCGGTGGTGTGAGTTGTACAGCTTTCCTAAACGTCGAAGAACCAGATCCTTGTTATACATTTACCAAACCGCTAAAGAAGAAATACGATGGATACACCAAACATGAAGTTGAACTTGCTTGTACTGTAAGCAATAGTTTGGCAATTGTTGGATGGTACAAAGGTACACAAAAACTGGAAGATGGAGAAAAATATCAGATATCCAAAGATCTTAGTGGTGTATGCCGCCTAACTATTAAAGACTGTACTTTTGATGACATAGCTGAATATACTTGCAAACTAGAAAAACAACCTGACAAAACAGTAGCCAAAGTAAATATTGTAGAATACCCTTACAAATTTGTAAAGGTACTAAAACATCAACAGCATGTTGAGAAAGAAAATATTACTTTTCTTTGTGAACTCAATGATGCTGGTGGTGACGTAAAATGGTTTAAAGGAGATCAAGAAATTGCTCCAGATAAAAGACTAGTTGTGAGCAAAGATGGCAGAAAAAGAAAACTGGTAATAAAAGATGCCAAAGTAACTGATGCTGGCATGTACTCTTGTGTCAGTAACGCAGACAAAACCGAAGCCGAATTAGTCGTAAATTATCTTAACCGCTTTAATAAAAAGCTTAAAGATACTGTTGCAGTAGAGCGTGAGAGATTAGTTTTGGACATTGAATTGCAAGATCAAACAGCTCCAGCGGAATGGTTTTTCAATGGAGAACCCATTGTACCATCTGATCGAGTGGAAATTAAAAACTTGGGAGGTGGCAAGCATCAACTTATCTTTAACAAACTTGATATGGCTGACGATGGGGAAATTAAAGTTAAATCTGGACAATTAGAATCAGGAATGACACTAAGTGTGAAGAAAGGTGAAAGTGCGCCAAAAATCAACTTCCCAGCCACTTTTGAAGCACCCATCAGCCACGCTATAAGTTTAGAAGTTCCTTATACAAGTGAGTACCTATCTGGATTTTTGCGTTTAAATGGGTTTCTGAATTGTTTAACATCAAATAAATATAAGTTTGTACATGATTTTTACTTGACTGTCTTCTCTAGAACAACCTTATTTGTTTTGTAACTAATTGAGCTTCGCCAATTCATAATACATAACACATTTTTTTTCATTCATATGTAGCATGAGGGAATATAAAAAGACCGCTAGAGGAAATTTTTTAGAGGCCTCAAGGGCGGCGTGGGCATGAGAAAAAAACGAACCATTGCTTTCTTACTTTGTTTTGAACTTGAAGTTGGATTTTTTTTTGTGCTATGCAAGTAGAAATATACTATCCACTCTATAACCCCAAAGCCGTATTATGCATTCTTGCACGTAAATAAAATAAGTTCATGTATGTATATAATCTATATTTTTGAGCTAAAAAACTAAAACATTGGTTCCCTGGATTACCTTCTCCAAAAAAAAGGTTCCCAGAAATGTTAGAAACTTCAAATGTAGAAGGTTTGCAACATGCCGATTAGGTATTTACCCTGTTGGCAAATGTGACATTTTTGAAACTTTGGCAAGCTCTCTAATCGTAATGGTTTGACTTGAACGAAAATCTATTGCACATTCCTATAATAGTTTTTTATTCTATTTTATCTTTCGTTTTTTTTTTCCGGAAATGACGAGTTTTCAGTACTCGGTCGTCAAATAACAATAACAATAATTGTAAACTAAAAAATGTTAATAAACGATCTTATTCTAAATGAAACTTTTTTGAAAACATTTTTTATCCTCTGAAAGTTTTGAAAATGTCAATTTTCAACTACCGGTACCTATCTCAGAAACAGTTGAAGGTAAGTTTAGGATATTACAGGAACAGTCGAGAAATCACGTTTAAAAAAACTATTTAAAATAATTATACAGAAACGAAATTGCAGCTTATTTGAACTTTTTTTATTCACGTATTAATCAATTGCCAACGGCTAGACTAGTAATTGCGGTGCTTGTTTTTTGAAATTAAAAAACATAAAAAATACATAATTCCAACGGACATCTAAAAATTCAAACCAGCCGTGCAATGGTTACAAGCTACAAATTGATACTGAGTATCAATTTGTTGTCCGTTGGAATTATGTATTTTTTATGTTTTTTAATTTCAAAAAACAAGCACCACAATTACTAGTCTAG
Source organism: Ceutorhynchus assimilis (assembly GCA_917834065.1). NCBI lineage: Eukaryota > Metazoa > Arthropoda > Insecta > Coleoptera > Curculionidae > Ceutorhynchus > Ceutorhynchus assimilis. The sequence goes on from OU892277.1 coordinate 72,674,086, forward strand.
CCCTGAGGATGACACGCATCCGTGTCGAAACGTTGGCAATTGATTAATACGTGAATAAAAAAAGTCCAAATAAGCTGCAATTTCGTTTCTGTACAAGTGTGTGGACGTGAACTACCTTTCAAATTAAAATAATTATGTAGTTTTTTGATTGTCATTTATTAGCGCTATGGTTGGTCTATCAGCAGTAAAAGTAATTTTTAAAAAATCATATTTAAAGACTTCTGTTTTAAAGGCCAATACATTTTTAATTTGGGACATTACTTCATGGACTGAAAACGTGGTTAGAATTTCCAGTAGAATCAAAAAAATCAAACAATATATAGGGTGCTGCATTGAAAAATAAAACAATGTGACCCATTTTATCGGAAAAATGGTTTACACAGAATGAGCAATTGCCTATTGAATATCATGACGAAATTGGACAGCATTGTGTAATGGTTGAAACAGCTATGCTGACAGCCTACTAAGAATCAAAGGGCTAAGGAAATGTCAAAATTAGTTTGATGAGTGTCTAATTTATTTATGTACACTTTTGCAATATCGAAAAAAATTAAACACTTGTACCTAGATTAGATTAGATTAGATTGTGTTAGGGGCGTTTAGGTGATAGACCTCTCTGCACTGCGACCTGAATAGATCTATTGTGCTTCCCCTTTTTCTAGTAGGTTCCCAGGTTGAGACTTTTCGCGAATCTTACAATTTTTCCGGGATTGGTACGTTTAAGATCCGCAGCAGTCAAATGTGTCTGCTCGAGATAAGTCTTCTGTGACATAATGCTTCGCATTTGCAGAGTATATGTTCGGCAGATTCGGATGCTTCTTTGCAGAAACGGCAAAGGTCTGATTCAGCTTTACCCATCTTTTCCAGGTGGTAGCCAAGAGGGCAGTGGCCGGTGATGACACCCGTTATGAGCCTCAAGTCTGGTTTGCTGAGTTCGAGTAGTTCCTTTGCCTTTGTTGACTTTGGCGAGATGAATTGCTTCGCCTGTCTAAGTCCTGGAGTATTGTTCCAATGGGAGGCCTGCTGTGCATCTACCCATTTTTTGAGTTCGGTCCTTACATGGCTTTTTGTAAGGCCAAAGAAGGGTTCTGGACCGAGGAATGGTGACGCGGCGCCTTCTCTTGCAAGCCGGTCCGCTATTTCATTTCCTTCTATATTTTGGTGCCCTGGTACCCATGCTAGAGTGACTCTATTGCAGTTTGCCAGTTGCTTTAGAAGTTGCTGACAGTCCCAGACTAGTCTGGATTTGGTGACAAAGCTGTTAAGAGCCTTAAGTGCTACCTGATTATCAGAATTGATGAAGATTCTTGCACCTCGTAGGTCCATTTCAAGACACTTTCTGGTGTACCTATGTAAACTTGAACTTTAAACTGGAGTCATTTGTAAAATAATTGCGAAATCCCATTTTTTTTAACAAGAAAAAATAATTACTGCTGCAACGCAACTTAACTAACTAGAAAAACAAGTCTCTACACGAGTGAACAAACAGACAACAACGCTGTTATTTTTATCACTCTCCATAAAACCGTTCTTTGATAGGTTTTTCTGAAAGTTAGCTATTGGCGTAAAGGCTAAAACTTAATGTAACACATAAATATGCCACACGTTTAAAGAACATCCTCACACGTTTAAAGAACATCCTCTTTCTACAAATTTACTTCCAAAAACTGTATAATATCAAGGTTGGAACACACTGAATCCAAACTAGTTGGTTTGGACTTGAATTCTGGGAGATCGGAAATAATATCCACATTTATATTCGGACAATTGGATTCGAACAGAAATATCTAAATTTGAAGGAGATATGGCAAGACAATAAGTCAGCAGGATTATCCTTGGATGCAATATGATGGGAATTTTGATTAAGTGTTTTATCCTGAATTTCGAATGTGCAATTCTCCACAGAAGTGTTTGATAAATAAGGTTATGTATTCATCCACTCAGGACTATCATGGAATCAGTCCAATGCGAACATGCCGAGGGCTTTGAAAATTATTTAATTCAAGAAGTTCATACTTCAAGTTTATCCATCATGTAGTATAAATTTCAATGGAGACTGTTTCGTCCCAACTGACTTTTTCGAGTCACAACTTTTGCGAGAATATTTTTGCTTTCATGATGCATGCGCTGAAGACGCAAAGCAGATCAAAACATTGTCTAATGCTGGAGAATATCATCTATTTCGTACTGTTCTGTTTGTAAAGGAAGTGAAATATTCAAAGCTAATAATTCTGACTTTGCTCAACAAAATGCCTCCAGTTTAAGCGTTTTCTTCAAAACTCAATTCAATACATGAATTATAAAACTTGAATTTCTAAAATCCTCTAAAAATTTTGCATTATTTGAGGTCCACTTCCTGAATTCAAAACCACCCTGCTGTAAAGTTTGAGAAAGTTGTTGGCAATATAATGAAAGTATGTCAAGGAGTATTTCATCAACATAAAAATTATTTTGAATAATATGAGAAGCTTCAGGATATTCATCTTAGTTTTCAGTTGCTAATGGAACTAATGACCTAATTGCCAAAAATGAACATCTGGTGGTTCCAAATTTCATATGTAACTGTGTTTAGCTGGAACAAAGATAATGGATCAGACCATCCGATAAATTTTGGCGATATCTGCTGAAGCTGCATAAGAAAATTGCCTTTAATTTACATGTTACATTTGATGTACACTTGGCCAAACATAAAACTGGTACAGGGAATATATATTTTTTAAATTTGCCTAGTGGGAGTCAGGCTTAACAACAAAAAGTGTCTTCCGAAAAACGCGAAAAACTCAGATCAGACAGGTTTTCTCAACGTCAAAGCTGAACAAAAGTAAATGTAACATGTTTTTATGTTATGATTGGTTTAATAATATGATACTGACTTGACTCTTTTTGTCATCGTTGAGGTGATAAAAAAGGTCGATTTACACAATACAACACAATATGAAAATGCGTACCAGTTTTATGATTGGCCAAGTGTAACTCCAGAAGAGGTAGAGGCCGAAACATTGAAAACTGCTCGTAAGTTGTTAGTCAAACTTTCTTTCCACAATAGGCTATGATGAGGTAGAAAGTATTCAATATTTGGATACAAAATTGTATTGAGTTAAAGTTTTTTCCAACGGCGTAGTCATTTGACCTTGATCTTCCATACTCTCGCATAAAAATTTTGTATCTCTCTAACAAAACTGTATTTTTATGCAACCTGCGCTCAAAACTACGATATTTTTTGATTGTCATATGTTTCGAATCACCCAAGTCAGATGATAAAGGATGTTTAGATAGAATTGCAACTACGAATTTACAATCAGAAGTTCTTTCCAAATTTTCCAGCAAATTTGCCTCACACTTTTATTGTTCTGTTGAATATAATGGCCTATCTGAAGGACACTTTTCAATGGCCTAAAACCTTGAAAGATTATCTTGCTCTTGAATTTCTGTTGAAAATACAAAATTATAAATTGAATAATTATTTGAAGATGACACTTTTGTGGAACCCGACACAACCCACCCCAACTTTGGTTTATGGAGAATTGGTTTTACCAGACCAACACAAAGCAGCTACCAATAAAGTTCTACGCTAATGAGTAGATCAATCTTTGCAGGCTTCGAAAATTCTGCATCTGCTAATTTTATATTGTTTGGAATGTCGAAGTCAGACATATCAATTGCGGCTCCTGGAAGAAGATCCCAAACAGTTGGAATAACCAAACATGATATGTCCGCTACTACTTGAATGTCTACTGAAAAGGCGTCGTGTCAAGAGCGAACTTGAACCTTGTAACTGTATTTTCTATCAAAAGTCATTTGACCTTTACATTGAACTGGAATGTAAACCTATTGTAATTCAAAGTCCTCGTTGAATCACTATCTAGAACAGGTCGCAATTCTGAGCTAATCCATTAAAATTTATTTGAACAATAGAAAATAAGGATTACCTACCTACTATATTATGTGCTAACTGAATTCGAATTTTGACTTGCATTTTGACTCACTTCGGAATCTTTTCTTATGTGGAGCAGAGAGTTGATCTTCGATTTCACATTTTTTACAATTATTGAAATGGCAGTTATTACTTATGCTCTGAATTTTGGCAAATCGGCAGCTGCAACTTTTTAACTTCTTCAAGGCGTCCATCAACAGGTAGTTTTAGAATTTCTGGACAATTGTAAATTCTATGAGATTTTTGCAATATACACAACCAAAGAAATTAGATGCCAGAAAAGTTTCACTCGTGCTACAATTTGTTGCGTTTTTATCAAGATTTTTACCGAAACTTCACTTTGCTTCAATCATTTCAAATAATTCTGCCTTGTTTTAAAGAACATCTATGAGATCTTGAAAGTTAGGAAGGTCACAATTGCATTTCACTGTCTGCCATTCGCGCACTTTAACTGCATCGAGCTTGCCACTTACCAAGTCCTCATCATAGACGATCACTCGATACCGAGTATGATAATTTTCTATTATATACTATTGTCGTAGATTGTGCATTGTCTGATGGCTGTATAAACCAATTCTGGAGCTGCACACTCTTTCACAGTCTTGGCACACCCAGTCTCTGGCAGTATTGTTTCTTCCTCTGTTCGTTCGCTCCTTCCTGTGGCCCCTCTTTTCGGTCTCGCGTCTGCGTCGATGGTCTTCGAACGTTTGTGGCCCGTAGTAGACGATTCCACACCGTGAGGGCCTATCATATGCCGTCGTCTCCCAGTTGCTGGTATCGGCACTTAGCCATATTTTCCTTTAGAACATCTTTATAGCGTTTTTGTTGACCTCTTTGATTTCGTTTTTCCTCTTTAGGTTGACTGCAGACAATATGTCGTGGAAGACGTGTTTCGGGTATACGGACGACGAGGTGACGTGTCCAACGAGGTTGGTGCCTAATGATGAGGGCTTCAATGCTAGTGGTTTTGGTCTCCTCTAAAAAACCAATGTTCGTTCGTTGGTCTTGCCATTGAATCCGTAGGATCCTTCTTAGGCATCGCTGGTGGTATTTTTCTATGCTATTTATGTGTCTGCTGTAGGTGGTCCATGTTCCGCAGCCATATGTAAGTGTTGGTATTACAACTGCATTGTAGACGCGAAGTTTGGTTTCTCTCTGATATCGTGATTGTTGAAGACTCTCTGAACTTCGCCCGAATGCCGCGCTAGCACACTTCAAGCGATGTTGGATTTCAGCATCAGTGGTTGCATTCGCTGACAGATGGGTCCCAAGGTATGGGTAGTGTTCTTCGTTCTGCAAAGAATGGTCATTTATGGTTATATTTGAGGCTCTGGAATTAGTATCCGGTGTGGATTGGTGCAGAATCTGCGTCTTGTTAAGGTTGACATTTAGGCCGATTCTCCTGTATGCTTGGATGAATGCATTGATAATTGCCTGAAGATCTTTCTCTGTATTCGCCATCACGACATTATCATCCACGTATTGGAGTTCATGTATCGATGTCGTTGATACTTTCGTCTTGGATCGTAATCTGTTTAGGTTGAATAAACCGCCATAAAGTCTGTATAGGATTTCCACTCCTGACGGCCGGTGACCCTCGACAAGGTAAAGTATGGATCCTATAAGCAGAGAAAATAAAGTGGGTGCAATAAAACAGCCTGTTCAACGCCTGTAGTTATTAGAAAGGACTCTTCTTGTCCATCGTTGCTCAGGACGGTTGCATTGATATTATCATGCAGCAGGCGGACTATCTGGATGTACTTTTGCAGACACCCAACCATTGCCAATATCTTCTAAAGAGCTTCTCTGTTGACCGAATCAAATGCTTTCACTAAATCTATGAAGATCATGTATAGAGGGCTATTTTGTTTCTCTTGCATTTGTCTTGCGCTGAAAATCATGAGTCTAAAGTCACACTGTGTCTCTGGGACGCTCTCTTCGGCAGTTGGGATTAGACGTTTTCATAATATCCTGGCAATAAGTATGTTTCCCCCAACAGAAAGTAAAGATATTCCTCTGTAGTTTCCACATTAAGCCTTTACCGCCTGTTTAAAAACGGTTACTATGGAGGCATCTCTAAGTTCGGCAGGTATGGTCTCAGTAGTCCATATTTTACTTACTAGGATGTGGGTTTGGAAACTTAGTGTAAGACCTCCTTGTTTAAAGAATTCAGCAGGAATGCCATCAGTCCCAGCTGACTTATTGTTCTTTAGTTGCCTGATTGCAATTTCAACCTCCTCTAATCTGACAACCTCGCTCAGTTCTTGTTGTATTGGTTTCTGTGGAATTTCGTTGAAGATGTCATTATCAATTTGTGATTCTCTGTTGAGTAGTTCCTGAAAGTATTCCTTCCCACGAGAATCAATGGAAGAACTGTCTTTAAGCAGTCTTGTGCCATCTTTGAGTGTTTGGTCCGCATACCATCTCAGTAGCCTGGAGCAAGGCACTGGCTGGTGCTGTTGGATTCAGCTATTTGCTGATGCATTTCGTTTGATTTTGTTATCCACCATTGGTTCATTAATGCTCGCTTTTGCCTGAGCTTGCCACTTATACCAAGTATATCTGTAACGTATCTCATGCAATAACTGGCTGATTTGAAGACTCCAAAGCCCTTGAATTTTGCAGCAAACGCTATCTATCAAGTTGCGGAAAAAATATCAACATTAACTACCATGCAATTTTACAATTATTCCAAGACATTTCAACAGGGTTAATAAATTTTGTTCTCATGAGTCAGTGAAAGTTTGAGATAATGGAATTTTTCCATCCCACCAATATTATTTTTGTGAATTATTGAATGAAAAGTATCATGATATTTCAACCACTTTTCATAGTTACCATTGAAAGTTCGCAACTGAATAGTAGGCGTAGGCCACTTGGTATTAGCTTTATTTGTACTTATTGCAGCAGGTTGTGTACCTACTACCTTACGATATCGTAATATTCGTTTTCAAATTCCTCTCCTTTTTGATTTTCCTCATCGATATTTGCGCTTGATAATTCTATCTCTAACTGAACAACCCTAAATTCCCGAAATAACTGCTCTGTGTCTTCCTAAAACATGTTTATGAAATTTGCTGCTATCTACTTCATCTTCTAAAATAGTTAAAAACTGTTTGAATAAAAGCGTCGAACAAGGCTCTAAGATTCGCACTTTGCATGCAAAGTTTTAAGTTCAGTAACTTCTACTACTCTACGACTAAATTGGTTACAAAAAACTTTGTATTTATTGTGGTTGTATTGTGAATATTTGTGAAATACAAGTAGAAGATTAAACAACTGAGAGAAAAAAACCAAATTAAATATGGACTAGACTTACATGTAATAGTCCTCAAAAACACTTTCAAAGTTTTTTGTTGTTTTACCACTCGCGAAATTTGGGCTTAAAATGTCACAGTAGAAGAGTCTTGTACATTTGACCCGTTTTACGCAAATTCCTGCTTTGTTATGGATGCACTGCGCTGAAAAAAGTCCCGATATAATTCTAATGCACAACGTAATGGTTCATTTTGATCGATACGGTTACAAAATGCTTTTGTTATGCTGCATTATGCTTTTGAATGCTTCACAATAACCCAAACCCCCGTTGAAATGTTTTTACTTGCTTAATACCGATGAGTAAAACAGTTGACTGGCAAATTTGTTGTTAAAATGCACTATTTTCCTATTTTTTAATGAAAATCCGACAATCGAAAAAAAATAAACACTTATATGCAAACTTTAACTTTAAACTAAATTTATTAGTGAAACTGCAAAATCATATTTTTCTGACAAGAAAGCAACGTTGCTATTTTTAGCACTCCCCATAAAACTGTTCCTTATTCAAGCCCAACTCAACAAAGTTTTGGTTTTTGTCTGAAAGTCACGTAGACAAAAGTTTTAATTCGCGAAATCCGTTATAATAATATATAAGTTATAAAAATAGATATAAAAACGACTGAAGGGAGCGTAGTATATATCAAGCTGGAAAACAAAACAAGCATCATCTATTAATGGTCATCACTCATCAGTTGAGATATAGGTACAGCAGAACCCCGGTTATGCGAGGTAACGTGGGAGGGGGGCACCCTCCTCGGATAACTGAAAACCCGGATAATCGGATTTACGCAAATTTACATGCTAAAAGAGTGAAAACAGTCCAAAAACATAAACAGGGGAACCACTCGTACGAGCTAAAGAGATTCCTCGACGGCCCCGATGATTTTAAATAGAAATATGTATGTACAGGGTGTCCGAATTTGGATGGTTTTAATAGGAAATGTCAATTTCTGAGCAAGATACAAAAAAATTAACCCCCCACTCCGAGGCTCATGTTTCTCGAAATTTTGATTGGTGCAAACCGCATTTTGATATCTTCAATCGTTTAGCCGCTAGAGGGCGATTCTCGATCTTCATAACTTTCTTGTTTATGAAAATAACTGATTTCCGTAAAAACTTCCTAGAAGCACTTTTTTAAGCAGAATTCAGTGACGTTTTTAGTTTTTTTCTATTGGGCCTCGATTTCAAGATATTGACCAAAATCCGATTTTTTTCAATGGGACACACCCTATATTAATAGCTCTTTAGCTTTAGCTTCAAATAAGGTCAGGCAAAAATTAAATCATTTTGGGCGAATTTCGTTTTTTTCCGGATATCTCCGGTAGCACTCGGAATTTTTGAAATATCAAAGCGCCAGTTCAATGAGCATAAAATTGCGCAACTTTTTTCTAATTTAAGCGACGTCCTATCTCTTACCGTTTCCTAGACCCCTATACTGGCCCTCCTTATCTCGGACACATTGTATTTTAGTAACTCGGTTAATACGGAGTATAGACGCGCGTACAGGGTATTTGATTATATTTGGCACCATACCTACAGCCTTTACTATTTAAGATAGAAAAAAATTGTAAATACAAAACTTGACAGTTTTTTCCTATATTTTCTTTTAACATTATCAGAAAAAACAAAATCGCATCGGAAAATGGAGGAACGTAGACAACTTCGACTTTTTTAAATGGAACACCCTGTATATTTTGCGATAAAATGGAAGACCTTTTCTTCCTGATTACAAATATATATATGTTGATCACATTTGCATGAGCCATTTTTGACATATCTCAGGTTAAATTATAAAGAATTTGCAGAGAAGTTCCATAAGGATCTCTATCTTTATAAAATTTCTTTGCAATTTAGTTATAATTTAAGCTGAGATATGTCAAAAATGGCTCATGCAAATATGATCAACATATATATATTTGTAATCAGGAAGAAAAGGTCTTTCATTTTATCGCAAAATATACAGGGTGTTCCATTTAAAAAAGTCGAAGTTGTCTACGTTCCTCCATTTTCCGATGCGATTTTGTTTTTTCTGATAATGTTAAAAGAAAATATAGGAAAAAACTGTCAAGTTTTGTATTTACAATTTTTTTCTATCTTAAATATTAAAGGCTGTAGGTATGGTGCCAAATATAATCAAATACCCTGTACCTCGGATAATCGAGGTTTTACTGTAGAGATTCGGGTTCCTCTTCAGAACGTTTTTCTTGCTTCTGAGATTCGCTACTAGCTTCTTGTAGGCAATGATAGCACTGCCAACAAGAATCAGGGCGTATATCAGAATAGTTGCTTGCCAAGTCTAGCAACCTTGTGAATTCACTGAAGTTAAATTGAGAACGGTTTTCCATGATCTCATGAGCTAGTTGGTGTAGGTTATCCAGTTTTAGGTCTTTCAGGTGTAGTTCAGAGTAGGCACCAGGTGCATTTGAAAGATCGGGAAATAGTATAGGTTGAATATCTAATCCAATAAGTTTATTTTCATTGATTATTAGCTTTGAAGAAGCAGTTATATGGCAATCTACTGGTATTTGAAATAAGCAATTTCCAATAATTTTTCGGATTTCTTCCTTTTCAAAGCACTCAATTTTAATTGCTTCTTTGGCTGGGAGAACAAATACCCATTAATTGGATCTGTCGAATCGATTGATGATTGGTTATGTTATTTCGACTTCGAATCGCTCGCAAGTCAAGGTGTCTGTGTCAGAGGTCAGTAGCTTTACTTCACAAAGTTGTTATTTATCGCATAGATGGAATTCAGGACTTCTTGAGATTTTTGCCCATAATGTGCGTAGTGCAATTTATTTCTTAGAATATATTTATTCCGCGGTGAGACTACCTTAAATTGACTTGACTCTGAGCTTAGATTGGTACTGAATATACAGTGACCGCCAAAAAGTTTGCAACAAATGGGAAATTTTTTTATTATCAAGATATCAAAAAAAAATTTACGTTGGATCGATTCAGCATACTCATCAACAAAAAAATCACTGTGACAGATGTCATGTGACCACAGTCATGGCGGCAAATTTAAAAAGTTTGCCTTGAATATGTGAAAAGTGGGGTTAGACGACCAGAAATCGAAAAATTGTAGAGAGAAAAATGGTTCAGAATCCGATTTTACGTCCATGTGTCAATTTTTGAAAGGGTACAAGGATTTTTAATAAATATCAATTTTTTGGCCTATTTTCTGGTAATTTGAAAAATATCGAAAACATTTCGCAAAAATATTGGCTTGATTAAATTAAGAAACGAGGTATTGGATCATTTAGAAAGATTTCATGATAATTCTAAATTTGTTATTCCAAATTTTTGTTTTCTGTAGATCATTGCAACAAGATCAGAGTGGTCTGAAAATGAATTTTTGGGTGTATACAATTTTTCGCGGGACAATTAGGCAGAATTACCGCACTGGATTTTTTTTGTTAGTTTCACTTTGAATTATGTGAATCAGGAGGAAAGTTTTTGATATTTTTCAAATTATCAGAAAACAGGCCAAAAAATTGATATTTTTTCAAAATCTTTGTACCCTTTTAAAAGTTGATACATAGACGTAAAATCGAATTCTGAACCACTTTTCTCTCTACAATTTTTCGATTTCTGGTCATCTTACCCCACTTTTTACATATTTAAGGCGAACTTTTTAAATTTGCCGCCATGACTGTGGTCGCATGACATCTGTGACAGTGATTTTTTTGTTGATGGGTATGCTGAATCAGTCCCACGTAACATTTTTTTTGATATCTTGATAATAAAAAATTTTCCCATTTGTTGCAAACTTTTTGGCGGTCACTGGATGGAAATAATCAAAATCTGCAGGGTACATTAAAGGTATATGTGAACAAGATAAGTTACCTATTCTGTCAATGGGTACGAAATATTCTAATTGAATAATATTTTAATAAAGAAGAGAATCTTCAAGAATACCTGCTAAAGGCAGGCATTTGTCTAGTGTCTAAGCGTTTTTTGTTTTTACTAATTCCATATAGAGATATTTTGTTATTTTATCAAAAAAAAGTTAGGGAATTTCCAACATCGTGTAGAATTTAATCTATTATCTCATGAAAATAATTTGATTAATTATATCTTAAATGAAATGAGAGTTTTCTCGATGAGCTGATTTTTACAAAATAATAATGTGCAATTTAATTGATTTTTGGTTCTAGAAGTTTTTCATTAGGATTTTTCTGCTTGATTGTTACATTAAATCTCTCAATTACAGATAAAGAAGACAAACTTTGATTCAAAATATGATTTTCTTACAACTCCCTCAAAAGGTTTTCATAAAGGCTCACACAGACGCTCATTTATTTTGCACAGGCCTACTTTCCAGGCCAATTTGCGCAAATTAATTTGTACCTGTGCCTCTCGCACACACGCTGAGTTTTAAGCACAGTTCTCTCCACACAAAACGACAAACGCAGTTCAAGGATATTTTTTTCTCTATAGTGAAAATGGTTTGTGCAGGCCAAATTTCAAGCAGATCTTGAATTTACTCAGGCCAGTGCAACGGCCTGCACTGTCGGCCGGAAATATCCACAGACGTGCCGATATACCTGCACAAACCAGGTTTGCGCAGTCGGCCTGTGCAAAATAACTGAGCGTCTGTGGGGGCTTTAACGGTCGCCGTCTGCGTCTAGGTTTCCAGTTCCAGATTTAAATATGGACCCCAAGCCGTTCATGGGTGAGAAAAAAAATATATTTTGTTATGCTATCCACTCTACTTTGTGTGAGTTTAATTAATTTGATCTAATTGCTCTTTAGAATATTCTTTGTGCCTATTAAGCATACCAGAAATGTTTTTGGATCTAAGGCCACTTCACAGTTCGCTATTTTCACTCCCGGGGAGAAAACTTGCAGGGCTTTTTATGACGGGCATGCACTCAATTTAACAGCTGCTAATTGATGTTTCAAGAGATCCTTGGTTGTTGAAGATTCTTGTGTTTTCAGATAGGGATGAGGTGCGATTTCGTGCGATTGGGGATGTTCGGGAGAACAAAAATCAATTTTTATTTTGTGGAGTTGTAGCAATTCTGAAAGAAGTCTTTTTAAACTATGTTTCGTTGTCTGTGATAAATTTGGATGGAATGCCATGGCGTGAAAATAATGATGAGGTTATCACAAATTTTGGTACGGGAATATGCTTGTGCGTATTTAGAAAAACTATCTATTATCTTTATTATAGAAATTTAACTTTATCAAGATTGTATGTATCCAGGTAAATAGTGTCAAATGGTTTTGTTGCCGTAGGCGTGATGTTCAATCCCATATTTATTGAATAGCGTTCATATTTGCATCGTTGGCATATCTCACATTCATCGATATATGATTTAATTGATTCTTCAAGTTTTGGCCGGTAATATTTGTCTTTAATTCGCCGTTCAGTTTTTTCGATTCCTCGAGGATTAGTTTTGCTCTCATGTTAATTTTTCTTCACTTCTGATATTGCATTTTCATTAACTACACCAATTAATTTTATGAAGCAACTTTTAAATTCAATTGAAGCTTATTTGAAGTTTTTTCTATTTCACAAAAAGGTTCGTGTGGATTTTCAAAGTAAATGGAATATAGTTTTCCAGGAACAACCTTTTCTTTGATGAATAATTGTATAATGGCATTTTCAAAATTATTTTCAGATGGTTGTACTAGAAATCTTCGTTTCCTTTCAAATAATATTAATAGTTTTCTGGAGGTGAATGTGATTTACGCCGTAATTAACAGCTGATTCTATAATGGGGACCCCTACTATAGGAACAAGATGCTGTTTGTGTTGGTTGTCTTCATTGCGTATTGGGTTTTGGTTATTTGTTGATAAAGTATCTTCGGTCTCCAATTCTCTATTAAATGCTTCGATATTATAAAACTAGATTTGAAATATCGGTGATTTATTTTGCGTGTAAATCGATGCATCCTAATGCGTCACCATTAGTATTGAGTTGGCTTTTCTTGTACATTATTTGGCAGTCGAAGTACGGTAATTTTATTCGCTAGCGTACTAGTTTTAAACTGAAATCTGTTAAATTGAAAGGTCATTGTGAAAGTTATGATGTTAAACATTTGTCCATACAGATACGGCTAAAGTACTTCGTTGCCCCCATTGGGCCTAAACATTTCTTTTCAATGGTGGAGTAATTTTGTTCGGAATCATTCACTGTAGGTGGTGTATATGCGATTGGCGAATCTTGACCTATGAGTCCTTGCGAGAGTACATATCCTAGTGCTACATCACTAGCGTCACAGTTCAATTCGAAGTTATTTTTATTAAACCATCCAATATTATAATATCCGTGTAATATTGGCTAATTTAGTGAAAGTTCTTTGGATTTCCCAACGCACTAAATTTTGTCTACTTTTTTTTAAACATTAAACTATTGGTTTTGTCAATTTTGCGAAGTTATTGATAGGTCGGTGAGGGATAACTTAGTTATCCGAGAAATCCTTAGATTTGTTTGGTTGTTTTGAATATAGGATAATTTTGGATTGCTCCAACTTTATCGGGTATGGGTCTCACTCCTTCAGATGTTACTCTGTGTCTTCAGTGGGCTACTTGTGTCTGAGAAATTTGCTTTTTTTTAATTGGATCTTGAAATTATTGTCTCTCATTCTTTAAGATACGGTTTTAAGTGCTATGTATATGCTAAATGATGATGTGATCAAAGTAGACAAGGCATTTTTCGTATTGAATACCCCGTATAAAATGCCTCTTTGAAAGATTGCAGGGGCGTTTGTGAACCCAAATGGCATTCGTGAAAATTCAAAATGACCGTTTTCTATATAAAATGCAGTTTCCGCAATATCTTTTCTGTTCATTTGGTGAAATATACTAGCCAAATCTAAAGTTGTGAAATATTGGCAGATTCCTTATTTGTCTAGCAGATCCGTAGTTTTGATAGAGGGTATCGGTTCGAAAAGGTTTTGGCATTGAACCTCTAAAATCAATAACGATTCGCCATTTCTGTTGGCCAGAGGCATCTATTTTTTTGGGACTACCGTGCTGTTCAAAGAGAATTGCTTGAGCGTGTTATGTTTTTGTCTAGAATTTGTTTGATTTGCGTTTCGACTTCTTTTTATTGTTCACGAATGGATATATGTTTTCGTATATACAGGTTGTTCCTCTGTTGTTTTAATCGAATGTTTCATGTCACCCATTAAAGTTCCCTGATTTGAATATTCTGAACATAACTCGATTATTTTGCCTCTTTCTTCTGAGTTAAGGTGATCTGTACGAATTTGAGAAAAGTCAAAATTATCCATATTATGTTTTGAGTCTTCGAAGGTATTTAAATCTATTTCTTGCACTTTCATTTCTTCTCTATTTATTGGATCCACATTAAATGGTTGTGAAAGATCTAGTGTTGATACGGGTTGGTATGTACCATTTAAAATAGTTACAGCGTAACCATTTTTGGCGATGCTTAAAGAGTTTGAAATTCCACAATATGCAGTTTCTGGTATGGAATTCAAACTTCTGCATCATCTATAATGGTTTTAATTTTCGGTTATTGGGTCACATAGGTCACTGTGCACGATTTCTCCTATTTCTGTAGCACGTTTTTCATTCTGTTGAAATGTTGGCCTCGTAGATTTTCCTTCTATACAAGTAGGACAAATCTTTTTGGGAACTTCTAATCCAATTTGCCTCCAAGCTTCTTTTCCAGAGCATGTCCTAACCTTTAATGCCATGTTTCAGCATCTACAATAACTTGACATCTTTGATTTATCATATTGTCAACATAAAGTATATACAGTTCACCTTTATTATGACATTTAAGAGAGAAATTAGGTCCACAAATTTTTGTTGTTACTATTATCTTGTGTCCTTTTTCAGTAATTTTTGAAGCTGAAATGAGATTATGTTTCAAATTTGGAACAATGAGGGCTTCCATGACAATACTCTGACCCTGACATTTAGCACCTAATTTTCCCAGCCTGTTTGACTTTATAATTTGACCATTTGCTATGTGAATAGACATGTAATTGTTCATGACATTAGTAGCAAGGTTCCAGATTTTCTTTCACAAAGTGATTACTAGCTCCTGAGTGCAATATAAATAAAGCTAATAGAGCCAATATTCAGGTACATCTGTGTCACAGAAATAGGCTGCGAAAAGAACAACTTGTTGATCAGCTGTATTTACTTGTTTTCTGTTTTGTCCTTCATTAGATATAAAACCACTCCACGATGTCTAGAATAACTTCCTCTTAAATATCCTCTATTTTGATTTCCGGAGATTGCCCCTAAATTATTCCGAGATCCACTATTTCCATCATTTCTTTTAAAACAGTTTGCTTGGAAATGGAATTTGCTAGGTACCACAAACAGAACATGCTTTAGTAAAAGCTTCAAAACTAACTTCGTTATTGTCTCCATGTGCAATGGCAAGTCTAGATCCTAGCTTAAGCTTTTCATCAAGCAGCCTGGCCCTAACAAAATCCATTTTCACATAACTAACGGTTTCTAAGGCAGTTATTACTGTATCAAATTTACATAACAGCGGTAACAGTAAGTGACACTCAAGAAATTCGAGTAGGTATTCAGTTTTAAATTGAGCTATATTTATTGTATGACATGAATTTAAATTTAAATCATTTTGATTTGTGGCTTCTATAGCTGTACTTGCTGATAATGAATTGAGTTTTTCTATAAATTCTTCTGTATCAGAAGATAAGTCAGTTGAAGGTAGGTTGAAAGATAATAACTTTCTTGTTATTTCATCAACATCAGAGATTAGGATAAATCATAAAATGCACATAGCACTTACATAAGTATTATTCCGTAAATCGTCAAGAATTATAAGGCCTAGACTTTCTGATAGGCGATGTATATTCTGCCAAAGCGATCCTGGTCTCCCCGAGGATGGGCTATACTGGTCCAATAATCCAATTACTTGAAGGCGGTTCCAAGGTTTTCAATTGTTGTAAAACCACTCCGACACCTCACAGCAATTACTCAACACAACACTTAGCCAGAGTGTAGATTCTAGTTTTTTTCCGATTAGTATAATTTCCATGAAATTCGTTTAATCATTCCCGAAGAAATCCGAACGACTGCTTCAGTTGTCCAACCGTGTGCCGATAACAAATTTTCAAAAAACAACTTTATTTCTAAGGTACAAAAGTGTTAATTCTCGAAATGCGTTATAATAGTATAAGGTATAAAAATAAGAATGGGTAGTACCTTATTACGAACGTCAAACTGATTGAAGAGCGACCTCAAACGGCGTGGTTTACCAACCTATATAAAAGAACAAGAACTTCTGAGTTGTGGGGCCAGAAGTCGCTAATTTAATCAGCAAAGAACACACACACACATATATTGATGCTGTCTCTTCAAATCCCTTATCATAATACTCTTCAGCGAGAGCATGCGTAAGAATGGTGACGATGAATCCTGCGCATCGTGGAAATGGAGAGAGGGAAATATAATTGTCGTTATCATATCAACGGTTCGCTTACTTGTTTATACTTTTAACAACAGTGGTATTAATCAATTTTGCCCAAATATTCTATAGATATGTTTCAACTTGGATTTTTCTCAAGCATTATTATATAGCTTGTTAAGTTGTCTCTATGAAGATTACGTTAATTGGTTTTTTCATACCAGTCACGATTTACTGGAGAAAAATATTGATATGGTTTCATGGGGTCAACCAACAGGACACGCATTCCTAAGTTATTTGTTACTTCTTCTGTTATTTCATTAAATACTAAAATAATAAATTACATATTTTTTCTATTCTAAAATCTTGACTATTTTTTAGTATCAAAAGAAAACATATGATTGTCATTAAGACTAACAAGAGTATAATTTTCAAATCAAACGGTTTACATTATACCTTAGTGAAGCTAGCGAGAAATGTCATTGCCTCTACTAATTGTCGAAATGAAAAAAAAAAAAAAAAATCATGAACTAATGAGAAATTATTAATCGTTACAGTTGAGGGAACTAGACAAACGCCACTGGAAGCCAAACTTATTAAGGATGGCAAAATACTTCCTGTTAAGGAAGTGGACTTTATTATTGCCGATGATAAGGTGACATTTAAAATTAAGAAGCCAACCAGAGCTCAATCTGGTCCCTATGAAATCAAGCTATCAAATGGACAAGGTGAAGATGTTCAAAACGTTAAAATTACAATGCAAGATGTTCCTACTCCTCCTCAAGACGTTGACGTTACGGATATTTTTCAAACTAACTGTAAAGTTGCATGGAAAGCACCAGAAGATGATGGTGGTAGTCCAATTCAAAAATATGTCATTGAACGACAAGATTTGAGTCTTAAAGGTTGGTACTTATGGACTATTTTTAATAAATGGTTTAATTTGTCTATAATTCCATTTTCTAGCCGGATGGGATAACGTTGGGGAAGCTAAACCCAACCAGACGAGCTTCAAAGTTGAAGGACTCACCCCTAAGAAACAATACAAATTTAGAATAAGAGCTGTTAATAAATTAGGATCTAGTGAACCTGCCATGTTCGCAAAACCTGTACTGGCAAAAGACCCATGGGGTAAGTTTTATTGGGTGGTAGGATCCCTAGAATAAGTTAGAATATCATTACTTACATCTAATTTAATGCTAAACCATATGAGTACAACATATTTTGCCAATGTCCTTGAAATAAATTCTTATTATGTATACCATAATTTTTTTTAATGCATATTTGTTCCTTTTAGATGAACCGAGCAAACCTAATGGTGTTGAGGTGGTTGATTGGGATAAAGATCACGCTGATCTTACATGGAAAGCTCCAGATAATGACGGAGGAGCTCCCATTACTGCATACATCGTTGAATTTAAAGACAAATTCGGAAAAGACTGGGCTAAGGGTATTGAAGTTGAGGGAGATCAATTTTCAGCTACCGTACCCGGATTAAAAGAAAACAGTCAATATGAATTTAGAGTAAGGGCTGTTAATAAAGCTGGTCCTGGTGAACCAAGCGACCCCACCAAACCTATTATAGCCAAATGCAGATTTGTCAAGCCGTTTATCATTGGTGACGACCTTAAAAGCATCATTATTAAAAAAGGTCAAATTATTAAATATGATATCAAATACGGTGGAGAACCTGAACCAACAGTTCAGTGGTTTTTAGAGGCAAAAGAAATTAAACCAGATCCAGAAGAGCGTATTACAATTGATGCATATGAAAAAAATACGATTATTACAGTCAAGAGAGCTACTCGTGCCGATAGCGGAAAGTACCGATTAGTACTTACTAACAGTTCTGGTACAGTAGAAGGCAAAGCGGATGTTATTGTACTGGACAAGCCAACTCCACCTAAAGGTCCATTAGAACCTGAAGAAATTCGCGCTGAGCATATAACAGTTAAATGGCAGCGCCCGGAAGATGCCGGAGGTACCGAACTTACTGGATACGTACTTGAGAAAATGGACATGGATACCGGACGATGGGTTTCAGCCGGAGAAGTTGGCCCAGGAGACAGCAAGTTTACTTTTAAAGGTCTTACGCCTAAAAAGAAATACAAATTCCGAGTGAGAGCCAAAAATAAAGAAGGAGAATCAGAACCTTTAGAGACAACAGATTTTATTCTGGCTAAAAATCCATACGATGAACCTGGGGCGCCAGGCAAACCAGAAATTATTGATTATGACAACAAAAGTGTTACTTTGAAATGGCCTAAGCCAGAAAATGACGGTGGAAGACCAATCACACACTACACCATTGAAATGAAAGACAAATTTTCACCTGATTGGAGAGAAGTAGCTAAAACACCTGACAGTAACCCAGAAGGAAAGGTAGAAAGTCTAAAAGAGAATCAGGTTTATCAATTTAGAGTTCGAGCACATAACAAATCTGGACCCAGTGTTCCATCTGAACCAACAGATAACCATCTCTGCAAGCATAAAAACTGTAAGATTTTTTTGTTTGAATTAACCAAAACTAACCTAATTCGTGAAATCAGATATTTTACTAATGAGTCGTTAATATATATCTAAAAAAAAAAGAGCCTGTTTTTAATAAAACATTCAAAATTTACACACAAATGACCCAAGTTTTAATTTTTTTTATTAAAATATAGGCAGCTTATGAATATTTCTGCCTTAAATTACTTCGCATTTTTCTATTTGAACGTTGTTATAAAATTTAATATAATTTTTTTATTCTTTCCAGCATTTTTTCCCCTATTATATTGTTTATACATAGGTATATATTTTTAATGAATCGTTTTAATATGTATATATTTTTTGAATTGTGACGTTTCCAACAAACTTACAGATATGTGTATGATGACTCTTAGGTTCTATGTTCCCCATAGTTTTTATGGGACAAACAATTGATCGTTTAATTTTATTTCACAGTGAAGCCACGGATCGATAGAGAAACATTTAAATCAATTACGATTAAAGCTGGTCGTACACACAAATGGGCCGTTGACTTCATGGGTGAACCCCCACCGGAAGTCAAGTGGGTTTGGAGAGACAACATTCCACTTACTAATACTGAACGCATAAAAATTGAAAACCAGGATTATCACACCGACTTTACTTTACTTAATGCCGTAAGAAAAGACACGGGAAAATATACCCTTATAATTGAAAACATTAATGGTAAAGATCAAGAGACTGTAGAATTGACAGTACTCAGTAAGCCAGGATCACCAAAAGGCCCTCTTGTCATTAGCGACGTTACCGCTGAAAAGGCAAAGGTTGGCTTTAAAAAACCGGAAGATGACGGCGGCAGTCCTATTAAAGAATATGAAATTGAAAAAATGGACATGGCTACAGGAAAATGGGTACGATGTGGCAGAGTGCCAGCAGATAAACTGACACCAGACGGAAAAGGCGAATTTGAAGTAACAGGCCTAAATCCGGGTTCTCAATATAAATTTAGAGTCACTGCAGTTAATAATGAGGGCGATTCAGAACCACTTATTTCAGACGTACCAACATTAGCGAAAAATCCGTTCGGTAAGTACGCATTGCAGCACTATTATTATGAATAATTCTTGAATTGAAAATATACAAAAAGTTTTATAAATTCAGGAAAAATATATACAATACTCGCTACGATGAAGCTTTTTAGACTTAGAGTCCAAAGAAGCTACATCATAGCGAAAATAATTTTTTTTGGTCAGCCAATAGAGTAATGTCCTTAAATAAAAATTCAACGATCTACGAAAAAACTATTTAAAATAATCTTGTAATTTTTTTTTATTGACATTAGCTCTATGATTGGTCTATCAGACAGACAGACAGACAGACAGACATGCACACACACAGACAGACAATCATTTTTAATTATATTTGAAAGTTTCTGTTTTAGAGACCAGTGAATTTTGAATTTGGGACATTACCTACTTTTTTGGCTGACTGTACATATTATATAATGAGCTTTAATAGGTTGAAATAAATGCACTAAAAACGTGAGTATCTATGTACTTCTCAGGTAAATGCTCGCACACGTCAATTTTCAGTTGCACAGTTTGTAAACAAATTTTCACTATACAGGGGGGTGGAACATCAAGATATCACGTAACTTTTAACTTTTTTGAATTGACGGCCCCATTTTTTATTTTGATTTTGGATTCAACGTGAAAATCTGAAAATGTATTTATATTTCCATGTAAGTTACACCGCATATAATAAGAAAAATTAAATTCAAAATTAGTAAAAAATCCCTACCTATTTGTGAACCTCCAATACAAATTATTAACATAGGTGAAGTTTATATTAATTTCATAATTTGAGTTAGCTTTATTGCGTAGAAATGAAATGATATACAATGTATTATAAAATACCATTAAATTTTTATGTGAAATCAAAAAGTGGGGGTTTCAATTCAAAAAAGTTGAAGGTCGCGTGATATCTCTTTGCTGGGACATCCTGTATACGCGAAAATTAGCTAAGAAACTGTGCGACTGAATATAAAAATTGACGTGTGCAAGTGTTTACTCAATTTTTTTATGTATTTCTTCCAACCTTATCGAGCTCGCTCTGTGAGTGAAAGTGTTATAAAAAGTATTATGTATACTTAAATTCAACTTGTTATTAAGTTTTCACCAAGTAGGTATTCGCCTAATCAATTAATAAGTTTTACACGAAATGCTAATCCCCTAAACACCCATTAAATCAACCGAAATGTCAGGTTAGAAGAACTATTTCAAGCTGAGGTCTTTCAGTTTCAGAATAAGTGTCATTTATCCATATTTCCAGGAACAAATAGAATTTTCATTTATTTATATTTCGGAGAAAAAAAACAATAAAATTGCTGCTTCCTCCACAGATGAGCCTGGTAAACCAGGTGTGCCAGAAATTGTTGATTACGACAACAAAGGCGTCGAACTCAAATGGACAGCTCCAACCAGCGATGGCGGATCTCCTATTGAAAAATACATTATAGAAAAAAAAGATCGTTACAAGCCAGATTGGGAAAAAGCCATTGAAGTCCCAGGAGATCAACTACAAGCTCGAGTGGAAGATCTTAAGGAAAGAGGAGAATACCAGTTCCGTGTTAAAGCTGTTAATAAAGCTGGTCCTGGTCCACCATCAGATGCTTCTCAGATGCAAATAATCAAGCATAGAGCACGTAAGTGTCCTTTATATTAGATTTTTTTTAAAATTCTCTGAAGCATCATTTTTATAAAAATGGTAAATAAAAAATTGAAGAAATAGCTTTGTTCTGGTTACCATCAGAGCCTATTATAGAACCTGTTTAAAGTATTTTTATTTGTTTTATCTACTTTATCTCCCTGGTCAAAAAATTCTGAAATTTTATTGGATTTGATATGGGGTTGGGTTGTAAAAAGTTCGCGCATATTTTTCCGTAGAGCACTAAGTCACAAGCAGATTGTAGAATCATTATCATTCGTTTGTGTACCATGGTGTACCACCGAATGATAATAATTCCTAACAGCTTTCGGAAAAGTTGCAACCTACATATCTTTTTGTTGTATTAGTTTGCGTTATTGTACAGCGAATTAGCTAGGCTATTGTGCACTTTTTGATAAAAGCACCAAATTTGGCACAGAGGTAGACCGATGGTTATATGAACAAATTTGGATGTGGAGCCATTGGCCAACTGCCCGGGCGGCCATTTTCCAAAATGGCGGCCACTGGACACCCATAAATACAACAAAAGTTAGATAAAGTTTGCTGCTGAAGGTCTCAGTGAATGTTTTGGACATCCTAACTCGATGGATTTGAATGAAAACATGCCAGATAGTTTGTAATTTATATATACAGGGTGTTCCAAAAAGGTTGTGCCAAATTTACGGAGTTGTAGGGGACAAAGTCATGAATTTTTTTTCATAGACAGTTAGGGCTCCATCAGGGTAATTTTTGGTCAAAATACGAATTTTATTTTTAAAAGGTATAGGTTTTAGAAAGTGGTTGAATAAAAAAAATTACATCGAAGATTAAAGAAAAAGATGATGTTGATGTAGTTGACAATTTATTTTACAGCTAATCGCAGCCGGTCAACTGCTTTACATTCGCTTTTTTTGTGACAAAGTTTTGCGTTTAAACTGTGAAAATGGTCGAATTTACGATTGAAGAGTATGCAGGCATTCATCTTATTTATTGCGAAGCAAGATGTAACACTAGAGAATCTTTGTGGCTCTATGCTGAGCGATTGCCAAATCGCCGACAACCGCCTCGAAACTCATTTGCGACAGTCCATTGCCGATTACGAGCAAAAGGCAATTTTAAACCAGGTTCAGGAATCGGACGTCCACGTACAGCTGCGGGGGACGAGCATCGAACACCAGCACGCGTGCAGGTTATCCGGTTAGCGAATCAAATAAATGCTGCCCACGAAACTGTGTGGCGAGTATTCACGAGCAGCTTCTCCACGGTTACCACCTTTACAAAGTGGCAGCACTAGGTTCTCAAGATTACCAACCGCAGGTGAAACTATATTTTTGCCAATACTATTTGCAACGCATCGCAAACCAACCGGATTTTGGTTCGATCATCCTGTTCACCGATGAGGCTTGCTTCACTAAGGACGGGTGCTTTAATAGTCGCACCAGCCACATATGGGACGATCACAATCCTTTCGCCGCATGGACGAGAGCTCATCAAAACCAATTTGCCATCAACATATGGGCAGGTATTATTAGCGTCTCTTCAATTGGTTCGTACCTGCTCCCACCTTGGCTAAATGGTAACATCTACTCACATTTTCTGCGACGAGTACTTCCCGAGCTATTGGACAATGCACATGTTACTATGGCTATACGAGATAGAATGTGGTTCCAACATGACGGTGCACCTGCACATTTCGCCCGTAATATGCAGGATCATCTAAGCCAACAATTTCGTGGGAGATGGATCGGAAGAGGAGGACCTATCAGGTGGCCGGCGCGAATTCTTGATTTAGCCCCGTTTTTCCTCTGGGGTTACATGAAGTCGTTGGTGTTGCTACCTAAGACGAATTGTTAGGAAGAGTGATGGCAGCCTCTTTTTTCGTACAGTAAGTTCCGGACATCTTCCAGCTGCTAAGCAATTCAATGATTCGAAGGACAAATTTATGTAACGAAGCTGGGGACGTCATTTTGTTACTTTATTATAATTTTTTTTCATCATCAATAATTAGGCTCTCCAAACCACGTGATTTTTCAATATGGCGACCGTGGAAAATTTGACGTTTGTGTGTTTATCTTGAGTTTATTTGGAATATTTTCAAGCTAATTACAGTTTACTTTGTTATAATATACTTTTTGAGATGCAGAGTGAATATTTAAAGACTTGAATGCAGGAAAATCGGGATCTGGGCGAACGGTTAGTTTAAAAAAATGTCCAGATGACATTTTGATCCACAGTTCATATTAATGAGCAAATGAAGGCCTACAAAAGCTTAGATTCTTACGAATATTTCGAAAATGGCTTTATTTCAGATGCAGGAACAGTGGTAGTGAAAAATGTTCACGTTTTAATTGGAAAATTTTAAAACAAAGGGCAATAAAAAAAGCCTGACATCATCCTTGTTACCTTGTTGAAACTACTTCCACAATCAACTTCAAGACCCGTTTGTGGCATTTTTAATTGGAAGAAACACTAATGAAGTCAATAAAATAAAAAAATAAACAGAGTTCATTCACAAAACAACCACAAAATGCACTTTGAAAAGCTTTAAATTACATACTCTCATATACGGGATAATGAACTTCTGCCACAACGCACTTTTTGACAGGTCGTTGGAATGCCTTATTAAACATTAACGTATTTAGGATCAAGAAAATAGCAACAGGTTTCTGAACAAACAAAACGGCTCATTTCTGACAAGGGGTCTCTATCTATGCAAAAAAATTTCACGTCAATGTCCCCTATGAAATGTCTTTCGGGGTGTCCAGTGGCGATCATTTTGTTCATATAACGTGACATCGCTCTGCCTCTGTGCCAAATTTGGTGATTTTCTCAAAAAGTGCAGAATAGGTTAGCTAATCCACTGTACTATAACGCAAAAAATATATGTAGGTTGCAACTTTTCCAAAAGCTGTTTAGGAATTATTATCATTCGGCGGTACACCATGGTCCACAACCGAATAAATATGATTCTACTTTTGACTTAGTGCTCTACGGAAAAATATGCGCGAACTTTTGACAACCCCATATCAAATCCAATAAAATTTCAGAATTTTTTGACCAGACAGATAAAGTAGATAAAATAAATAAAAATACTTTAAACAGGTTCTATGGGCTCTGATGGTACCCAGCACAAAGCTGCTGTTATGTTCCTAAAAGTCTGAAAGATTACATTTTTCTTAGATTGTGTGACATTGATGATTGATTTTTCTATCGCTCTATAGATCTGCAGATGATTCTAATACACTCCGTAATTTGCCTACTATAATGTGAAAATATTTAATATTTTTTCCAGTCAAACCCAGAATCGACCGGACAAATCTTAAACCTATCATAGTTCGTGCTGGAAAACCAATCAAATATGACATCGATGTCAGAGGCGAACCTGCACCAACATGCACGTGGTTCCAGGGTGACACAGAACTCGCATCCGAAGGAAACGTTGAAATCATTAACGTTGATTATAATACCAAGATAAATATCACCAACTCGGTGCGTAAAAACACTGGTCTCTATAAAATCAAGGCTGTTAACGAACATGGCCAAGATGAAGCTGAAGTAGAGGTTACTGTTCTTTGTAAGTAATTTTTGCTTGGATCTACCTAATAATAAAATTAAAATTTCTATTTAAATTATCATTTCGCAGCATCACCAGGAAAACCAAAGGGTCCGCTCGAAGTAACTGATGTCACTAAGGGCGGATGTAAACTTAAATGGAAGAAACCCGAAGATGATGGCGGTCGACCAGTCACTGGCTATGTGGTCGAAAAGCTTGATAAGGCAACTGGGAGATGGGTTCCAGTTGGCAGAACAGGACCAAATGACACTGAAATGGATGTCAAGGGCCTTACTGAAGGCCACGATTATGATTTTAGAGTTAAAGCCGTAAATGATGAAGGTGAATCAGAACCTCTTGAAAGCGAAGGTACCATTAAAGCTAAAAACCCATATGACATTCCTGGTAAGCCTGGCACGCCAGAAATTGTCGACTGGGATGCTGATAGGGTTGATCTTAAATGGACTGCTCCTAAAAGTAGTGGTGGTGCACCAATCACAGGATATGTTATCGAAAAAAAAGAGAAGTTTTCTACATCATGGGATGAAATTCTTAGCACTGATGTAAGTAATTGGTAAAATTATAAACCTAATAATTTATACTTATATAATAAATCATTTCAGTCTCCCTCATGTGATGCTCGAGTACCTGGTCTAAAGGAAGGTAATACTTACCAATTCCGCGTAAGAGCTGTTAATAAAGCTGGACCTGGAGAACCATCTGATCCAACTGGTCAACATGTTGCTAAAGCCAGGCACTGTAAGTAGCTATGCAAAGTAACGCGAGGCCTTGTATCATCCAGTCATTATTAGTCTATCTATTGTGGTCCATAAAACACCGCATCTAACCTAAAACCTGAAAAAAACATTTAAATAATCAGCACAAAAAACTCTCAATCTAGAAAACAATACAAAACTAATCCTTTAAAAATTCTAAAAAACTATAGATGTATGGCAACAAGCACTTAAACTTCATAAAATTGTTGCATAGTAATATATAAGCTTTCAATGTGATTTATTTTTAAAATTGGGTTTCCATCTCGTTTACAATTTGTTTGTCAAATAATAGACATGTTAACTTTCCACATAAAAGCACGGATTTTTTTTTAGTGCGTCCCTGGATTAACAGAGAAAAATTGCATACTGTCAAGGTTCGTGCAGGTCAACTGGTGAAGTTTGACGTAGACGTGAAAGGTGAACCTCCACCGACATGCTCCTGGAGCTTTGCTCATAAACCACTGGAAAATGGGCCAAATGTTAAAATCGATAACGAAGACTACAACACTAAGTTAGTCCTTTCAGACACGAAACGGAAAGATACTGGTACATACACCATCCGTGCCGAAAACGATTCAGGATTTGATGAAGCGCCAGTTGAGGTTATTATTCTGGATAAGCCTGGAAAACCAGAAGGGCCGTTGGAAGTGAGTGATGTGCATAAGGAGGGATGCAAACTCAAATGGGATAAACCCAAAGATGATGGTGGCCTACCAATAACAGGCTACGTATTGGAAAAACAAGATACTCAAACTGGCAGATGGGTTCCAGCTGGATTTGTAGATCCAGATAAAACCGAACATGAAATAACTGGTTTGGAACCAAACAAGAAATATAACTTCAGAGTGAAAGCTGTTAATGAAGAAGGCGAATCTGAACCATTAGAAACGGATGCTTCAATTCTCGCTAAAAATCCCTATGATATTTCTGCACCTCCTGGTTTGCCTGAAATAGTAGACTGGGATGAACGTTCAGTTAAGCTTAAGTGGGAAAAACCAGTAAGAGATGGTGGTGCACCAATTACTGGATATGTTATTGAAGCCATGGACAAATTCACTGGACAGTTCATGAAGGTTGCTGAAGTAGGACCTCAGTGTCAAGGTACTGTAGGAAAATTAGAAGAAGGCAATCAATATAAATTTCGAGTTCGTGCTATCAATAAAGCTGGACTATCAGAGCCTTCTGAACAAACCAACTGGCATACTGCAAAAGCCAGATTCTGTAAGTAATAATAAAACAATATTGTTATTTCATTACTTAGATTTTCATCTTTTAGTAAAACCACTTATTGACCGTACAAATCTGAAGCCATTATCGGTAAAAGCTGGACTTTCGATAAGCCTAGATGTCAACATTCAAGGTGAACCTCCTCCGACAGTTACATGGCTCCTCGATGGCCAAGAAATCACGTCTTCCGAAGAACTGAGAATCGATAATATTGATTACAACACCAAATTTTTCGTACTTCGATCTAAAAGATCACAATCTGGCAAATATACTATTATTGCTAAGAACGAAGTAGGCGAAGACCAAGCTGACATTGAAATTTCCATTCTTGGAAAACCAGGCACACCAAAAGGACCCCTTGATGTAACTGATGTTACCAAGCATGGCTGCAAGCTCAAATGGAAAAAACCTGAAGATGACGGCGGTACTCCAATTGACCATTATGAAATTGAGAAACTTGATCCACTAACTGGACAGTGGATACCTTGTGGAAGGAGTAACGAACCAGAAGCAAACATTACTGGATTACAAGAGGGCAAGCCTTATAAATTTAGAGTTAAGGCTGTGAACAAAGAAGGGGAATCTGAACCCCTTGAGACTGAAAAATCTATTATTGCCAAGAATCCTTTCGGTGAGTTTGAATGTAATTTAAAATTGTGATTCAAGGTGGTAAAATTATGCATTATTTATTCATTTATTCATTAAAGTGAAGCGGAAAGCGGTCGAGACCGATGAGTTCATTCACAGTATACTGTCCGAAATTTGGTCAAATTGATTATTAATTATAATAGGAAATACCTACAGAACAGATTCCAAACAAAGATGGGAATAAATATCAAAACATAGATATAGGTACCTACCTATCCTTATGTTTTTTCATGTTCCACTTTTTATGTTAAATTATTTTTTCGGTGACATAGTGGTTACATACATCACCCACATGTGATAAATGAATGTTGATTTTTTGATAGTTGTTTCCACATATGAAAAAATTATAGTCAGTGTGGCTACATTGTGACAATAATAAATATTGTTCTTATCAATTAAAGCACATATTATTTATTCATGTATTTATATCTATTTTTAGACGAACCTAGTAAACCCGGACGCCCTGATCTTAAAGATTGGGACAAAGATTTTGTTGAACTCGCATGGAAAGCACCAGTTAGTGATGGTGGCGCTCCTATACAAAAATACGTTATTCAAATGCACGATAAATCCGGTCGAGGTTGGGTTGATGCTGCAACTGTTCCCGGAGATAAAACTGCAGGACGCGTTGAGGCTGTAGAAGAAGGCCATGAGTATGAATTCAGGATAGTAGCTGTGAATAAAGCAGGACCCAGTGAGCCCAGCGATCCATCCAAGCCTGTTATTGCCAAACCCCGTTTCTGTGAGTTTTTTTTTTTCAATAAAAACGTACGCTAATTATTGAAAATATATTTTTTTAGTGGCTCCTAAGATTGATCGTAAAAATCTCACCAAAAAAGTACTTCGCCCTGGGCAGCTTCTTCGTCTTGAAGCTGATGTCAAGGGTGAACCTGCACCAACTGTTACCTGGACACTTAAGGAACAAACTCTTAGAAATACCGATAGACTTAAAATCGAGAACGAGGAATATCACACGAGCTTTGTGCTTCAAAAAGTGCAGCGTAGTGACACAGGCTTATACACAGTTACTGCCAGAAATGAATCAGGTGTTGATACCGTTGAAGTAGAAATCGCTGTAGTTACTAAACCTGCTAAACCTAAAGGACCTCTTAAGGTATCTGATGTTAGTGCAGAAGGTTGTAAGCTTAAATGGGAAGCCCCAGAAGATGATGGCGGCGAACCAGTTACTGGTTATGTGGTTGAGCGTATGGATGTAGAAACTGGTAGATGGGTTCCAGTTACAACTACAAAAACACCAGAAGCTGATGTTTCTGGTCTTAATGAAGGAAAAGACTATCAATTTAGAGTGAAAGCTATCAATTCCGAAGGGGAATCGGAACCATTAGTTACGGATGAACCAACCACAGCTAAGAATCCCTACACTGAACCTGATTCTCCCGGCAAGCCGGAGCTTAAAGATTGGTGTAAAGATCATGCTGATCTTAAATGGACTCCACCGAAAAATGATGGAGGAGCTCCAGTTGAAAAATATATTATTGAAAAGAAAGATCCCATTACCGGAAAATGGCACAAGGCAGTTGAAGTTCCTGGAAACAAAACTGAGGCCAGAATTCCAGATTTGCAAGAAGGTCAGAAATATTCTTTCCGTGTTAAAGCTGTAAATAAAGGCGGAGAAAGTAAGCCTTCACAACCATCCGACACAATTACTGCCAAAGACAGATTCGTTCCACCAAAGATTGACCGCAGCACGCTTAAAGATCTTATTGTTAAGGCAGGCCAGCATATTCGACTGGACGTAAAAGTGTCCGGTGAACCCCCACCGGCCAAGACTTGGTTCCTTAATAAAGCCCGTATTGAAAATCGAGATGATATTATTGTGGATATTGAAGATTATAGAACCAAACTTGTAATTGCGGTTGCCAAGAGGGAACACACCGGCACCTTAGTTTTAAAAGCAGAAAATAGCTGTGGCAAAGATGAAGCTAGTATTGAAATTAAAGTTCTTGACAAACCAGGAAAACCAGAAGGACCACTTCGGATTAGTGACGTCCATAAAGAAGGGTGCTCACTGAAATGGAATCCGCCTCTAGATGATGGAGGTGTACCAGTTGAATATTACCAAGTAGAAAAACTTGATACAGCTTCTGGCAGATGGGTACCAGCAGGTCGAGCCAAAGAACCAAAGATTGAACTAAATAATTTGGAACCTGGACAAGAGTACAAATTCAGAGTTTCAGCAGTTAATGCTGAAGGTGAATCAGAACCTCTTGTAGCAGAACAAACCATTATCGCTAAGAATCCATTTGATGAACCTGGTGCTCCTGGAACTCCAGAGGTGACTGATTGGGATAAAGACCATGTGGACTTGAGATGGACTCCACCAGCTAATGATGGTGGATCTCCAATCACCGGATATATCATCGAGAAGAGGGAAAAGGGTTCACCAAAATGGACTAAGGCCGGAGAAACTGGTCCATATGAAACAAAGGGAACTGCTGAAAACTTAGACGAGGGTGTCGAATATGAATTCAGGGTAAGAGCTATCAATGCTGCTGGACCTGGAGAACCAAGTCAGGCATCTAAATCTGTGATAACTAAACCCAGAAAGTGTAAGTTGAGCATACTTTTAATTGGCTCAAAATGTCAACACCTATTTATACCCTAGATATATCTCTAATCAATGTCAATTATATTTTTTTAGTGGCACCCAAAATTGATCGTCGAAACCTCCGTAATTTGACTATAAAAGAGGGAGAACCAATATACCTTGATGTGAAAGTTAGTGGTGAACCAGCCCCCGATGTCACATGGTACCAAGACGGTCGTACTATCACCGACACTGCTCATAAGCGCGTCGACAATGTACCTTATAACTCCAAATTCTTCAACGACAGACCCGAACGTAAGGACACTGGAGTTTACAAAATTGTCGCCGTTAATAAGTACGGGCAAGATCAAGTTGAAATTGACATCACCGTCGTTTGTAAGTATTTTTAACTGAAATTTATTCAAATAAATTAATACAAACATTTTTAGCTAAACCAGGACAACCTGAAGGTCCAATAGAGGTATCCGATATTCACAAAGATGGATGTACCCTCAAATGGAAAAGACCAAAAGATGATGGAGGTGAACCTATTGAAAACTATTTAGTGGAAAAAATGGATCCTGCAACGGGGATTTGGTTGCCGGTTGGTAAAACCTCTGGTGCCATTCCTGAAATGCAAGTTGACGGCCTTGTGCCTGGACACGAATATAAGTTTAGAGTTAAAGCTTTGAACAAAGAAGGAGAATCTGAACCTCTAGAAACTGTAGGAACAATAACCGCCAAAGATCCTTACAGTATGTATTTATTCAATTTCTTGATTAATTTTAAAATAATATTTGAAAATCCTTCTAGCTACTGCCACAAAGCCAGGCACACCGGAACCAGAAGACTGGTCAGCTAATCACGTGGATCTTAAATGGACTGAACCTGCCTCAGATGGCGGCTCTCCAATTGTTGGATATGTAATTGAAATGAAAGATAAATACAGCCCTCTTTGGGAAAAAGCTCTTGAAACTACTAGCCCTACTCCAAAAGCAACTGTAACTGGATTGATTGAAGGAAACGAGTACCAATTTAGAGTTATTCCTATAAATGCTGCTGGACCAGGTCCAGCTTCAGATCCAAGCAAGACATTCACTGCCAAACCCAGATTTTGTAAGTTAATACGGTAATATTTCTCACATTAATGATAAAAAAAAAATTTCAGTGGCTCCTAAAATTGATAGACGCTACTTGCATGATGTCACAATTTCTGCTGGATCTCCACTTAAATTTGAAGCTAATATTATAGGTGAACCTGCTCCTAGCGTCGAGTGGCGTTACAACGGTATAACTCTGAAAAACGACAAAAGAACCATCATCGATAATCCTGATTATAGTACCAAACTGGCCATTCGCCCAGTTGGCCGTGATGATACTGGCCAATATACTGTTACAGCAACTAACAGTTCTGGAAAAGATATGCATACCATTAACGTTACTGTCACGGACAAACCTGCACCCCCACAAGGACCGCTTCAAGTATCTGATGTCAATAAGAATGGATGCAAGCTTAAATGGAAACGTCCAAAAGATGATGGAGGTACTCCTATTGAGTACTATCAAGTAGACAAGATGGACACAGAAACGGGATGTTGGGTACCTTGTGGAAGAGCAACTGAACCTAGTAAGTTTTTTTTTACATGTATATATATATAAAGTTATTAATTTCTTGGGGTATCAGCCTATTTCTTCGGGACTAGTTCAATAAAAAACTCTTTTCTGCTACGCCAAGCTTTCGAAAATGTTTATTTTCTTTCTCAAGGCTACAATTTGAAAATAAGATGTTAGATAATAATAGGCAATACTGAATTAAGGGAATATTTACCCTATGTGCAAAGTGAGTCAATCACATAATGGACTTTTGACTACCTTTGCCAACATTGGAGACATCCTTCCACTTATTGGTCACAATAAATATATGTTAAGTTGTTCAAACAAACACAACATTAATTAGAATTATAAAATATTAGAGAGATTACATTCTTAATTCTACTTTATTTCGGGACGTTTCTTCCCTTTCACGTGCGAAACAAAATGGAGAGCACCTAAGACAAAAATTCAAAAAACCTATTTCCTGTTACCATGAGGAATGTCATATTCGGCTATGCCACCTGTCGGAATAACATTGAAAGGTTACTGTTGTACCTATTGTTGCTAAATTATTATAGCTTTTCATTGATAGATGGCGTATCGATTGTTGTTAATAAAGTGTTGAAATTTGCTCGAAGATGGAGTGGAGCACTCCATCTTCGAGCAAAGTAGAATAGTCCATTATGTGATTGACTCACTTTGCACACAGGGTAAATATTCCCTTAATTCAGTATTGCCTATTATTATCTAACATCTTATTTTCAAATTGTAGCCTTGAGAAAGAAAATAAACATTTTCGAAAGCTTGGCGTAGCAGAAAAGAGTTTTTTATTGAACTAGTCCCGAAGAAATAGGCTGATACCCCAAGAAATTAATAACTTTGTTTCGTTAACTAGTCAGCCAAGACTACCCTCTAACTATATATATATATATATATATATATATATATATATATATATATATATATATATATATATATATATATATATATATATATATATATATATATATATATATATATATATATATATATGCAAGTAAGTTATAGTTAAAAATTTATATGTCCTAGTCATAGTTTTGATTATTCATAATAATAAGATCTTTTATATTGTTGTAGCCCTGACGAAGGCAATAAATAATTGCCGAAAGCTCGGCTTAGTGGAAAAAGAGATTTTTATTTCCTAGCCCTTCAAGACGACCGATACCCCAAGAAACTCCCATTGTTTATAAATTCTCCGGTCAAGATACTCTGTAAATATATATATATATATATATATATATATATATATATATATATATATATATATATATATATATATATATATATATATATATATATATATATATTCTTTTTTTGCTCACAAATAACAAAGTATATACTACCTAAGTAACCTAAGCGGTACCATGAGCGGAAAAAATTAGGTGACGATTAACCCTACACTAACTAACCTCAAAAAAAAAATTGTTCAGGAAATTAATTAGGAGGTCGAGGCAAGAAGTTCTAGAGGTGGGCAGTACGCCACCAAAAAGAAGCCGCATATTTAGAGGTCCTCGGAATAGCCAACTTCACAACATACGGATGGGATGCCTGTGAGGTTCTTGCGGTTCTTGAATAACTTTCCCTAGCTGGAATGAGGCTGGCCAGATCGTCAGAACATCTCCCATGGTAATAGCGATAGAATAGCGGCAAGTCGGCAACCTTGCGTCTCTCTTCGAGAGATTGCAATGAGTCGGTGAGAGTGGGATTATCGATCATTTTTACTGCTTTTCTTTGTACTGCATCTAATAGAGCCAACGAATGCTTGGGAGCATCGCTCCAGATGTAGGAACAGTATTCCATACATGGTCTGATTTGATCCTTCTAAAGAAGAAGAAGTTGTTCAGAAGTTTTTTGCACGAAACAGAAAACCTAATTTTTAAGAAGCGATTTTGGCGATCGAGATACGTGGCTATGCCAAAACAAGCTGGTCGATGCGGTCTATCATCGGCGGAAGATTTCTTATTTGAGAATACTGTTGCTTCTGTTTTGGAAGCATTGAATTTGACTAGGTTGTTAAGGCCCCAGTTGGTTATGGTGTCAAGATCACTGTTGATAGAGTGAATCTGTTCTGGGGCGTGGCGTGGAAGTGGCTGCAGTAAGCGGTTTATCAGAAGTGAAAGATACTATCAAGCTACTATCGTCCGCAAAGCTGTATATGGGGATTCTTGCCACATTTAACAAATTTATAAAAATGAGAAACAGTGTTACGGACAGAATCGAGTCTTGGGAAACGCTGGCATTTATAGGCAGTGTATCGGAAGACAAACCATCGACCACAAAATGCAGTGACCTGCGGATCAAAAGTCTTGGAGATGTCCAATGCTACAATTCTGGATTCGCCATGTTTTTCGAGAGTCGAGTTCCAAATATGACTGACGTACGCCAGAAGATCATCTGTTGATGTTACGAACGAAAGAACGAACGAAACCGATACTTTTTGTCAGAGATGATCTTATTTGATTCTAGGTATTCATGTAGCTGCCATGTTTATAAAAGCTCAAAGTGAAAATCCAAATTTAATAATAAACCACAAGTTTCTTGTACCCGGTCATACACATATGAGGTTCGTTCCAACCCAGCCAAAAACCGTACAATGTACGGTCACAGTCATGCGCCATAGGTTAAACGCGTTCCAACCGAGAGATGATCGTTTACTGTACAGTTTCGTTGGCGTTCCAACCAAACCTGGGATCGTTCGAGAACTGGTTTTAGCATCGTCATTTCGATCCCGAGTGGAAAGCAAGAACCGCGTGGACTGATTCATGACTGACATGCGTAATTCAATTTTTGTTACCTGTTTTTGTTGTTGTTGTTAAACAACCAATTTCCAATCTAACTTATAAAACTGTAGCATTTTTATTTTTTCAAGTGAAAAAAAGTACAAAATTTATTATCAGCTATTTGCTAATCCTTGATGTTATCAGCTTGCAAGGATTCAGTTTTAGATTCTTGATAATGAATCAGCGTTGGTGTTCGATTTTCCTTTTTTATGTATTATTTTGTAATCCTAATCCTATATTCTTTTATTTTAATTTGCAAACAAACAAATTTAGGGTTAAAGTTATTTGAAATCGTCATTACGAAAACGATCATGAAACCGTTCCAACTACCCGTTGTTTCTGTACCAAGATAAAACCGTGCAAGGTCAACGCATGCGCCTGCAATCGATCCTAACAGTTCCGAAACCGTTTCATGACGATACGAAAACGGGGGGTTGGAACGAACCTATGGAATGTGATATAGATCCCTCCATGATAGAAAAACAAAAAAAGAAAATGGAAATTCCAGTTTACCATCCACATGATTGGTATCAGTTGGTCAGGAAAACGGGCAGAAAGAAGCAATTTAAGGTTCACGAAATGCAACAGGAAGAATTTTTTGATTTTGCTGCCTTATTGAAATCAGGATTGGTTTGTAGGAAAAAGGACGTATCAGGAGATACATTTTCGTGGTATTCTGTTCAATGGCTCCAACATAAAGAGAATGGTCTAGTTCATTACAACACTTCTTCAAGTAACACTGAAGATTTCAAAGTTCTTAGCTTCTTAAGACGAGGAAGAAAACATGTCTTAATGGATTTTCCAGTTCGTACAAAATATGATAGTTTCATTCCAATATCTACTGAGAAGAAACGTGACTTGTGCTCGTTGCTATGCCTAATACCATCAGTCTTTTACGAGTTCTATAGAAATCTGCCAACTTTTACGAATGATAATGATCCCGATTTGATAGAAGAAGAAGTAGATGAAGAGGATTAATGGCCGTTTCCACCAACTATTTTAGGAAAGCCTTAACGATGAGTATTCCCTAAACTGACATTTCTCCATGGAAAACTGTCAGTTTGGGGATTACTTATCGTTAAGGCTTCCCTAAAATAGTTGGTAGTTCCAGGTTGACTGCCTTTTCCATCACTTTCGAATGTATGGATATAAGTAGGATGGAACGATAATTGCTAGAAAGAGTTTTCTTGCCCTTTTTCGGGATGGGCTGCACTCGATCACATTTCCAGATAGACGGAAAAATGCCTCGACTGTAGGAGAGTGAAAACAGTATGCGAAGAACTGTAGCGAAAGTTTTGAGGGCAATTAGAATGCCGTCGGGACTACAAGATTTCCTAGTATCAAGTTGCAGAAGAATTTTCCTAATAGTTTTAGGTCTAAATACAACGTTGTCCATGTAAGAATCAATGTGTCACAGTACCTGTGGCGCTTTGCCATTGTCCTCCATCGGGGAATTGGATGCAAATTGTATGTCAAGGAGATCTGCTTTTTCCTTTGACGATACTACAATGAAATTATTGTCCTTAACTAAAGGTGGAAAGGAAGAAGATGTTAATTTTTTTCCTATGGTCTTGGCAAAATGACCAAAAGGATGTTGATCCACTCGGGCAGTCAAAAAGTCGATCACGCACTTGTTGGTTGTGTAACTCCTTAGCCTTGTTGGTTATACGGTTGCAATCATTTCGTAAACACTGCTTGTTAAACCAGAGTTTTCTGGCTCGGGATGTTTTATTGGAGTGTAGAATGAACAACTCCATGCCTAAGGAAATTATTGCGGTAACCTCTTGTGCAGTTTCGGAGGAATCTTTGGATTTCAAAGCAAACATCGGACCACTGAAAGGTTGAGAAAGGAGTTTTAGGCGTTCCCAGGAGAATTTGGAGCAGGGGCTGAGAGTATAACAAACGAACTTTGAGCGGAAATCAATTTGTGGTCTGATTTGCCCACACATCGATCTTGTAATGATCGGAATTAGCGGAACAAATCGAGTAAATAGGCCTGTAGAGAAACAGAATCGGGAATATGTGTGAGCTTTTCTACCAACTGGATTAGGCCGTGTGAAATGGCAAACGCTTCAGCAATCCTTCCAGCATGGGTTGTTTTGTTCAAGAACCTAAGCCACTATGAGTTAAAATCTCCCAAGAATATAATCTTGTTTCAGAGTTCGGATGAGTCCCCTGGATAGATTTGCCTTATTTTCAAATAAAAGTTCATAACTGAAGTCGTTGGGTGAAAGATACACGCAGCAAACAAACTTGACCATGTTCGTAGAAGTCATTTTTAGCCAAATTACATCGTGATCAGGTGATTCGAGATCGTTTTGTCTGTGGCAAAGCGCACTGCGAGAAAAGACGCAAAGTCTCCTCTTAAACCGAAATCGCGTATGAAGTTCATAGCCGGGACATAGGAGATGGATTGGGTAAACAGCAGATTTGACTTGCGTCTCCGTTAAAACCAGCATATGTGGATTTTTGTGCTCAAGATGTTAGTACACTGAGTTTAAGTTCGCGTTAATACCTCTGATGCTAGAGAATTCCATTATTAACTTTGATAAAGATTCTCCTCGCACACAGTCAGTGGGAATGAAAAATTAAAAAGAAGAATAAAAATAAAGCAGAGAAAGGGATAGAGTGTTGAAAATCGAGAGTCACGCTTCAGGTTGAGACAATTCAAATCGAATTTACAGGACCAGAATGGAAGCGAGGGGTGCTACCACCCCCGTAGAAGAAAAGCTCTTCTCCTATCCCAAGTGATGAAAGTTGATAGGGAAGATGGTCCGGGGTGACCGTATAGGAAAGGTAGGAGAAGAAGAGTTTCTCAAGACTAGATAAAGGAAAGAGCTGTAGCGGACTAGGGGGGGGGGGGGGGGGGGGCGGTCCGCCCCGGGAGACACTTTTTGGGGGGCGGCAAAAATTCTGAGAGAAAGTGTGAAAAACCCTCCAAGACAGAATACAAGGCAAAAAAAATCGATAATTAAATGAATATGTATTATATTCATCAGAGATGGCCAGGCTTCTTAATATGTAAACATTTTTTGATTTTTTTACTCAGGTTTAAAATATTTTTTGTATTTTCACTTTTACTTGACGTTGAGAATTTATCTCCTTGTTTTTCACATATAAATTATGTTGAAGCACATTTTATTTGTTGATTCTTATTTATTATTTACCTAGGTCAAAGAGTTTTTGTTTCTTTCAATTCTTAAAATATTACGATTTAATGTTTCAACATATATTTTTCCATATACAGGTTGTCCAAGATAAGGATGTCTATAATGGGGATCTCGTAAGCGGTAACAGATACGGAAATTGTTTAAAGGGAAAAGAGTTGCGCTATTTGATGAATAACAATATGCATGCAAGAAATTTTAAAAATTCTGACAACTTTCGAAGATATTCGCAAAATGTCCCGAATTTCTGAAAATTTCGTGGTTTTTAGCTTCCTAGATAGGAAGCTATGGTGATAGCCCGATTTTGACCATGTCAAAATTTCATTAAATCTTGACGTTTTGGATCATTTTAAGCCTTTTTGGCAAGCTGGCACTTTTCCGTCTGTGTGTATGTATGTATAGGTGTATGTATGTATGTATGTGTGTGTGTTGGCATTTTTCTGAGAAAACGGCTCGATGGAATTTGATGAAATTTTGGAAATAGGTATAAGAAGACGTGTAGGGAAAAGTTACGCAGAGATATAGGAGAAAAAATAATTCCTCTCCAAGATATGACGTCATTGATCTTTTTTTTAAATGGGAATGCCATCTTTTTTTTCATTGATTGGTTAGAGCTCATTTTGCTTTATAAAAAAAAAAAAAAAAATTAAAAACACAATTAAAAAAAAAAAAAAAAAATTATTTAAAAAAAAAATCTCAATAGGACATTTTTGAATCGTGAAAAATTATCCGTAATTTTGAAGCTCTCGTGGTATTATGTGGTATTATCCCCGAAAA
The DNA here is from genome assembly GCA_917834065.1 of Ceutorhynchus assimilis. NCBI lineage: Eukaryota > Metazoa > Arthropoda > Insecta > Coleoptera > Curculionidae > Ceutorhynchus > Ceutorhynchus assimilis. The sequence continues at coordinate 72,712,995 of OU892277.1, forward strand.
ATGATATCAAAACGTGAAAAAATGTCTAGATTTATTAAAATGAATTCATGGTTTGAAATGACAATTAATGACAATGACAATCATTAATTAGGTAGTTATTTATCTAGGAAGCGTCATGTCAAAAATTTGGCATCTGTTTTTTTCGAATATCTCTCGAAGTTGTAATTATTTTAAAATTTCTTGGATGCATTTTGCTAATTATTAAATAGCGCAATTTTTTCCCATTTAACCATTGCCGTATCTGTGACCGTTTACGAAATCCCTATGATAGACATCCTTATCTTGGACACCGTGTATATGTCCCCCTCCCAAAAAAAACAGTGGTCCGGGGGGCGACGGCCAATGCCGCCCCGGGCGGTACTTCTCCTAGTTACGCCGCTGGGGAAGAGTGATGGAAAGGTATAATTTTATATGATTAAATTTGTCATCTCGGAAACAAGTAAAGTGGAATGATTGCAGAAGGGAAATATTGTTAACCAAATTGGACTTTTCCAAAATACCAACTTAAAAATGTATAAGTTTACTTGTTTAAATGGCTGTAATATAACTTAATATCTAAAAGTATCAAACTTAAAGTAAATTAGTTTGGTCCTATTTTTTTGTTTTTCTGTAGTCACAATTTCAAACCGATGGGTTGAATCTAATAGTTGCTTTTTGTTTTAGACTTCGAAGTTACTGGACTTACACCAAACCACGAATACAAATTTCGAGTAGCAGCAGTCAACGCTGAAGGCGAATCCAAACCACTTGAAGCAGAACAATCTATTATTGCTAAAAATCCATTTGATGAACCTGGTCCGCCAGGCCATCTTAAAGCAACTGACTGGGATAAGGATCATGTTGACTTAGCTTGGACACCGCCAAAGGATGACGGTGGTTCACCTATCACTGGCTATATTATCGAAAAAAAAGATAAATTTGGGGAATGGGAAAAAGCTCTTGAAGTTCCAGTTGATAAACTTAAGGCTACTGTTCCAGATCTTATTGAAGGACAGCCCTATCAGTTCCGAGTTCGTGCAGTTAATGCGGCTGGTCCTGGTGATCCCAGCAATGAAACTCCATCCATTATCGCCAAAGCACGTAATTTGGCTCCCAAGATTGACCGAACTAATCTTATTGAAGTAAAAATCCGTGCCGGACAAAGTTTTGCTTATGATGTTAAAGTATCCGGTGAACCAATGCCCACGACTAAGTGGTTAATGAAAGATAAGGAAGTAAAATCAGGACCAAATTGTAAAGTACAACATGGTGAATATAACACGAAGATATCACTTAAAAATGCAACTAGGGCAGACTCTGGTACCTACACTGTAACTGCAGAAAATTCCAATGGAAAAGATATTGCTGAGGTAGAAGTTATTGTTTTGGATGTGCCTAGCCCTCCAGGTGGACCCCTTAAGGTATCAGATGTACACGCAAACGGATGCAAGCTTCAGTGGCGACCACCAGCTGATGACGGCGGACAACCTGTAGATAGTTATGTCGTTGAAAAAATGGATGAAGCTAGCGGACGGTGGGTACCAGTTGGTGAGACTGACGGACCTCAAACTTCTCTAAATGTAGAGGGTCTTACGCCTGGCCATAAATATAAGTTTAGAGTTCGGGCTCAAAATCGGCAAGGCAAATCTGAACCGCTCACAACAGCTCAAGCAATCGAAGCTAAAAATCCATTTGATGAACCTGGCAAGACAAGCGCTCCGGAAATTGTTGACTACGATAAAGATTTTGTAGAACTCAAATGGAATAGACCAGAAAATGACGGTGGCTCTCCAATCACAGGCTACATTATTGAGAAACGAGACAAATTTAATCCCAACTGGGATAAATGCGCCGAAGTCGAAGGTGATGTCACAAAAGGAAGAGTTAATGACCTCATTGAAGGCACACCATATGAATTCCGCATCAGAGCAAAAAACAAAGCTGGCCCTGGAGAACCAAGTGATGCCTCCAAAATTCATGTCGCCAGACCCAAAAACCGTAAGTGATTATTTCTGATATTTAATTCTAATTACTAGGTTACTTATCGTGATCTTTTTTCTAGTTGCTCCCAAAATTGACAGAAATGCTTTCTCAGACCTTAAAGTTAAGGCTGGACAAACCATTGAGTTCATTGTTCCTGTAATTGGTGAACCTCCTCCAAGCAAGGAATGGAAGCATAAGGAAGACGTCCTATTTGGATCAGATCGCATTAAAATTGTGAATGAAGACTATAAAACACATATTAGAATAACTGAAGCACAACGATCTGATAGCGGCCCATACACGCTTACTGTTAAAAACATTAATGGTAGAGATACTGAAACTGTAAAAGTAACAGTTCTTGATGTACCAGCACCCCCAGAAGGCCCCCTTACAGCTGACAATGTTACCAAAAACTCATTGACACTCAACTGGAGACCTCCAAAGGATGATGGTGGTTCAGAAATATCTCACTACCAAGTGGAGAAGCTCGATACCGAAAACATGAGATGGGTACCTGTGGGAGAATCAGTCGGAACCTCTTTCCGAGTGCCAAACTTGACAGAAGGCCACGACTATAAATTCCGCGTTCATGCAGTAAACAAACAGGGTGATTCAGCACCGTTGACAACTACAGAAAGTATCACCGCCAAAGATCCCTTCACCAAACCAGACAGACCCGGTGCACCCAAACCCACGGACTGGGACAAAGATCATGTTGATCTTGAATGGACCCCACCGAGAAAAGACGGGGGTGCCCCCATTACAGAATATATTATTGAAAAAAGACCAAGACACGGGTGAGTGCATTCTGCAAATGTGAAGATTAGTTTATAGCTACATTTTTTTTTTTTTTTAATAAAAACAAATATCCGAATCTCATAGAACTGAATTGTTTCTTCTTTTACAGCACATGGGAAGAAGCTGCTAGGGTACCTGGAAAATCTACTGCAGGAACTGTACCAAATCTAACAGAAGGTGAAGAATATGAGTTTAGAATAATTGCCGTCAATAAAGGTGGTAATAGTGAACCCAGTGAAGCGTCCGTCCCTGTAATTGCGAAGCCAAGATTCCTTGCGCCTTCATTCAATAAAAGCTTACTTAATGACATTACTATCAGGGTTGGTCAACGATTTGGCTGGACTATTCCAATTGAAGCCTCTCCTAAGCCAACTGCTAAATGGACTGTCGATGGAAAGAAAATTGCAGTAGATGATAGAGTTGATAGTGCTGTTTATAACAACAAAATATCTTTCGATGTTACATCAGCATTGCGTACTGATTCTGGAAGATATACTCTTGAATTAAGCAACGATCTTGGTAGCTTCACAGCATCAGCCCAAGTTAAAGTATTAGATAAACCTGGGCCACCACAACCACCTCTTGACGTCGGTAGTGTTACAAAAGAAAGTGCTAGAATTTCGTGGAGAGCTCCTCTTGATGATGGTGGTTCACCAATCCTTCACTATATCGTGGAAAAAATGGATGTATCTCGAGGAACTTGGTCAGATGCCGGCATGGCGAATATAACTTCCCATGATATTACTAGACTTATCCATAAAAAAGAATACTTCTTCCGAGTGAAAGCAGTCAATGCTGTTGGTGAATCTGAACCACTCGAAACACCCAGAAGCATTATTGCTAAAAATGAATTTGGTATGTTATGCAGTTATTTAACTTTCACACTTATCTCTTTGTTTATTCAATTTTGAACAGACGAACCCAGTGCTCCAGGAAAACCAGCAGTTACAGACTGGGATAAAGATCATGTTGATCTTGAATGGAAACCTCCCAAAACCGATGGAGGTTCTCCTATAACAGGCTACATCGTTCAAAAGAAAGAGAAAGGTAGTCCGTACTGGACTAATGCCGTTCATGTCCCAGCTCGAAAAACTAGTTGTACTGTACCAGATCTAACTGAAGGGCAAGATTATGAGTTTAGAGTAATTGCAACCAACACAGCTGGCCAAAGTGAACCATCCGAACCTTCTGATATTGTTACTGCTAAAGCTAGATTTTGTGAGTAAAATTATCAGTTAATTACCTAAACCATTTTGTATCATAGAATTGGCTTGCTTGTTACAATTTTCATTCAGCGCCTACTGGTTTTTTTTTTGTCCGCTCGTGATCAGTTTCAATTCTGGGATGGAAATGTGACACTAAAATTCTCATTCTAACATAAACTTATACTTAGTACGAAAAACAAAAGGTTTTACCTAGATAATCGATGTTTGGATACATGAAATTATTCTTAGACGTTATCCTACTTGTACTGAGAGTGTATTCAGTATTGTACAGAAACAAACCAAAGCCTAATAAATGAAAAAACAAAGTAAACATTGAAACAACATTCACAAACTTGAGGCGAATGCTAATTTTAAATTAAATTGAGTAGGTAACGATTTAAATGAAATTTAAACCATCATTTTTGATAAGATAATAATAATTTTCTTGCTTAACATAATTTGATCAACAGAATTTTTTCTTACCATTTTAGTGGCTCCGAAAATCAAGACACCACTCAATGATATTCGTATCAAGGCTGGGCTTATATTGCATATCGACATTGACTTTATCGGCGAACCTTGTCCAGAAGTCACCTGGACCGTAGGTGGCAAACCTTTGGCTGCTGATGAACGCACCACCGTTACTTCAATAGGTTACCATACTGTCATTCATACTGTAAACGCTAAGCGTTTAGACAGTGGCTCGTATCATATTTTAATTAAAAATAATTCAGGTATTGACGAAGGTTCATTCCAAGTTACCGTTCTTGGTGAGTGTAAAGCTTTGAATAGAGACATGGAATTATTTTATAAAAAAAAATGTTTTAGATCGTCCTGGAGCTCCACAAGGACCATTAGAATATGAAGAAGTTACTGCTCAGAGCGTAACTTTATCTTGGAAACCACCCAAAGACAATGGCGGCAGTGAAATAACGTAAGCTTTAATCTATTTTCTCTACGTTTACATTATTTTTTAAATTTTGCAGAGGCTACGTTATTGAGAAGAGAGATTTGACTCATGGAGGAGGTTGGGTACCTGCTGTTAATTACGTAAACCCCAAATACAATCATGCTATCGTACCAAGATTATTGGAAGGAACCAAATATGAATTTAGAGTGTTTGCTGAGAATTTGCAGGGACGTTCAGATCCTCTTGACACAGAAAAACCTATAGTAGCCAAAAATCAATACGGTAAGAAAAATCAAGCTAATAAAAATATGGCGAAATCAAACATTTCTCGAATAACAATAAATTCCCTTTCTTTTAAACATCTCTAACTTGAAAGAAAAGATGAAAGCGCTGAAGACTTTTTTGCCTTGCATTTTTTTCTCTAAAACGCCGTTTTTGAGAAAATGCCACTTATTTTTATTTATATTTTTTAATGTCTGGATACGTTAAATCAAACCCACCAAATTTCAATCCCTTAAACTCTTTACAGAGTGGAGTTTAAATAAAACAAAGTATAGTCACTAGTCATCTATGAAATTCAGAATTTGTGACAGTTACAATAGATTCGTGAAACTTTTGTTTTGTCCGCCAGATATTTACAAGAAAAGTCTTGTGATCTTGAGTGGTATTTTTTAATATTAATGTATTTGCACTACAGATGTCCCTGGAAAACCTGGGAAGCCAGAACTTGTGGATAGCGATAAGGATCATATTACAATTAAATGGTCTGCTCCTATCAGTAATGGTGGATCACCTATTCTCGGCTATGATATTGAACGCCGTGACCGAGCTACTGGCAGATGGGTCAAATTGAATAAAGAACCAGCCAGAGGTCAAGAATATTATGACGACAGGGTCCAAGAAGGACATCAATACGAATATCGAGTTTCAGCAGTTAACGCGGCTGGTAACGGCAAACCCAGTGACACTTCTAATGTCTTTATTGCTAAACCAATGAAAGGTTAGTTTTCAATTATTTCTCAAATCTTCAATTATTTACCTATAACAAACACAAATTTATTTATTTTTAGAAAAACCAAAACTATGGCTTGATGGAATAATCGGCCGAAAGATTAAGGTACGAGCAGGCGAACCCATCAACATTGACATTCCTTTGACTGGAGCTCCAGCGCCTAAGATTGAATGGATCAAAAATAAACTGAAAGTACCTGAAAGTAGCAGAGTATATGTATGTTTTATATTCTCATTTATTGAATAAATTTATAATAATAGCCTCTATTTTAGACTGAAACCAACAGTGAGCATACACGTTTTCGGGTTGAGACATCGAACAGAGGTGATGCTGGAATTTACACTGTTAGGGCCAAGAACGAATTTGGTGCTGACGAAGCTGACATTGAGGTTATTGTAGTAGATAAACCGGGAATGCCCAAAGGTCCATTGCAATATACCGCAACCACACAAGACACCGTTTCCCTATCATGGAATCCACCTGACGATGATGGTGGTGGTGAAATCACTGGATATATTGTTGAAATTTCTGAATACGGAACCGATAGCTGGCGTCCATGCCCAGGTTTCTGTCCAAGACCATCTTTCACTGCTCGAGGTCTTACCGAAGGAAAGAAATACGTGTTTAGGGCTAGAGCTGAAAATATTTATGGAGTGTCAGAGCCTTTAGAAGGTAAGCCTGTTATTGCGAAGAGTCCATTTGACCCACCAGGAGCGCCAAGTCAACCAGAAATAACTGGATACACTCCAAACTCCTGCTCACTTAAATGGAATCCACCAGTATCAACCGGTGGCAAGCCCATCACTGGATATATCGTTGAAAAACGTGAACGTGGAGGTGATTGGGTGAAAGTTAATAATTATCCAACACCAAATGCTCAATACACAGTTCAAGATTTACGTGAAGGCAATAAATATGAATTCAGAGTAACGGCTGTAAATGAAGCTGGCCCCGGAGAGCCTAGTAGACCGACAGAACCAATTATTGCTCAGCATCAAAGATTTACACCGTCTGCCCCAGAACCACCAAAGGCTGATAGAATTACAAAAGATAGTGTAACTCTTTCTTGGAGACCACCCAAAAGCGATGGTGGCTCAAAAATCAAAGGATATATTCTGCAACAACGTCCAAAAGGCAGAGATGACTGGACTGACGTTAATTCGCTTCCAATCAATGACACGGTTTACACTGTTCCTAAGCTGAAGGAGGGTGAAGAATACCAGTTTAGAGTTATTGCTGAAAATGATGTTGGCAGATCTGATCCAAGCAGGCCTAGCAATCCAATATTGATTGAAGAGCAGGCTAACAAACCATGTATGGATTTGGGTGGCGTTCGTGATATAACAGTACGCGCTGGAGAAGACTTCAGCATTCACGTTCCGTATGTTGGGTTCCCCAAGCCAACCGCCTCATGGTTCGCCAATGATAAAGTTCTGGACGAATCTGACAATCGCGTTTTCCCACAACTGGCTGACGACTACGCTAGTATTATTGTCAAGAATTCTAAACGTTCCGACACTGGTCAATACCGTCTACAACTAAAGAATCCATCTGGTTTTGATACTGCTACGATTAACGTTAAAGTACTTGATAGACCTGGCAAACCAGAAAATCTTAGAGCTGATGAATTTGCAGGCGACGCGCTTACACTATATTGGCAACCACCAAAAGATAACGGAGGAGCTGATGTTACCAACTACATCATTGAAAAGAAAGAAGCCAAATCATCCGCCTGGACCAAGGTCAGTAGTTATGTCACTGTTCCATTTGTAAGGATTCGGAATTTGACGCTTGGCAAAGAATACGACTTCAGAGTTATCGCTGAAAACCAATATGGTCAATCAGAACCAGCAGTAACATCCGAACCCATTCGAGCCAGACATCCATTTGATCCTCCAGGAGCTCCTGGTTCTCCCAGGGGGATTGAGACTACCGAGGATTCTATTACCCTTCAGTGGTCCAAGCCTCGTCATGATGGTGGATCTCCAATCACAGGCTATGTTGTTGAAAAACGACTTATTACCGAAGATAAATGGACCAAAGCTTCTCACGCTTTGGTTCCAGACCTCAACCTCAAAGTAATCAACCTTATTGAAAATCATGAATATGAATTTAGAGTGGCCGCTGTAAACGCTGCTGGGCAGGGACCATGGAGTTCCGCGTCTGATGCTATTTGTGCAAGAGCAGCACCATCTGCGCCTAAAATTACATCAGATTTGAGCATCCGCGATATTGTTGTTATTGCTGGGGAAGAACTAAAGATTACTGTGCCGTACGTAGCAACACCTAAGCCTAAAGCTACTTGGACTATAAACGGCGATGAAGTTTCCGCTGACAATAGAGTTAAACTAGAAACCAATGATATCGCATCTGTATTCTATAACAAATCCGCTAAACGTTCAGATACTGGAAGTTATACTATCAAACTTACCAACTCAATGGGATCAGACTCTGCTTCTTGTAGAGTACTCGTTGTCGACAGGCCTCAGCCACCTCAAGGTCCTCTCGATATTTCTGATGTTACTCCAGATAATTGCTCACTTGCATGGAGGCCCCCATTGGATGATGGTGGTTCTCCTGTAACAAATTACATTGTTGAAAAATTAGATACGAATGGCATTTGGGTGAAAGTGAGTAGTTTTGTGCGCAACACTCATTACGACGTTATGAGCCTTGAACCTAACAAAAAATATAGCTTTAGAATCAGAGCCGAAAATCAATATGGTATAAGCGAACCTCTTGAAAGTGCCGAACCAGTAGTTGCTAAATATCCATTTACAATTCCTGAACCCCCAGGTCCACCGCGTGTCGTTGACTGGGATAGTAACACCATCAATTTGGCATGGGACAAGCCAGCTCACGACGGCGGTTCCCGAATCCAAGGTTACAAACTGGAATTCCGTGATGTACGCGATACTAACTGGGTTAGCGCTAGTGATTACCTCATTAAAGATACTCATTTTGACCTCTATAACATGATAACTGGACAAGAATATGAATTTAGAGTACGTGCTAAGAATGCAGCAGGCTTCAGCAAACCGTCAGCATCTTCATCTCGATTCAAGCTGAAGGGCAAATTTAATATACCATCTTCTCCACGCAATCCTAAAGTGACAAATGTTGGCAAAGGTTATGTTGATCTAACCTGGGAACCACCAAGCTCGGATGGAGGATCAAAGATCACCGGTTATCTTATTGAAAAGAGAGAAATTGGAAGCCCAATATGGAACAAATGCAACGATTATAATGTTAGTGATATTAACTTCACTGTTATGAATCTGCAAGATAGATCTGAGTACGAATTCAGAATATCTGCAATTAATGCAGCTGGAAAGAGCGAACCTAGCAGCTGCACAGCGCCAGTTAAAGTCTGTGAAGTTCTTGGAGGAGAAAAACCCGAATGGTTGAGAAGACTACAAAATACATCAGCACCACTTGGAAAGTCAGTCAGTTTGGAATGTGAAGCCTCCGGAAAGCCAGAGCCAAGATTCCGCTGGTTAAGAAATGGACGCGAAATCCAAGGTGGAGGGCGATTTAGATATGAAACTAAAGCAGGTACGTCCTGGTTGCATATATCCGATCTATTGGACGTTGATGATGGAGAATATACCTGCGAGGCTAGCAACTCTCTTGGGACTATAACCACAACGGCACGCCTTAAGATTGGAAGTAAGTATGCCATATCAGTTGATTTAGTGTTACAACTTTCCAATAACAAGTCAGGAAAAAGAGCTGCTTTCTATTTATTCACAGCAATACCAAAAAAAATTTTAGGTACCTATTCCAAGTATTCTGTTCTATTAAATTAAACAATAAATTGCTTGAGCTAAACGTTTATATAAACTACGAGTTAATTAATTAATTTATGTTTTTCTTTCAAGATGACCACAATAATTATTTATTATAAAATACAGGGTGTATCAGGTTTGACTACAAAAATTTTAACACGTGAAAATATGTTCCATTTTGAACAAAAAAAGTTTATTTAACATGGGATCCATCATTGAGAAAAAGGCCTTTGAAGTTTTGACATTTTTTGACGAATCTTTGAAAGATAAGAAAACTGTAATCATTATGAGATCTACAAAAATTAATTTCATCCAATATTATGTAATTATGCAATTTAAGTCGAAAACAATAATTAAAAATTAAAAAAATAACATGACAATATTACTTGTAGTTCGGTTTCTAAACATCCGGCAACATAACACAAGAAAGGATAGGTGCTTCAGTTGAACCGATAATTAATTCATGATTTGTCAGTTACTCGAAATATCAAAAACGCGCGCATTATTTTTTGAAAATAAAATGTTTACAAACGTCGAATATGCAGATATGTTACTTGTTTACGGCGAATCATTACAGAATGCTCATTCAACCGCCAGAATTTACAGGCAAAGATTTTTCTAATAGGACGGCGACCAATGAAAGAACATTTGTGTCCTTTTTGCAGAGATTGCGTGATACGGGAAGGGTAAGTGTGCAAAATGTTAATCGGGGACCTGCAAGACAAATGAAACCTGCCGATAAAGAACAGATTTTAGCGATAGCCCTGGAATCAGCATTCGATCCATTGCCCGATCAGTTGATATTCCCACTCAACAGTTAATCGGACCCTTTGACAACATTTTTTTTACCAGTATCATGTACAGCCATTGTCTCCTGGAGATTTTTCAGAGAGAGTTTATTTTTTTGAATGGTTTCTCCAAGAAATCCAAAGACGTCTGAATTTTGTACACTCTGTACTATCTATCTGGCCCCGGAGAATAAATATCTGTACATAAAATATTGTCACATTGTTAACATGTTCCTAAATTCAAATTCTGCGAGTACCCCGAAAATACTAAGAATTGACCCATGGTTAAATAGGACAGTTTTAGCTTGAAATGGGCCATATTTTCATGTGTTAAAATTTTATCTATTTTAAGAGCAATAAATCCGCCTATTAGTTAGTTCTGTAACTTACTTTCGTCGACAATTATACGAAGTTCACTTTCTGAGCTGTATTAATTGCTGTGAATGAGATGTAAACGTGGTTAAATACATGATATGAATTTATTACATGCACAGCGGGTTATTGGTTATAAATGTCACCCCTCTACCTTTTTTATTTGAAATTTCAGAAAGAAGTGTCCCAAATATAAGTTTTATGGTTGAATTGATTTATTTTTAACAGACTTTCGCATAAACATACGGTGTTTCAGAAAAGCTGGTCGTGGTCCAACGCTCTTATTTCTAATGGAATACCCTGTATATTATTAAATATTCAGATTCTACGTAAAATTCTGAGCAGATTTTATGTGATATACCCTATACGTAAGTTCAACTGTTTTGGAATATTGACAGTTGAAAATTGACTTTTTTACAATTGTGACAGGTTTTAAAACCTACACGGTTATTGATTAATTCTAGATCAAAACCGATCTTACATTCTTGTCTTAGATTTTCATAAACTATCAATTGACGCCAACTTTGAATTTAATCCATGATTGAAATTTTTTTTTAAAATTTAATTTCCGGTTAAATTCAAATTTGGTATCAAATGATAGCTTATTGAAAGCTAAAGATGAGAATGTAAAATCAGTTTGGCTGTAAAATTAATCGTTTAGGTCAAAGATGCAAAAAAGTCAATTTTCAACTGTCAATATTAATATTTCCAAAACAGTTGAACTTAGGTATAGGGTACCTATATCAGATGAAATCTGTTCAGAATTTTACGTAGGATCCGAATATTCAATAATATACGTACAGGGCATTCCATTAAAAATAACAAAGTTGGACCACGGCCAGCTTTTCTGAAACAGCCTGTATATGCAAAAGTGTGTTAAAAAATAAAATAATTTTTTACTTTTATTTGAAACACTTCTTTCTAAAATGTCAAACAAAAAAGGTTTTCCGAAGTGCCTTGGCTTGGAAATAAGTCACTAGTTCTTGTAGAAAACCGAAGGAAGTACGAAAAAAATAGATTACAAGGATTTATCATAAAGTATACCTATCGACTAAATTGTCATTTTTGCTGTTGATTTTTTCTAACATAAAGTACCTACTTTTTCGAAGCAGTAGACTGGTATTTGTTTTTTTTTCGAAACCTGTTCTGGTTTCATATGAAGATGATTCATTTATATAAAAGGCTTGATATGAAATTTTCTTTTAGATCCGCCACGAATCGATAGGCTACCAGGAGATTTATACCTTACTGAAGGTGACAATACTAAAATCAAGATTTATTACTCTGGAGATCAGCCTTTAGATGTAACCCTTTCTAAGAATGGGCAGAAGATTGATGACGACTCACATGTCAGATTTACCGTTTTTGATGACTATATTATAATCTTTATAAGAGATATCAAGAAAACTGATGCCGGTAACTATACTGTTACCGTAAAGAATGACAGTGGAAGCGCCTCAGGTAGTTTCGCAGCTTATATCACTGGATTACCAGGACCACCAAATGGACCATTAGAAACTACCGATATTACGAAACATACTTGTACATTATCTTGGAAACCTCCAAGTTATGATGGAGGCCTTCGAGTTACTCATTATGTAGTAGAAAGAAAAGATATAACTGGCACTCACTGGATAACTGTATCTAGTTCCTGTAGAGATACTCATTTCACTGTTCAAGGACTAACAGAAGGTCAAGAATATTTATTCCGTGTATTGGCTGTTAATGATAATGGGATGGGACCACCACTAGCAGGAGTTAATCCTGTTAGAGCCAAAGCACCATTTGATCCACCAGGACCACCTGGTATCCCAGTTGTTACTCAAGTTGGTGGAGACTTTGCCAACTTAGAATGGACCAAACCAGAACATGATGGCGGCGCTCGCGTACAAGGATACTGGATAGATAAACGTGAAGTTGGGCAACTAGCTTGGCAACGTGTCAACCTATCCCTTTGTTTACCAACCCAAATTAACATTTCAAATCTAATTGAAGGCAGACAGTATGAATTTAGAGTTTTTGCTCAAAATATTGCAGGAATTTCAGAACCATCATCTGCTTCTTCATCTGTTGTTATCAAAGATCCTCTAGCACCGACACCACCTGAAATTATCAAACCTCTTAAAAATGCACAGTGCATACAGAATCACAACGCTAAATTTGAATGTACTATTATTGGTGTACCATCTCCGAACATCACATGGTATAAAGGAGCCAGAGAAATCACTAACGGCTCGCGATACCATATCTACAGTGAGGGTGAAGTCCACCACTTGGTCATCCATGATGTATTTGGAGAAGATGCCGATGAATATGTTTGCAGAGCTTCGAACAAAGCTGGTGTGAAATCAACAAGAGCTGAACTGTTGATAATGAGTAAGTTATAATTCTATTTTACCTATTTTAGTACATACCAAGACACTGAAGTGGCTCATGCAAAATTATAAATGTCTTCACTTCTTCTTTTATGAGTTAGAAGCATTGAACTAAACAAACACACTGGAACGGGCGTACTGCTTTATGGTAGTGAGGCAAATTTTGATGTATGGAACCCTGCAATATGGAGGGATTTTTGTCTCGCTTGCACTCATTGCGGTTAATGTAAAAGAAGAGCTTCTTCTTCTTCTTCCTAACCTCAATGATCCAAACACTTCAAACAGCTGTTCTCTATCATTAGCCGCCATAGTGCAGAGAGAGAGTTCCATTCCCTCTTGTTTGTTTTCCTTCCTGGCACAAACCCTTGCGTAGAAACAATTATGCAGCCGCCATTCCAGTGTGTTTCTCTAGTTCATTGGTAAGAAGGCAATTTATTTCTGGAATTTATCAATTTTTTTTACTACGTACCAATTATTTGCTGAACTTAATAATTACCTACTATCTAATTTATTTATTTTATTTAAAGGGCCGGTTTATTCACCTTCTCTAAAAACGCAATCTATAATCCCATTGGTCGGCCAATCAACCGCTAGAATTATAGAACGGTAAATTCATCTTAGAGATAGTTACCAGCAAGTTTATCTGAAGATGAATAAACCGGGCCTTAAGAGTTTGAACCATCACTTTCTATCCTGTTGGTAATGACAACGTGAATAAATGCAATGTTAACATTAAATTTATTGTTCGAAGTGGAAAAAAATAAAAAAATAATTTATAGCACTACATATCTACTATTTCTCTTTCAGCTGCTCCTAAATTGAACATTCCACCAAGATTCCGTGATAGTGCATACTTTGACAAGGGTGAAAATGTCATTGTTAAGATTCCATTTACTGGATTCCCCAGACCAAAGATTACTTGGGTCAGAGAAGGCGAAGTAATCGAATCTGGTGGTCATTATCACGTGGAAGTGAAAGATAGGCATGCTATTCTAACCATTCGTGACGCCAGTAAATTAGATAGTGGACCATATAGAATAACAGCTGAAAATGAGCTTGGCCAAGATACTGCGATTATTAAGATTCAAATAGCTGATCGTCCAGATCCGCCAAGATTCCCTGCAATTGACAACATTGGTACTGACTCATTAGCGTTAACATGGAAAGCCCCTGTTTGGGACGGCGGCAGCAATATTACTAACTACATGGTAGAGAGAAGAGAACATCCACTTTCCACATGGATAAGAGTAGGAAATACTCGCCTTACAACAATGGCTGTTAGCGGTTTAACTCCTGGGCATCAGTATGACTTTAGAATTTACGCTGAGAACATTTATGGTAGATCCGATGCATCTGAAGTCAGCTCCTTGGTAACAATGAAGGACACAATTAAAAAGAAGATTGAAAAGAAGAAATACGAAGTTGACGAAAGTGGCAAAAAGATTCGCGAATCTCATAAGGAGCCAATCAAAGATTATGATAATTATGTATTTGATATTTATTCTAAATTTGTGCCCCAACCTGTTGAAATCAAAACTAAAAGCGTTTACGATGATTATGACATTTTGGAAGAAATTGGAACTGGAGCTTTCGGTGTGGTACATCGTTGCCGTGAGAGAAAGACTGGAAATATATTTGCTGCTAAATTTATTCCGGTATCTCATGCTATGGAAAAAGAGCTTATTCGTAAGGAAATTGATATCATGAATCAACTGCATCATCCTAAACTCATTAATCTTCACGATGCATTTGAAGATGATGATGAAATGGTATTGATCTACGAATTCTTATCTGGAGGAGAATTGTTTGAGCGGATCACAGCCGAAGGATATAGCATGTCCGAGGCTGAAGTTATTAACTATATGAGACAAATCTGCGAAGGCATTAAGCACATGCATGAAAAGAACATTATTCATCTTGATATCAAACCCGAAAACATCATGTGTCAAACACGCAAGGGTACCAATATTAAACTTATCGATTTTGGTTTAGCCACTAAATTAGATCCAAATGAAGTTGTTAAAATATCCACTGGTACTGCAGAATTTGCTGCTCCCGAAATTGTAGAGCGCGAACCAGTTGGTTTCTACACAGATATGTGGGCGGTTGGTGTATTGGCATACGTATTGCTCAGTGGGTTATCACCATTTGCTGGAGAAAACGATATTGAAACTTTGAAGAATGTTAAGGCCTGCGACTGGGACTTCGACGAAGAAGCTTTCACTAATGTGTCGGAGGAAGGAAAGGACTTTATAAGACGATTGTTATTAAAGAACAAAGAGTAAGTTGATTAATTTCTTAGCAGAACTGAATCTAAATATTTGTTTTTTGTAGAAAACGTTTAACTGCACAGGAATGTTTGTTACATGCCTGGCTCGCTGGAGATCATAGCGATAGAACGAAGACAATCGATCAATCCAAATATCTGCACATGCGTGACTGGATCCGTGCCAAATATGACGCCTGGGATTCATTTGGTTTGCCAATTGGTCGTCTTTCAGAATATTCTTCATTGCGCAAATTACTTATTGACAAATATAAGATCCATGACACTTACTTCGGTAAAATATTTCCTGATTTTTTGAAAATTAATAAACATAAAAATCAATGTGTATTTTAGATCGCAGACAAGCCGCTCCACGATTTGTTATTAAACCACAAAGCGCTTTCTGTTATGAAGGACAAAGTGTCAAATTCTACTGCAGAGTTATTGGCGTTGCTGCACCAACTGTTAGTTGGTACCATAACAATGTTGAACTTAGACAGAGCGTTAAATTCATGAAGAGATACTCCGGTGATGATTATTACTTCATTATCAATAGAGCTAGGTTACAAGATCGTGGTGAATTTATTATAAGAGCAGAAAATCATTATGGATCTAGAGAAGAAGTTGTATTCCTTAACGTTAAACGTAAGTTCTTTAGAATTGATATCAACTGGCGTTGCATTAGTTGTTTCATCTTACAAATCTCTCTTAGTTTTATCCTACATCAACTGTTTATTTTTAGCTGTACCTAAAGTTGTTCCGGAATACAAACCAGAAGCACCACTTATTCGAAGACGTGAGCCTCTACCATATACATTTTGGCAAGAGGAACAAGAATGTGCTCCTAGTTTCACATTCTTACTTAGACCTCGTGTTATGCAAGAACGAGATACTTGCAAGCTATTGTGTTGTCTTAGTGGTAAACCGTTCCCCACTGTGAAATGGTACAAGGATAAAGTGGAACTTAGCAAATACGACTATTCTATGTCACATTCTGATGGTGTCATAACTATGGAAATTCAAGGTTGCAGGCCTTCAGATTCTGGGAAATATACTTGCGTTGCCACTAATCCCCATGGACAAGATGAAACATCTTGTGTGGTAATTGTCGAGGGAGTAACAAGTACTGAAGAACAAACGAAAATGGCTGAAAGAATATTGCATTCTGGCGATAGAAAATATATTGAACATCCCATTAAACCTGCACCCATTCCAGTTACCATTAAAAAACAAGTAACACAGCCCACTCCGATTCAACCCCGTTCAGCCAATGCAAGTACCAACAGTCTTGCACATTCCTCTTCAACACTAAGCGTGGGTGATGGAGATAAAAGAACATCAAGGAAATATGGTAGATTAGATTCCACAGGGAGCCCCAACAGGTCACGAAGTGCTACCAAAGAACTTGCACGTAAGTTTACTTTTCACATTTATTAGGCTTGTATTTTAAAGAAAAATTAATTATTTGATGATAAAGGATGTATAGGCAAAAATATATTAAGAAATAAAGTATTGACATTTCCATTCTAGTTCCTCCAGATTCATCAATGGGCCCACCCAAATTCACTAAAGGACTGAAAGATGTATCAGTAAACGATGGTGATAGTTTAACTTTAACCGCACATGTACAAGGAGATCCAGAACCTCAAGTTGTATGGACTAAAGATAATAAACCTCTAAGCTCGTCAGAAGTAATTGATCTCAAATACAAAAATGGCATTGCAAAATTACACATCAACGAAGTATACCCAGAAGACGGAGGGAACTATGTATGTAAGGCAACCAATTCAATGGGAACAGCTGAAACTACTTGCAAGCTTAGTATTAAACGTAAGTATTATAGAGGCACTAACCGTATGCTAATGAATAGGAGCTGCAATCTAAGTGAAGGGTGGTCCATCATAATTTGCAGCCGTAGTTACAGGTAAATAGAAGATTAGTAGCGTTCCACCTGAACCGCCAGATTCTTGATTAGATCGAACAAATGACAAATTTCGTCAGAAGTTGTGTATTTTTGGATTTAACGAAAAATTCAATGCCTATTTTTTCATGTATGATGTCGTATACGTTAATTCAACTGTTGATATTGAGAGTTGAAACTTGATAATTTTGCAAGTTTGACAGACTGTAAAATCTAAACGGTTAATTTGAGAGGAAACCCGATTTTACATTCTTGTCTTGGTTCTTCTATCATTTGACACCAACTTTGAATTAAATTTATGATTAAAAATTTACCAGTAATTACGGCTGCAGGTAGGGAATCAATCTATGAAGGACGCATCTATAGAGTCTGTTCCTTACCTATAATTAATGTGGCTTCTACAACTTAAAATAGTCGAAAGCGCAGTAGGTATCGAAAATGTTTTTTCGATCTTTAGTCCTTCTTATTACATTGAAATTTTTCACATGGTTCTTCAATAAATGATAACAAGATACAATAAAATTTAAATATTTTCCAGCAACGGCAAACCAAACTAATGGAAAAAAGAAAACTGAAGACAAGCCACCAACAATAGTGAGCCATCTAGAATCAGCATTTGTAAAAGATGGAGAACCGGTAACGATTTCTTGCCGTATAATTGGAGCTGATAAATTTGATGTTATTTGGCTACATAATAACAAGGAAATTAAGCCAAGTGAAGACTTCCAATACGTGAACGAAGCCCATATTTACAAACTTATAATCGCTGAAATCTTCCCCGAAGATGCAGGAGTATATACTTGTGAAGCATTCAATGACGCAGGGGAGAGCTTCAGTAGTTGTACATTAAACGTGGCAGTTCCCGGCGAACAACTTAAGAGTCCTGTGTTCAAAACATTCCCGATTTCCGCGACAGTTTCAGAAAGTGAAGTTGCCACCTTTGTTGCTGAAACTGAAGACGAACCTCTGCAAATAAGCTGGCTGAAAGACGGCAAACAAATTAAAGAGAGCAGCGCTAAATATAAATTCACCGCTGATGGAAAACGATATACTTTACAAATAGTATCCTGCGATACGAACGATATAGGCCAATACCAGGCAAAGGCCATTGGTAAAAAGGGAGAAACGTTTGCGGCGTTCTCACTTAACGTTGTTCCACCTGGTCAGCTATGAGCTCTGACTAAATTGCTAGCAAATTAACGAACGACTTGCTCCATTGATCATGTACATTGTATAAAAAATTATTTGTAACAGATTTTGTATAAAACAGTACCTACCAAATAAAAAAATGTCTTTCGTAAAATCATTTCTTGGGACGAATTTGGCATCCTCAATTTTTACCATCACCGCAAAGGCGCCACAAGAAATGTCTTGCGTTATACATTTTATTCGACTCGAGCCCCAAACGTACTTTCCGTCGTTTCCGAATCGAGATACAAAACTTACCGATTATTTTTATTTAAAATTTTAAAATGAATGGAAAAAGATTATTTATTTTAGTGTGAGAATGCTTGAGCCATCTTTTCATTGAAGACATCATTGTCCACTATTTAAGTTTCATACATATGCATTATTGCTTAAGCAAAGCCGAACCAAACACTGTATCATATAATGTAAAAAATAAATCTATAATTTTTAATTTTTCTTTGTTTCATTTGCCATCTCAGCTCACCAGTGCAAAACTCAGTGCGCTTCAAGATGTTTCCGGTGCTGTCATAAACACAAATTAGTGCCTAGTATGGAACAGTTTAAATGGATATCGAGAATGCAATGATTCTGAAAATTACTTTATTAAAAATGGACATTATTTTTAAAAAACGATCTACTAATTCACATTAGAGATAGGCATTTGTATTTGTCTAAATCTGCTCCAAGCACATGTGGACCACATTTTGCCCTCGCAATTCTTTTATCAGTCTTATTTTACTTTTTTTCCTCTATGAAATGATTTTCGTAGGGTACTTAAGTCATCCAATATAAGCTACTGAAATATTTATACAGAATATGTGGGCAATCTCTCGGATTTAGATAGAACACAAAAAAATAACATGACAACTTCCTATAAAAAAAAATTCCTAGGGCCCCCCATACGAAGTTACGTGCCCCTAAAGGACGCCTCTGAAAATAACTTTCAAAATACTTCGTGTAATTTTTTTTCTTTTAATATGACTGATACTTGATAACCCCAAAAATGGATCCTTTCAAACACACCTGACCAATCTAGTTTGCCAGGGACGGACTAGCTTGAACACAATAATGACACTGAGGAAATATTAGTAAAAAGTGTTAATTTTCACTGTCGCTAAATAAGGGCTAATATTGAAGCATTGTCGAGGGTCGAACAATCTTTCATTGAAATAGGTATGGAATGCATAAGATTAGAAAGAGCTCATGTTGAGCCGACATACAAAATTATTTAATAAAAAATCATACATAAACAAAAACAGATTTTTTTCGAAACCAGCTCATTTTTTCGACATCGAATAAGGGTACCTTTTTTCTAGTTCAAGGTTCAAACTATCTAAACATATTTTTGCTGTGCCTTTATCATACAGGGTGTAAAAAAAAAGAGCATTATTATGTTAAAGCTAGTCCGTCCCTGGCAAACTAGATTGGCCAAGTGTGTTTGAAAGGGTCCATTTCAAGGGGCCTTATCTAGTATCCATCATATTAAAAGAAAAAAAATTACACGAAGTATTTTGAAAGTTATCAACAAAAAAACGATTTTCAGAGGCACGTAACTTCGTAGGGGGAGCCGTAGGATTTTTTTTTATAGGAAGTAGTCATAATGTTATTTTTTTGTATTCTATCTGAATCCGAGAGATTGCCCACATATTCTGGGACACCCTATATACTGTTGAAGACATAGTCCCATTTCTGTTTTGTTTTGGTTGATCTTTTGGATCTTTCCCTTTTTATTCGGATAACATCTAAAGCCGGGCTCAGACGACTCGTCTACTTGGCGAATACACAATTATTCGCGTACTTGGCAAGTATACGAGCTTTGCGAATTGCGATGGCAAGCAGGGCGCTCACACGACGTGTTCAATTCACAAGTACGCCAGCGCGAACATTTGGCTAAACCTTGATGCTCGTCGAAAACTAAATGAAATAGTCGCAGGAAAAGCCAATTATTTGTGCATTTCGTTTGAGCGCCTCTACAAGTATAGACAAGTATGAACTTGGCAAGTGTACGAATAATCGTGATCCCTTTGACTCGGGACATTTTTACCGACAAGAAATGGAAAACCAACGAGTGACAAATAATTGTACAAGTAACCCACTCACACGACATGGCAAGTATACTCAAGTAACGATTAAGCCGGGCTCAAACGACTCGTGTACTTGGCGAATAATCGTTACTTGCGTATACTTGCCATGTCGTGTGAGTGGGTTACTTGTACAATTATTTGTCACTCGTTGGTTTTCCATTTCTTGTCGGTAAAAATGTCCCGAGTCAAAGGGATCACGATTATTCGTACACTTGCCAAGTTCATACTTGTAGAGGCGCTCAAACGAAATGCACAAATAATTGGCTTTCACTGCGACTATTTTATTTAGTTTTCGACGAGCATCAAGGTTTAGCCAAATGTTGGCGCTGGCGTACTTGTAAATTGAACACGTCGTGTGAGCGCCCTGCTTGCCATCGCAATTCGCAAAGCTCGTATACTTGCCAAGTACGCGAATAATTGTGTATTCGCCAAGTACACGAGTCGTCTGAGCCCGGCTTAAAAGTTGCTCATATGAATTTTATATTTTACGTGGGTAAATAATGCATATTGGCTGACGGCACAACCGTCCCCATCTAACCATTCCATACCTATATGTATTTGTCACCTAGGACATTTCTATTGGTTCGGTGCGCAATGCGGTCGAATTTCAACCACTAAATGGCTAGGTGCCAAACACATATATGAAATTTAATGTAGTGCCAAATTCGTATACGGAATTTTGCACATTCATAGGACTGAAGATTTCGAGTTTCATAAGTGGGAAAAACAAAAACATATTAATAGGTATATAGGTAGTCAAAAATCTATTCCGAAAGGCTCCGTTAAGCTGCCCCCCCCCCACATTGATTTTTTTCTTCAAAACGCTAGCACACGATCGTTAGAGCTAGCACAACCTAGCACAAGCTGTTGTAGAGCTAGCACAGTCATAGTAACAAAAATATATCCTAGTTAGTGCGGGAGGGGCCAGGTTAACGCTAGCCCCCCCCGCATTGTTTCAAGGCGCCATAAAGCTAGCACAGCTTCTTTAGAGCTAACGCAGGCTAGCACAATAAAAAAGAATGCTAGCACAACTATTCGTTTTAAAATAATAAGGCACAAATGCGGGGGGGGGCCAAGTTAACGTTTGGGATTTTTTGGGAGTTGGCCATGAAAACTGTTATGGAAACTTGGTAAATAGCTAGCACAACCTAGCACAACGATTTTCAGATCAATCAGAATTTTGGAACCGAAGTTAGTCCCTAATTTATGCAGGGGTGGGGAAAGTTAACACTATTCCCTTCCTTGCCCGTTTTTAAGTCGCTTTAATGCTGGCACAGCTTCATTTGCGTTATCACAGCCTAGTACAACAAAAAAGAATGCTGGTACAAGTAGGTATACTTTCATGATAATTAGACCATAATTGAGGGCGTGGCGGTTTTCAACCTTTGGGGATCTTTTAGGGATTTGTCATGAGAACGGTTATAGAACAGTGGTTAGTAGCCAGCGCAACGTTATAGCCTTGCACGTTCATTTTTCAATCAACCCAGAATTTAAATATAGAAATTATCCCCTAATTTATGCAGGGGTCGGGATAGGCCTCTATCGCTTTACCATTTCTCGTCCGTTTTTAAGTTGCTTTATTTACTTTTTAATCAATCATTTACATACCTATAGTATTTTCAAAGTCAATTGGAACAAGGTTACAACTGGTGGCTGACTGATCACTGATAATGTTCATAAGAAATGCACTGCCACTAGTCTGCCACCAGTTATACGATTTACTTTTACCTTGTTCAAATTGTCTTTGGAAATACGTCCCAATAGAAAGTGACCAATTTTAAATGCTTATAACTTATTTATGCATATAAGCCCTTGAAACCGGTCAGTTTCTATTGGGACACCCTGTACTATACCTACCTACTTTTTATTTGAAGAAATAATGGGAAGTTATTTTTGTTTTTTAATTGAAAATGTACGTTTAGTTTTTTTTGGTGGCAATTAAATTATTAACATTGAAAATGTTTATATTATCGCACGGGCACATAGTATGGGGTACGAAATTCGAAATTCTTGTGTTGCATTTGTCCCATAGGTACGCCACAGAGACGGGGAAGGGATACGAAACGCCGCTGCTCGCAAGCAAGATTGAGCGGTGTTGCCGGATGATTTTTTTCAAAATTTTAAATGGTATGCATGCCATATTAGGCAATGGTTAGTGAAAAGAAGAAGTAGGTAATAGTATATTATGCCATCAACGGTACGAACTGCCCCGAACGGTTCTAATTGCTCCGAACAATTCAAAACTGCTCCGAATAATTCAGAATTGCTCGGAACAGTTCCAACTGCTCCAAACAGTTCAAACTCTCCTAAACAGTTCGAGCTGCTCCGGGCAGTTCAAACTGCTCCGTACAGTACAAACTGCTCCGAACAGTTAAACAATTCGAACTGCTCGGAACATTTCGAACTGCTCCGAAAAGAGAGACGTTTCCCCACCCCTGCATAAATTAGGGAATAACTTCGGTTCCAAAACTCTGATTGATCTGAAAATGGTTGTGCTAGGTTGTGCTAGCTATTTACCAAGCTTCCATAACAGTTTTCATGGCCAACTCCCAAAAAATCCCAAACGTTAACTTGCCCCCCCCCCCGCATTTGTGCCTTATTATTTTAAAACGAATAGTTGTGCTAGCATTTTTTTTTATTGCGCTAGCCTGTGCTAGCTCCAAAGAAGCTGGGCTAGCTTTATGGCGCCTTGAAACAATGCGGGGGGGGCTAGCGTTAACCTGCCCCCCCCCCCCCCGCACTAACTAGGATATATTTTTGTTACTATGACTGTGCTAGCTCTACAACAGCTTGTGCTAGGTTGTGCTAGCTCTAACGATCGTGTGCTAGCGTAAATTAAAAGAGAAATTCAATTATAAAAATAATTAGTGCACTAATGTCCTTCTCCGGTAAGTAAAAGTAGGCCTAACCGCAATTCGATAGTTTTATGGCTGAGATTTCATGGATAACTTCACACTAACGTCCTAGTAGTACAGCGGATTAGCTAACCTATTGTGCGCTTTTTGATAAAGGCACCAAATTTGGCACAGAGGTAGACCGATGTAATATGTTTGAATTTGGATGTGGAGCCATCGGCCAACTGCCCCCCGACGGCCATGGCGGCGATTTTCCAAAATGGCTGCCAGTGGACACCACGAAAGATAACAGAAGTTGGATAAAGTTTGCTGCTGAAGGTGTTAGTGAATTTTTATTGAATGTTTTGAATGAAAACATGCCAGATAGTTGGTAGGTTATATTATATACATGTATGTATATACAGGGTGTATATTCTAAGTGATACTAGCATGCTAATTTATATATCCGAAATGGTGAGAGCTACAAGGTCGAGTAAATTAGAAAAAAGTTCCTTTTTTTGATGCCCATTCAAGACTCGTTCATAGTGTTCCCAAATTCTTTCCAGTTTATGAAATACAGGGTGATTTCTAAGAAACGTCCAAAAATATTTCATCGATTATTTCGAAAACTATTGATTTTCGAGACACAATTCAAATTCGAAAGTTTCATCATTTTTTTCGCTCTACAACATGGCACCTTCAAATTTTAAATCCGACGTTTCGTGATGGAACTACTATCATCAAGTTCATTTTTTTGAATATGTTACCAGATTTTTTTATGTATTTTTTAAAAAGCGTCCTTTATACCCTTTTCAATGATATACTTCCTTACCAGAGTAACTGACGTTTCTGCTGTGAAGAGTGATCATAGTGATCATTTCTACCAACTTTTGTGAAATTACAATAATAATTATTTTAATTATTGTTCATAATTAGATAATGTTTAGTGTTTATACAAATTATTTTGTTAAGTTTGTTCTAAATAATAAAGGAAAAAATTACTTGTTAGACCGTCTTTCTTACAAATAACGAATTCCAGGGCCGAATTGAGGTAGAAATCACTGATGATCTGCTTTTAGTGCAAAAACGTCGGCCAATTATACTTAAGAAGTATATCGTTAAAGAGGGAATAAAAGGCGCTTTCTTAACATGACATAAAAAATCCAGGTCCGTGTTTAAAAAAATGAATTTCATGACGGTAGCTCGATCACAAAACGTCGGATTTAAAATTTGAAGATGTCATGTTGTAGACCGAAAAAAATTATAAAACTTTCAAATTTAAATGAAATATTTTTAGGTGTTTCTTAGAAATCACCCTGTAATTCATGATAAATCTGGCAACACTGTAAACGAATCTTGAATGAACATCAAAAAAGGTAACTTTTTTCCAATTTAACCGACCTTGTAGCTCTTACCATTTCGGATATAGCAATAGTGGTATCACTTAAAATATACATACTGTATAAAACTAGTGAAAATGAAATAAAACCACTTTTGAAAACAGCCTATATCCATTTACATAGGTGGACCATTTTATTGGTATTTTCACGGCCTAAGCGGGGATGACAGGTACCTACTCCCAGAATTTCAAATAGAAAGGGGGTGTCGAGTGATACGTCATTTGATAGCAATTTTTATTAAGATTATATGCTCAAAATTTCAAGTTGCCACTATACCCTGCTGAAATGGCGGCTTGTCAAAGTTAGGAAATAGTACATTGTATCACTTGAACCCCCTTTCCATTTGAAATTTTGCCGGTACTTGTCACCGTCTCCCCCGCTCAAGGATTGAAATGCAAGGGGTGAAAATACTGATAAAATGTGTCCCCCAAAAAACATCGACATGTCCGAACGGTTTTTAATTAATCACCAAACACCTAGGAAAACCTAGGTGGAAAGCTTTTCGTGCCCCACCCTGTATACCTTACAAACTATCTGGAATTTTTTCATTCAAAACAATCAATAAACATTCACTAAAACCTTCAGCAGCAAACTTTATCTAACTTCCGTTGCCTTTGGGGGTGTCCACTGGCGGCCATTTTGGAAAACCGCCGCCACGGCCGTCGGGGGGCAGTTGGCCAATGGCTCCACATCCAAATTTATTCATATTACATCAGTCTACATCTGTGCCAAATTTGGTGCCTTTATCAAAAAGTGCACAATATGTTGAAATATCCTAGCTAAACTGCCGCACTATAGGGACTCATTGCGGGCAAGAACTACCGATTGCGTACGAGTCACGCATTTTTTTTTAAATGACCACACTATTCTCCCACTTTCGCGCATCGAAAGCATATAAAACGAAGTCGACGATAATTACTCTCTCTAAAAAAAAATATATATCCAAGATTTTGACAGCGAGTTAGAAGAAAAATCGGAAAAACCTGATCACAGGCAAGACAAAAATCTAGATTAAATTTCAAATAATGCCAAGCAGACGATATGTCCAGTGTCCACCCATGCAAATGACGAACATCAAGAAAACACCCCCCATGACATTGACCGACCAAATGACGTCGGTCGGAAAATTACATAATGAAACCTTGTCTAAGAAAATGTAATCCCTGAAAAACTCTATCATAAATATATTTTTCGGTTTATGAACCATTCTGCGAAGTAATTTGTAACGATACCTCCAATCACACCAATGTTATGATCACCTAATGTTCGCCAGCAAATCACGAGGGATTGTGAACTCAATCCGTCAAACTCGCACCAATTAAGTAAAACACGTTAACTCGATTTTATTCAAAATGGTTTATATTTATTCAAGAGAGTTTATGTTATTTAAGAGAGGAATACTTTTAGAACTTTAAAATATAATGTTTACAGCCTCAAGTTCGGAATCTGAATGTCTTTATCCAACCTTCCTGCACAGCAAGAAGGCAGCCAAGATCCTATTTCAATAACACTACAATTTTCATATTATTCTCAAAAGGACCCAATATTGCACATTTATTTATAACTTTGTTACTTTTGAAAGTTCACACATTCATAAACTTAAAAGTGAAATCTATTTGGTTGGGCAAGTATGTCAAACATTCTACAACGTAACAATAATAGATAAATTGAGGATAATAAAATAAGGGTCGGAAAGGATAACTTTGGATGTTAAACCGCCCAGGCACATCGGTTAAGTTTCTGTGAACCAGATGACAATTAATATGAACCATGAAGTATTACATAATATTTGTTATTAACAATAAGGGAATAACGTTACAAATTTGTAATACCTTCAATTATCCTTCCTCAAGGTTTAAAAAATTTACCATCAAATTATTAGACGTATTCAATAAAAATGATATTCCTGACATCATCAAAAACTACCATGAGAGTAAAACCAACACTAGACCTATAGACACGACAGAAAGTAGAATTGAATCGAAATATTATTGGCCAAATCTCGAAGACTCAATTCAAACTTGTATTGATAAATGTGAAATTTGTCAAGTACCTACCTAAATACGAAACTCCAAAACGCTCGACGCCTTTTGAAATACCGTAGAAGGGGGCGACTTTGATCAGATAGAAAAATATTTATTTAAAAAAAGATGTAGAAAGACCATCGTAAGCATGTATATCATCTAAACTGCTGGACAATTGCTTTCGAACAAGGGAAATATCGCCTAACTTTCAAGATCGATATTTTTGGAACCAGACTAGATATCGACCTTCGGTTTTCACGGGCTAACAGGTTGACTTTTTGTGAAAAAAACTGCTATTTTGAAATTTTTTTAAATGTCTACTTTTTTTTATACAGGGTGTTAAAAGAGTCCATGATTTTCATCCCAATTTTGAATGTGTGTAACTTTCTCAGATAATTTTTTAAATTCTATTTCTATGCGGCGTTTTAATCAGTGATCTTCTGCAAAAAAAGTAATTTCTCAAATTTTTTATACCTGCCTTAGTTTTAAAAATATCGACTTTTTTTCATAACCTCCACTTTTTTCAACTTTTAAGCACCTAAACCATCCTGTACAATAAATCTTGCATCTTATGCTGCTGTTTGATATACCCCACGATATCCTGGTTTATTTTCAATGAAAAAAAAAAATACTAAAATAATGTGGTGTCCAGTAGAGTACTAATAATCACCCATTTTCGGAATAATTTATTAATGGCTCACCGATTTTTACATTCAAAGGTGCATATTTTTAAAAATAATCATTTGAAGTTTCATTTGTTTTGTTCACTTTAATCATTGACATATTATTAAGAAACCAGTTTCTCAAAATTTTGATATTTGCCTTTGTTTTTAAAATATCGTTTATTTAACATAACCATATTAATTTTTTCAACTTTTCCGTTCTAAACCATCCTGAATCGTTCTTACCGGTGAATGTTTTAGCAATTGTCATACCTTTCAGCCAGCGTATTTACTATGATTAAAAATATCGAATACCTCAATGATATGCTGTACAGTGGCGTGCAAACAGAAATTATTATTTTTCATTAAATCAATTTTATTAGCAATTGTTATATCTTTCGATTAGCGTATTTTTATGATTAAAAATTTCGAATACCTCAATGATATGCTATACAGTGGCGTGCTAATAATTATTATTACCACTGATAAAATTTAAATATTCGGAACCGATTTCGTTGTGGTGAGAGGAAAACCGAATTTTTATTACCTGCTAATTTTCTTTCTAGCTTCATGTTTAAAGGTATTTCAATTAACACAATGTTGTCAATGCCAAATTTTTTCCTTATAATTTACCAGAATGTAATAATAAATTATCAAGAACACTGACAGCTAGAAATAACAAAAGGAATCGACACGTGTTATTTATTTGAAAATGTTTATTCAAATCATACAACGTTGCGCGCCGTTGTCAACCGGTAACATCTGAAATTCCCCTACTTTAAATGCGTTAAGAAGTACTTTCAGTTTAGTTAGGTAGATACCTAGGTAAAACGTATCAAAATAAGTGAACTAAAAAACTAATCAAATTAAGATTCAATAACAACTAAGTGACCTAAAAGTTAGGTAATAAACAACGTAAACTAAAAAAATTAATAAAGAACGGCCGATAATCAAAATTATTTAATAGCTAGTAAGCCCTCCCCTCACATTCACAACCTCTTGGCATCGCCGTGGCATGTTGTCAACCACGAGATTAATGAATGCCTGAGGGATATTTTGCCACTCTTCTTCTATGGCAAGGGCGAACTCATCCAGCGTTTGGGAGCATTTTTGCGCGATTGTACCAGTAACTTGAGCTGAGACCACACAAGATCAGGAGATTTTGGAGGCAGGTGTAACTGTTGCATGTTATGCTCCCCCAAAAGTTCCTAAACTATTTTTGCTTTGTGTGGTCTCGCATTATCGTCAACCATGATGAAATGCTCCCCAATATTTTCTGCATATGGAATAACGTCATTTATTATGTGATTTCGATAAATTACGGCGTTAACAGTACCCCGTGAAATGTATAAGTCGGATCTATCGTTGTACATCACTCTGGCTCAAACATTAAACCCTCCTCCTCCAAAGGTTTCCTGAGAAGCCATGTTGTCTTCTTCAAATTGCTCCCCAGGTTGCCTCCATACTAACACCCTACCATCAGAGTGTATCAGGTTGAACCGCGGTAATTTATTATTACATTCTGGTAAATTATAAGAAAAAAAATGGGCATTGACAACATTGTCAGTTCTTGTTCTACGGCATCATCCTAAATATAACGTAAAAAACCTATAGGAACACTTATTGTGTTTTGTTTTAAATCAACTTAAAGAAGCATTAACGTTGTTCATATAATTTTTTGTTTGGCAGATAATGTACTTTACCATCCATAACTTTATTTATTGATACTGCTACCATTAGTGGAAGAATTTTTAATTGAAATACCTTGAAACATGAAGCTACAAAGAAAATTAGCAGGTAATAAAAATTTGGGTTTCCTCCCACCACCAAATCGGTTCCGAATATTTAAATTTTATCAGAGGTATTAATAATTATTAGCACGCCACTGTATAGCATATCTTTGAGGTATTCGAAATTTTTAATCATAAAAATACGCTAATCGAAAGATATAACAATTGCAAATAAAATTGATTTAATGAAAAATAATAATTTCTGTTTGCACGCCACTGTACAGCATATCATTGAGCTATTCGATATTTTTAATCATAGTAAATACGCTGGCTGAAAGGTATGACAATTGCTAAAACATTCACCGGTAAGAACGATTCAGGATGGTTTAGAACGGAAAAGTTGAAAAAATTAATATGGTTATGTTAAATAAACGATATTTTAAAAACAAAGGCAAATATCAAAATTTTGAGAAACTTGTTTCTTAATAATATGTCAATGATTAAAGTGAACTTGAAAGTTGAAAAAAGTCGATATTTTTAAAAATAAGGCAGTTATAAAAAATTTTAGAAATTACTTTTTTTGCAGAAGTTCACTGATTAAAACGCCGCATAGAAATAAAATGTAAAAAATTATCTGAGAAAGTTACACACATTCAAAATTGGGATGAAAATCATGGACTCTTTTAACACCCTGTATAAAAAAAAGTAGACATTTAAAAAAATTTCAAAATAGCAGTTTTTTTCACAAAACGTCAACCTGTTAGCCCGTGAAAATCGAAGGTCGATATCTAGTCTGGTTCCAAAAATATCGATCTTGGAAGTTAAGCGATATTTCCCTTGTTCGAAAGCAATTGTCCAGCAGTTTATATCAATCTACCATATTGCAATTTTGTAAAATGTTATATGTTGGGAGAAAATGTACTTTGAAAGGCTGATCAGAGTTATCCACCTCTCTGAGGTGTCTTTGATCACCGCCTAAGAACTATACACTTTTGTATAAGATGCCCATACCTATTGGTGTAGGAGCTGGCAGGTTTTTCGGTGAACGATATTGATCAATTTTTTTTTTAATTAATCATGATTGAGGGTTACCTGGACATACCAAAACTGACCGTCTGCCGTTTCAGGGTGGCAGCTTTAATCGGGGGTTAAATTTTAAAAGGGAATGGATTTTCGAAAAGTAATCTAGAAGCTGGATGGAATAAACAGAACTAATAATTTTTATTTTATTATTTTTTTTTTTTTAGAAATTATTATATTTTGTTTAAGTTTTTTAGGAATACATATATTTCTGTTTTGTGCCAAATATTTTTACAGGACTATTAATTTTTATTTTTCTATTTTGCTTTATTTTATTTTTTTTTTTTTTTAAGAAATTATTATATTTTGTTTGAGTTTTTTTAAGAATATATATATTTCAGTTTTGTACCAAATGCTTTTTCTTTCAATTCACACAGACAATATCATCATGCCTAACTTACTATATCGATAAGCCACTTTTTCACTGGTCGCAAGCAACATTGAAAACTGAAATTGAAATTTAATTTAATTTTCAACTGACCATAACTGCAATATTTTTTTCATTTTTTCTATAGCTATACAGAAGACGCCCAATGTGAATTATCATGGTTAACCCAAAATTAGAATACAGTTTTGGGCTACTATTAGCATGCAGGTGACTCGGCATTGAATATTGGGTCAATATTAGCCTTAATAGAATGTGCCATTTGTCATTCAATTTTGGACTCTTGAATTCAAATTTTGGGCCAATGATAAAATACCACTTTCGGGCCAGTATTGATCCAACAATAAACGTCCATGTAGGCCCAAGAGTAATTATCAATATTGGCCAAACAATGACGAAGTTATATTGGTCCATACTAGTTTCTTTAGATAGGCTCAATATCGAATGTGGACATTCTGCAATATTGATCCAACAAGATTCGCCAATATAGGCCCAACAGTAATTATCAATATTGGCCAAACAATGACGAAGTTATATTGGTCCATACTAGTTTCTCTAGATAGGCGCAATATCGAATGTGGACATTCTGCAATATTGATCCAACAAGATTCGCCAATATAGGCCCAACAGTAATTATCAATGTTGGCCAAAAAAAATTGCGCCAATAATGGCCCAACATAATATCCCTATGTTGGCTCGATAGTGGGTATGTCAATATTAGCGGTACAAGGTCGGGCCAATCTCAGAATACAATTATGGGCCAAATTTGATCTGCCAATAATGGCATACCTTCCTGGGCCAACATTAGCATATTCTGTTGGTTCATTATTGGCGCAATTTTTTTTGGCCAATATTGAAAATTACTGTTGGGCCTATATTGGCGAATCTTGTTGGATCAATATTGCAGAATGTCCACATTCGATATTGAGCCTATCTAGAGAAACTAGTATGGACCAATATAACTTCGTCATTGTTCCAATATTGGAACAATAAGGGTGTGCTACTTGGGAGTTCGAGGACTTATCAAAATTACACAGGCAGACGATTTGTTTGACAGCATTACTTCGGCAGACGCCTGTCAAATTTGTAATTTTCAAGTTTTAGGGAACGATATTTATCAATTTTTTTTTTGCAAATCTATTCCTTCCCCAACGTACTCTCAGAAAAATTAGCGGCAGACGAAAAAGACGGCAGCGTTTTTTTGGCAGACGCTGGAATAATGACAAGTGCTTTATGGTAAACAATATTGATATAAGCTGATATTCAGCTCTAGTTTTCCAAATTCAAATAGGCGGACGATTTTTTTGACAGCACAATCTTGGCAGACACTATCAAATTTTGTCATATATTGGGTGTCCCAGCCGAGAGTGACCCATTTGAAATGCTTATAACTTCTAAACTAGTTGTGCTAGCGACCTGCGGTTTGCGCCATTCGACTTCTCCTGGCCTAAAGTTTTTTTTTAGTAGGTTGCAAATTTACTTGCCTTTCATACAGGGCGAGTAAAAAAAATCCGTTTTTCAACATCGAAATCGTCAGGTCAAAAAAAAAGAGACATGCTAAACGTATCCATGTACGAATAAGCATCATCCTCGAAACCTAAAGTTTTAGCCCTGAAAAATTGAAATCTAAATCCTGGTATTTTAGCAAACGCATGGCAGCTTCATGTTGTAGGTATGTACATACTTGCTATCACTATGGCGAACAATAATGAAATGTGTGTGTAGTTGGATATCAACTAAGTTAAAATAAATTTTCCACGAGAACTTAACAAGTTCCAGTGAGAATAGCGAGATACTCCAAAAGTAAAAGTTTGGCGTGGAATCTCTGTTGAAGATAAATACGGATCATTTTTCATTAATGAACTAACAATAACAGGAACTGAATAGGTTCATACACTGATATGTTGAAAAATTTCTTCTATCGACAATCAAGACAGGAGGGTATCAACTCATTATTCTTTAATAGCAAGGAAATCACTAGATATGACATTTGGGAAAAAATCTATAGAGAGAGCTGGTCCTATAGAATGGACACCTTACTATCCTGACTTGACAGTTCCAGACTTTTTTCTCTGGAATTATGTCAAGGAGTGTTGTGATGTAATTATTTTAATAAATAATTAGCCAGGTAAAGGTATGGTAGGATATTTCATGTCATACTATACTTTTGTCAACTTGTCATATTGTTTGTCATGGTGCAATAGTTTTTTGTCTGTATTAATATCGTCTGTGTATCAATTAGCTACCACACTTTGTCCTAACTAGATTATCTTGTATGTATTATTAATAAGTATCTAGTATTGTGAACAGTGAGGATTTAGAAAAGATATGTAATGTCATTTTATGTTGTTTAGGTGCCAGAAAATTGTTTTGTTGTTTCTTCTATTTCAGGCGCCTTATTTCTACCCTCAGTTGGTTATATACTACATTTAAGTATTTGTGAACATTATTTTTCACCATTAATAAATATTGCGAACAAAGACACGAACAATCATTTATTTGTCAACGAAAAACTGGATCATCCACAAACTGATATCTACTGCAGTTAATTAATTATCATCAAGGAGAAATCCTGTAATCCCTTGCCAAATAGCCTGGAAGATCTTAAATGGAATATTCGTAATGTCATTGAAGCAATTCCTCAGGAAGTGATACACAATTTATTCAACCATTTATTGATCCAATAATGCGTGGAACATAATTGCTAACATATACAGCATTTTTTATAGTCTTATGCAGTTTTTTGTTAACTTTTTAGTAGGCAAACATAATTTCCAAGCTTTGTAAATATGCTAATAAAGAATACCAGGATTTCGATTTGAATTTTTTTACGGCTGAAACTTCAAGTTTAAAGGAGGATGTCGATTTTTACATGGATAGGTACCTTAAGCATGACTCTTTCTCTTGACGTTGTGATTACAGGGCATTCCATTAAATATAGTGGAGAATTTCGATGTTGATAAACGGATTTTTTTTACTGGCCCTGTATAAGAGGCAAAAAAATGCAACCTACTAGAAAAAACTTTAGGTCAAGAGAAATCGAATGGCGCAAACCGCAAGTAGCTAGCACACCTGGTTTAAAAGTTATAAGCATTTAAAATGGGTCACTCTCGGGTGAGACACCCTGTATAATACCACAAGAGTGTGTTGGCAAAATTTTCGACTGGTATGAAAGTTTGTTGCTTGGCAGTTGCGTGAATGTTTTTGTCAAAAATTTCATGAGTGTTAATGACTTAAAATGACAAAATTTGATCGACGTCTGCCAAAATTGTGCTGTTAAATAAATCGTCCGCCTATTTGAATTTGGAATACTAGAGCTGAATATCAGCTATTATCAATATTGTTTACCATAAAGGAACTTGTCATTATTTCAGCGTCTGCCAAAAAAACGCTGCCGTCTTTTTCGTCTGCCGCTAATTTTTCTGAGAGTACGTTGGGGAAGGAATCGATTTGCAAAAAAAAAAAATGATAAATATCGTTCACTAAAACTTGAAAATTACAAATTTGACAGGCGTCTGCCGAAGTAATGCTGTCAAACAAATCGTCTGCCTGTGTAATTTTCCCTCGAACTGTTGATTCGTTTCCGAAAATTGCGATCTTGATCAATATCGTTCACCAAAATGAAAATCCATCCCTTTTTAAAATTTAACCCCCGATTAAAGCTGCCACCCTGAAACGGCAGACGGTTAGTTTTAGTGTGTCCAGGTAACCCTCAATCATGATTAATTAATAAAAATTTTGATCAATATCGTTCACCGAAAAACCTGCCAGCTCCTATACTATATGATCAAAGACACCCTGGCCAAAATCGGTCAACCCGTTTTTGAAATATCTTAAATTGAATGTTTCGGGGTGGGTTTGATCACTGGGGTGACTTTGATCTCTTACATGGTACGTAATGTATTTTTTGAAATCTCGTTTTAAATTGTTTTCAATAACAAAACAATATTTAGGTACTTGAAAATATTTTTAATTTGATCTGAATTGACCTGAACTGAACATACTGAATATAAAAAAATAAGTAGATAGTTTATCATAAATTTAGTATTCTTTGACTTTGACTTTTTGGAAAAGTAAATTCAGGTCGATGTGAGGTGCCTCCTTTCTTTTGTTCAGGAAGGATACAAATAATATCTGCCTTTGGAACCAAAGAGATATCATTTTCGACCACTCTGAATTTCTGTAAATCTTTTTTAACGAGTGATCTATATCCATGGACTTCCAGTTCGTCCTGAGATATTATGTTGTTAATGCA
The DNA here is from genome assembly GCA_917834065.1 of Ceutorhynchus assimilis. Classification (NCBI taxonomy): domain Eukaryota; kingdom Metazoa; phylum Arthropoda; class Insecta; order Coleoptera; family Curculionidae; genus Ceutorhynchus; species Ceutorhynchus assimilis. Next base: position 72,748,034 of record OU892277.1, read on the forward strand.
ATGATGCGTTTGATTTTTCAACAGAAAATTCAAATGAAGCAAATGTTCCTTCTCTTATTTCTGCATCTTTATTAGCAAATAAGGAAGTGGAGGGCCTTCCATATAACTCTTCTCCACTATCTACATGTGACTCTTCATCATTATCCATAGCAAAAGCCAAATGGGGTGTCATTGATCAGTTTGCCCTAACTGATCAATGACACCCCGTGATGAAAAACCTTAACCTACAAAAAATTAGTTTTATTAAAAACAAATATTTTAACACTAATGTATTCGCAAGACATGCCCTAATTTTACTATGAACGTAAATATTCCATGAATACAGTTTTTAAAACACGGTACTCACATTTATATCACTTTATTGAAACACCCAAAAACCATGAACAATTTTTTCCAGCTTCTAGCGGCGATATTTCACAAAGCAACCTTTAGAACGCAAGTTTGTCTGGGAAATATGTTGACTGTTGGCCCAATTTCTCGATTTCCGCTCAAATGAACAAAAATGGCTACAAAATTCACCTAGTAGGGCTATCTATGTAAAATATATTAGGTTTGATCAATGACACCCCGCAAAGTCAAAGTCACCCCCGTTTACGGTATTACATTATAGGTAATACTTACACACTGGAAAACACAAAATTCTTAATAAAAACTGCTAGCTTCTCGAAATACGCCCAAGCACATTACGTAAAATCTCTAGATGTAGCTGATAGTTTATTGCAATTTGTCTCAGATCATGCTTTACCAGAATTAATAACTTTTGATACCTATAGTCAAAGTGAGACTGAGTTCAAAAATAACGTCATGGCGGAAATAATCCCTTTACACAAACTAAAGATTAATTTTGGATCCCCACATCATCCTGCATCCGATGGCATAGTTGAAAGAATGCCTTCAACCTTGGCAGAACACGTCCGGCTTTTAAATTTTCAAGGTTTTCCAAAAAGTCCAGCAATATCAATATATACAATTTTGGCATACTTATACTCAGTAGCCAAAATGAAACCCACCGCAACGACGTGATAATTGGATCTATTTCAAATAACGACCCTTTTATTCAACATCTAGAACAGCTACTTTCAAGCAGTTAGCAAAGAAAAATCAAAATTACTTTACTCAAAAATCGATGTAGAGTTAATTGAAAAAAGAGCTAAGTTGATAGAAAAATTAAACGAAAAACTGACACCCCTGGCCTATTCCAACCTAATCAAGTTGTCTTATATACGATACCATAAACGGGAAAAGCTGTGTGATAAATTCTCTAAACCAACTGAAATAAAATCGGTTAACCGGGAACGTAAGACGATCACTACAGACACCCACGGAGAAATATATATGGACAATCTCGAAAAACCTCTTAAAAACACGTACAGTTGCGAGTAAATAAACATGTTTTATAGTTGAGTTTCATATTTCAGATTTGGCGGCATTGTACTAGTCGTCGGTAATGAAATAACTTTAAATAAGTTTTACGACAATATTGGAATTATGCCAATGAAGCTAGGATCTACAAAAAGCATCGAGTATATTTATACCCCTATGCATTTTTGATTGAAACCAAAAAAGGCTGGGGAAATTTCATTTTTTGAGTGAAGCGTTTCCGAACATTTATTTTTCAGCGGTTATCGATAGTTTTTATAATGAAGAATGATTAGCTAGAAGTCCCAAAAATCACACTCGAGCTGAAGACGCCATTTTCAACAACATGGCCGCCAGCGGTTTTTTTTTTAAATCAGGGATAGGTAGCTATTTTGGTAACCGATATTCCGATTTTCAAGTTCTTTTTTTATCTTGTTTTCTTAACTTGAATACGATAACTGTTTTTATTTAGGTTTATGTTATGTGTCGAAAAAATTACAGTCGTATGGAACATGCAATTGATGGCGCTAAAGCAAACATTTTGGTCTATTTCTGTTTTGTCTCCAAAACAATCACATGTGGCTTTCTAAACGATTGGCAAGATTACTACGTTCTAGAAATATAGGAGAACTTTTCGGAAACGCTGATTCGATTAACCGGATCACCCAGCTGACGTAGTTTATCCTTTTTCAATCGTGTTCATTGATGAAAAATAGAAAACAAACAGTTGATGATCGGGTTGATCGGATCAGCGTTTCCGAAAAGGGCTAGGGTGAAACACACCAGGAAAGACTTGCATCTGAAATATTTTGAAGAATTCCGATATCCACCATAGTTACATGTGGTAAAAATCGCACTATCCAAAATCGGGAAAGTCTGTTTTTATTTAACATTTAAACTTTGGGTAATTTACTATTTTTGTTAGGTTCTTATAATAGTATATTATACAGAAGCGTGTTTGGTACATCGATAGAAAGTTCTTAATCAGTGATAGTAGGAGCCAATTGCAAGCTGTTTATTCTTTATATGCACTTAGTCGAAAAAATATGAAAAAAGAAGCTGAATTAGTATTACAAAAAATATGTAGGCCAATTTATGTGGTGGAATAAATAGATTTCGAAAAATTTTCTGTTGTGGTATACCATTAGAAAGAGTATACAACACAAACAGAGAAGTTTCTAATAGAATCATTTGAATCTCTTTAACCAGTAGCGCTCCGAAGGGAATTTTGCTAAAAATAGAAAAATCCATGTATTTTATTAATACATAATTTGGGCTACATATTTTTTGTATCAATTATTCGGTTTTTCTCTCCATATTGTTTCGAAAGAGTGGAGTGGAGTTAGGAATATCGGAAAAAAAAAATTGAGAAAGGGTTAAGTGTTTACTAAAAAAAAACAATATCTTCTAGGAAAAAATTCAAATGTTTTCCAAAAATATCTAAAAATGCTGATATCTCAAAAACAACGAAACTTTGCATAAGGGTAGGTACGTTATTGGGTTATTGATTATGCCCATGTCTCCAACCTTGGCAATGACAGAGAAGTTATTCTCTGATTGTTCTACATCTGGTAAACTCGTTGGGAGGTCTTTATTTATTTCTTCGACATACTTATTGTCGCAGTTCAAAAATTGAATTCTCGGAGTTTTCCTCCGTTATTAGAGAGTTCTCGTGCTGTCCAAATTTCAAATATCGTAACGTTATTTGACAAGTATGACAGTTCTTACGGTATTAGCGTTAGCGAAGCCCGCTACCTAACGGGAGTTAGCGGATGCCCCACCGTAACGCTATGCGTATGTCAAAATTAGTTTATGCTCCATTTACGTCTGCAAGAATAGCAACTTCTAATAATTCCTCGATAAAAAACACTAAGGGAAAATTATTAAAGCTCAGGAATCTTCAGGATAAATAAAAGTTGGCAAACAAGCAAGAAAAAGTTGGGTCAATTCAGCGGTCAGCTGTCAAAATGTAAACAGAATAAGGGATCAGAGGATTTTTGTGTCTTCATGTTCGAGAACTATAAAATACCATTTAAAATACCGTAGTTAGCGATACCGTATTAGCGTAGCGTCTGAGGCACGAGAACTTTCTATTGTTTCATTCACATGTAACTCTATACGCGAAAGAGCGTCCGCGTTTTCGTTCAATGACCCTTTTTTATATAGAGTTTTGAAGTTGGGTATTTAATGGCGAAAAGCAATTCAAGCGGTTTATGACCGTAATAATTTTGAACTTTCTTCTGAACAAATAATAGTTCGGGGGCCGAGGCCCTTTTTTCCAAATTATCTAACAAGCTAATTCTTTTGAAGCAGTTTCATTTTACAGAGACGCCCAACTTTTTCCTCTGCGAAAACAGGTAGCTAACAGAGTGCGCAGGTGTAAAACATATCGATTTGGTGATTATGCAAATGTTATTATTAATTTTTTAGCTAAATCTTGAGATAATTTTATAAATAATTTGAAACAACATTTTTCCGACAAAATAAATGGTTGGGTCTAGGGTGCTCCCGTACTTAAACATGTAGCAATTACTGGGTCATAGAAAATAATTCATAAGCAGTTGATTTTTTTACTGTAGCTTGGTGAATATTACTACAATTAGATAGTCACACTGTCCTACAAATAAAGAAGTAATTTTTTCCGGTCCTACCCTCAAAAGTTGTTGATTTCAGTTCGTTCCTTCCCACTAATCATCAATACCCCTCTTTCTTCAGATGACGCGCTATTTTCAAATTGAATACTTACGCATGAAAATGACTGAAAATCAATTTAAAAAAAAAAAGTGTTTAAGGTCAGACATTGGAACAGAGATTAAAGAATGCTGATACAAAAAGGATATTTGAGGAATTTTGAGTTTTCCACTCGAAAACCAATGCTGAACAGAATGGGCGAATTGAAAGAGAAAGGCGCACTATAATGGACTTTTGTTATCCATGCTACAAATTTAGATGAAAATTTATGAGCAGAAGTGTCTTTGGCAGAAGCTATCATTATGCAGTGTTCACCATAATTCAGACAAGAACTAGCACATCAAAAGCCAAAAGTTCAGCAGAATTGTGGTTTGGAAGAAAATTAGATGTCAAGTTATCAAAAAGTTTTGGATGTTACTGATATGTTTTGATTCAATTTCATAAAGGGGTAAAAACCGAAAAGAAATCAAAGAAGGGAATTTTTGTGGGATATGATTTAGACTCGCCTTGCTATAGGATTTACATTCCTGAAAAAAATTATATTGTTAGTTCTGACAACGTGTTTTTTGCTGAGATGTGTGAATGTTTTCATGAAAAGTGGATTGTAATTGAGTGCCCATTGAGGCTCATGCACGATTTTTACCGACAAAAAAAATGCGTGAGGAAGACAAAATGGCTCCATTTTTTGAAATACGGACCTGGATTTTTAAGAAAGCACCCTTTAGTCCCTTTTTAACGATACACCTTTAAATTATGATTGGTCGACGTTTCTGATCTGAAAAGTGATCATCAGTGATTTTAACGAATCTTAAATGAGCATCAAAAAAGACAACTTTTTTGTAATTTAACCGATCTTGTAGCTCCTACCGTTTTGGATATAGCAATAGTGGTATCACTTAAAATATACACCTTGTATATGATGAGTTAAATTTACACTATGTACATAGCATACCGGCCCCTTTTGAAACTTCTAAGTTTCAAACCGGAACCATTGTTTGATTGGGAGAATACTGAGCTTAATAACAGGTCGCTGCAAGATTCAACTTTGAGTCTTGATTGGAGCAACTCTGATCACGCCGTCAGATCCGGGAAATACTTCAACAATTCAACCGATCTTCTATTGAATTGGTTATAAATTGTCTTCGCGAATTAGGACTAACAAGTCTGTCTTGATGACAGCTGAGTCATTCATCATCCATTTATTTCTGCTGCAGATTATGCAGATACTCTGATGACCAACGTTTCCAGAAATATGGTAGCATTTTCTGGATCTCCTGATATTTTGTTATTCTATTCATTGGCTCGTGATTCAAACAGTCTTCTAGTAAAGCTGTCATTGGTGCGCCGATCAAAAAATGTCCGGAGGTAAGGGCATTAAGGTCATTTGGGTCTTTGGAAATTGGACTTATGGGACGTGAGTTAAGAATGGCTTCGATTTGGGAAAGGATAGTATAATGATTCTCATATGTAAGATTATTTTCATCTACAACTCTGACTAAATGATATTTTACTCTTTTTACCGCAGACTCCCATAATCCACCGAAATTTGGTACACGAGGTGGATTTAAATGCCATTCGATGTGATTTTCAATTAAAAATTGTCTAAATGTTTGATCAGTATGAAAAGATTCTAAATATTTGAACATCAGTAATATAGTTATGAGCTCCAACAAAGTTAGATCCATTGTCCGAAGAAGAAGAAATTCATTATAGAGCAGTTGTAAATATATGTATATAATAAATTAGTGGATGTAAAATTTTTAAATACTTTTTCTGCACTCATTTGTCAGGTTCCGATACAGAAGTTAAAATTGTAAGAGGACAGCGACGACGAGAATAAAAAAGGATTACGACACGACGAGAATTACAGATCTGTACACAAAAAGGTCACAAACAATATAAAACTTAAAACTTTAAAAATATTACACGTAGCTAAAATAAACTAAATTAATTCTCTCGAGGACCGCCAGAAAGTCAAGATTTGAATATAAATATAAATTTCAAATTTTCCTGTGTGCTTCACTTGATTATTGGAAAATATAATGCTTTTTTCAAGGATTTAATATTATCAGGTGTTCTGAATGAGAGAGAGTTTAGTCTTCGATTATTTTGAATTTAAAAATCTGCGATTCATCCTGTCTCTGGGGTGTCAAGTTACAGTCAAACTTTTGGTAGAAAACAGCTGTTTTATGAAAAGGTGTCAAATGTCAAACTGCTCTATAATGAATTTCCTCTTCGCTCGCTTGCAGGTAGTACTGATGATGGCGAAAGCCGACTGCGCTCTAGTACGCTGAATTTCATTAAACAATTTTGCATGAAATACACTTTGTTTCCTTCCTTATCTGGACACATGCACCATAGCCTCCTTTCTTTGGTATAAATTATTTTCAAGGCATTCAAGAAATAATCCTTGGGCAAGTCTCCCACCAATTCCAAATGTAAGGCCTTGGTTGAAAAACATACAAAGACAAATGTATGCCTTAACCAGTTTTCTTGTTCTGAGAGAACCATCTTTAACTGATATTGGCCCTGCAAAATCAATGTTTGTGCATGAAAATGGACGGGAGGGAGGAGGCTGTTCAAATTTTCAGGGATTATTGATGTAGGAATGATATTGAAAAATTCGTATAATGCACCCCATTTTCTACCTGGAACCACCCCAAAAAAAAAAAAAATTTGGAAAAAAATGACTTTTTTGTTACATTTTCTCGCACACAATGCCCTCCATGTGAATGGTTCAAATATAATTTTGTGCACACCTCCGACATACATGCATAGACACCAAAAACATTTTTCCTGTACAACCCCTCTAGGCGGAAAAAAATATAGGTATTAAGGGGGTGAAAAAAAAGAATTCTTCTTCTTCTTCTTCTTCTTCTTCTTCTTCTTCTTCTTCTTCTTCTTCTTCTTCTTCTTCTTCTTCTTCTTCTTCTTCTTCTCTTCTTCTTCTTACTGTAACATCCCCCCGGAAACTACCCCTGCCCCTTATGGAAGTTGACGGATATGCGCACTCGCAAGGACAATGTCCTATCACGCTCGAGAAACGGCAAGTGCGCGGAGAAGCGGCAAGTGCGCGCCTATGCATTATATGGGAAGGAAATTTATACGAAATTGAAGACCACCGTATGCTCTACAAATATTGGTTGAATTCTGAATTTCCGACACACGATTGACAACAAACGTTTTCCAAATGGATGGTTCCTGTGACAACCATGCTAGAAGTATTTCCGAACCTGTCCACAAAAATAAATTTGAATTATCAATGTTTATTTTCAAAGCAATTAAGCTCTTTTGTACGAGTCTGGAAAGTAAAACAGCTCCACAAAGCTCTAATCGTGGAAGTGATACTGACTTAATAGGTGCGACTTTTGATTTTGCTGTCAATAAATGACTATAAATCTGACCTTGAAAATTACTTGTTCTGAAATAGACACATGCACCGTATGCTGACATGCTGGCGTCTGCAAATCCATGAATTTGCAATGTCAAATAGTTTGGTATTAAAGCGTGCCTTGGTACTCGAATTTTATTAATTGATTCTAAGTTTTTGAAGAAATTTAAAAAATCAACTTGATGAGATTCTGGAATAGGTTGATCCCAATCTAATCTCAACTTCCATAGTATCTGAAGAATGATTTTCGCTTTGACCAATACTGGACCTATAAGGCCTAATGAGTAGTCAAACACTTGACTAATGATGAAACTACTTTTTTCGTTAAAACTTGTGAATTTAAATTGATATTCGAAGTGTACTGAAGAGTATCATTACTGGGATTCCAAAAAACACCCAAGGTTCTAACCTTTTCATCTAATGAATCTGTAATGTGAAAGTTGGGTTGATTTTTAATTGCTTGGCTGTTGAACATCCATTGAGTTAATGAAAACCTTGCACTCTGAAGAATTTGACAAATCTGATTTTTTTTAAGACTTCTAAACCATCTGATGTATCATTACCTGATATAATCACTGCTTGGAAATTGCTAAGAATGCTCAAATGCTACTTGCTGCAGTGATCGAACTGCTAAAAAGGAAGCTGAAGATGTTCCGTATGTATAACTGTATTAAGGATAAAATGGGAAATACTATTATCTTGACTTTCACGCCAAAGAATTCTCTGTAGGTTTCTCTGATTAGGATTCAGAATAACCTGTCTATACATTCTAGTAATATCAGCCTTCATCACGAAATTGTGCTTGCGAAATCTCAAAAGGACCAAATGCAAGTCATCCTGAATGACTGGACCGAGACAAAGTATCATTGAGAGAAATATGAGAGATGAGATATGAGTGAAGCTCTTGGCCGAAGCATCAAAAACAACCATGTTTAAAAGTCGCTTTTTGGCTAAATTGAAATTGCTTTCCTTTTGTGAAACGAATTTCTCAAAATTATCTCTTAAAGGTAATGATACCCCTGAACTGTCCTTTTTATAATTTTCGAAAAAATGATTTTCACAATATGTTTCTTCCTTTGTTAAGATTGGCTTTGCATTGTCTGTAATATTTTCAATTTCCCAAAACTTTTCTAAAGTAATTTTGAATTTTATCATTACTATCAACTAGAGAAAACAAACAAGTTTTATGATTAGGATGAGCTTCTGTTGGCATTGGACCTGCTATGATCCAACCCAAAAATGTTTTGATTAGTAGTGGTTTGTTAATGCCTAGTTTAATTTGACCACTTGAAAGAAGTGGTTTGCAATTGTTCAGCTAAGTTTTTGGAAATGAAATTACTTTGAGAACCGAGCGAGTAAAGCTTTACAATAAATAAAATTATTCCTGTTATTTCTGTTTATAATATTTACTGTACCTAACATTATAGTACTGTCACGGCTCTGGCTTGCGTGACAGAAATCTTGGGTCCGTTTGTACCAAGATCAAAGGCCAATTAATACAACAATAATTTATTTCACGTTACTATACACTCTGCCACTAATTACTTCAGTAATTAACTCAAACAACTTAACTCTTTACAACTCTTAACAATATTCACTATTTAAATCGTATAACAACCAAACTTAAACTTAAAAACTACTAACTAATATATACCGGCCTTCATATATCCATAAATCTATTCTTGTAAAATCCAGAATAAACGCGATAATCCCATGCCTGAATAAAGCAGATTTTTTCTGGAATTTTAGCATGTATTCTGGATACCGTGGCGAAAGCGTATCGTAATTCGTAACACTGCCCTCCTCTTAAGGTTGATCGTCCGATCAACTTCACGCCCATGATATTTCGTCAATCTGTCCAAATGTACAACTTCCATCTTATTCCTGGTGTTGCGCTGAACTCGATAAACCAAATCATTGATTCTCTTGATTATTCTGTAGGGACCTTCCCATGCTGAAGACAATTTCTGCGACACTCCTTTCTTTCTTGTTGGATTATACAGCCAGACCAAATCACCTTCTTGAAATCCGGCTGAATTGGCTTTCAAGTCGTATGTGGTTTTTATTCGGTCAGTGGCCAGCTGAATAAGCTCCCGAGCAAAATCATGAATCCCCAGAAGTCGTGCACTTACTTCGTCGGCATAGTGTCGAGTTTATTTTCCTCCTCTTCAGGTATTCCAAACATCAGATTGCAAGGTAACCTGAGTTCCCTTCCATAAACGATTCTAGCTAGACTTTCACCTGTTGACTCGTGAACAGCTGCTCTGTAAGCCATTAAAAATAGAGGCAAGTGTTTGTCCCAATCTCGCTGGTTCTTCGCGACCAGTTTTGTCAGACGTTCCTCTATGGTCTTATTAAATCGTTCTACCATGCCATCAGACTGTGGATGTAAATGTAAAGGTGTTGTCCTTGTCCTACGAATTCCCATGATCTCACAAATTTTCTTAAAGATGGCAGATTCAAAGTTTCGACCCTGATCTGAATGCACCTGGGCAATAGTGGTGGCTTCTTGATTGGCGATAGGGGAAACTTCTGCCTATTTACTGAAGTAATCCATGATAACAAACATGTATTTTTTACCACGCTCTGACTCAGGGAACGGTCCGGCAACATCTATTGCTATTCTTTCAAATGGGAGACCGACGTTGTACTGTTTTATCGGCCCCCGAGATCTTAATTTAGGGCCTTTACTGGTAGCACAGATGTCGCATTTTAGGCAGCAGTTTTTAACGTCTTCATGGTAGTCAACCCAGTAAAAACGTTCCCGAATTTTGTCCAAAGTCTTGTATACTCCTAAATGTGCCCCTGAAGTTCCTTCATGTATTTCTTTTAATACATCTTCTACTCGATCTTTTGGAATAACTCTTAGTGAATTTCCCATCGGCACTTTCCCAAACTCTTTTAAGTAAACCATTTTCCACGGCCAGAGAATTCCACTGAGCCCACAAAGCCCTATAATTCAAGCTCTTGTTCGACACTTCCCTTCATTCTGGCCTACATTCATAATTTTCCTTAAGATGTAGCATTTGTCCGATGTCCTGGTCTGCTTCTTGATCTGCTCTCATGTGTTTGGTAGTCCATTTGAATCTGTGTCTTCTTGAAGTCTATCTGGATCGAGGTGTTTCCATTATTTCTTCAAAGTCAGCATCAATGTGTCTGTATCCAATTTCGGTTTCACAGAATATCGCTTATCTGGTAGGTCACAGTTGGATATTTTCTCAACTGGTTCGAGAGTTCTAATAATATCTCCTTCTTTTATTTTTACTGTTTCAGAAGAAACATTGGCAATTCTTATCCTAATGTCTCCATTTGTTCTTAGTAGAGTCTTTCCAACGAGATATTTTTCTGGTTTATCTCCAATAAAATTATGTGTTAGTCCAACGCAGCACCCAGGGTTTGTTTCCAATTTTCCGCAAATGATTTTCTCAGTACCTACTCCAGGAATCCTCACTGGGGTTGTGGCCAGGATCTTAACGGCTTGAGATTCTTCTTGCCAATTTACCAAATTACCAAATTTAAGGATGTTCATAGAAGGATCGAAAGGGAAACCATGTTGGCCGATCAAATCCATTTCCAAAATAAAATCATCTTCTATATCGGCGACTTCCCTTTTGCCTATGTTCTGATAATAGTTTCTCCATTCTCTCTATTTTCTCCATGAAATTACGTATAACATTCTCAGAACGACCATCCTCTTTTGACGATTGTTTATCCTTTGGGTCTTTAATGGACACTGCTGGTATTCTGGGTCGTGAGACCAAAAATTGCTTCCAGTTCCAATGCTCGGATACGGACTTCGCTACATTGTCTCAACTTAGACATTCGCAGGTTTTCCTGGATCTTGAAATCTCTGAGACCATCAATAAACGCAGATACTCTTATCCATTCGTGCATGTCTTCCCCAACTGCAGGAAACGTCAAACTCACTAGCCTTTTAACTTCTGATTCGAATTCTTGTAAACTCAGGCCTGGTTTTTGAATTCTTGATTTAACTTGAGTTCTAAATACTTCTTGTATGTAATGGTCTCCGAGACGCAATTCTAATGTCTGACGTAGATGCTGGTAATTGTGTTGGTAGATTGAAGGAATTGACTGAAGAAAATCCTCGTAGCGCCACTATCAGTGCTGTAGCTTTTTCTTGATCATTCCATCCGTTGGTATTTGCAGCAGCTTCAAATTGTCGAATGTACGTACATGGTTCAGGACGTAGAACCGTCAAAAGTTGGTGGTTTTATCTTCATACTAGAGAATGCCCCAACACTAACTGGATTGATGGACTGTATTTCTGATTTATTCACCTTATCTTCCAGTGCTTGAACTTGGTCTTCAACTTCTTATCTTAATTGCTGAACATCGGCTTTGACTTCAGCTTTTACTTCCTGGACGTCGTTTTTAACTTCTTGCACAGCGTCTTTAACTTGTTCAATCTTCTGTTCTAGGTTAGCGACTGTTCCTTGTATGGTTTGAGATATTTTCTGCAGTTTTCCAAGGTTTTCTTGCAGTTCTTGTTGTCGCCTAGCCTCTTCTTGTTGTCGCCTATCTCCTATCTTCTTCTACTTGTTTTTCTTTTTGACGCCTGGCCTCTTCGTCTTGTTTTTCTTGTTGTCGTTTAGCTTCTTCTTCTTGTTTTTCTTTTTGTCGCCTGGCTTCTTCGTCTTGTTTTTCTTGTTGTCGTTTAGCTTCTTCTTCTTGTTTTTCTTTTTGTCTTTCTTCAAATATCTTCCCTGGTCTTTGATTGAAGTTCCAAACACGTCGGTGGAGTCACAAATTGGATAACCTGCTTTATTCTCGAATAGACTGTTCTAGAATTTTTTGAAATGTCTTTACTGGATGTCGATTGATATAGTTAACACGTCGGTGAAGTCACAAATTCGATATCTCCCTTGGCTCCCAATAGAATGTTCTAGAATTTTCCCGAAACTCCTCGAAATTCTTTTTCTGAATGACGATTGATGTATCGAATACGTCGGCGAAATTAAAAATTCGATATCTCCCTTGGTTTCCAAATAGAATGTTCTAGAACTTACTCGAAAATTCACTATCACAGTCAAAATTGGGTATAGTCACTTCCGGGGTAATTTAAATGATCGGTTAAGTCTCTTTCGGTGATTGTCACTGCTTACACTGACCAACTGTCCCAGTGTTCATTATAGGTTCACACTAATGTCCGCGCACTATTCTGCAATAGGATTTCACTTTGCAGTCCTCGGATTATGTCTCACTTCTGACACCAATGTCACGGCTCCAGAGCCAGCTTGCGTGACAGAAATTTTGTGTCCGTTTGATCCAAAATCAAAGTCTAATTAACACAACAATAATTTATTTCATGTTACTATACACTCTGACACTAATTACTTCACCAATTAACTCAAACAACTTAACTCTTTACAACTCTTAATAATATTCACTATTTAAATCGTATAACAGCCAAACTTAAACTTAAAAACTACCAACTAATAGCGGCCTTTACTATCCGTAAACCTATTCTTTTAAAATCCAGAATAAACGCGATAATCCCATGCCCGAATAAAGCAGACTTTTTCTGGAATTTTGGCATGTATTCTGGATACCGTGGCGAAAGCGCATCGTAATTCGTAACAGTACTCTTTGATTGACCCTGGGAATTATTTCTACTGCAGTGTGTATAAATCATATAAACTGGTCAACATTAAGTTCGGTCCATTCAATTTTTTGCCCTATTTTTAAACAGCTGCAAGTTTTTTAAAAATAAATATTTTTGAACGCGGTTTGCGGCATTCAAAAGCGCGTCTCTTCTAGATTAGGCTGCATGTCACACATTTTTGGCGGGAAAGCTATTTTCATGATATACGGGGTGATAAGCAATGTCATGCAAAAAAAACAATAATTTCGTGTGTGTGACACTTTGGCAAAAAATTTTTTTAGTTGCTTTAATATGGTTCGTTACTAAGGTTACATACCCTTTGGCCTTAGATACACTACTAAACATCAACATTTGGTAACGCAATCTTTAAATTGCTATAATTCGAAAACGAAATGACGGATTTTCACGAGCGCTTCAAATTCGGAAAGCCTATTTCATGGAGATTTTCTATGACCTAAGAAATTTACGCAAGGTTTCAGTTTTAAGGTTATACCAGGATACAATAAAATAAAATCGCTAACGGTATGAAAAATCTCGCCGGTGGTGTATGGAATTCTTTATAAGTTTATAGCAATAGGTTTCCATAACAACAATGGACCAATGTTGTCATGGAACCCTATTTAGCATGAAACTCTATGGCATGACATTTTGCGTCAACTGTAAATTTTATCTTGTATCAGTTACAGTCCGTCGATTTTAATCTGATACTCCAAAGGAATGTAAGCTGGTGGCTCCCTACGTTAGAATGCCAAAAATCACCTGACGTCACACCTGTTTTTGTCATATGCTTCACCCCCTCGCTCCTAATACGGAAAGTGTCAGATTAAAAACGACGGACAATAAATTTTATTTTACCAAATGGTTAAACTTGACCAAAATGAATTGAGAAATGTAGTGAGGTAAGTTTGAGCCCAAAAAATTTATCAAGAAAAAACGCATGCGCATACCTACCTAATTTCGAGTGTGGAAAGGGTACTAGCCAGTGAAACCTAGCTTATGGCACTCCAACACGGACGAACGAGAAAAACAACATCAAGGCAGGATCGTTTGATTACTCGTAATGAACCACGGAGTAGAACCCTTATTGCCATCAAACACTGCCAGAGCTTTCAAACAGCAAGTGGCATAAGGATATCAACGCAAACCATAAAGCGTAGACTTCACGAGCGTGGACTTACGGCAGAATACGGCTACTAGCAGAATGGAGTAGGTGCATGTTCGCAGATGAATGTCTAGGTTTAATTAATGTGGAAGTGATGGACGAGTTTTAGTATGGAGAGGGAGAAATGAACGATATCTGGAAGGAAACATGGATGCAAGGGAACTGTTTGTAGGTGCCGGTGTGGTTGTTAAGGGTGGTGTTATGATGAATGGGAGAACGGATTTGGTTGTTTAACTGAGGGAATCGATGAATGCGGAAAGGTATCGAGACTGTATCAGTGATATTAATATTCCTTTCCACAAAGCTTTGGAGACGATTTTGTCCTGGTGGACGACAATCTCGTATTTGTGAAAGTTTTTAATAAAAATTTCTATAGTTGATTTTTTTTTTGTGCGCATTTATAGTGTCTTTTTTACGTCCAATGATTTACCCAGTATTTAAAGTTTCCGTGTTGGATACCTATTTGTCTATTGTTGGCCTGGTATGATGTTAAAACTGAAACCTTGCGTAAATTTCTTAGTTCATAGAAAAGGCAAAAAGAAAGGAACCCTTCTTTCTGAACTTGACTTGTTCGAGCCCTTAGTGTAACTTTTTCGGTTTGGAAAATTATCAATATGTAAAATTGTGTTGTGTGCTTTGCCACACTTTTTGCATTGACCTTTGCATTGACTAACATGATCAGTACGCAAGCAGTTTGTACATAAATTCAACTTTTTCACTTCTGTGAGTCTGACTTGGAGTCTTAAATTTAAGAATTTATTACAATATTATAAGCAATGGTTTTCCTTGCAAAAATAACATTTCAATGAACCCTGGTTCAAACCCTGGCCTGAAAAATGATTTAAATGTGACTTGGGATCTTGCTTGTAATGATCTTTCCTAACTTGAATTTCTTTTATCTCAAAACTACTTGGTCTCGAATGAATGGTTTCTGATAATTGACATCTGGAATTAAGATATTTCAATAAATCATTAATGGTAGGCAAATTCTGGAAATCTTTGATGAGATTCGCCCATTCCCTTTTGCTTGAAAAAGCTAATTTGGATGCAAGAATATAAATTAAAATTGAATCCCATTGATCGACTGGTTGTCCTACAATGGTTCAATTTTGCTTAATCGTTTTTCTAATTCGGTTGATGATTTATTGGCTAACTCAGATATTCTGAAAAAATTAATGAATATTGTCAATTGGGACTTTATTTGCCCGCGACTGCATTTTAAAAGTTTAATTTCATCGTCGGCCATTTTGTTATTTCAAACGAATTCATGAACTTGGATTGGAACTGTGGCAACTATGTAAAATCGGTATGCTATTTTTCAAAATTCAACAAAAACAATATGAGAATCCGCTTTTGTTAAAGGATGTTATGGAAAATGTGAAAATATGGAACGGACTTACTTGATTTCACAACGATTTCACTTGGAAAATATCGCTTTCCACTGACACGTTTGGCTTGTTTTTCGCGATTAAAACACTTG
The DNA here is from genome assembly GCA_917834065.1 of Ceutorhynchus assimilis. Lineage (NCBI taxonomy): Eukaryota > Metazoa > Arthropoda > Insecta > Coleoptera > Curculionidae > Ceutorhynchus > Ceutorhynchus assimilis. Next base: position 72,763,740 of record OU892277.1, read on the forward strand.
TAACTTGACGATATTACGTTGATACGGCTCGATGCGTCCAAAATGTTATGTTCTGTCAATTATTTTAATGAAAAGTGGACTGTAATTAGTGCCTATTGAGGCCCGTGCACGATTTTTACCGAAAAAAAAATGCTTGAAGAACACAAAATTGCTGCTAACTCACCTCATTCGTCGCGTCTGTTTGCGTCGCGATGTGTTTGTCGGCTGGCTTCCGACGTGGTCTCCTTGTTGAAAGCATAGATGCACGCTTCTTCCCTTTCCATTCGTAAGGTAACGCCACAGCTTGCGTCCCAATGACTTTTCGGAAAGCGCGGTAGATTTGAAAACGTATTTACAAATTGCGTACTATATATATGATGAATTAAATTTACACTATGTACATAACATGAGATACTCAAAACTGCCAGAAATCTGACTGAAATTGAAACTGAGATACAGTCTAAAAATCTAGAAGAAAATATTCGGAGCATTAAGTGATTCGGACTTCTGACGAAGTTCTGAGAATGAGCCTATTGAAAACGTGATAGAAGATCTTCAAAACCACCTACAAAACTGATTTTTTTTCTTATTAAGCTCATGGTACCGCTTAGGTAGTATAGACTGTGTCTTTTGTGAGCAGACCAATATTAAAAAAAAATTGGGTATCTTAAAATATTTTGTTTGGTATACCTCTCATGGGGGGAATAACAAATCAGTAGTTTATTGAATAATTAATTGGGATAGATTATATTATATCTGAATCATTTAGGTGAAAATATGGATGTGAAAGTTGCACAGCCCTATCTTTCAAGTTATTGTTTATTTTTTTGTTTGAAAGAGATTGGAAATTGAGGTAGGTAGGTGAAAGGTAGGTTTAATACCAGTCATTGGTAATTTTGTTATCATCGGTTCTTATTAATAAAAGATCTAGAAATGAAATGCAGTTTTTACTTTTTTCTTCTATTGTGAATAATTGCAACCTTGAGTAAAATCTATTAAAAACCTTCAGAAAAATTGGGAATTTTGTTTTTTGGGATACACGTGATTATGACGTACACATATCTTTTGAAAAATGGAAACTGAATATCTATTTTAATAATGCAATGTATCTATAGTTCTGTTAAAAACATTGACGACACTCTATATTGGGGTATACCTTTCTGTAATCCCTCGAAATAGAAAAATTATCACTGAAATTAAATCAGCATTTCAATAATTACTAAGACCTCATGCCCAGTCCATAAATATGCTTATAAAAGTTACCATCATAGCAAAAATAACCGCTGTCAAAGCAGAACTATAAAATGTCTATTAATACATTCAGGCTCAGTTTGCAATTGCCCTCAATCATAAAGCTCCATTCTTCCAATAAATCTATAGTTAGACTGTAGGAGTACCCGACGCAGTGAAAGCCCTCTATTAAAAATGAGTTTTGTAGGCGCTTCGGGTTCGAAAGCTGGAACTTGCACAGAATAAAGGTTTCATTAATTTAATTCAAAATCTCAATCTAATTCAAAATCAGAAAGGGCAAAGTAGCCCAGGAAACGAAGGTGTTACTAAACAAAATCGATGTTAATCGGGTTTTATTTTTTTTCCGATAGATTTTGGGTTGCTGATTACCAATCCGGCATATTCCCGAAAGAAATTGACCGGGATCGCACCGTTTACAGCCCCTAAAGGGGGTAGTTTTCGTTTTTTTGCAAACGTAGCCCTTCCAGTGCGTTTTACACAAAAATAAGTTTATGATAAATTATAGAGACGACATTCCCTACAATTTTTTCAGCGACAGCATAGGTCCATCACCTACCCTATAGCGGTGGTGGCGCCCCAAAGTCGACTACTTTTGAAAAAACATGCTTCTGCAAAACAATTTTTTTTCCGTCAATACAAATGCGAATCGAACTGAAAACCTGCGGCTATTTATCACAGATGTATGGGTGATTTTTGGTATATTTTTTATAAATGGGCTATTGCGCATTTTTAAAATACGGGGTTTCATCCCCTTAAAAACATAGCTTTATATTATCTGAACGGCTAATGCAAGCGTGTTCAAATTTTCAGAGATTATTCATGTAGGGTTTTTATTCCTATATTGTACCCCCACTTCCTCCCTGCAACCCCCCGAAAAAAAAATAGGAACTGTCATAAAAAGTAGTTTTTTTCCCAATTCCTACCACACATTACATTTTTTTTTACGGCTTCGAGATTTTTTTTTTCTTCACTAAAAAGGCCAAGAGAAATTGATGGAAATTATTTTCAAGCTTCTAGGATGACCGCTAGGGGGCGCAATTCCGATGATATAGCTAAAAATTCAAATTTTCTCAAGAAATCGCTATACTAAGATACTGTTTTAATAACAGAAATCCAAAAGTTCATTAATTTTTGCGCCAGTTTGGTTATTAGGCTTTTTTCGTATCTTCACTAATAAGGGTGGAGGAAGCTGGTGAAAAAATAGTTTTAGAAATTGCTGTATCTTCCATACCCCTCATCCAAACTGATTCAATTTGGGCTCTTATTTGGAAGAGAAGTTCATTGTTATTAAGAACACCACTTCGTTGGGTGTCGATAGTTCCCATCGCGTCTTCTACAGGGCGCTGTTTATCCAAAATCCAGTGTTTCCTAATTTTCATGAAAAATCCAGATGGCATGATATTATTTTTGTATTTCTGTACTGAAAGAGCAAGAAAATATCTACATTTTGGCGCAAACCGCAATTCAATATCTGCATTCGTTTTCAAGTTACGTAAGATCTATGGTTTCCATAATATCGTACCTGGCCGACCTTAGTGGGACACCCTGTATAGATCTCGTAATAATTAAGCTTTTTTTTCAATAAACATGTGTCCGGGTGTCCGGAAATGCTTCGCTTTCCAGATACAGGGTGTTGAACTTTGTAAAAATAAGTCAATTTTTTTATTAATTATTAATTAATAATCTAGCGAAAAAAAAAAACGAATAGATTACCCTATACATAATTTTTTTTTTACTTAATGTATCACTTCTGTGCCAAGTGTTAACAACGATAAAGTTCAAATTCAAGACCGCTTGAAGAAAAAATGCATCATAATTCTAAATTTAAGAAGCAATAATCACAATCCACGACAAACTTTGCGTGGGCAGAACCAAAGCAAAACTAAAGTTCAAAATAGGATGGAACGGTGCATCGTGTTGGCAAATATTTTAAAGTCTCGTTGAAGTTCTTTCTATGAACAAATTGTGAGCGGGAAATTAACCTACATTTCGAAAGTGCCTATAACTTGAAAAAAGCCGACTTTCAAGGGTTTTATAGCGCTTTGTTTTCTGTAAGCTGGACTTTTTTGAAGGAAGCTAAATCTGTGAATCAAGGTTTTGAATTTTTTTATAGTAAACTCGTCATTCCATTGGGAATACCTCAATGATCCGTACTTAGTCCGATATTGTACAACTATTTCATAAATGACATTGATTGTAATTTGCATTGCGATTTTTTGATTTATGCGGATGCCATGGCGATTGTGACAGACTGGCACAGACTGCAGTGTAACCTTGACTTAGAGTGACTCAATGGTGTTCTGACAATGGACTCACTTTAAACGTTAAAAAATGTAATGCAATGAGCTTTACCAAGTTAGAAACTAAGGCTAATTAATTTTGATTATCGCTCAAATAGCAACATTTTATCTCGGGTTGTGTTTTTCAGAGACCTTGGCATAATGTTTGATTCGCAACTTGCCTTCACAAAGCATATATGGACACCATTATTTCAGAGGCTTCAAGGAGTGGCGTAGCCACGGTGGAGGTAGGGGGGTTTTAGGGGTTGAAACCCCCCAGTTGATCACAAGGTTTAATTAAAATCCACTTCTGCAAATTATTAGGAATTGAAACTTATAGTACATTTACATTTGACCTTGAAATTCTACAACATTTTAGCCTACGGTGCAATTTTTTTACTGACACCCCTATAGTCATGCAATGTTTCTCAAAAGCGAACCCCCCCCCCCCCCCCCCCCCAACTGGATCTTCTGGCTTCGCGCCTGGGCTTTCAAGTGAGGTGTCCAGGAGATTTTACCGATAATGTCGCTCTGAAATCTTCATATTTTGCAGACATATTATGTACATACATAACATACGTTTTGATTTAAAATATGCAGTTATCGTTTCGTCCCCTGGCTACAATGTACATATTGTTGCGTTCGCCAGCATGCACAGAATCTAACTTGGAATCCAGTAAATTCTGCTTTATTCGGGCATCGGATTATCGCGTTTATACTGAATTCTACATGAATAGATTGCGGATTTTAGTCACGCACCCCAAAGCCGTGACATTGGTGTCAGAAGTGAGACATAATTCGAGGACTGCAAAGTGGAATGCGATTGCAGAATAGTGCGGACTACTGCGGACACTAGTGTATGGACACTAAGTAAACACTGGGACAGTTAGTCAGTGCAAACAGTGACAAACACAAAAACAGACTTAATCGATCGTGCAAATTACCCCGGAAGTGACTGTATACCCGATTTTGACTGTGATATTCAATTTTCAAGTAAGTTCTAGAAAATTCTAATTGCAAACCAAGGGAGAAATCCAATTTCTAGAATTTCGGGAAAATTCTAGAATATTCTATTCGGTAACCAAAGGAGATATTGAATTTGTGACTTCACCGACGTGTTTGCCTTATCAATCGACACATCAGAAAAGACATTTCAAGAAAATTCTAGAACACCCCATTCGAGAATAAAGCAAGTTATCCCATTTGTGACTTCACCGAAGTGTTTGCAACTTCAATCAAAAACCAGGAAAGGTAATTGAAGAGATTTTGAGGAAAATCCCAGAATATTCTGGACATGCCTATTACGAGATAACATGCGAAAATGGAAGAACAAAAAATTGAAGAACTTCTGCGTAAAATGATGGAACTTCAAGAGACCAAACGACAATAAGAAAAAGAAAAATAAGACGAAGAGGCCAGGCGACAAAAAGAAAAACAAGAAGAAGAATATAGGCGATAACAAGAAGAGGCTAGGTGACAACAAGAACATCTTGGAAAACTGTCGCTAACCCAGAACAAAAAATTGAGGAAGTAAAAGACGATGTTCAAGAAGTCAAAAACGATGTGCAAGAAGTTAAAAATGACGTTCAGGGAGTAAAAGCTGAGGTCAAAGCCGATGTCCCAGAAATTAAAACAAGAAGTTGAGGACCAAGTTCAAGCACTCGAAGATAAAGATGAATAAATTAGAAATACAGTACATTAATCCAGGTAGTGTTGCAGCATCATTCTCTAGTATGAAGATAAAAAAATCAACTTTTGATGGTTCTACGTCCTGGACCATGTATATCCGACAATTTGAAGCCGCAGTAAACACCAACGGATGGAACGATCAAGAAAAAGCTACAGCACTGATAGTGGCGCTACGAAGACCTGCCTTAGATCTTCTTCAGTTCATTCCTTCAATCTACCAACAGAACTATCAGCATCTAAGTCAAACGTTAGAATTCCGCTACGGAGACCTTTAGAGACAAGAAGTATTTAGAGCTCAAGGTAAATCAAGAATTCAAAACCCCGGCAAGGGTTTCCAAGAATTCGAATCGGAAGTTAAAAGGCTAGTGAGTTTAGCGTTTCCTGCAACTGGGCAGTATCTGCGTTTATTGATGGTCTCAGAGATTCCAAGATCCAGGAAAACCTGAGAATGTCCAAGTTCAGGAAAAGTAGCGAAGCCCTTGTCCCAGCATTTGAACTGGAAGCAATCTCTGGTGCCGCACGACCTAGAATACGAGCAGTGTCCATTGAAGACCCAAAGGATAAACAATCGTCGAAAGAAGATGGTAGCTTCGAGAATTTTATGAGGAATTGAAAAGTCTTTTGCATACTAATGTAATATTGGTTTCTGTTCCTTACTCAAAACAGGGACCTTCTGTTAATTCGGATATTTTTAATTTTAATAGTAGGCTATATACTTGTGCAACTCAGTTGAATCGATACTCAGAGAGCAGGGTCTGCTTCATGGACTGTAATAATTTTAGAGGTCGCATTTTAAGTAAGAATGACCTTGCTCGAGGGCTAATTGATTTGATGAGGTCGCCCAAAACAGGCTCTAATTTGATATTTGTTGAACGTTCTGCGGTTGATCTTGTGTCTAGCGCTGACCAGGTTGATTTTTTCGTCACAGACCCGGCCAGGAGGAAGGAGAGGTAGAAAAAAAAAACGATTGTCACCTTGGAATTTTGGGGACGCCAATGGAGAGCGGACCTAACGTTTCCGTGTTACTTCTGAACATCCAATCTATTAGGAACAAAATTGACGAATTTATAGTTTTTATTGAAGGCCAGGACAAACCGAGTCTCTTATTGTTAGTGGAGCATTGGTTAAAACCTGATGAGCCATGTCATGTCATATTCATGATTCATGACTATTTACTTGTTTCCAAATACTGTAAAAGAAATCGTGGCTATGGAGGTACTATGATTTTAATTAACGAGTATGTGAGTAGTTTGTTCTGTTTTGAATGCGTGAGTACTTATGATTGTATGTTGGTAGAGGGTGAATTTGAGTTTTCTATTATTCAAGATAAAAAACATGATATTGTTATAATATGTATGTACAGACCCCCAAACTGCAATGTTAAGCAGTTTTTGGTAAACCTTGAGGCGCTCTTATCTTGTTTTGGCATACATGTCAGAATTTTGCTGGGGGGTGATCTGAATATAAATTTTATGAACGAATCGACAGGAAAGCTAGAACTTGAAAATGTATTGATTTCTTTCAACTTAGGTATGTTGGTCCATTAGCCCACGCGAATTGCAAATCGAACTGAAAGCATCTTAGACTATATATGTATAAATTTTAAATCAACCGAGGTGTGTTGTGATGTAGTTCCAGCAGCCCTTCCTGATCATGAGGCGATTATAGTGTGTTTTCCCCAACTAATAAATAAGAAACAAGTCGAGAAGCCTAGGTATGGTAGAATCTATAGCAGATCCAATTATGAAAAATTCCAAAATATTGCTGATCGGATGTATTGGAGAAATGTTGTGTCTTCAAATAATCCCATTCAGCAATTCCACTCAAAACTTGAAGTACTGTTCAGAAATGCTTTCCCATTAAGGAAAATGGGGCGTAAGCGAAAAAAACCATGGGTTACTAAAGGCATTAAAATTTCGGGTAAAAATTTGAGGTCTTTACACACAATAAGAAAGTTTTGTGATGATATAAACTTTATAAATTATTTTAATAAATACAGGGCTATCTACCGAAAAGTAATAAATTCGGCAAAAACATTTTTTTATAACGAACAGATAAACGGAGCTCAAAACAAGGCTAAGGAAAGCTGGAAAATTGTAAAATATTTAAAGGGGGATACTAGTGCGAAAATAAGTGTGAATATAGAACCTAATATATTAAATTCTTTTCACTTTTCAGTTGCGACGAAACTAACCTCTAATCTTTCAGTCGGCAGGGACCCCATTGATTATTTGTCTCATGTCAATGCAGCCGACTCTTTTTTCTACTACCCCTACAGACATATATGAACTGAAAGTTATCATAAGAGAAATAAGGAATAAAAACTCGTCAGGCAGCGATGAAATTCCTTTGACGGTTTTTGAATGTCTTCCTGGGGTGGCACTTGTCAGCCTGGTGGAGGCAATAAATTGTTCATTTCTTGCGGGGCTGTTTCCAGATTGAAGTTGGCGGTTGTTGTTCCCATTTACAAAAGCGGAGCCACGGATCTCCCTTCTAACTTTCGCCCAATAGCACTGCTTCCAACTCTTTCAAAGATAATCGAAAGGTTAGTTAAGAAACGGTTACTAGGATTTCTTCTGTCCCATAAAGTACTTTCTGAACATCAGTTTGGATTTCGGGCTGACAGGAATACTGATGATGCTATTTTCTCTTTCTTGGAGAATTTGTACACCAAACTAAACGACGGAGAGGTCGCTGCAGCAGTGTTCTGCGACTTCTCTAAGGCGTTTGACTGTGTCAGTCACAAGACGCTATTGTCTAAGCTGGAATGCTACGGGGTTAGGGGTGCTCTGAATTGGTTCAGGTCATATCTGTCGGGTAGAAGGCAGCTGGTAAAATGCAGCGGCAACATATCTGACACATTGGAATTTGTTACAGGTGTTCCACAGGGGTCTGTTTTGGGCCCTCTTCTAGTTTTGATATGCATCAATAATTTGACTCGAATAGACATACAAGCAAGATTTACAGTATTTGCAGATGATACTACTCTCTTGTGGAGTGGTAAGAATGAGAAGAATTGATGACCGGCGACCTTACCAAGATAAAATTGTGGTGTGACTGTAATTATTTTTGTTTTAATGACCTGGTCATTTTTCTGATGGATCAGACCACGGAACGGCTGGGCAGACCGATGACCCAGGCCCTAGGCCTGGTGGAACGTTGGTGTCGGGCAGAGGGCCTGAACGTGAACCCGGACAAAGCCGAGATGGTAATTTTCACAAGGAAAAGGAGGCCGGGACAAATACCCGAGGTCAACCTTTTCGGTCGTAGGCTTAGACACTCTGGATCAGTGAAATACTTGGGGATTACCATAGACTCAAAGCTGACCTGGAGGGAGCACCTAAGCAGTAAAGCCAAGAAAGCCAACCACGCTCTATGGGCATGCAAAAGAGCCTTTGGCAACACGTGGGGCCTGGAACCCAAAATCCTGCATTGGATATACACGGGAATCATACGACCCATTATCACTTACGGTGCCATTATCTGGTGGCCCGGCAGAAAGACGGCTAAGGCCAGGGCTCTGCTAGACAGTGTCCAGAGACTTGCTTGCATTGGGATAACTGGTGCTATGAGGACGGCCCCAACCAAAGCTATTGAAAGGCTGGTCGGGCTACCACCTCTCCGCGTATTTCTGGAAAATGAAGCCCTGAGGTCGGAATACAGGCTGCAGGGACTTGGACACCTGAGGGACAATAAATGTCCCCGGGGACATATAAGCATCTGGCGAGAGGCAACGCAAAGCTGCCCAGCCCTGCTGATGAAACGGGATAAGACTCTACCTACCAACCAGCCATGTGGACCCCTCAAATTCTCCTATCCCAGTAGGGATGACTGGGTGAACACAGCAGACACACCGAGGCCCGCCAACCAAGTAGTCTGGTTCACAGACGGCTCAAAGATGGGCAGCGGCGCAGGGGCGGGCATCTACGGGGAAACCACGGGCGCTAGGTTATCCTACGCCCTTGGCTCGTGCGCATCCGTCTTTAAGGCAGAGATCTATGCCATCCTAAAATGTGGTCGCGAAAACCTCCAACATGCCTTTACAAATAAGCATATTTATGTCTACTCGGACAGCAGAGCGGCAGTGCAGGCACTGTCATCCGAAAGAGTGGACTCAGCGATAGTGGCAGAGTGTAAAACTACGCTGTGCACTATAGCCAGACACAACAGGGTCAACCTCGTATGGGTACCGGGACATTCCAATGTCCGAGGCAACGAAGAGGCTGACCTTCTGGCGAGGAAAGGCTCGGCAGACTCAGTAATGGGTCCTGAACCAGTAATAGGCCTGCCATACTCGACAGCAGTGGCACTTCTAAAGGAGGTAATGCTTCGCAAAGCCGAGGAGCTCTAGAGCTGCATCGGAATGAGGCAGGCCAAACTGCTAATGGGAACCAGGAAGCCAAGCGAGAGCAAGGTTATCCTGGAGCTTGGGAGGAAGGACATCAAATGGCTGACAGGACTCCTCACCGGACACGTTCTGCACGTGATGGGGATCGTAGATGACCCTGAGTGCAGATTCTGTCTGGAGGATGAAGAAACCTCCATCCATGTCCTCACCGAATGTCCAGCTATTGCCAGGATCAGAATGGTGTACTTTGGCTTGGGCGCACAACGGGCCCGGACAGACGGCCTACGTGCAATGAATGAATGTACATACATTCGCCCATGGAAAGGAAGAAAAAAAAAAAAAAAGGTTGAAGTTCACAGAGCACTTGGAGCATTTGTGTAAAAAATTATCTAGGAAGTGCTATGCTGTAAGAGTAGTGTCAAGGGAATTAGGACGGCATATAGCCCGGAGTGTATATTTCTCCTTGATTGAATCCCATCTTCGCTATGGGGTGGCCTTTTGGGGCTATTGTAATACAACATCTCTAAATGCGGTCCTAATACTGCAAAAGCGGGCCTTGCGATATATTTGCAATGCAAGGACGCGAGAACATTGTAAACCCCTTTTCATGAAGGAAAAGATCCTTACTGTGGTCTGCCTATTTATATTGGAAACGGTCTGTTTGTTGCATAAAAGATTCAAAGGCCAGAGACGTAATTCTGCCTATGCCATGCGTAATCAGTGGGACTTACCTCTCTCAATTCCAAGGTCTGGTTTAACCAAGAACTCGGTAATATTTGAAGGTCTTAAAATATATAACCACCTGCCGTTGAATACAAGATCAATTCACTGCAGCAGAAATTTTAGAAAAACTGGTAAAAAAATGCTTTCTACTAGGCCATACTATTGCATAGGAGAATATCACTGTGATATATTAACATGATTGTTTCTTTGTAATATTTTGTTCTGTTTTTCTGGTTTTGTATTTAACATGATTTTTTTTTGTTTTCTATTTTTTGTTTTTGATATTTTTATTTTTAATATGTATGTTGGTTTTTATTTTTATTATATTTGTAGAAAAAAAAAAAAAGAATTATAGCTTATTTTGATTTAAATTTTTATATTAATTTGTAAGTGCTAGTGATGCTAGTTGACATCCGTTAACAATTTTTAATGTCTTACCTTTAATTGTTGTGGATCATTTTATTTTTATCCTCGTTATGACGTAAGATGTATAAAAAAATCAGGATTAAGGCCTGCTTTGTCTACAACATTAATAATTGTTTTTTGACAATAAAGCTTATTTTGATTTGATTTGATTTGATTTGAAGTTCATGGACAAAATTAAGAAACTAGTACTAGAAGTTAGACAAATGGGAAACGACTCCAAACAAATACCAACACCGAGAAACCGAGTAAAATGTTACCGGTGCCATAAGCTCAGATATATGCATTGGGATTGTAGACTAAGAATGTCCTCTCCATCTAGGGATCGTTTCCAATGCTTTTGGTGATCTAATGATGCCAGCCCTAAGCATCGACCTGGAAACCTGAGAGCAGCTCAAAAAGCACACCAGGACATCGGGCAAATTCTATATCTTAAGGAAAATGATGAATGTAGGCCAGAATGGAGGGAAGTGTCGAACTTGATTTACAAGGCGTTGCGGGCTCAGTCGAACTTTCTGGCTCTAGAAAATGGTTTACTTAGAAGAGTTTGGGAAGTGCCGATAGAAAATCCACTAAGAGCCAACTGGTTATTCCAAAAGATCGAGTAGAAGATGTATTAAAAGAAATACATGACGGAACTTCAGAGGCACATTTTGGAGTTAACGAGACTTTGGACAAAATTCGGGAACGTTTTTACTCGGTTCACTATTATGAAGACGTTAAAAATCGACGCCGAAAATGCGACATCTGTGCTACCAGTAAAGGCCCTAAACTAAGATCTCGGGGGCCCATGAAACAGTACAACGTCGGTCTTCTATTTGGAAGAATAGCGAAGAAAGCGAAAGATGTAGCCGGACCGTTCCGAGAGTCAGAGCGTGGTAAAACATACATCTTGGTCATCATGGATTACTTCAGTAAATGGCCAGAAGTGTTCGCTATTCCCAATCAAGAAGCCATCACTATTGCTCAGGTTCTAGTGGACGAAGTTTTTAGTCGTCATAGTGTGCCACTAGCTAGAGTTACATTCAGATCAGGGACGAAACTTCGAATCTGCCATCTTTGAGAAAATTTGTGGGATCATGGGTATTCGTAAGACAAGGACAACATCTTTACATCCACAGTATGGCATTGTAGAACGATTTGATAAGACCATAGAGGAAACCTGGCAAAAGTGGTCGCAAAGAACCAGAGAGATTAGGACAAACACTTGCCTCTATTTTTAATGGTTTACAGAACAGCTGTTCACGAGTCAACAGGTGAAAGTACAGCTAGAATCGTTTTTGGAAGGAAACTCAGGTTACCTTGCGATCTGATGTTTGAAATACCTGAAGAAGAACAAAAAGAAATTGGAGATTATGCCGACGAAGCAAGGGCACGACTTCTGGGGATACACGATTTTGCTCGAGACCATATTCAGCTGGCCAGTGACCGAATGAAGACCAGACGCCGGATTTCAAGAAGGTGATCTAGTGTGGCTGTATAATCCAGCAAGAAAGAAAGGAATGTCGCCGAAATTGTCTTCAGCATGGGAAGGACCCTACGGAATAATCAAGAGAATCAATTATTTGGTTTATCGAATTCAGCGCAACACCAGGAGTAAGATGAAAGTTGTACATATGGACATATTGACGAAATATCATTGGCGCGAAGTTGATCGGGACGGTCAACCTTAAGAGGAGGTCGGGGTGGCGCGTTCGCCAGCATGCACAGAATCTAACTTGGAATCTAGTTTATTCTGCTTTATTCGGGCATCGGGTTATCGAGTTTATTCTGGATTCTACACGAATAGATTGCGGATATATAGAAGCCGGTATTAGTAGTTTTAAGTTTAAGTTTAGCTGTGATACGTTTTAGATAGTAATTATTGTTGAAAGTTGTAAAGAGTTAAGTTGTTTGAGCTAATTAGTAAAGTAATTAGTGTCAGAGTGCGTAGTAACGGTGAATAAATTATTGTTGTGTTAATTGGATTTTGGAATAAACGGACCCAAGATTTCTGTTACGCACCCCAGAGCCGTGACAATATAGACCACTTGGAAAAAGTTTTTGAAATACCTATCATTTAGGAGTGGTGGTTTCTAATTCTACCCACAGCAAAGTCAATCTCATCCTGATTTGCTAACGAGATTCAATTTTTCTTCCTTGTAAGTTTGGAGAAATTCCTTTGCAATAATCAACCTTTTCAACCTACTTAACAACAAACTTGTTCTGCTTGGTTTGTTGCGGTATGTTTATTTTTTTATTGCTGTTTTTTTGTATAGATTATTTCAACAATTTGTACTTGTTGTATTCTTTATCTTTAAATATTTAAGTAGTTTATTATTATATTTAATAAGTATAAAAAAGTTTTGTTGTATTGTACCAAGTAGGTAATAATAAAATACAAAAGTGAAATACCTACAAGGCTGCCCAAATTAAGTCTACATCGTCTACAGGTATGGAAAAATGATAAGAGGTACAGAAACATGCTTTTTTTCGAAAATAATTAGGTATTATTTTGTCTTTAAGATTTTTGGAAAAATATTTTGATTGAATTTTAGAATTTTCAATTAGAGCGTGCAGTGAGAACGTAAAGGTTGGAGCAAAAATTTAAAATTCAGCTGTTTCCTTTTTCAAAGAACGCACGGACTTGTCAATTTTTTTTCAGTAAGATAAAAAATTCATATAGCCACTAAGATATTACATAGCTACATGTAAGAGACCTAATTTGGGTTTGTAGAAAGTAAATTAATTAACAGATTCATTTTAATAACCTAATGTTCAAAAAACCGAATCAAAATTCAAACATTATGGGATAATAAAATCAGTAGATGCCTACCTGCTTTTTTTTTTTTTTTTTAAAAAAATCTTGGGAAATAGGTAATTCAAAATCTGCCAAATCAGGAATCCAAACACAAGAAGGTAGGCGCTATATCTGATAATATTTGTATTGTCCTGTAGAAAAAAAATCTATTTGAATTTTTTTTAGGGAATTCCAGCATTCAGCTTTATGCAAAATATGCTTGACACCATTTTTGAAAAAGAAAATGATGTTATCAGGTTAAAATTTAAGAAATGTCGTCAATATTCATAGTTCTTATCGTATAGGCTTCAACTAACCACAAGTAGTACGTACACCCGCCTCGAAAAGTGGCGGCTCAGAAAATTCTCTTCATGATTTTGAAAGTGATAGGTAGCTGTCTGGAAAGGGTTACAAGAAATAATTTCGTATTCCCTTCCTATTAACATTTTTAGAATTTTCAGAAAACCAATCATAAAGGGGATTCGAATCACTCACCTAAGTTATTTCTTATCCAAATAATTAGAAGACAGTAACCAAAGTTGCCTTTTTGATTGCAAACTGGATATTCTTAGTCCAAAAAATTGAATGTAACAACCATCTCTTGCGAAATTTTGCTTTCAACCTAAAAGAATTTTCCTGTAAACTTTCATTTGGCCACTTGCCAGGCGTAACATAAAACAAAAGATTTTAAAAATGAGGGCTCCATCACAAAACTCATAAAACACCGGAAAACGGCAAATAAATTTATCACTTGAAAACAAAATTTGTAGGTAACCTTCGGGAAGACATTTTCGATAATCCCAGTCATACTTCTGGAAAACAGAGCAAATTTAATGGCCTCATTTAAAATAATTCCGTAAAATGTCCCTGATCCGGATTATTCTGTTCCAGAAATGATGAAATGTGGCTGGAATGGGTTATGGAGTGCTTTCAAAATTTGGCAAAGTTTCACATCAGGTTGACAGTGTAAATACGTACCTAGGAGTGAAAAAAAGTGAACTATACTGCGAGAGGGCATTATCACGGTCGATGATTACAAAAAAATTCAGCTTTTACAACTCACATAAGATTAAAGTTAGGAAATATGAATCTAATAGTTTACTTAGCCTTTAGTCAGATTAACTCTATCTTTGAATGCTTTCTACTATCAGGTAGGTTTAGTAATAAAAAAATGTAATGCTTTTTCCCTTGGATATTGGATCAGGATTTACAAATACAGGGTGGAATTTTTAAATGGAATAAATTCAGTAGATATCAGAAAGCCTGTTTATTTTCTGGAAAAAAAACGGGTTCCTTTACTTTTAGTTTGAGAAATTTTTTCAGCCTTTTCATGGAATTTACCCTTCCCTTGAGGGTAGAAACCGACCCCAACTTTTTTTTTTTAATGTAAAGATATGTATTGTGATAGCTCGTTGGAATGGGCATAAAAAAAAGGAAAATGACCCATTATTTACTTTTGGATTTCGGTGATCTAGAAAGCGAAAAAAAAATAAGAACATATTTTTCCACACAATTTTTTTACCGTTAAAATTGTTGAATATCTTCAGCATTTCTTCTTGGTAGAACCCTAATGCGAAATAAGACCCATTTGTAACGTTATGTAATTTTTTCTGACGTTAACACACTATTTGATGCCTGATACTCGGATTCTCAAACCTAAAATAGTGTTACGCCGCCAGGATGTTAAGAATCCAATTATAATTATAATTAAGATTCGGGATGTTGGCGGTATTTTCGAGAAGAAGAGTTATCGTGTAAATTCTAGATCGTACAGGAATAGATTCAGCGATATATAAAGTCCGCTATTGCTTTGTAGTTTTTAAGTTTCAGTTTGACTGTGATACGAACGATTTTAATAGTGATTATTGTTGAGTTGTAAAGAGTTTAATTGTTGAGTTGGTTATTAAAGTAATTAGTGTCAGAGTGTATTGTTACGTGGAATAAATTATTGCTGCGTTAATTGGACTTTGATTTTGGAATAAACGGACCCAAGATTTCTTTCAACCAACCCAAAAGCCGTGACAATTGGTGTAAGAAGTGAGACATAAGACGATTTCGCCACGTTTTGGTTGAATAGTGCGCGGACACTAGTGTTAAGTGTGAACACTATAGTGAACACTGGACAGTAAGCAGTGACAATCACCAAAAGAGATTTAACCGATCGTGTAAATTACCCCGGAAGTGACTGTATACCCGATTTTAGACTGTGAAAGTGAATCTTCGAGTGAGTTCTAGAAAATTCTATTTGAAAACCAAGGGAAATATAGAATTTCTGACTTCGCCGACGTATTCGGAACATCAATCGTCATTCAGAAAAAGTTTTCGAGGAGTATCAGGAAAATTCTAGAACATTCTATCTGGAAACAAAGAGAAATATCGAATTTGTGACTTCATCAACGTGTTTTCTGAATCAATCTACATCCAGAAAAGACATTTCAAGAAAATTCTAGAACATTCTATTGTAGAATAAAGCAAGTTATCCAATTTGTGACTTCACAGGCGTGTTTGGAACTTCGAGCAAAGACCAGAAAAGATATTTGAAGAAAGTTCTAAGGAAATTCTAGAGAATTCTGTATATGCCTATCACAAGACAACAAGCAAAAATGGACAAACAAAAAGTTGAAGAACTTCTGCGCAAAATGTTGGAACTTCAAGAAGCCAGACGACAACAAGAAAAACAAGACGAAGAGGCCAAACGACAGAAAGAAAAACAAGAAGAAGAAGCTAGGCGACAACAAGAAGAGCCTAGGCGACAACAAGAAGAAGTTAGGCGACAACAAGAACGGCAAGAAGACCTTGGAAAACTGCAGAAGATATTCCAAACCATACAAGGAACTGTCGCTAACCTAAACCAGAAGATTGAACAAGTTAAAGACCATGTGCAAGAAGTTAAACACGACGTTCATGAAGTAAAAGCTGAAGTAAAAACCGATGTTCAAGAAGTTAAAGACGGTGTTCAGCAATTAGGACAAGAAGTTGAGAACCAAGTTCAAGCAGTTTAAGCACTTGAAGATAAGGTGAATAAATTAGAAATACAGTCCATTAATCGAGTGAGTGTTGGGGCATTCTCTGGTATGAAGATAAAACCACCAACTTTTCACGGTTCTACATCCTAGACCATGTATATCCGACAATTTGAAGCTGCCGCAAATACCAAATACCAACGGATGGAACGACCAAGAAAAAGCTACAGTGGCGCTACATGCACCTGCCTTAGACCTTCTTCAGTCCATTCCTTCAGTCTACCAACATAATTACCAGCATCTAAGTCACACGTTAGAATTGCGCCTCGGAGATCATTACAGGCAAAAAGTATTTAGAGCTCAAGTCAAATCAAGAATTCAAAAACCCGGCGAGAGTTTACAAGAGATCGAATCAGAAGTTAAAAGACTAGTGAGTTTGGCGTTTCCTGCAGCTGGGGAAGACATGCAAGAATGGATGGCAGTATCTGCGTTCATTGATGGTATCAGAGATTCCAAAATCCAGGAAAACTTGAGAATGTCTAAGTTCAGACAAAGTAGCGAAGCCCTTGTCCGAGCATTGGAACTGGAGGCCATCTTTGATGCCTCACGACCCAGAATACGAGCAGTGTCCATTGAGGACCCAAAGGAAAAACAATCATCAAAAGAGGATGGCAGTTTCGAGAACGTTATGGGTAGTTTCATGGAGGAAATAAAGAAAATATTTCGAGAAGTCAGAAAAACGGAAGACGACTCCAGACAAACACCAACACCAAGAAACCGATTAGAATGTTATCGGTGCCATACGGTTGGACACATTCAACGAGATTGTAGAGTAAGAATGTCCTCTCCATGAAGGGATCGTTTCCAACCCTTTTCGAGATCAAGATACGCCAGCCCTAATAACAGACAGGGAAACGAGAACTAACCAGTATAAAGGGGCGTATGCTGGTTAGTAATGACGAAGCCCCCAGGGTTGTTTACATAAAATCATTGGGCAGTCACTATAGAGGATTAAAATTCGAAAGACAAATTATTGGAGAATATAAAACCATCACTTTTGATACGGGTGCTGAAGTTTCCATAATTAGAAGAACATTAGTAGTCAAGTCTCGGGCAATCCAACTGCTTACTAGAAACCTGTCACTACGAACAGTCACGGGCGATTAGGCACCAATTCAAGGAGAAGCTATGGTTGAGCTTACTTTTGGATCTACCACCTTCAGGCACAGAACAATTGTCGCCGATATAGAAGATGATTTTATTTTGGGAATGGATTTGATCGGCCAACATGGTTTCTCTTTTGATCCTTTCATGAACATCCTTAAATTTGATAACGAAGAAATTGTCCTAACAATACAAGAAGAATCCGAAGCCGTTAAGGTCTTGGCCACAACCCCAGTGAGGATTCCTGGAAGTACTGAGAAGATCATTTGCGGAAGATTAGAAAGAAACCCTCGGTGTTGCGTTGGACTAACACATAATTTTATTGGAGATAAACCAGAAAGATTTATTGTTGGAAAGACTCTTGTAAGAACAAATGGAGATATAATGATGAGAATTGCCAATGTTTCTTCCGAAACAGTAAGAATAAAAGAAAGAGACATTAGAGAGATAGCGGTGAACCAGATAGCGCGTATGGACAGTAATAACGTCAGGAGTTATTTTTTTAAAGTAAAGCGGTATCATACTTTGAAATTGGAATTATCGGAAAACAGTTTAACGTAAAATTTGCCTGTTCGCATCCGTTATTTTATAACCGTAGCCTAACTTGTACCTTGTTGTGATTTGATTTGTGTTGTCTGTTGTTTATGGTCAGGGACAGAGAATTTGCTTTTTTACTATTTTTTGAATAACCATATTCACTTGAACACAACACAAATAATAAAATAAACAATAAACATAACATAACCTATATTCCACGGCGTTATTTTCAGGCGTTATTCGAAATAGCGCTTAACGTAAATGCTGGGTAAATTACGTTATGCGGTAACGTTATTTTAGTACGTAGTGTTAAAAATCGATTCGCGCATAGGTTTAATGTCAAAATAACGTAGGCGCTAATACTGCATGGCACTATTTGGATTACCGATATCTCTCTATTATTGGAACTCTTGAACCACTTGAGCAAATATCGAACTGTGACCTTCCAGAAAAGCGACATTCTGTGGAATCCAAATTGGATACAAACACCTTGATGCAGACTTTGGCGCAATCATGGAAACATCTCGATCCAGATAGACTTCAAGGAGCCACAGATTTGATCTTGAAAGAAGCAGACGTATTTGTGATGGACAATCAAACCGGACGGACCAGCTTAATTCAACACAAAATTGATACTGGATTGGCACACCCAATTAGACAACCACCACGACGTATGCCAGTAGCTAAGCAACAGGAAGTGGAAAACCAAATTGATAAAATGCTTCAAGGAAGGGAATCATTGAAGAGTCCAATAGTCCATGGTTTGCGCCAGTAGTTTTGGTTACAAAGAAAGATGGGTGTCTTAGATTTTTTGTGGACTACCGAAAGCCTAATGACGTCACCACGAAGGACAGCTTCCCTCTCCCGAGAATAGACAATACATTAACAACTCTATCGGGCTTCAAATGGTTTTCCACTTTGGATCTCAAAAGTGCATAGGTACTGGCAAGTGGCAATGCATGACGATGACAAAGAGAAAACTGCCTTTAGTACCGGAAGCGGGTTATACCAGTTTAATGTAATGCCTTTCGGATTGTGTAATGCTCCAGCTACATTTGAGCGACTGATGCATCTTGTTTTGCGAGGCCTTACATGGAGAACTTGCCTGGTATATTTGGATGATGTCATGATGATGGGAAATTCGATCCAGGAACATCTCAATAACCTGAAAAAAGTTTTTGACCGCTTCCGGAATGCCAACTTGAAACTCAATCCAAACAAGTGTTTTCTATTTCAAAAGAAAGTGGAATTCTTAGGTCACGTGGTATCTGAAGATGGCATACAAGTTATGGAAAGAAAAATAGATGCTGTCAGGGACTGGCCAAAACCACGTGACAAACATGAACAAAGGAGTTTTCTAGGATTATGTTCTTATTATCGAAGATTTGTGGAAGGATTCGCCAATATAGCTGCTCCGTTTCGTCGATTAACAGAAGAAAAATCAACATTCAATTGGACCCAAAAATGCGATTCCGCATTTAGAAAATTGAAAGGAGCATTATGTACGAGCCCAGTGTTGCCCTATCCCGATCAGAAAGGCATGTTGATTTTGGACACAGATGCAAGTAACACCAACACCAGTGTTGGAGCTGTTCTTTCACAAATCCAAAATTCACAAGAACATGTCGTGGAGTACTACAGCAGAACCTTATCAAAGCCAGAACGAAATTAATTTGTCACCAGAAGAGAGTTGCTTGCCATAGTAAAAGCAGTCGACTATTTTCATAAGTATCTCTACGGACGCAAGTTTCTAATTCGAACAGATCACGCAGCTCTAAAATGGCTTTTAGAAATGAAAACTTATAAAGGACAGCTTGCTAGATGGATTGAGAAATTGCAGCAATACGATTTCCAAACTAAACATCGACCTGGAAACCTGTATAAAAATGCTGACGCTCTGTCTAGACGGCCATGTAAAGAAGATTGCAAGCATTGTCAAAGAATCGATATACATGAGAAAAACACTAGTCCAGCTGTAAGAAGAACGGGCCTGATCGTCGATGATAAATGGACTACCAAACAAATGAGAGAAGATCAGGAGGCAGACCAGGATATCGGGCAAATTCTACATCTTAAAGAAAATGATGCATGTAGGCCGGAATGGGGGGAAGTGTCAAACAAGAGTTTAATCGCAAAGCGTTGTGGGCCCAGTGGAACTCTCTGGCCGTAGAAAATGGTTTGCTCAAAAGAGTTTGGGAAAGTGCCGATGGGAAATCTACCAAGAGCCAACTGGTTATCCCAAAAGACCGAATGGAAGATGTATTAAAAGAAATACACGACGGAGGTTCAGGGGCACATTTCGGAGTTAACAAGACTTTGGATAAAACTCGAGAACGTTTTTACTGGGTTCACTACCATGAAGACGTTAAAAGCTGGTGCCGAAAATGCGACATCTGTGCTACCAGTAAAGGCCCTAAACTAAAATCTCGGGGGCCTATGAAACAGTACAACGTCGGTCTTCCATTTGAAAGAATAACGATAGATGTAGCCGGACCGTTCCCAGAGTCAGAGCGTGGTAACAAATACATTTTAGTTAGGATGGATTACTTCAGTAAATGGCCAGAAGTGTTCGCTATTCCCAATCAAGAAGCCATCACTGTTTGCCCAGGTGCTAGTGGACGAAGTTTTTAGTCGTCATGGTGTGTGCCACTCGAGTTACATTCAGATCAAGGACGAAATTTCGAATCTGCCATCTTCAAGAAAATTTGTGATATCATGGGAATTCGTAAGACAAGGACAACACCTTTACATCAACAGTCAGATGGCATGGTAGTACGATTTAATATGACCATAAGGAACACACAAAACTGGTCGCAAAGAACCAGCGTGATTGGGACAAACACTCGCCTCTATTTTTAATGGCTTACAGAGCAGCTGTTCACGAGTTAACAGGTGAAAGTCCAGCCGGAATCGTTTTTGGAAGAGAACTCAGGTTACCTTGCGATCTAATGTTTGGGATACCTGAAGAAGAACGAAAAGAAATCCGAGATTATGCCGACGCAGTAAGGGCACGACTTCTGGGTATCCATGATTTTGCTCGGGAGCATATTCAGCTGGCCAGTGACCGAATGAAGACTAGATACGACTTGAAAGCCAATTCAGCCGGATTTCAAAAAGGCGATTTGGTGTGGCTGTATAACCCAACAAGAAAGAAAGGGGTGTCGCCGAAATTGTTTTCAGCATTGGAAGGACCCTACAGAATAATCAAGGGGATTAATGATTTGGTTTATCGAGTTCAGCGCAACACCAGGAGTAAGATGAAAGTTATACATTTGGAAAGATTGACGAAATATCATGGGCGTCAAGTTGATCGGGACGATCGACTTTAAGAGGGGGCAGTGTTACGCCGCCAGGATGTCAAGAATCCAATTATAATTATAATTAAGATTAGGGATGTTCGCGGTATTTTCGAGAAGAAGAGTTATCGTGTGTATTCTAGATTGTACAGGATATATTTAGGGATATATAAAGGCTGCTATTGCTTGTAGTTTTCAAATTTCAGTTTGACTGTGATACGATTTTAATAGTGATTATTGTTGTAAGTTGTAAAGAGTTTAATTGTTGAGTTAGTTATTAAAGTACCTAATTAGTGTCAGAGTGTATTGTTACGTGGAATAAATTATTGCTGTGTTAATTAGACTTTGATTTTGGAATAAACGGACCTAAGATTTCTGTCAGGCAACCCAAAAGCCGTGGCAATAGTGTGTTTGTCAAAAATAATTACATAACTAGATCACCGAAATGCAAAAGTAGCTAATGGGTCATATCCTTTTTTTTATGCCAATTCCATCACAATACATATCTTCACATTTGAAAAAAAAGGTGGGGGTGGTTTCCACCCTCAAGAGAGGGGTAAATTCCATGAAAAGGCCGAAAAAATGTGCCAAACTAAAAATTTTATTTAAAAATTTCACCCTGTATTTCTCTTGACACCTATTGTGTTCATATTCATGTTCATATTTACCGGTTATCGTTGTTACCAATCTACTGAAATTTACCTACCTATAAGCAATTAGGTAAAGTAATGTATCTTAAATTCTGCACACGGGCATTTGTATGCCTTGGGTTATATTAAATCAGAGGACAAATTGTTTATAACTGATATATTATTACCAAAATTATTAATTATTTGTGAAATCCAATTTCTGTAATTTTGAACTGAAGCAACCACCATGTATAATTTTATATTCATTATTGAATGATAATTAAATTAAATTTAGGATTGCGAGTTCATAATTCAATTATCTTATTCACATAATTATTATCAGATCGAAATTTTTTCTACCTACCTTAACCCAATGTAAAATTGCCATTTAAATAAACAAAAATAAAATAGGGCATGTGCCAATAACCGCATAGAAAAAAACAGGAGATCAACTTTCGAAACAAAAAAAAAGTCACACCCTAAGTACGACTCTGCATGTTTTATGCCAGATCTTTCTGCCGAAGAATTTAAAGTGGCAAAAACAAATAACTAGAAGACAGTATAACTCCATAGATTGACTAGTGTGGCGCTACGATAGCTCAGATAGAGTTAGGTGGGTTTAGTGGAATCTAACTTGAACGTAAAAAATTATTTCAATGAGAAATCAGTTCAATCGTAGATTTTTAAGATGAATACATAAAAATAATAGCAGTGATACAGCCCACGTTTGTACATTTGGCGGTTTGAACTTTGAAAATATATAATTTTTAAAACATTTTTTTTTTTGAAATACATACATTTTCACCTTTTATTTCCAATAAAAATTCAAATCGCGTGTGTAGCCCTTTCCAAGAAATACCATAAGATGACTTTTTTCTATAAATTAGTGGTCAATGGGCTTAATTAATGTTCTAAGGGTATGTTCTGGTTAAAATATCAATCCAATACATTTAATAATGTGAAAAAAAGATAACATGAAGATTTGACAAAATTATGTTAATTAATCATAGGCTTTATTTTAGACTTTGATTTTAGAGTCAATCTAATTATAACATAAAGTATAGTAATGCAAAATTGAAATAAAAATTTCTATTCTTGTGGTGTTAAACAAAATACCCTTGATATAATCTATCACGTGGAAATAAAAGGTAGGTACAGGTAGATTAGTAAAAAGTTATACATGCTGTCATGCGTTGTATAAACAAACGAAGAAGTTTTTTCTTCTAATCATCAAAATTATTCTTATTTAACTTCAACGTTTTCCGAAAATACTGAATGAATGATGGATCTTCTCGGAAAAAATCCTAATGGTCTTTGATACTGCTCTATAGATTCTGGTACGTGATATACTAGAGCATGAATTTTCGGTGTAGGAAGAATTTTGACTTAGTCCAGCTCTTTATTAAACCGATCAACGAATACTTTGTATTTTGAATCCAAAATCTGTCCAAAACAACCTGTTAATTAGTTTAATAAAGAGCTGGAAAACGCCATAATTCTTCCTATACCGAAAATTCATGCTCTAAAATATCACGGACCCGAATTTATAGAGCAGTATCAAAGACCATTAGGATTTTTTTCCGAGGAGATCCATCATTCATTCAGTATTTTCGGGAAACGTTTAAGTTAAATAAGAATAATTTTGATGACTATAAGAGAAAACTTCTTGGCAGCGTTTGTTTATACAACGCACGACAGCATGTATAACTTTTTACTAATCTACCTACCTTTTATTTTCACGTGATAGATTATATCAAGGGTATTTTGTTTAACACCACAAGAAAAGAAATTTTTATTTTAATCTTGCATTACTATACTTTGTGTTATAATTAGATTGACAAAATAAAGCCTATGCTTAATTAACATAATTTTGTCAAAATTTAAAAATTATATATTTTCAAAGTTGAAAACGCCAAATGTACCAACGTGAGCCTAATAAAAAGGGACTTACCAACGTGTCGTCTATTATCCTCTTCTAGGTGCACCTAAACTGTTAAGGTTGGGCGACGGATAGACGTAGCTTTCAGCCCTTAATTCTTGCACACTTTCTCTATACTGCGGGATTTTGCAAACATATATTCAATGAATCAGTTTGAATGAAATAGTGAATTTCCACATTGTCGTCTAGTCGCAAGCATGTTCGATACAAGAGAGGGGGCGTGAGAGCAATTTCACTTACAGTTGCTGCACAATAGATTACCGCAGGCGCGTAGATCTTCACACTCTATAATAAGCATTTTTGCAACCAATAGGGAACTGTAGGATTCTGCGGCGTTTTCAATATGAATAAATGGGATTTTAAAGAACCAATCAAATAGGACGGCGATTGTCGCCAATGCGGTTTTATGTTTGATAGAGTTAGTGTAAAAAATCAAATCACACGCAGAAGACAAAAACAAAAAACCTTCTACCATACATCAATATAGTATGATAAATGCAAGGCCACCACATTTTACTTTTAATTTTAGTATTAAAATGTAACTTTGCTCATTTTATGCGCATAAATCAATATCCAATAAAACTCAAGAATTGAGTGAAACTAAAAATAAACAGCTCCAAATTTTGAAACCATTTTCAAGAGAATTGCGACAACTTCTTGCCAGTGATTAGTGAAATCTTTAATAAGCCCAAGGAATCTTGTATTTGCGCCTACAGATTCGGGAAAAGCCAATGAAGCCGAAGACAACTATTGTCGGACGTCTTAAAAATTGAAATTAAAAATTGCAGATTATTTATATCAGCAGAAAATCCATATTTAGGAACAACCCCGGACGGTTCACCTGATAGGTGAAATGGGAATAGTTGAAGTAGAGTGTCAATTTTTGGCTCGAAATATGATTCCGGAGGATGGAATTCGGGCAAAATAAATAACAATATGGAAAGAAGAACAAGGCGAGTTTTTTTCTAAATAAAAACTATAAGTCATCATATTCAAGGCCAGCTGTGCTGTATACAAAACAAAGAAAATATTGTGTCTTTTGTGTATGGACCACTTGTGGTCTCAAACACGAAATCATAATTTCTGATAACCAAACAATTTTGGAAAAACATTTTCCCAAAATCAACTAAATTTGATTTTGACTGAATTCTGCCAGAACTTGTTGGATGAAAATAAAATATTATGAAAGATTTTTGAGTGTAGTGAGGGTAAAGGGGGAAAATTCAGAACTTTGAAACCAAGACAGATACGAACACATGCGATTTTCAGATTTATGATTTTGACTTGGTGACAATAAAATGTTATGAAAAAAAAACCGGAAGTAGGGGGTGGTACCCAAGTGGTGTAAAGGGGGTAAATTCAGAACTTTGATATCCAAACAGATTAGATTTTAGATTAGATTTTTGGTTTCGCCCTTTCGAGCCCATACTCTACACTGCAGCCTTTATAGGCTTTTTGTATGTCATTCGTATGGGCTCTACTCCTCATTCATACTTCTCATTCATACTTGCAGATCAGATGATTGGCGGCAGCGCGGGCGGGCTACCGTCCCGTACTACTGCGGTCACCCATCCAATCTGCAACCCGACAACGCGTTGCTTGGCTTTGAGTAGGGCGTCCTGTCGTCCTTTATCAAAGCGCCAACGTGCCGGTTTCCCAAGCAGATACGAACATGCGGTTTTCGGATTTATGAGTTGATCTGGTGATAATACAATTTTTTGAAAAACAAATCGGAAGTAGGGGGTGTGTTTGGGGTGTAAAAGGGGTAAACTCAGAACTTTGAAATGAAAACAGATACGAAAATGCGGTTTTCAGATTTATGATTTAATCAGGGACAATACAATTTTATGCAAAACAATCGGAAATACGGTGATGGGTGGGGGGTGTGAGGAAGTAAATTTTCAGATCTTTGAAATCCAAACAGATACGAACATGCGGTTTTCAGATTTATGATATTTGGAAAAGTTGCGGAAGCAATAATTATACATCCTTCATTTTGATTAGGACTAAAAAGTGAAAAATAAAAAAAAAAACATTTTTTTAAACGATGTTTAATCAACATGAAATTTGAATTACACCTTTCGAAATTTGAACATAAAATTTAATTAAGTCTGAAATTTCTACATATTATAAAATCCACAATTTGTTATAAATTTGGCAAGGTGATCAAAGTATCACAAACCTTGCCCAAATTTACTAAAAAACCACGATTCATCATTCACGGCGTCAGTCACCTTAATTTCCGTAATGATACAGTGTAGCGCCAATGTTTTAGACACCTGCCTAAACAAGGTCAACACACAGTTCATTGTTATTAGTTATGATAAATATAGTAAGGTTCAAGTTGAAATGTACAATATAAGTAGGAACCCATTCGATTAATAAAACCAGTATTGAACAATACTACTTGGGTACTCATTTAATCACGCAAATTAGTCATTTGTGATAATTATCCACAAAGTCCTTCTCAAGAGCTTTTTACTCGTTATCTTGGTTAAAGGTAGCTAGTGATCTTCAAGGAATTATTCCTGAACGTCACGCCCAGAGTTACGGACCTTGGAGGCCTTACAACCCTCTAGTGAACTACAACAAAGGTCCCAACTCTGTTCATGGTCCTTCGAGCCTAACCCAAACTAGTCTGCATAGTGCCGTTCAGCCCCCAGGACAAAATCCGAGCCTACGAGAGTGCCGTTTCGCCCTCATCAAACCAGACCAGCAAGGCCCCAGTCGCCGCCCAAAAACCAACAAGGCCCCAGACGCCGCTCAAAACAACAAGGCCCCAGTCGCCGCCCAAACCAAACAAATTTGCAAAAGTGCCGTTCAGCCCCCAGGACACAATCCGAGCCTGTGAGAGTGCCGTTCCGCCCTCAATAAACCAAATTAGCGGCCCTAGTCGCCGCCCAAACCAACAAGGCCCTAGTCGCCGCCCAAGCCAACAAGGCCCCAGTCGCCACCCAAACCAAACCGATTACGGAAGGGCCGTTCAGCCCCCAGGATACAAACCTTCGATAGAGCCGTTTAGTCCCCAGTAATCAACAAACTTCAACAAAGAGCCATCTTAGCCCTAAAATGGAGGAGACAAATAGCTTGGCTGCGAAGCAGCAAGAGCTAGGCAATGAGATCGTAAAATATCTTAGCAACTGGAAAAAAGATGCTTGCGAAAGAAAAACCACATCATACGTCGTATGGCGATACTAGACAAGATATGGGAGAGTGTCGAGAAGAATCACAAAGATATGAAAGCATTGGGAATAATTAATCACAACTACTTCACATCCAACTATTACGAACAGATAAAAAGCAAATACATAGAAGCATCGAAATATCTCCAAGAATGTACCAAAAGTGACAAATCACCAACAAGAAGGAATCAAACAGCAGAAGAAAAGCTGAACTTACAAAGTAGGATGGACGAAGCAATTCAAGAACTAACTTACTTAATTTCCAACATTCAAGAGGAATTGTCCGAACCGAAAATAAGTCAGGAAACTATTATGAAACGTCACTCAAAGAGCTTGAGGAAAAATGGAACTCAGTACTTTACCAAAATAAAATAAGACGAGCATTAACGCAAGTAGACGAAGAATACGTCACAACTCAGTTCGAAATAAGACTCAAGTATCGGAAAACTTTGGATGCCATTAAGAAAAGAATCAAGAAGTGTCAAATGGCGCCGAGCACGAGCCTCCCAGCGTTAAAACTGCCTATATTTAACGGTAGATATGAAGATTGGCCAGCTTTCCATGATCTCTTCTCAAGAATTATCCATTTCAACCAAAACATCAGCAATTCAGAAAAGATGCAATTCCTGAAAACTCAGCTACGTGGTGATCCTCAGAACCTTATCAAGCATTTAGCTGTAACAGAAACGAACTACGAAACGGCATGGAAATTGTTGAAAGGACGGTATCAAAACGACCGTCTAGTTCTATCGAAACTAATAGACTGAATCCTGGATATTCCAGAATTGACGAAGGAATCAGCAGAAAAAATTAAAAATTTGCACGATGTCACAAATGAATGCCTAGAAGCCATAAAAAATTTGGGTTCTGACACCAGCACATGGGGACCCATTATTGGGAGAATAATAGCCAGAAAATGGGACAATGAAACAAACAAACTCTACGAGCAACAGTTGGTAGACCCACATCAAGTGCCGCACCTGCAAGACATATTCGAATTTTTGAAAAGACGCTAGAAGCAATCGCCGGAAGTGAAAGAAACGGTTTCCAAAGAGATACAAAAAATTCGGAGTGCCAGCTTTGCCATCAAGCCCATCCTATCTGGACATGTCAAAAATATAAAAATTTGACGGTAGCCGACAGGATAAAGGCCGTAAGAGAGAAGCATCTCTGCATGAACTGCATAAATCACAATTTCAGAGAAAACTGTAAAAGCACACTGAAATGCAGAATATGCAATCAGCATCATCATACTTCACTACACCAAGAAAGGCGACCTCCACAGGTCCAAGAAAGAAGAAACTACCCACGGGATGACAGGTGAAATTACCCACGAGAAGAAAGGCGAGTAAATGGAAGTACCCACCATACTACCGCGCAAAAGAAAAGAATGTTCGAAAACTGTCAAAAAGAAGTTTTACTAGCAACAGCAGTGGTTACGAGTTACTCAGCGACAGGCGTGCCTCAGTTACTGTCCTAATCGATCAAGGATCGCAGTCCTCCTTCATAACCGAAGAAGCCGCTCAACTACTAGCCCGCCCTAGGCAAAAGATAAGAGCTGAAATATCAGGACTAGGAAACAAAGATCCCACGATCTCAAAATGTAGAATAGATGTCCAACTGAAGCCAAGATTTCCAAGTCAATATTCCCTAGATGTGTAACTTTTCGTGCTCCCGAGAATAACAAAGGCACTCCCAGCCCAGTCACTGCCAGAAACTGACAGGAACGATTGGAAAACGAAATGTTAGCAGATCCGACTTTCAACAAGCCAGGGCCGATAGACATACTTCTCGGTGCCGAAGAGTACGGAAAAATATTACTGGAAGGCCTTAAGAAAAACATCAATGGACTGATAGGACAGAATACAGAATTTGGATGGATGCTATCAGGACAAATGATAGTCAGCAAATCAGCAAACTTGAAAGTAGCTAGTATGGTAGCTCGCATTAAAGAAGACGAGCAGCTAGCAAAGTTTTGGGAAATCCAAGAAGTGGCTATCGATCAACATTTCAGACCAGAAGATCAAGCATGTGAGAAATTTTATGCTGAAACTACGACAAGAAACATGGACGCATCATACACTGTCAAAATACCGTTCAAAGAATCAACACCAGAGTTAGGCCAATCAAAACCAAAAGCTGTGGCAAGGCTACAACAGCTCGAGAAAAAATTCGCCAAGGATAAAGACCTGCATCAACAATATGTATCCTTCATGGAAGAATATTTGAAACTTGGCCACATGCGAAAAGTACCGTACCACGGACTAAGTCAAGGCAAATATTATATACCGCATCAAGCCGTAATTCGAGAAGAGAGCACGTCGTCTAGACTACGGGTAGTGTATGACGCATCAAGCAAAACAAACACAAACGTAAGCTTGAATGATACGATGTTCGTCGGCCCTCGATTACAACAAGACCTCGCGCAAATAATTCTAAGGTGGCGCAAGCATCGAATTGCATTTACTGCCGACGTTGAAAAAATGTACCGGCAAATTAAAAAAGACAAAGATGAACTGCCATACCAGAGAATAGTATGGCGCTTTAAGCCATCACAACCAATCCAAGAATATGAGCTAACCACTGTAACGTATGGAACCGCTTCGGCACCATTCCTAGCCATTAGGACGCTTCAGCAATTAGCCAAAGACGAAGAAGAAAACTACAAAAAAGCATCACAAGTCGCCTTGAGAGACTTTTATGTAGATGATGTACTATCGGGAGCAAATAATTTAGAGGAAGCACAAGAACTCCAAAAATCATTAGTTGGCCTGCTGCGAGCAGGTGGCTTCTCTCTAAGGAAGTGGTCCAGCAACTCAGCTGCACTCATGGAACAAGTTCCAGAAAACTTAAGGGAGAAATCAAACTTGCTATTGGGAGAAGAAACAAAAAAAATCATTGGAAATCCTTTGGGCCCCATCAGAGGATGTGTTCATATTCAGAGCAAAAATCGACAATACGTCGGAAATAACTAAAAGGCACATTCTCTCCGAAATTGCAAAAATCTTTGATCCACTTGGATGGCTAGCCCCATTTATCATCAAAGTCAAAATGATGATACAAGATCTTTGGCTGCAACAACTTGCGTGGGATGAAAGAGTCAGCGTTGAGACGTTGGAACGCTGGTCGCAATTCAAAGAAGACCTCAAAAACATAAATGAGATAAAAATCCCGGGGTGGTCATACTTCAATGGAGCACAAATGGAGCTTCTAGGATTCTGCGACGCCTCAGAGAAAGCATATAGAGCCGTAATTTACAGCAGAACCATGATGTCGGGAAAACCGTACATAACGTTGCTACAGGCAAAATCTAGAGTAGCTCTTGCAAGGAACAAGACTACCCTGCCAAGATTGGAGCTCTCTGCCGTCCTTCTAGCAAAATTGATGAACAAAACAATTGAAGCATTGGAAATAGAGAATGTAACGATTCATGCCTGGACAAACTCCATGATAACCATCGGATGGATAAGACGAGACCCACTTCGATGGAAAACATTTGTGGCTAACAGAGTTTGTGAAATACGCAGGTCAATACCGTCCGAATGCTGGAACCACGTGAAATCAGCCGACAATCCGGCAGATGTCATATCACGTGGAACCGAATTAAAAATCCTGAAAAATCTATCCATATGGTGGAATGGTCCAGCTTGGATAAAGGATAAAAATCAGTGGCCAGACAGACATTTTACCAGAAATTCAACAAGAAGTGAAAAAATGTCACCATGCCAATGTTAAAATACTTAAAGAAGAATGGACCCGATTCTCGAACCTGACACGAATGATAAGAGTACTCTCCTTTTGCCGAAGGTTTATAAAAGGATCTGCAAAGGAAAACAATTTAGTGCCTGAAGAAATGTCCACGACCCTACAGACGATAATCAGATGTGTTCAGAAACAAGAACTATCATCCGAATATCAAGCCCTAGCAGAAAAAAAGGGATTGAATAACAAAAGTAAGATACTAAATCTAAATCCGTTTCTGGATCAAAATGGCTTGATACGAGTTGGTGGAAGACTTGAGAATTCAACAGTGCCGTTCAATCAAAAGCATCCAATAATAATTCCGAGACACACGCATTTGACAGAGCTACTGATAAAAAACGCACATGAAAGAACGTTACATGGAGGAAATCAGATAACAATAGCTTATTTGAGACGAAAATATTGGATCATCAATGGAAAAAAGGCGACAAAATCAGTAATCAATCAGTGCGTTAGGTGCTTTCGTTACAAAAAAGAAACCGCACAGCAACAAATGGGAGAGCTTCCAACTCTAAGAGTGACATCTTCACCTCCGTTTAGCCACACTGGAATCGACTACGCAGGCCCTATTCAGATTCGGGCAACTAAAGGCAGAGGACACAAATCGTACAAGGGCTACATAGCAGTCTTTGTATGCCTTGCCACAAAAGCAATACACCTTGAAGTGGTAAGCGATATGTCTTCGGAAACGTTCTTGGCAGCGTTTCGAAGATTCACCGCCCGAAGAGGACAATGCTCACACATATACAGCGACAATGGGACAACATTCGTCGGCGCTGCCCGACAGTTAGATAGTGAAGTCAAGGAAATGATAGAAAAATCCCAAGTCATGGACGTAATACACACAGCAGGGACACAATGGCACTTCATCCCTCCAACAGCACCTCACTTCGGAGGAATATGGGAGGCGGGTGTAAAATCAATGAAACATCATCTGAAACGAGTGATTGGCGAAACCACTCTGACCTATGAAGAGTTAACAACGCTCATGCATCAGATCGAAGCCTGCCTAAATTCGAGACCCTTATGCCCACTTAGTGATGACGTCGATGATTCGATGGTACTCACTCCCGGACACTTTCTAATAGGGAGACCGATAGTATCACCACCGGACCCGATAAGCACGGAAATTAATCCTAGCCATTCCCATAAATGGAAATTGGTGCAAAAAATGAAAGAGATTTCTGGAAGGCTTGGTCAACAGAGTATCTGAGCAGACTACAGGTGAGGTACAAGTGGAACACGGTACAGGATAATTTGAAAGTCGGAACAATCGTCATCATAAAAGAAGACTTCATAAATCCAGCCCAATGGCCGCTAGGAAGAATAATACAAGTTCATCCTGGCAAAGATGACCTAATCCGAGTTGTCACATTGAGAAAAGGCAACACAACACTAAAACGGGCCATAACCAGCTTGATTCCATTACCAGAAGAAAAAACAAACGAACCAACACAGGAAATACCAGAAGCCAAAGAAAAAGCCGTAAGAGAAAATAACGGTAAAAATAGAAGCACGACCAAAGTTTGTCAATTCCTCCTACTAGCAATGTTCATCATATGGACACCGACCAGTGAAGCAAACTACACGATTCATCATCCGCAAAAAGGCATATATGTGGAGCATATAGGAGTAGCAAGGATAAACAGAGGGGTGTTCCGACTACAAATAAATATAGACAAGAAAAGGATCAACAAAGATGTAGAAAATGCTTCAAGAATCATCGAAGAATTCCAGCAGCTGTGCAAGAAGACAAAGGTCCTATCCCAGGAGACCCAGTGCGAACTATTGTCCAAGCACTTAATTGAAAGAGAAAAAGAGATTCTTCTTGTGAAAGAGAGCATGCAGATAACAGAAACTCGCAGGAAAAGAGGATTATTTGGAGAACTACTTACCTCAGTCTTTGGAGTAAACGACGAGGTATACAAAGACATCAGCAGCTTGCAGTCAAATCAAGATGAACTTATAAAGGCAGCCAACCATCAGAGCAAAGTAATGATCAGTGCTATTTCACAAATAAACCAGACGGAAGTTCGCATTCAAGGTCAATTAGAACAGTTCAGAACAAAATTGAATCAAGGCATTGAGGCAGTAAACGCAATGGCAAACTGGTACGGCGTACGGCGCCGTCGATACCAATGCATTAAATATTCATCTGCTGAGTACATACCAATTAGCAAACAATTACCTCGACGAAATATGTGAGTACTATAAAAAAACTCTTCCGAATCCTGTTCAACAACGCAACAGTGTACGAATTAATAGCTCCAAAACACGTGAAAACAATCATCACAGAAGCAAACAAAAAACTACCCTCAAATCTGAAGATAGTACAAGCACCGATCACATTGACCAAGGTAAAACAAGACGATCAGGCACAAAACATATTAACATTCTTCATGATCGAAGATATTTCCAACTTTGAAGTTCTGAAGATTATGCCCACGCCACTAAAAGTCGAAAATGGGTCCTACTGGACAATTGAAATTCCCAGTGAGATATTAGCAGTAGGCTACAATAATCAGCAATATTTCCAGCAAAGCGATCAAGAATTCACATCATGCATATCGACATCACAAAACAAATATGTGTGCTCTCCGACAGCAGTGAAAAACATGGAGACTAATCCGAATTGCATAATTCACCATATTAGTTAGGTTAGGAAAAATCGGGCGCGAAATTTAAAATGGGTTCCTAAACACATTTCAACAAATTTGACAGCAATGTATTTCTTATGGGGGATTCAAAAGAGTGATTTTCAGACGGGAATATCTTGGGTTCTGGGCATTTCTTAGTATTTGAACCTATTATACGTCAAGCTTTGAACATATTTCTCTATAATTCATGCTCTAATTGTTTTTTTAGACCTATGAATTAAAAATACAAATGATTTTAATTAAAAGTGTCTGTTTTCGGTGGAAGTACGTCGGGTCTAAAACCAGCTGTAAGAAAGTGAGGTTGTGTGTTGTGTTATGATTGTTGGTGAATTGTTTATTTATTTATTTATCACTAGTTCAGTCATTTGTTTTTCCATTTTTTTGGATTATTGAAGTACATCTACTAACCAAGTATGTAGGTACACTTTTATTTCATTATAATTATAGGTACCCATATTACTTATGGATCAAGCAACGACATACGTATTTTATACAAACATCGGCTTCTTGAATTGGTAATATTTTTATTTTAATAATGTTTATTCAACTTTCAAACACTCTCTCAGTTAATTAACATATTAAAAAAACTATTTATACAACTCACTTCCCTAACAAACGTTCTATCACGTCTACAGACGCTTTTAAAATTGAGTCGCCATAAGACATCAATGTATTAATTTTTGAACTAGGAACCCGCGCCAATTTGCGATTCTAACCTAACTAATATGGTGAATTGACGAAATATATCAAAGATCGGAATCAACTCGGAGCGAAGTCCGGAAGAATGGACTAACATCCATTGTTTGGAAGCAACTCTATATGCCTAATACATGGCTATTCATCACAAGAAATCCTACCAAAATAGCTGTGATATGCAAGGGAATCAGAGAAGATATTTCTCTGAACAAAAGCGGAATACTGCAAGTGGAGCAAGATTGTATAGTCAAAACGAAACAAAACACTCTGACGACAAGACGAGTGAGCACCGCTCCAGTACTGGCAAGTTACTCCAAGGCGATAATCATCAACATAACAGACGTTCCGCACAATAACGGACCAGTACAACTCGGTGAAGAACCAATCTTCAAAATTTCTGACAACTTGAATACAATGAGACTGAATGAAGAAAATATTCGGGAACAGCTACAAACGGCAATCTGGAAAAACATACAAACCCATACATACGCCGCCACTGGAATCTCAGCAGCAATATTTTTTGCGATACTATCATTAGCATGGGTCATTCAAAAACAAATCACGAGCGCAACCCGACGCAGGCAGAGGATTAGACCGGAATCAGCAAAACAAACTCAAATGTTCGAGTTGCAGCCACTACACAACCTAGACTCAGTCGAGACCGGGGAGAATGTTTTATCAACATAAAATTTGAATTACACATTTCGAAATTTCAACATAAAATTTAATTAAGTCTGAAATTTCTACATATTATAAAATCCACAATTTGTTATAAATTTGGCAAGGTAATCAAAGTATCACAAACCTTGCCCAAATTTACTAAAAAACCACGATTCATCATTCACGGCGTCAGTCACCTTAATTTCCGTAATGATACAGTGTAGCGCCAATGTTTTAGATACCTGCCTAAACAAGGTCAATCATTGTTATTAGTTATGATAAATATAGTAAGGTTCAAGTTGAAATGTACAATATAAATAGGAACCAATTTGATTAATAAAACCAGTATGGAACAATATTACTTGGGTACTCATTTAATTACGCAAATTAGTCATTTGTGATAATAATCCACAAAGTCCTTCTCAAGAGCTTTGTAATCGTTATCTTGGTTAAAGGTAACTAGTGATCTATATATATATAATTATCGGTTTATAACGTTCTACGTCTTCCGATTCCCGATCTCCAACCATCTCTGTCAATCCAGGCATCCTCTTCTAGGCCTCTGTCCTTCATTTCCTCGTCTACACCACTTCTCCAGCTTCTTCTTGGTCTGCCGCGTCTTCTTCTTCCCCCTGGCTTCCACTCGATTATTTTCTTGGGTATTCTTGTATCTGCCATTCTTTGTACATGTCCGAACCAAATCAGCTGTCCGAACCAAATCAGCTGTTTGTCCACATGTCCTCTCCATTTTTGACCTGCCTGCCGATCTCCTCCAAAAGTCCATTTCAGTTGCTTCCAGCATTTTTGCGGTTCTGATCTTTAGTGGCCAGACTTCTGAACTATACGTGACTATGCTTTTGACTATGGTGTTGTATATTCTCGTTTTGTTAGTTTTGTTGATATTTTGATCCCACAGTACACCATTTAGTAGGGATATTGCCTTGCGTCCTTGTATATTCCTATCTTTAATTGCTTCGTCTAGGGTTCCCTCGTGTGAGATTTTCATGCCCAAATATTTGTATTCAGAACATTGTTTTATTTCTTGTCCGTTATTCAATTTCAGATTTCGTTGTTCACCTCCTATAGTCATATATTCTGTTTTCGTTAAATTTACTTCCAAACCCCATTTCTCGTATTCCTCTATCAATTTTCGTGTCATGTACTCTAGGTCATCATAGTCCTGTGCAATTAATACTTGATCATCTGCAAAGCTTAAAGTATAAAGATTGTATTCATTGAGCGGTATTCCCCTGTGTCTGCATTTGTTTTTCCACCCTTTGAGCGCTTGTTCTAAGTATATTTTAAAAAGTGTTGGTGATATGCAGCATCCCTGTTTAAGTCCTTTAGTTGCTATAAAGCCTTTACTGATTGAGTTTCCCTGTTTAATATTGGTCTTTGCATCACTATAGAGCGTTTTTACTGCCTTTATTAGTTCTAAGTTGATATTGGTCTTTTCCAGTGCTTCCCAAAGCTTTTTCAGCGGAACATTGTCGTATGCTTTCTTTAGATCGACAAAAAGTAAATGGAGTTCTTGGTTATAGGCTAGTTTCTTTTCCATTACCTGGGTCAAAGTGAATAAATGGTCTACAGTTGATCTTCCTGCTCTAAAACCGGCCTGTTCTTCTGCCTCACTATCTTTGTACTCGTTCTCTATTCTGGCTTTTATGAGTTTTCCATACACTCTGCTCAGCGTATTTTTTACTGCAATTCCTCGGTGGTTCTCGCATTTGTTTCTGTCTCCTTTCTTATATATCGTTGTTAAATAGCTTACTTTCCACTCTTCCGGTACTTCTTGTTTATCTATGCATGTTTGAAATAGTTTTGTTAAATGTTTGTAGAGTTTATTGGTCCCACACTTTATCAGTTCTCCATATATTTCTCCTGGGCCTGGTGCCCTACCATTTTTCAAGAAGCCGCAGTGTTTTTTAACTTCTTCTTGCATAACTCGTATTGGTGATCCTGCAGTTTTTATGTTTCGTGTCTGTTCCCTCTCTTCTTTAAACTCTGCCCGCTGTTCTGTCAGTAATTCTTCAAAGTACTCTTCCCATTGCTGGGGTGTTATTGTATTGATAATATCCTTAGTTTTTGTTTTTCTCATGTTTTTGAGTAATCTCCAACTTTCTGTGTTTCTTTTACCCCCCAGATAAGTATTAATATGCGCACAGTTTCTTTCCCATGACTCGTTCTTTTTGTGTACAATTTTATTCCGTACTCTTGCTTGTGCTTCTTTATATATTTCTTTGTCTCGTGTCTTATTTGAACTTAGATACTGTTGGTATTTCTTCCTTTTACCTTCTATGTCTTTTTCTATTTCTTGATCCCACCAATAAGGTGTGGGCCTACTTCCCTTTTTTTCATATTTGCCAAGGGCTTCAAATGCTGCACTGTGAATACTGTCTTTGATATGTTGGTAATGCATTTCAAGGTTTTGGAAGCTCATACTACTCTGTAATTTTTGATCTAATCTCTTCATGTACAACCCTTTTACGCTTTGCTCTTCTAGAGATTTTAGGTTGTATTTCTCAGGCACAATATTGTCTTCTTGGGTTTTCATTCCGTTTTCTTTTGCGATGTTTCTGCCCGGGATAAAGATTTTTGTTTTTAGGAGGTAATGATCGCTACCACAGGTCGCTCCCCTATATGCTCTCACGTCCTGGAATTTTATGTTCGAGCTCTGTTTAGCGATAGTGTAGTCAATAATAGATTTTTGTTGTCTAGTTTCATTTTTCCATGTGTACCTATGTATTTCTTTATGCTGAAAGTAACCGTTTAGGATTTTTAGGTTATTTTGTTGGCATATTTCTATGAGCCTTTCTCCATTGTTATTCGTTACATTCTCTCCGAATTTTCCGATCACCTTGTCGTTGATTTTTCGTCCTGTTCGTCCGTTAAAGTCTCCCAGCAAAATTATTTCCCTTGAAGTTCCTACTTTTATGATTTCGTCACTGAGTTGTTGGTAAAATTGATCCTTTATATTAACGGGTTCGTCGTCGTTCACTCCATATATTCCCAAGATTGTTATTTTCCTTCCGAATATACATACATTTAGTTTTATTATGGTTTCGTTTACTGCTTCCCATGATGTTATATGTTTTCTCCATTTTCTATGTATGAAGATCGAGACTCCTTTCTTCGCTCTGAGTTCTTTTTGAACCCCGCTAAAGAAATGATCGTACTCTCCCAGATTTTCTGAGCCCTGTCCTTTCTTTTTGGTCTCTGTGGCGACAAGCAGATCCATTTTTTGATATTTTATCTCTGATATCACTTCATTCAATTTTCTAGAGATTCCTTGGACCTTCCATGTACCAATACTCATTGTCCGTTTCCGTTGCCTAGTTCGTCTTCGTTTTTCAGTCCTGTTCCGAGGCTGTTGATTGGGTCTTTTAACAGTTTAATTTTTTTTCCGAGTAACGGGGAGTTAGCCCGATGCCTCAACCCCCTACCAGGAGGACCAGGTAATTTGTGATCAAGGTTGTCTTCCTCTAGCCTTTGATGATTCAACATCCAGCTACAAGGCAGCAGCTTCTTTGCCAGTTCACTTCCAACTTGATGTTAATTGATTCTGGTGGCTACAGACGGTATGGCTGGCCGAGCGTACCATAGCAGGGGGTTTAAAAGAATATATGGTCTCAGGCAGCAATAAAAGTGTACCCCTGGTCTGACCTGACTAGTGATCTTCAAGGAATTATTCCTGAACATCACGCCCAGAGATACGGACCTTGGAGGCCTTACAACCCTCTAGTGAACTACAACAAAGGTCCCAACTCTGTTCAAACGATTTTATTAAAAAATTGCACCAAAAAGTAAAAAATAATTTGGGGGGCCCGGCCGGATTCCAAAAAATTCAATTATCTGCGACAGGTTACTCTAGATAAACCCCGAGTACACTGTCTGCCATAAATAGCTTGGAGTACGAGTAGTAATAAGGTGAGAGTCAGTGTTTCATTCGATATTTGTCGTTTATGTTTTGCCGGCGACGTCTGAGGGGCGAAGAGGAGAAAAATGGTGGACACATAGTTGGTTGTATCGTGGACCTTGTCAAACTTGTTTTCATGAGGGTAGACATAATGGAGTTCAATCATCTGCAGTCAATCGCCTTATTGATGTACTGTCAAGGAGAGGAGTTGACGCACCTATCAATTTTTTGTCCGCAATCTTTCTGTCGAAAAATTTATATTTGCTAGACTTTAAGTGATAAGCGAATTTTGTATAAAGTCAATTAGTTTAATCAAAGTTGTTACTGTTTGTGAAGTGAGTTTTAGTGAACCCGGAATCCGTGAGAATTTTGTGCTAATTAGTAGGATCATTCAGCAAGATAATTAATGGTGCATCAATTTGAGCTGGATGGTGAAATAATTGGCAAGATAACTACTAGGACTAGTTTGAGCTAATCACTGCGATTATAAGCAAGATAATTGGTGTATTAATTTGAGCTAATTAGTGGGAGCAATCAGTGAACTTTTATTGAACTGGAATAGTGACTTTATTACCGGATTTGACGTCGATAAAACAAGTTCTCAAGCGGATTCTCTGAAATATTCCACAGACTTCTATAGAATTCTATTTGAAAACCGTAATAAGTGATATACAAGAATAGTGACCTTATAATAATAATAATAACTTCTATAGAATTCTATTTGAAAACCGTAATAAGTGATATACAAGAATAGTGACCTTATCACCAGATTTGACATCGAAAAACAAACCTGCAAGCGGATTTTCTGAAATATTCTACAAGCTTCTACAGAATTCTAAATTACTGGACAAATGAAGCGGATTAAGCGAATTTCTAGTTTAACTTTGGATTCCAATATTACGCGAACCAAAGAAGATATCAATGAGTGATTTGCGTATTTTGGAAGTTAATTTTCTCAAATCGCTCTTTGATATCTTTTTTAGTTCGCGTAATATTGGGATTTGAAGTTACCCGCTTGTTCCGCTTCATTTGTCCAGCAGTTTATTTGGAAACCGTGAGTGATACAAGACTAGCGACTTCATTACTGATTTCGACTTTTCTAGAACATTCCATCGTGTTCTAGTTAGAAATTGGACTTCGCCATAGAACTTAAAATTC
The DNA here is from genome assembly GCA_917834065.1 of Ceutorhynchus assimilis. Taxonomy (NCBI): domain Eukaryota; kingdom Metazoa; phylum Arthropoda; class Insecta; order Coleoptera; family Curculionidae; genus Ceutorhynchus; species Ceutorhynchus assimilis. Next base: position 72,803,770 of record OU892277.1, read on the forward strand.
AAAATCAAATTTTAAGAAAGATCCAGAGTATTCCATGGTGAATACACGACAGCAAGCAGCCGAAATGGAGCAAATTAATAAAATTAATGTTGGCGGACTTCATGAAGAATTTGGACGATAAAAGACAAGAAAAAGAAGACCGAAGGCAAGAACAACAGGATCGGCTTACAGTACTTTTACAAGACGGAAGACAGGAAGAAAAACAAAAAAGAAGAGGACCGAAGACAAAAAAAAAAAACAAGAAGAAGAAGACCGAAGATGGAAAGAAACACAAGAAGAACAGGACCGGCTGTAGGTAAACTTTAAATTTCAGCTAGAATGGATTCAAACCGTAATCTCTGAGGAACAAACTAAACTCGACAAAATTCTAGAAGTGCAAGACAATAAATTCACGAATGAAATGGGAGTAGTACGTGAAGAAGTTGAGAGTAGTGTTCATCAGAAAGTTGAAAGTGTTCATCAGGAAATTGGAACTGTTCGCCAGGAAGTTGAAACTTTTCGCCAAGAAATGATGGGTAGTCTCCCTCAAAATAAAATCAAAAAGTTGGAATGTGACTTAAGATCGGGAATTATCTCCTCCTCCCCTGCACCTGGTATCAAAGTTGAGCCACCACCCTACGACGGACGGACAGACATCATGGGCGATGTAAAGACGTCAATTCGAAACTGTTGCAATGGCTAATGGTTGGAGCTTTGAAGACATGGCTTCCAGGAATGATTGAAGCATTGCGTGGTCCTGCCTTAGACCTATTAGAGACTTTTCCGCCAGCTTCCCAATGAAACTACCGGGCGCTTGTTGATGCGTTGGAGCGTCGTTATGGAGATTAACACCGAAGGCAGCTTCACCAGGTACAAAGGCAATAAAAAGCTGCAGAAAGCCTCCAAGAATTTGAAAAAACGACATCCGCCGTCTGGTTGATTTAGCCTATCCGGAAGCAACAACACAAATTCTAGAACAACTAGTGACCGAATATTTTATATATGGAATTAGAGATATGGATGTACAGAGAATGCTACTCATAACCAACCAATCAGATAGTTAGCAGCGAAGCCCTTATCAAGGCCCTAGAAATCGAGGCGGCCTATGAGATTTCCGAAACATATACACAATACATCCGTAAATAGAAATCACTCAATTTTTGAACTAAAATAAAACCTAAGGAGCTAAAAATCTATTGAGTACTGCCCCTTGTCAAAACATCTTCATTTATCCAGCCGCTAGGACTCTTTCAATCACATCGTTTAAATTTCAATTTAGTACATATGTAGGTATATTTTTGTTCTATAATGTCTCGAAAGTCACTTCGTATTTAGTTACTTAAGCCATTGTTAAACGGCAGAGACAAAAACAAATACAAAACCATGTCAATAGCATCGCATCCAGCACAATAATTTAGGTATAGGCAATTAATTTTCCAAAAACAAAACCAGGTCAAAATAGGACGCCGATGTCTTCTTGATATCGGTTTTCGACAGCAGGAAGTCGGAGTCGGACGTTTAACGGGTTAAACGTTTTACGCTTTAATTTATCGCTTTTGGAGAGAGGGAATTTTAACAGGGAAATCCACGATTCTATCGTGCGTCGTAACGTGATACACTTACATTTGTTTTTATTAGGACAATTAACTGAAAAGGGTAAATCGTGTCAATGATCTCAAAAAGTTCACTTATCCTAGATAAACAAATTTTATTATTAAAACCAATTAAATTTTTTTCAAAAAATGTTGGTTGAATTGCTATAGGCTATCCCTAATTCCGATTTTAGTGCTTTTGCAGTCGATAAAATATTTAAGTTCCAAATAGGTTGTAGTTTGTGAAGAATTTCTAAGTTCAAAATCAGTTCGAGATTTTGTGTCCAATTTTTGAAGAAGCATATTAAAGAGGAGAGAGTTCTGTTGATCAACGGGAAACTACAATGCACGTGTGAAGCTGTTAAATTTCCGGAAAAGACGTTCACAATGGAAGGCTAATAACCATCTGTTTTGATATCGTTTTTTAATAGTTTATAGTTTCATATGCAACGATATATATAGTTGAAGTCCGCTACGGAAAGGCGTTGCATTGAAGTTAAAGGGTAAATAAAAATTTAAAAGATATTGAAACTTTTCGATGTTAGATTAGATATTTTATTGCATTCATGCCTAGTGAGGAGATCGATGAGCCCTGATAATTTTTTTAGGTCACACATCAAATTTAGGTTAGAAACGTTCATAAAAACAATTTGTGATGAGATTAAAATTTTTCATGAATGATTAAATTTTTGCATAAGTAACTTAAATAAATTAAGTTAGGCAAATTAAATAATGCTCAGAATTTGAACCTTAAAAGAAATGCCCAAAAAAAGGAATAAAATGTTATTTATTTTTTAATTTTATATGCTGGAAGGACCAGAAATGCGGAAACGCATAGGTATATTTTGAAAAGTGGACAGTTATTATTAGGTAAGTGAAATATTTAAATTTCTTTCAAAAATTAATGGCAATCCTACCTTGAAAACTGGTAAGCACAACTTCAGAGAGCTTTCTAGATCTTCTGTGATGAAATTTTGAATCTCTGGAAGTTGCCGGACAGATGCTACCACACACGACAGTTTACTCCTCGGGATGCAATAAAAAATATGATATTCGTAGACCGATCCGAAAATGAGAGATGAGTTTTGTTCAACGCTGTGCTAGGAACTATTCTGATTTGCACAGCGTTGTTTCTGATACGGACGACGAGTTTTTTCTTGTAGAGACTTCTCCGATAGCTCAATGGCACGCGAACGCTATCCGCAATCCGCGGGAGTTGTAGATACTATAAATAGTTTTTATTAAAAGCAAAGGACAAAACCGGAGAAACTGCGGACAAACTACGAAACAACAAAATCTATGTTCGAATTTAAAAAAAAAGGTTCTTTAAAACAAACAAAAATTTGAAGAAGTAGTTCATATCTCAAATCGAAGTTGAAATTCAATTTTTTTCAATAAATTCAAAAAGACCTACATGTTTCAAGATTAGAAAATCTCATCATCAGGGGAAATTGGCTTAGATATTAAGAGGGGGTGGATGCTATCATAGGCTGCCAGAGATCATGCATTTTGTAGAGGAAAAAAAGCTAAAAATGTATGTGTTAAATTAATTAAAATAGATTAGTTTACAGGGTTTATTTTGTGCTATCTCGGTATATGGGAATCTAGATATTTTATGACAAAAAGTTTGATGCAAAAGTTGTAGGGTTAGGGTTCAAGTCATTAATTTGTTTTTTTGTATTTGCTTATATACAGGGGGTGTCAAAAAAGTGTGACACATCAGATTTCTTTTTTTTTTAATTAGAACTCCCTGTTTATTTTTATATTTTTTGCACACAGACCGGAAGGTTCAGGACCGGCGTTCAATAGCGTTCAATGAAGCAACTTGGATTTCTTACGATTGTTCCTCTACTTTGATCGCCTCTAGTGAGTCTTTGAGAGTGGCGGACCGGCGTTTAATACCTACTATTTCAAAAAGGGTGCCGTCATTCTCTCATGCGAGAATGAGGGGACGAAAACTTGGGCAGAAACCGAGGCCCTCAAATCGAAGCTGTAGGAGGGCGCAGCACTAAAAGAAGGGATGACAAAAGTCCTACTTAACACGCTCAAAGTGTTTATGGTGGCTCCCAGAAACCTCCACAACAAAAAGCCGGCAGAAATATCGCTGCTGGTGAAAACCCAAAATGTACGACTGAAAACTGATGACTAGCGTGTATTAAACCATGTCAAAGACGTAATGTCAAATGTCATGTTGGTTATGAACATCAACGAAGAGTCCCTGAAAAACCTGGAAAAGACCAACATGAGAGCATTTGTGGGATTGGGTAAGGCTTCTTCTAGGGTTTTTGCTTTAGTCACAGCCAGAGGAGAAAAGATGGCCCAGTAGGCACCGTCTCCGACTGAGCATGAGGCCGAGTAGGGCAGGGTATGCGGCTCTGTGCCGCAGACTATCCAACGGGCCCATACCATTGGCCCTGATTCAAGAGCCGCGAATCATTAGGGCGCAAGTGAAAGGGCTTGGACTCGCAGGTGGTAAGTTGATATATGGCACAACATACTGTCGCAAAATCTGGTGGAAGCGCTAGGGTGTACAGAAATGGACAGCTGATTCTAGATTTTTGCGGTGCTGTTCGGGAAGGAGAGTTTCGCGATCATTCTGGATTCTACACGAATAGATTGCGAATATATAAAAGCCGATATTAGTTAGTAGTTTTTAAGTTTAAGATTGGCAGTGATACCTTCCAGATAGTGATTATTGTGAGAGTTGTAAAGAGTTGAGTTGTTTGAGGTAATTAGTGAAGTAATTAGTGTCAGAGTGTGTAGCAACATGGAATAAATTATTGTAGTATTAATTGGACTTTGATTTCGGAATAAACGAACTCAAGATTTCTGTCATGCACCCCAGAGCCGTGACATTTCGTGACATTGGTGTCAGAAGTGAGACATAATTCGAGGAATGCAAAATGAAATCCGATTGCAGAATAGTGAGCGGACACTAGTGTGAACACAGTAGTGGACACTGGGACAGTTAGTCAGTGCAAACAGTGACAATCACAAAAAGAAACTTTACCGATCGTTTAAACATTTAAAGAAAATTCTAGAACATCCTATTCGAGAATAAAGCAAGCTATCCAATTTGTGACTACACCGACGTGTTTGGAACTTCAATCAAAGACCAAGGAAGATATTTGAAGAGAGTTTGGGGAAAATTCCAGAACATCCTGTATATGCCTATTACGAGACAACAAGCAAAAATTGAAGAACAAAAAGGTGAAGAACTTTTGCGCAAAATGTTGGAACTTCAAGAGACCAAACGACAAAAAAAAAAAAAAAAAGTCGAAGAAGCTGAACGACAACAAGAAAAACAAAACAGAGAGGCCAGACGACAAAGAGAAAAGCAAGAAGAAGAAGCTAGACGACAAAAAGAAGAGGCTAAACGACAAAAATAAAAAGAAGAAGAACGGCAAGAAGACCTTGGACAACTACAGAAAATATTTCAAACCATACACGGATTTGTCGCTAACCTAGAACAAAAGATTCCGGAAGTAAAAGCCGAAGTTAAAGACGATGTTCGAGAATTAAAGACGATGTTCAGCAATTAAGACAAGAAGTTTTGAGGACCGCAAGTTCAAGCACGTGAGGATAAGGTGAATAAATTAGAAATACAGTCCATCAATCCAGTTAGTGTTGGGGCATTCTCTAGTATGAAGATAAAACCACCAACTTTTGACGGCTCTACGTCGTGGACCATGTATATCCGATAATTTGAAGCTGCTGCAAATACCAACGGATGGAACGATCAAGAAGAAGCTACAGCACTGATAGTGGCGTTAGGTACGAGGTTCTGCCTTAGATCTTCTCCAGTCAATTCCTTCAATCTAGCAACAGAATTACCAGCATCTAAGTCAGACATTGCGCTTCGGAGAACATTACAGACAAGAAGTATTTAGAGCTCAAGTTAAATAAAGAAATCAAAAACCCGGCGATAGTTTACATGAATTCGAATCGAAGTTACAGGCTACTGAGTTTGGCGTTTCCTGCAGCTGGGGAAGACATGCAGGAATGGGTGGCAGTATCTGCGTTTATTGATGGTCTCAGAGATTCCACGATCCAGGAAAACCTGAGAATGTCTAAGTTCAGGAAAAGTAGCGAAGCCCATGTCCGAGCATTGGAACTGGAGGCCATCTGCCTCACGACCCAGAATACGAGCAGTGTCCATTGAAGACAAGACAATCTAGCGAAAGCTTTCGATACTATTTGTCACAAAAACCTTCTAGAAAAATTAAATGGTATCGGCTTTCGTGGAATACCATTAGCATTAATGCAAGATTATTTGACTGATCGCGATAAGAGCGTTACCATAGGTGAGGTGAAAAAGTGAGAGCAGATCTGTATCTTGGGGTTTACCCCAGGGAACGGTCATTGCTCCAAAACTATTCATTATCTATCTCACCGACTTATTAGAGAACTCCCAATTGAACTTGTGGACTTCGCGAATGACGCTGGACTGGTAAATACTGGTGATACTTAGGGGAAAGGTTCATGATAATGCTTCAGAATGCCTGGAAAAAATCAAAGACCTGTTTGACAATAACTATTTACCAATGAACACGGAAAAAACTAAATTTATGCCCTTTACCTCATACCAAAATACCCTTCCAACATTCACTAAAATTAAAATAATAAACGGTCCAGAAATACAAAGAACAGACTCGACAAAATATCTCGGTGTTCTTTCAGATCCGCACTTAAAACAAGGCGAAAATATATTGTCACGGCTCTGGGGTGCGTGACAGAAATCTTGGGTTCGTTGTTCGTTAATTCCAAAATTAAAGTCCATTTAACACAGCAATAATTTTTTCCACGTAACTATACACTCTGACACTAATTACATTATCAATTAACTCAACAACTAAACTCTTTACAACTCTCAGCAATCATCACTAACTGAATCGTATCACAGTCAAACTTAAACTTAAAACTACGCAGTAACACCGGCTTTATAAGGGTGTCCCAGAATATGTGGGCAATCTCTCGGATTCAGATAGAACACAAAAAAATAACATGACAACTTCCTATAAAAAAAAATCCTACGGCCCCCCCTACGAAGTTACGTGCCCCTAAAGGACTCCTGAAAATCGGTTTTTTGTTGATAACTTTCAAAATACTTCGTGTAATTTTTTTTTCTTTTAATATGATGGATACTAGATAAGACCTCTTAAAATGGACCCTTTCAAACACACTTGGCCAATCTAGTTTGCCAAGGACGAACTAGCTTTAACACAATAATGCTAATTTTTTTTACATCCTGTATGATATAGGTATAGCAATAATATTTTTAGATTGTTTCAACCTTGAACTAGAACAAAGGTACTCTCATTCGATGTCAAAAAAATGAGCTGGTTTCGAGAAAAATCTGTTTTTGTGTATTATTGGTTTTTTATTAAATAATTTTTTATGTCGACTCAACATGAGATCCTTCTAATCTTATGCATTCCATACATATTTTAATAAAATATTGTTCGACTCTCGACAATGCTTCAATATTAGCCCTTATTTCGCGAAAGTGGAAATTAATCTTTTCTACTAATATTTCCTCAGTTTTATTTTTGTGTTAAAGCTAGTCCATCCCCGCAAACCAGATTGGTCGAGTGTGTTTGAGAGGGTCCACTAGGAGGTCTTACCTAGTATCTATCATATTAAAAGAAAACAAATTACACGAAGTATTTTGAAAGTTATCAACAAAAAACCGATTTTCAGAGGCGTCCTTTAGGGGCAGGTAACTTTGTAGGGGGGGTCGTTGGAATTTTTTTTTATAGGAAGTTGTCATGTTATTTTTTCGAGTTCCATCTGAGTCCGAGAGATTGCCCACATATTCTGGGACACCCTGTATATCCCTAAATCTATTCATGTATAATCTAGAAGAAACGCCATAATCTTATTTTCCTGATTAAAGTAGAATTCATTAGATTATAGGAATCTGTAATTTCTAGGATTCTCGACAGGCTGGCGCAGATGCGTCGTAACAATATAAACTCCATCCTACAAAAGTGTTCAAAAAGACAAGTAATGTCTTGAGTCAAAAAAAAACAAATCATAATCCATAATGGACTAATAAAATCGAGTATTAAGTACGGTATACTTTCTTGGGGATCAGCCTCAAAAACAATAATTGAACCACTTGAAAGAATTCAATAAACTACACTAAAAACTGTTTCTAAAAAGGATATACGCTTTCCTAGTATCGAACCTTTTACGATATCTGCAAAAAAAGACCGTATTCTCCAAGTAAAACAAATCCTTGTGGAAGCGTTAATAAACTACCAATAATTTAAGCAGAACCGCCATCAACCCGAACTAACTAAACATAATTATCGACTCGAAATAAAAACCAACTTAATACTACACGAGCAGTTAAAACAAAAGGGACAAAATGTCACACATACCTCGCCCCTAGATTTTACAATATATCTCCAGATTACGTCAAAAACAGCACAAGCAGGAATCGCAAGTTTGGGTTGAGTTTCAAGTTAGCATTCCGGAAGCGGTCAAAAACTTCTTTCAGGTTATTGAGATGTTCTTGGAACGAATTTCCCATGATTATGACATCATCCAAATATACCAGGCAAGTTCTCCATGTAAGGCCTCGCAAAACAAGATGCATCAGTCGCTCAAACGTAGCTGGAGCATTCCACAATCCGTAAGGCATTACGTTAAACTGGTATAACCCGCTTCCGGTACTGAAGGCAGTTTTCTCTTTGTCATCTTCGTGTATTCTCACTTGCCAGTATCCACTCTTCAGATCCAAGGTAGAAAACCATTTGGAGCCCGACAGAGTTGTTAATGTATCGTCTATCCTCGAGAGAGGGAAGCTATCCTTCTTGGTGACGTCATTAAGCTTACGGTGGTTCACACAAAATTTAAGACTTCCATCTTTCTTTGTAACCAATACTACTGGCGCAGACCATGGACTATTTGCCTTTGGAATAATTCCCTCTTGAAGCATTTTATCAATTTGGTTCTCCACTTTCTGTTGTTTAGCTACTGGCATACGTCGTGGTGGTTGTCTTATTAGGTGTGCCAATCCAGTATCAATTTTGTATTGAATTAAGCTAGTCCGTCTGGTTTTATTATCCATCACAATACGTCTGCTTCTTTCAAGATGAAATCTATGGCTTCCTGAAGTCTATCTGGATCGAGGTGCTTCCATGATTTCCCCAAAGTCTGCATCAAGGTGTCTGTAAGTCTGTATCCAATTTCGTTTTTCCAAAATATCGCTTATCTGGTAGGTCACAGTTCGATATTTGCTTAACTGGTTCGAGAGTTCCAATAATATCTCCTTCTTTTATTTTTACTGTTTCAGAAGAAACATTAGCAATTCTTATCATAATGTCTGCATTTGTTCTCACAAGAGTCTTTCCAACGAGAAATCTTTCTGATTTATCACCAATAAAATTATGTGTTAGTCCAACGCAGCACCCAGGGTTTGTTTCCATTTTTCCGCAAATGATCTTCTCAGTACTTCCAGGAATCCTCACTGGGTTTGTGGCCAGGATCTTAACGGCTTGGGATTTTTCTTGGGTAGTTAGGACAAATTCTTCATTTAAGGATGTTCATAGAAGGATTGAAAGAGAAACCATGTTGGCCGATCAAATCCATCCCCAAAATAAAATCATCTTCTATATCGGCGACTAATGTTCTGTGCCTGAAGGTGGTAGATCCAAAAGTAAGCTCAATCATAGCTTCTCCTTGAACTGGTAACGATTCGCTCGTGACTGTTCGTAGTGACAGGTTTCTATTTTTAGTGAGCGGTTGGATTACCCGAGACTTGACTAATGTTCTTCTGATTATAGAAACTTCAGCACCCGTATCAAACGTGATGCTTTTTAATTCTCCATTAATTTTTCCTTCGAATTGTAATCCTCTATAATAACTGCACAAAGATTTTATGTGAACAACCCTGGGGGCTTCGTCATTACTAACCAGCATTCGCCCCTCCATACTGGTTAGTAGTCGTTTCCCTGTCTGTTATCAGGGCTGGCGTCTCTAGATTTCGAAAAGCGTTGGAAACGATCTCTAGATGGAGAGGACATCCTTACTCTACAATCTCGTTGAATATGTCCAAGCTTATGGCACCGGTAACATTCTAATCGTTTTCTCAGTGTTGGTATTTGTCTAGAGTCGTTTCCCATTTTTCTGCCTTCTTCTAGTGATAGTTTCTGTATTTCCTCCATGAAATTACTCATAACATTCTCGAAACTACCATCCTCTTTTGATAACTGGTTATTCATTGGGTCTTTAATGGAAACTGCTCGTATTCTGGGTCGTGAGGCACCAAAGATTGCTTCCAGTTCAAGTGCTCGGACAAGGGCTTCGCTACTTTGTCTGAACTTAGACATTCTCAGGTTTTCCTGGATCTTCGAATCTCTGAGACCATCAATAAACGCAGATACTGCCATCTATTCCTGCATGTCTTCCCCAGCTGCAGGACACGCCAAACTCACTAGCCTTTTAACTTCTGATTCGAATTTTTGTAAACTTTCGCCGGGTTCAAAAACCCGGCGAAAGTTTACAAAATAAAAGGTTACGAAAACAAAAACTCTTGATTTAACTTGAGTTCTGAATACTTCTTGTCTGAAATGGTTGGAAAGCGCAATTCTAACGTTTGATTAAGATGCTGGTAATTTTGTTGGTAGATTGGAGGAATGGACTAAAGAAGCTCTACGGCAGGTCCTCGTAGCGCCACTATCAGTGCTGTAGCTTTTTCTTGATCGTTCCATCCGTTGGTATTTGCAGCAGCTTCAAATTGTCGAATATACATGGTCCAGGACGGAGAACCGTCAAAAGTTGGCGGTTTTATCTTCATACTAGAGAATGCCCCAACACTAACTGAATTGATGGGGTGTATTTCTAATTTATCCACCTTATCTTCCAGTGCTTGAACTTGGTTCTCAACTTCTTGTCTTTAATGGCTGAACATCGGCTTTGACCTCAGGTTTTACCTCCTGGACGTTATTTTTAACTTCTCGAACGTCGTCTTTAACTTCTCGAACATCGTGTTTAACTTCGGCTTCTACTTCCGTAATTTTTTGTTCTAGGTTAGCGACAAATCCGTGTATGGTTTGAAATAATTTCTGCAGCTGTCCAAGGTCTTCTTGTCGTTCTTTTTGTCGCCCAGCCTCCTCGTCTTTTTTTCCCATTGTCGTTTAGCTTCTTCGTCTTGTTTTTCTTGTTGTCGTTTGGTCTCTTGAAGTTCCAACATTTTGCGCAGAAGTTCTTCAACTTTTTGTTCTTCCATTTTTGCTTGTTGTCTCGTAATTCGACAGAATGTTCTGGAATTTTTTAACGTGTTAACGCTTTTCAAGATCTAGAGACGCCAGCCCTAACGACAGACAGGAACCAACTAGTACGGAGGGGCGGATGCTGGCTAGTAATGACGAAGCCCCCAGGGTTGTTAACATAAAATCGTTGGGCAGTCATTATAGAGGATAAAAATTCGAACGACAAATTAATGGGGAATTTAAAACCATCACCAAGTTTCTATAATTAGAAAAACATTAGTTAAGTTTCGGGCAACCCAACCACTCACTAGAAACCTGTCACTACGAACAGTCACGGGCGAATCAGCACCAGTTCGAAGAGAAGCTATGGTTGAGCTTACTTTTAGATCTACCACCTTAAGGCACAAAACATTAGTCGCCGACATAGAAGATGATTTTTTTTTGGGAATGGATTTGATCAGCCAACATGGTTTCTCTTTCAATCCTTCTATGACCATCCTTAAATTTGGTAATGAAGAATTTGTCCTAACTACACAAGAAGAATCTCAAGCTGTTAAGATCCTGGTCACAAATTCAGTAAAGATTCCTGGAAGTACTGAGAAGATCATTTGCGGAGAATTGGAAACAAACCCTGGGTGCTGTGTTGGACTAACAAATAATTTTATTGGAGGTGAACCAGAAAAATTTCTCGTTGTAAAGACTCTAGTAAGAACAAATGGAAACATTAGGATAAGAATTGCCAATGTTTCTGAAACAGTAAAAATAAAAGAAGGAGATATTATTGGAACTCTCGAACCAGTTAAGCAAATATCCAACTGTGACTTACCAGATAAGCGACATTTTATGAAACCGAAATTGGATACAGACACTTGATGCAGACTTTCAAGAAATCATGGATCCACCTCGATCCAGATAGACTTCAAGAAGCCACAGATTTCATCTTGAAAGAAGCAGACGTATTTGTGATGAATAATCAAACCGGACGGACCAGTTTAATTCAACACAAAATTGATACTGGATTGGCAGACCCAATTACACAACCACCACGACGCGACGTATGCTAGTAGCTAAACAACAGGAAGTGGAAAACCAAATTGATAAAATGCTTCAAGAGGGAATTATTCGAAAGGCAAATAGTCCATGGTCTGCGCCAGTAGTATTGGTTACAAAGAAAGATGGAAGTCTTAAATTTTGTGTGAACCACCGTAAGCTTAATGACGTCACCAAGAAGGACAGCTTCCCTCTCTCGAGGATAGATGATACATTAACAACTCTATCGGGCTCCAAATGGTTTTTTACCTTGGATCTTAGGGGTGGATACTGGCAATACACGAAGATGACAAAGAGGAAACTGCCTTCAGTACCGAAAGCGGGTTATACCAGTTTAACGTCATGTCTTCCCGATTGTGTAATGCTCCAGCTACGTTTGAGCGACTGATGCATCTTGTTTTGCGAGGCCTTACATGGAGAACTTGCCTGGTATATTTAGATTTAGAACATCTCAATAACCTGAAAGAAGTTTTCAACCGCTTCCGGAATGCCACTTAAAACTTAATACAAATAAGTGTTTTCTATTTCAAAAGAAAGTGGAATTCTTAGGTCACGTGGTATCTGAAGATGGCATACAAGTTATGAAAGGAAAAATAGATGCTGTCAGGGACTGGCCAAAACCACGCGATAAACATGAACTGAGGAGATTTCTAGGATTATGTTCATATTATCGAATATTTGTAGAAGGATTCGCTAATATAGAACGTTTTTACTGGGTCCACTATCATGAAGACGTTAAAAACTTGTGCCGAAAATGTGACATCTGTGCTACCAGTAAAGGCCTTAAACTAAGATCTCGGGGGCCCATACGACATCGGTCTCCCATTTGAAAGAATAGCGATAGATGTAGCCGGACAGTTCCCTGAGTCAGAACGTGGTAACAAATAAATCTTGGTTATCATGGATTACTTCAGTAAATGGCCAGAAGCTTTCGCTATTCCCAATCAAGAAGCCATCACTGTTGCCCAGGTGCTAGTGGACGAAGTTTTCAATCATCATGGTGTGCCACTAGAGTTGCATTCAGATCAGGGACGAAACTTCGTTTCTGCCATCTTTAAGAAGATTTGTGAGATCATGGGTATTCATGAGACAAGGACAACACCTTTACATCCACAGTCTGATGGCATGGTAGAGCGATTTAATAAGACCATAGAGGAATACCTGACAAAAGTGGTCGCAAAGAACCAGCGAGACTGGGACAAACACTTGCCTCTATTTTTAAAGGCTTACAGAGCATTCACGAGTCAACAGGTGAAAGTCCAGCTAGAATCCTTTTTGGAAGGGAACTCAGGTTACCTTGTGATCTGATGTTTGGAACACCTGAAGAAGAAAAATTCAAGATTATGCCGACGAAGTAAGGGCACGACTCCTGGGGATACATGATTTTGCTCGGGAGCATATTCAGCTGGCCAGTGACCGAATGAAGACAAGATACGACTTGAAAACCAATTAGCCGGATTTCAATAAGGCGATTTAGTGTGGCTGTATAATCCAACAAGAAAGAAAGGAGTGTCGCTGAAATTGTCTTCAGCATGGGAAGGATCCTACAGAATAATCAAGAGAATAAATGATTTGGTTTATCGAGTTCAGCGCAACACCAGGAGTAAGATGAAAGTTCAACATCTAGACAGATTAACGGAATATCATGAGCGTGAAGTTGATCCGGACGATCAATCTTAAGAGGAGCGCAGTATAACGGTGGTGCATCCGCCACGCTGTCGAGATTCCTGGAACCTAGAATCTAGTAAATTCTGCTTTATTCGGGCATCGGATTATCGCGTTTATTCTGGATTCTACACGAATAGATTGCGGATATATAAAGGCCGGTATTAGTTAATAGTTTCAAGTTTGAGTTTGGCTGTTATACTACTTGGATAGTGGATATTGTAAAGAGTTGTAAATAGTTAGGTTGTTTGAGGTAATTATTGAAGGAATTAGTTTCAGAGTCTATAGTAACGTGGAATAAATTATTGTTGTGTTAATTGAACTTTGATTTTGGAATAAATGGACCCAAGATTTCTGTCACGCAAGCCAGAGCCGTGACAGTACCTTTATAGAATAGTGCTAATTGCAAATAAGTAACTGTTATATAAAAATGTTATATTACTTGTTACTCCTAGGTTATATAACGTCAATAATCAATGTTTGCTGGGCACAGAATGTTAAAATTTATGTCGATATCACTTCGATAGTTCATTACAAGCGATCACATTCTCGAACACGCTCTGCGATATCCTCCTGATGCAATAAAGAGAAAGACGCTGTTTTTACTATCCAAACGTCCCAATCCTGGCAACTGGCAACGCACGTCAAATAACTTCTATCCTCCTGGCTCTCTCCGCTCGTCTATAACGTTTTAATACATATTCTATATTTCAGTATCTTCTATTTCCCATTTTGTCTTGGGTATTGGGGGTGGAGGACGTGGGTTTTAGAATAGTTTGTAAGTTTGTTGGTTTTTAGTTTTTGGCAGCTGGCGGCAGTTGATGTTGATTGTGGGTTAATTAGTGTTGTGAAAAGAAAAGTGCAGTGATCAGTTTCTGCTTCTGTCTCGATGAAGGTAAGTTATTATAATGTATAAACTAATTAGAAACATTTCTCGGCGTCAGAGAAGACGTTTTAAGCAGCAGGTTTTGAGTGGCCTCACTAATTATTCTAGCGAAAAGTATACTAGGTCTAGCAATTTGCAGGAAAGTATCCATCATCAGTCTCAAATATTATTCACCAATAATGATTCACGTTCTTCTAAATCTGATGCATTGGGATTAGAATAGTCATCTTAAGAGCGAGCCACAGATCAGGACCTCTCAAGTTCCCAGCAAAACGTTAATCAAATATCTGCTTTACCAGATGATGATGCTTATTTCAAATCTGATTCCAGTTCGGGTACTGATTCAGATTCAGACGAGTCGTGTTCTTGTTTAGATTGCACCACCTCTAATAGGAGGGGTTTAATTTTAGGCCTCAGAGAATGGGCATTAGAGTGTAATGTATTTTTGAATCACCTTTCAAAACTTCTTCAGATTTTAAAATGTAAAAATTATAATGTGCCTGTAGATAGATGCAAGAACATTGTTGAAAACGCCTAAGGCCGGTCGTCCTTTGGATGCGTTTTTGTTTGAACTGCATTCGTCAAAAATCGGACAAATACCTACCTACTTTCTTTCGTCGGATTTCGCATACGTGATATCGTCCACTGAACAAGTTTTTGCATTGTGAAGGCAGTCTTAACGTAGTGGAGTAATATAAAGGATTGCCTTGTGGAAAATAATTATCTTGTTAGACAGGGATTGTTAAAAATGAAAAAGTGCTGGGTTGATGTTATTTTAACAAAACGAAAACAATTCGGAGACTTCAACTCATTTCAACTGCCACTTCTTGCCACAGTTTTCTCTGCATATGATATGATTTTTCGATCATATCCAAAAGGTTTTTTTCCATTAATCAAATTTACCAACTTTTCGATATCCATATCTCTATCTTCTCAACAGTAACACCCTCAACACACACAAATCGTCAGAGCTACTGCGAAAAATCCCATTTTTTTCGGATCAATCGCAATCGCATGTTTCCTTCCGAATTCGGATGAATAATTTCGGGTACAATGTACGACCGTCATTAGGTTTTACTGAAATGGGATCATTTGCACTTTTTCGTCCGATTTCTCTGACGAATGCAATTCGGACAAAAACGCATCCAAAGGACGACCGGCCTAAAACGGTTGACATTGTAAAAATGAACCTTGGAGAATATAGCCACATAGGTCTCAAGGTAGGAATTTTAAACATTTTTGAGAGGCTTCCTGATAATTACAAAACTCCATCAGAGCTTAATGAGATTATTGACGGCTTTCCCTTAGCAGCAAAAAGTTCAGGAAGCCAATTTTGACCAATTTTAGGCTGGTTTCCAAAAAATATTCTTCCAGGTGTTGTGCGAAACTTTTTTGTTATTGGTATTTATCATGGTTTTGAAAAGCCTTCTTCTGCAAATTATTTTTTGAGGCCTTTTGTAGATGATTTTAAAAACGTGTCTGTTAATGGAATAATCTTTAAAGAATCAAAAGTGGTGGGTAAATTCAATGCTTTGATATGTGATGTACCTGCAATAGCCTTTGTTATGTGTATAAAGAGACATAGGTACTGGGTATCATGGCTGCGGTAAATGTATTCAGGAAGATGATTGGATAAGTAATCGAATGACCTTTCCGGAACTCCACAATCAGTTACGCACTGATGAGTCATTTAGTGGTAAGAATGATGAAGATCATCATATTGGGCATTCAATATTAGAGGAAATAAATATTGGTATAGTGAGTCAAGTGTCTCTCGATTATATGCACCTTGTTTGCCTTGGTGTCATGAGAAGGCTGTTACAGTTTTGGCACAGAGGAAGGATGGATGCCAGAGTTCCTAATATACATGTTGAGGGTTTATCAGCCACAGTTTTATCTTTTGAATTATTATAACTTCTGATTTTTGCCGCAAGCCACGTACACCGAAAGAGTGCGATCATTTCAGAGCCACTGAATGCCGTCATTTTTTACTACATACCTACTTGAGTTGTATGCTTCAAAGAGGTCAAAAAGTATGTTTTTAGATTTTTTGTATCTTTCTTGTGCTATAAGGATTCTTGCCACTGCCAATATCTGCTAGAAATTGAATGAATGTGCTAGAGAACTTATACAAAAATGTATAGTCACCGATGCCAATATTTATGGTGAAGAGTATCTGACTTACAATGTTCATGAATCACTTATGTGAAGATGTATTGAAGTATGGCTGTGTTAATAACTTCAGTGCCTTTCCTCCAGAGGCGTTCATGCAACATTTAAAAAAGAAAATTTGCTTGCGTTCTGCAAAACCTTTGCAACAAATCGTAAAACGATTGCATGAAGAATCCATTCATACTAAAAGTAAGTTCACTCCCAAAACTAAAGCTTTGCTTGCTAGTGGTCCCTTAAGGACTCCTTAACTTACGTGGCCAAATTTGGCGTCTTGAGTTTATAAGTAGAGGATTCTAACCTCTAAATTTAATTTGGCATTTTTGGTTTGGCATGTTTGTTTGAATCTTATTTGGTCAAATTGGATTATTGTCTCAAAATTCTGGAATTTTTGAACGATGATTTAGATGTTTTCGAAATTACCGAAAACAAATTTCCACGATGAACTTATGAAAGAGCTAATTACTTGGAAGAAATGGATAATTCCCTTTTTTTAAAAGGTTTTGGTCGAGAACCAATGAGACCATACAAAACATTATTCCTCAAATTACGGATCAATCGGAAATGGATGGACGTAGATATAAATTTAACATATAGGTTCACAGTATTAATTAAGTTTAAAAGCTATATTTTTTGCCAAGCTGTCATGTACTTTTTATTCAAAAACACTACGAAGAAACGTGACTCGAAGAAACCAACCAAGGCATCTAAGGACATACTTTTATTATTAATTTACTTTTGAAGATTGAATGACAAGAAATGTTCACTCTTCCAACAGCGCGTTGATTTTCTTGGCCACGTAGTTTCACCCGAAGGAATTCATACTGACGATAGAAAAATCCAAGCAATTCGTGAATGGCCTTGATCTCGTGAGAATCATGAACTCAGTTTCCTTGAACTTCATACTTACTACAGAGGATTTGTAGAAGGATTTGCGAAGGTTGCAGCGCTGTTGCATAAACTTACCGAAGAAAAAGTAATTTTTGATTGGACCACCGACTGTTATATAGCTTTTGGGAGGCTAAAGGCAGCTTTATGTTCCAGTCCTATATTTGGCTACCCACGGGTACATGGAAAATTTATTCTGGACACAGACGCGAGCAACACAGGCATCGGAGATGTCCTGTCGCAAATACAAGATGGAGAAGAAAGGGTCATTGAATACTACAGTAGAGTGCTTACCAAGCCTGAAAGAAATTACTGCATTACAAGCAAGGAACTATAAGCAATAGTCAGAGCAGTTGACGATTTGCACAAGTACCTGTATGGATAAGAATTTCTCATCAGAACTGACCATGCATCGCTTAAATGGCTTCTAAACATGAAACAGCCAGAAGGACAGGTATCAAGATGGAGAAGGTACAGCAGTACAATTTTCAGATCAAACACCGTTCTGAAAAACTGCATAATAACGCAGATGCCTTATCCAGGCGACCATGCCCAGCTCAATACAAGCACTGCCTCAAAATCGACCCTCGTATAAAACTAAGGCTTAAATGAAAAAAAAAATCTTTAAAAAAGTTTCGTTTCTGTATTGTCCAGATAACAGTGCAAACCACATATTTTTTGCTTCTAAATTAACAAAGATATAACAATAAAAACAATAAAAGTTGTCAAGGGTTAATAGGAGACCAAGATCTAACCGCCGCGCCGCGCCCGCCGGCCGGGTCCCTCGACTCGCTATGCATCTCTCTGAGTGTTGATGCGTATGGGATCTCTTTCAGTCTGTTACATTATTTTGTACAGGGATTATTAATTATTCCAATTGAAGGCGAAGAATGTTTCATAGGGTGTATGGTGTATTACTTTATAATTTGCCTTTGAGGAAAATAAAAAATAATAAGATAAATTATTCATATTATCAAAATACATATACCTACAGGGTGTTTCACGAATATCTAAACAGAGGCGTTTAAGGGTATTTTAAGGTCGATTGAAAAAAGAAAACGCTCGGACATGTCAACTTTGTATTCAAGAGCAAAACTTTCCGACCCTATCGGGTGGAGTGACTTTAACCCTTCCTTTTCCGATAGGGGAGATGCCGAAGATACTAGAGTCTAGCCGTCACAGCCGGAGCAAACTCGATAATAGCCGAACAGCGAACTCTGGTGCATAGAAAATCGGGAACAGAATTTAATTATTATTTCTATCGTGTCTTTAACCATTCTTATTTTTATCAAAGAAAATTACAAGTCCGTTTTACAAAAAATAATTATTTGTAAAAATATTACATTTTTTGTAGTTCGGATTTAGGATAGTAATATAGAAAAAAATAAACAAAAAGAAAGTCCTTTTTTTTTAGTTTATTTTTGTCCTATATTTTAATATTTCTAGAGAGGTATCAGCCGGCGTATTATCATTTATTATATCACAAGAGCTTTAAATTTAATCGATTAAACTATCCAATATATTTTGAGCATGATTTTGCTTGGAAAATAGTTGAATGCACAATAACCTAATAAAAGCCCGAGACCGCGAAGCGGTCGAGGGCTTTTATCTAAAATATTGTGCATGAAACTATTTGCCAAGAAGCAAAATTATGCAAAAAATATTTGGATAGTTTAATCCATTTAAATTTATAGGTCGAGTACGTGGTATACGGCTAGATTATATCCTAAATAATTAGGATTGAATTGTTGGCGTCAATGGGTGCGTTCCAAGCCACAACCGTTGAGACCGCTTAGTGACGTTCCAAGTGCCGTAACCTTGAACGCTCAGTCTCAGCGGCTGGCTATTTCGCTGAGCGGAGAAATTTTACGCTCACCGCCGTCGAAACAGCTGTGACATGCGCACAGCTGCTGTTTTTGTTTTTCTGGGCATAACATCATTTTAATTTTCGGGTTTTATGGCAGTCGGCAGTAGTGATGAACTAATTCCTCCATTCTTACAGCTCTTCAATAGCATAAAAGTAACAAACCAAACAAGTTACTAATAATAAGATAAATTACCATACCAACTGTAAACAAAAACAGCTGTGGGGATAACTGACAGTAAGCGCCGAAAAATTAAGCGGAGCGTTCCAAGCGCTCACAACTGTTGAGTGTGAGCTTTTTCCTGCTCAGTTCAGCAGGTTAGTCACTTAGAACGCGCCCATTCCTATCCAAAGAATT
The DNA here is from genome assembly GCA_917834065.1 of Ceutorhynchus assimilis. Lineage (NCBI taxonomy): Eukaryota > Metazoa > Arthropoda > Insecta > Coleoptera > Curculionidae > Ceutorhynchus > Ceutorhynchus assimilis. The sequence continues at coordinate 72,823,442 of OU892277.1, forward strand.
CTATTTATTATATGTAAAATGTCAGAATATTTCTATCAAAATTCTGTCAAAAAAGGTAAACAAAATTTAATCGCGAATAAACAAGGTCTTGTGCAATAATCACTTATTAAAAAAAAAAACATTAAAAAAATGACGTTGTCTGATGGGTCTATTTTATAATGCGTTAAAATATTTCGGATGATCTAGGAAAAGAAATTCGATTCAATCTTAATGAACGTTAATAATGTGGAAAGTTATACGGCGCTAGGGCGGTAGAACAGACTGCCCATAAACACAGTACCTATTGAGCACTTTAGAACGAAAAGAAAATTAACTACTCATCGGAATTACTCCCCTTACTCACAAATGAGCGAAAAAAGGTACCAATTATTCCACAGAGGAAATTATTAATATTGATTTTAGGTTTATTTTTATTGTTGGGCTCCTCCTGATTTCCAATTTAAAGAGTTCTTAATAAAATAAATATCAAAAGTTTTTGTTTTTTTTTAGCTGTGTATTACATTGCTCCAGTCAACAACCTTTTGCTGCAACCGAATATACACCTTCCTTCGAATTCAATGCGCTCGGCTTTCGGCTACAATCGTATTGCTCCACATGCGATGGCTAGACTCTAGTGCCGAAGATGGGTCGAGTAGTACTAAAATTGTATTATGATTCTCGTCACAAGTGCGTTTTTTTTTTAATTTCAAAGAAAATAATATTTTTTTTAAATCTCAAGATATTCACTGTCAAACTTGCTATGCGCTAAATGAGAAACAATTTTCTGGCCCTGGTATTCTCAAATTAACACTTTTTCTAGTAATTTTCGCTGAATCGAGACTTTGACTCAGTTTCAACCCCATCGAAATAAAAAAGCAAGAAAAAGTTAATCCTTCAATGTTGAACATTTAGAAAATGCTGCTATTTGAAAGATCTGCAAAACAAGATGCTACTCAGCCCACACTCTCTATCATATCAATGGAGGTGAAAATCACCCTCAATACAAAAAAGAATCACATACGGAGTTTCAACGAGAACAAAGTACCATTCGACCTGGACCTTTATTCCTTATCTTGGTGAAAAGGGTGAACGTTACTCTCCATAAAGGGCGATGTGATGAATAGAAACAAATTGAAATTATTAGAAAAGTGCTTCTGAAAAAATGAAAATTGACGTATCCGAGAGGAAAGTGTTAATTTGAGAATAACAGGGCAAAAAAATTGTTTCATATTTAGCCCATGGCAACTTTGACAATGAAATACCTCGAGAACTAATCATTCGATTTTCAAAAAAAAATACGCATTTGTGATGAGAATCAAAATACCTTTAAAACAAGGTAGTTACTACTTGACCCATCTTCCCCATTTAAAAAAAAATGGGTGCAAGTCCCGATGTGGTCAAAAAGTTTCCCCCTTAAATACAAAATTGACGTGTCCGAGCGTTTTTTCAATCGACCTGAAGACATCCTAAAACGCCCCTGTTTCGATGTTCGTGAAAAACCCTGTACATGTATTTTGATAATATGATTAATTTATCTTATTTTTCATTTTCGTCCAAGGCAAATTATTATAAATAAGTAATACACCATACACCCTATGAAACATTCTTCGCCTTCAAGCGGATAAATTAATAGACCCTATACAAAATAATGTAACAGAGTGAAAGAGATCCTATACGTATGAACACTGAGAGAGATGCATAGCGAGTCGAGAGACTCGGCGTTCAGATCTTGGTCTCGTATAAACCTTGACATTTCTTATTGTTTATTGTTATATCTTTGTTAATTTAGAAGCAAAAAGTATGTGGTTTGCACTGTTATCTGGACAATACAGAAGCGAAACTTTTATAAGGATTATTTTTTTTTCATTTAAGCCTTCGTTTTTTCGTTAAATGGAAGGTATATTCAAAAAAGATTTTTTAACCAAATTTTTGCACGCCTGCTACCGAGATATTTACTATTAAAGTTTTTTTCGGCCATAAGAGCTAATGGTAATTTTTTTTTTTTAATGACTATAAAAAAATACTTCCTACAATGACCTAATTGTGCATTGGACCAATAATAAAGTATTTTTTTTCTCTATACGGAGGTATCAATATCTCGATTTTTGATGATAGTGCCCTTTTGCACAGTCTAATTTGGTATCACCTCCGGAATAAGAGTTACCTTATCATGAACTTTGATCCCTAAAAAATTCAGCTTGTGACAAAAAAGTGGGAGGTAAATCGATTTTTAAAGCGAATATTTCAGTCCATTCACTCTACTGAGAGTGCAGATGGCGGAATCGTCAAAACGCAATTGGTAGGCGAAAAATGTATAGTCCTTCTTGCGAAAAAAAAAAGAAATACCTACCTCCAAAAAAAAAAACTCAGAATTTATTATTCCTATGATGTCGCCGCTTGCATTTTGACCGTGTTGCCACTTATTGCTAACATTGAAAATTTGTAATGGATTTATTTCTAAGATGTTGACAAAAAAACATGAAAAATAGTTAAATTAATTAGTTATGGATTCAAGATTTTATAACAATATTTTTTTTTTTTAATTATGCTTAAACACAATTCAAATCTATTTTTTATATTTAGTTTTATTTTTTTTTTTTTATGTCGCATTACATTTAGTCACAACCGACAACAGCGCATTCAAGCCTTTCAGTAGATGGTAACGCAGCCGAGCCGGTCAGCTGCTCCCAGACATGGGCCAACAAATGGAAATTATTTAGATGACGTCTTCACTTGGGGCGTTTTAAATCATTTTGAATTTGACAAGTTTTAAGTGCCTGTAAAAAACTTATTCAACGTTGTAGATAATTTTTTTTGGTATATATGCCTAAAATAGTCCGTCCTTTAGAATTTTATACTTAAATTACGAATTTAAATTTTAGTGAAAGAGCCCATTGGCCAGAAGTCTTCGTTACTTCAAATCAAAAAGCATCTACAGTTGCAAAAGTCCTCGTCCATGATGTTTTACTAGGTTTGGAATCACATTGGAACTTTATTCGGATCAAAGGCGCAACTTCGAGTCACGACTATTCACAAACGCTTTGCGAACCGTTAGGTATTCACAAGACCAAAACCACGGCATTACATCCACAATCAGATAGCATAACTGAGAGGTTCAACAAAAAAATCGAGGAACATCTCTCCAAAGTAGTTGACAAGCATCAAGATGATTGGGATGAGCATATACCTCTATTTCTGATGGCATACAAGTCAGCCCTACATAAAACAATAGGAGTTACACCAGCTAAAGTTTTGTTTGGAAGGGAGCTTGTTTACCCTGTGACTCGCCCTGTGACTTGATATTCGGGTCACCAGATGTCGCCGACATAGAAGCAGAAGACTATGCTGACGATCTGCGAAAAAGACGGCTTGACATCCATGACATAGTTAGAGGAAGGACAGAGTTCGCAAGTGGTCGAATGGCGAACTCTATAGGTTTCCAGACGAATGACAAAGTTTGGCTCTATAATCCTCAAAGGAAGAAAGGTGGATCTCCCAAGCTAACACCAGTGTGGGAAGACCCGTACACGAGTATAAAGAGACTAAACGACATAGTGTGTCTAATCCAACGCGGCTCCAAAGGTAAGATGAACGTGGAACATCTCAACAGGTTGAAGGCTTATCACGAAAATAAATGGTCATATCGAAACGATTTGATCTAGGAGGGAGGCAGTGTTAAAAAAAAGCATCGACATCGCGGCGCCGGGATCCTAAGAAATTGAATGAGTCACTTGTTTACGTTGGGCAACGTGGTTTTTCCTGGAATTCTATTATATTCGATTCGATGTTTCTCTAGCTAAATCCCGAGTTCAGTTTCGAGTATACACGGTTAGTAAAAAGTACTGCAACGCTCAAATATCTGCAAAACCGCTTAAGCCGCGCTCACACAATGCGGAATTGAACAGTGCTATCGGCAATGTTGGCAGATTTCCTAATTGCGCTACACGTAGTCCCCATTTATTTTTATTGCAATAAATTGAGCGTGCCAAACTTGATAAGATTCCAAACTTTCAGAATAAAAAGTATCGCAACGCTTGAATATCTTTTAACCCTTTCAAGATGGATTTTTATTTTTGTTTCACGTGTTGTAATCATTGATATTGTGGCGTCGCCAGGCTGTCAAGAAAGCTACGCTATCGAATTCCCTAGAAAATTGCAGATTCCTATTAATCTGGTCAATTCTACTTAATCGAGAAAAGGGGAGTTATCGCGTGTGTTCTAGATTTTACAGGAATAGATTTAGGGATATATAAAAGGCCGCTATTGCTTTGTAATTTTAAGTTAAAGTTTGACTGTGATAGGAGTTAAATAGTGATTATTAAGTTGTAGAGTTTAATTGTTGAGTTAGTTATTAAAGTAATTAGTGTCAGAGTGTATTGTTGCGTGGAATAAATTATTGCTGTGTTAATTGGACTTTGATTTTTGGAATAAACGAAACGAACCCAAGATTTCTGTCAGGCAAGCCAAAGCCGTGACATTGGTGCCAGAAGTCGGATATAAAGGACTGACACACTAATGTAGTGTAAAAACTGAACACTAAGTTAACACTGGGACAGTAAGTGCAGTGCAAACAGTGACAATCACAAAAAGAGACTTAACCGATCGTGTGAATTACCCCGGAAGTGACTCTATACCCGATTTAGACTGTGATAGTGAATCTTCGAGTGAGTTCTAGAAAATTCTATTTGGAAAAAAGAGATATCGAATTTGTGACTTCGCCGACGTATTCGGAACATCAATCGTCGTTCAGAAGAGGTTTTTCAAGGAGTTTCGGGAAAATTCTAGAACATTCTATTTGGAAACCAAGGGAGATATCGAAATTGTGACTTCACCGACGTGTTTGCTGTATCAATCGACATCTAGAAAAGAAATTTCAAGGAAATTCCAGAACATTCTATTCGCGAATGAAGCAAGTTATCCAATTTGTGACTTCACCGGCGTTTTTGGAACTTCGAGCAAAGACCAGAAAAGATATTTGAAGAAAATTCGAGGGAAATTCTAGAACATTCTGTACATGCCTATCACAAGACAACAGGCCAAAATGGACGAACAAAAAGTTGAAGAACTCCTGCGCAAAATGTTGGAACTTCAAGAGACCAAACGACAACAAGAAAAACAAGACGAAGAAGCCAGACGAAAACAAGAAAAACAAGACGAAGAAGCTAGACGACAACAAGAAGAGGCTAGAAGACAACAAGAAAAACAAGACGAAGAAGCCAGACGACAACAAGAAAAACAAGACGAAGAAGCCAGACGACAACAAGAAAAACAAGACTAAGAAGCCAGACGACAACAAGAAAAACAAGACGAAGAACTCAGGCGACAAAAAGAAAAACAAGAAGAAGAAGCTAGACGACAACAAGAGGAAACTAGGCGACAACAAGAACGGCAAGAAGACCTTGCAAAACTGCAGAAGATATTCCAAACCATACAAGGAGCTGTCGCTAACCTAGACCAGAAGATTGAAAATGTTAAAGACGATGTGCAAGAAGTTAAACACGACGTCCAGGAAGGAACTGAAGTCAAAATCGATGTTCAAGAAGTTAAAGACGATGTAAGAGAAGTTAAACACGACGTTCAGGGAGAAAAAGCTGAGGTCAAAGCCGATGTTCAGCAATTAAGACAAGAAGTTGAGGATCAAGTTCAAGCACTCGAAGATAAGATGCGTAGATTAGAAATACAGTCCATCAATCCAGCTAGTGTTGGAGCATTCTCCGGTATGAAGATAAAACCACCAACTTTTGACGGTTCTACGTCCTGGACCATGTATATTCGACAATTTGAAGCTGCTGCAAATACCAACGGATGGAACGACCAAGAAAAAGCTACAGCACTAATAGTGGCACTACGAGGACCAGCCTTGGATCTTCTTCAGTCCATTCCTTCAATCTACCAACAGAATTACCAGCATCTTAGTCAAACTTTAGAATTGCGCTTTGGAGACCATTACAGACAAGAAGTATTCAGAACTCAAGTTAAATCAAGAGTTCAATAACCCGGCGAGAGTCTACAAGAATTCGAATCGGAAGTGCTAGTGAGTTTGGCGTTTCCTGCAGCTGGGGAACACATGCAGGAATGGATGGCAGTATCTGCGTTTATTGATGGTCTCAGAGATTCGAAGATCCAGGAAAACCTAAGAATGTCTAAGTTCAGACAAAGTAGCGGAGCCCTTGTCCAAGCATTAGAACTGGAAGCAATCTTTGGTGCCTCACGACCCAGAATACGAGCAGTGTCCATTGAAGACCCAAAAGATAAACAGTTGTCAAAAGAGGATGGTAGCTTCGAAACTAAAATGAGTAATTTCATGGAGAGAATGGAGAAACTGTTACTAGAAGATAGAAAAATGGGAAACGATTCCAGACAAACACCAACCCCGAGAAACCGAATAGAGTGCTACCGGTGCCATAAACTTGGGCATATTCAACGAGGTTGTAGAGTGAGGATGTCCTCTCCATCAAGGGATCGTTTCCAACGCTTTTCGAGATCGAGAGACGCCAGCCCTAATAACAGACAGGGAAACGAGAACTAACCAGTATGGAGGGGCGAATGCTGGTTAGTAATGACGAAGCCCCCAGGCTTGTTTACATAAAATCATTGGGCAGTCATTATAGAGGATTAACATTCGAAGAACAAATTAATGGAGAATTGAAAACCATCGCTTTTGATACGGGTGCTGAAGTTTCCATAATTAGAAAAACATTAGTCAAGTCTCGAGCAATCCAACCGCTCACTAGAAACCTGTCACTACGAACAGTCACCGGCGAATCTGCACCAGTTCAAGGAGAAGCTATGATTGAGCTTACTTTTGGATCTACCACCTTTAGGCACAGAACATTAGTCGCCGATATAGAAGATTATGTTATTTTGGGAATGGATTTGATCGGCCAACATGGTTTCTCTTTTGATCCTTCCATGAACATGCTTGAATTTGGTAATGAAGAAATTGTCCCAGCAACACAAGAAGAATCCCAAGCCGTTAAGATCCTGGCCACAAACCCAGTGAGGATTCCTGGAAGTACTGAGAAGATCATTTGCGGAAGATTAGAAACAAACTCTGGGTGCTGCGTTGGACTAACACGTAATTTTATTGGAGATAAACCAGAAAGATTTCAGATAAGCGACATTCTGTGAAATCCAAATTGGATACAGACACCTTGATGCAGACTTTCGCGAAATCATGGAAACATCTCGATCCAGATAGACTTCAAAAAGCCACAGAGTTCATCTTGAAAGAAGCAGACGTATTTGTGATGGACAATCAAACCGGACGGACCAGCTTGATCCAACACAAAATTGATACTGGATTGGCACACCCAATTAGACAACCACTACGACGTATGCCACTAGCTAAGCAACAGGAAGTGGAAAACCAAATTGATGAAATGCTTCAAGAGGGGATCATTGAAGAGTTTAATAGTCCATGGTCTGCACCAGTAGTACTGGTTACAAAGAAAGAGGGGAGTCTTAGATTTTGTGTGGACTACCGAAAGCTTACCCAAGTAGCACAAATGTGCTTATTAGGATCATATACATTGCTATGAAACATCTTATTATATAACTGCGATATTTCTTAGTTGGGTTGTAAACGCTTATATGACGTCTATAAGTATGAAAAAGGCCCAGGTTTATAAAATATTATTATTGTTTTAAAGTTGTTTTAGGATCGCGAATAGCATTTAAAAAATATTATGAAGTGCTTTATAAAATCGTTATGAAACAGTTTTATAAGAGATTTATAAGTTAGAAAATAAATTCACCTATATAGCAATTGTGTCTTTTTTGAACCTCAGTATAAAATAGCTTTATAAATATTATTTGGAAATTTTGTAGCTGTAGTTGAAATTACTAATAAAACATTTATAAAATAATGTTTTATAGCATACTTAAAACAGTTTAATAAAAATATTTTATCGTATTTTCATAATGCCGAATACAAAACTGATTTTTAAATGGTTGTCCAACCTTCTCTGCTTTTATGGATTACGAATATGGCGACATGTTGCTAGGGATGCATGGGTAAATCAGGAAAAATATATAGCCCACCTAAATACCGTTCAACCACTCAAATCTTACTGCAAAGCAAATTTTACTGATCAATTGGGGGTTATTTTTTGGAGATATTTTAACGCGCTTCAATTTTAACAAGGTTTTACAGTTACAAAAATATTTAAATTTCACGAAAGTCTCCAATAATCATCCGTGAAGTTGAAAATCGACATTATGTCATGTCCCTATGTCATTGTGAACTGATTTTATTCTTTTAGTAACGACAATTTTCTAAATTATATTATTTTATTTAATTTATTTTGGATACGACAAAATGGCCGACATAGGACCAAGTGAAATTAAACGTGAAAACATGGCGTCGACTAATATATCATTTTTATCGCCAAGAAAATGTTTAATAAACAAATTTGATATTTATAAAACATATTTGATTTATAACGTGTTTTATAATGCAGTTCCATAAAACATTTGTATTTTATTATCTAAAATGACATAGCGTAAAATTATTATAATATTCCAGACATTGCAATGTTGCCATGTCAAGAACAAACGTGTACCTTTATATATTTTCAATTTTGTATGGATGAAAATCAAAAGTTACTAGTAACTTTCGAACTTGATTTATGAAAAATCATACTTTAAACTCGTGGCCGACAGAATTGAATCAAAAAAGTTGGAATTTAAAATTGGAAGAAAATAGTCATAGGTACTTGATTAGAGTTTTTGGCCACACCGTAACAATTCCAACAAGTTTTTAATTGAATTATATTAAATAGGTAGGTATATAGATTAAACCTTCTCTGTATTTTAATTTTTAGTTCACTGTGGTTCACCAGCAGGGTTACAGTACCTACCTAATATAGACAGTAACTTGTAACGGTTTATGTGTTTGCGTATTTGTCTAGGGAATTCGATCATAATCAACCCTTAATAATTTTTATTGAATTTCAAGTAAATATGGATACTTGAAGATAATATATTCAGTTTGACAACGTCGCATCGCCTGTTCTGAATCATGTATATTTGTTTTCAAATCATGGTGCTAGGTGGCGTGGGTGTCGGTATAACTGAAGAAATTGCGATAATATTAAAACCCTTATAAAATACTATTGTTATATAGCCTTCAGAAAAATTGCTTAAATAACAATATTATTATAAACTTTATCTCACTGTATCAGTTTTACGATACTTTTATCGTAGAATACATTTATAAGAAAATTAGAAATTGGATACCTTATTACTATACTATGTTATGTTACGTTATTATAAGCTAAACGCCCTTAATACAGATATATGTTGCTTAAATGACACCAAATCAGATCTTCCGAAATAAGCCTGTGCCTCTTTCCTGAAATTGCCACTTTTCCTTAATATTATCCAGCAAGAAATGCTTGACATATTGATAATCAGCAATAGGTATTTATATCAATTATCACTGGAGTAGGTGGATAAACTAAATTTTAGGTTAGTGCTATAACATTTTTATAAGGTTATCCTAATAATAATTTTGTATTTTGTGAAACACTTCTGTTATTTAATCCTTTTTTAAGTGCTTTATTCAATTTTGTTCCACAACAATTATAAAATAGTTTTATAAGAGTATTGAACGGAACTAAATTATTGCTAAGAATGAACTGTTTTATAAATTATTCTCCATAAATACTATAAAATCTTATAATAAAGCCGTAATAAATCAAAATGCATACTTTTATAAGTGATATATATCTGTTTGTGAATATTGCTATAAAGCAACTACAAAATATATCTATCTCAAACGAAAACAGTTTTATAAGTCTTGTCATATAAATATTTATGAGCAAGTTAATTACCAAACTTAAAAAATTGTTATTTAAATTAATCTTGAAAATATCTATATAGCAAAATAACAAAATAAATTTGTTTTCATGATACATTTGTATTTATTGAGTATCTTAAAAATCAGTTTTGTTACTTCAAATGCTCTAACAAATCGGATATAAAGCACTTCAGTCTAATAGCAATATTTCTGTGCTACTTGGGTAATGACGTCACCAAGAAGGACAGCTTCCCTCTCCCGAGAATAGACGATACATTAACAACTCTATCGGGCTCCAAATGGTTTTCCACCTTGGATCTCAATAGTGGATACTGGCAAGTGGCAATACATGACGAGGACAAAGAGAAAACTGCCTTCAGTACCGGAAGCGGGTTATACCAGTTTAATGTAATGCCTTTCGGATTGTGTAATGCTCCAGCTACGTTTGAGCGACTGATGCATCTTGTTTTGCGAGGCCTCACATGGAGAAATTGCCTGGTATATTTGGATGATGTCATGATCATGGGAAATTCGTTCCAAGGACATCTCAATAATCTGAAAGAAGTTCTTAGGCCACGTGGTATCTGAAGATGGCATACAAGTTATGGAAGGAAAACTAGATGCTCTCAGGAACTGGCCAAAACCACGCGACAAACATGAACTAAGGAGTTTTCTAGGATTATGTTCTTATTATCGAAGATTTGTGGAAGGATTCGCCAATATAGCTGCTCCGCTTCATCGAATAACAGAAGAAAAATCAACATTCAATTGGACCCAAGAATGCGATTCCGCATTTAGAAAATTGAAAGGAGCATTCTGTACGAGCCCAGTGTTGTCCTATCCTGATCACAAAGGCATGTTGATTTTGGACACAGATGCAAGTAACACCAGTGTTGGAGCTGTCCTTTCACAAATCCAAAATTCACCAGGAACATGTCGTGGAGTACTACAGCAGAACATTATCAAAGCCGGAACGAAATTATTGTGTCACCAGAAGAGAGTTGCTTGCCATAGTAAAAGCAGTCGACCACTTTCATAAGTATCTCTACGGACGCAAGTTTCTAATTCGAACAGATCATGCAGCTCTAAAATGGCTTTTAGAAATGAAAACTCCTGAAGGACAGCTTGCTAGATGGATTGAGAAATTGCAGCAATACGATTTCCAAATTAAACATCGACCTGGAAACCTGCATAAAAATGCTGACGCTCTGTCTAGACGGCCATGTAAAGAAGATTGTAAACATTGTCAAAGAATCGATATACATGAGAAAAACACTAGTCCAGCTGTAAGAAGAATGGGCCTGATCGTCGATGACAAATGGACTACCAAGCAAAAGAGAGAAGATCAGGAGGCAGACCAGGACATCGGGCAAATTCTATATCTTAAAAAAAATGATGAATGTAGGCCAGAATGGGGGGAAGTGTCAAACAAAAGCTTGATTTACAAGGCGTTGTGGGCCCAGTGGAACTCTCTGGCCGTAGAAAATGGTTTGCTCAAAAGAGTTTGGGAAAGTGCCGATGGGAAATCCACTAACAGCCAACTGGTTATCCCAAAAGACCGAGTGGAAGATGTATTAAAAGAAATACAGGACGGAACCTCAGGGGCACATTTCGGAGTTAACAAGACTTTGGACAAAATTCGGGAACGTTTTTACTGGGTTCACTACCGTTAGATGTTAGACGTTAGACGTTAAAAGCTAGTGCGACATCTGTGCTACCAGTAAAGGCCCTAAACTAAAATCTCGGGGGCCCATGAAACAGTACAACGTCGGTCTTCCATTTGAGAGAATAGCGATAGATGTAGCAGGACCGTTCCCAGAGTCAGAGCGTGGTAACAAATACATCTTAGTTATCATGGATTACTTCAGTAAATGGCCAGAAGTTTTCGCTATTCCCAATCAAGAAGCCATCACTGTTGCCCAGGTGCTAGTGGACGAAATTTTTAGTCGTCATGGTGTGCCACTAGAGTTACATTCAGACCAGGGACGAAACTTCGAATCTGCCATCTTTAAGAAAATTTGTGAGATCATGGGAATCCGTAAGACCAGGACAACACCTTTCTATCCACAGTCTGATGGCATGGTAGAACGATTTAATAAGACCATAGAGGAACATGTGACAAAAGTGGTCGCAAAGAACCAGCGTGATTGGGACAAACACTTGACTCTATTTTTAATGGCTTACAGAGCAGCTGTTCACGAGTCAACAGGTGAAAGTCCAGCCAGAATCGTCTTTGGAAGAGAACTCCGGCTACCTTGCGATGTGATGTTTGGGATACCTGAAGAAGAACGAAGGGAAATCCGAGATTATGCCGACGAAGTGAGGGCACGACTTCTAGGTATCCATGATTTTGCTCGGGAGCATATTCAGTTGGCCAGTGACCGAATGAAGACTAGATACGACTTGAAAGAAATTCTGCCGGATTTCAAGAAGATGATTTAGTGTGTCCATCCAGCAAGAAAGAAAGGAGTGTCGCCGAAGTTATCTCCAGCATGGGAAGGACCCTACAAAATAATCAAGAGGATCAATGCTTTGGTTTATCGAGTTCAACGCAACACCAGGAGTAAGATGAAAGTTGTACATCTGGATAGGTTAACGGAATATCATGGGCGTGAAGTTGATCGGGACGATCAACCTTAAGAGGAGGGCAATGTGGCGTCGCCAGGCTGTCAAGAAAGCTACGGTATCGAATTCCCTAGAAAATTGCAGATTTCTATTAATCTGGTCAATTCTACTTAATCGAGAAAATGGGAGTTATCGCGTGTGTTCTAGATTTTACAGGAATAGATTTAGGGATATATAAAAGGCCGCTATTGTTTTGTAATTTTAAGTTAAAATTTGACTGTGATACGAGTTGCATAGTGATTATTGAGTTGTAGAGTTAAATTGTTGAGTTAGTTAATAAAGTAATTAGTGTCAGAGTGTATTGTTACGTGGAATAAATTATTGCTGTGTTAATTGGACTTTGATTTTTGGAATAAACGAAACGAACCCAAGATTTCTGCCAGGCAACCCAAAGCCGTGACAATATTATTTCATTTCTTAACATTAGGAACCTTTTTGAGGCAGTTTATATTTTTTTTCGGAATTTTCCAAAATGTATCGTATCTGATACCTATTTTGAAATATGGGACAAAATATTGTCCCACTAGTCCATTCTAGCGGGACATTACAGCCCATCAGTCTTCAAATCGTAAAATGATATACAAAAAGAAAAAAACGAATATTTTCAGCAATTCTTTCAAGCCCAGTTTGATTTAGTGGCTTTTTTCTATTCATCCTAGAAAAAAAACACATTCTTAGGTTACGTGGGACAAATAATCCCACCGATAAAACCTGTTGGGACATAACGTCCCACAAAAAAAAATCAGACAATATCGCATCAAAGAATATGTAAAATATCTTTTCCTACGAGCGTGCGGAAGACGCGTTTTCACGCACTGATTTGCGTGTGGAAAGTACCACTTTTCCGCATTGCGTGCGGGAATTTTTTGTTACCCCACGGCGTGCGCGAAAAAAAATTTTCACGCACGCTGTGCTCGGGAAAAGTTTTTCACGCACTGATTTTTTAATTTTTTTTTTCAATTTTCCTCTTCACGTCATGCTGCAAACATTTTAGAACTTTTTGAAATTCCTCTACCGTTTTTTCTCTTCAAGAAAGCTATTAGGTTTTTGTACTGACCAATATCGACCTCTTTAACGAGTTGTATACCATGAATAATTAATTCTACTTATAATAAAAATAATTGTTAATGTTCTGTTGTTAAAATCATTGCGTTACTGAACTTAATTAAAAAAATCACATTTTTGACCATTTCTCTTATCAGTAGAGCCAAAAACAAACAAAAAAACAATATGTCAATTTCCGCACGCTCGTAGGAAAAATATCTTCCCTAACACGAGCGTAAAGTATCTTTTCCGCACTTACGGCTTGCACGTGCACGTGCAAACGGCGTTGCATGCGGAAAAGTATAACTTTCCGCACTTTTTAGGTAAATAACTATTAACTATTATATACACTAATAGAAAGGTACTTTACTTGATTACAGAGAATAAACAGTATATAATTGCACTGGAAAAGATCAGCATGCGCTATGGAGCTCGAAAAATTTGAGGTTATCTCACTTTGTTTGCAAATAACAAACTGCTAGATGACCGCAGGCACTGAAAAGACTGAACCGGCATTTATATATGTATATTTGCATTTGGGATCATATTTCCCTGCAGTCAAAATAAAATTTGATTTGGGATTATTGTCCCGTTAGTCTTGAAAGTGTTAGGTAAAGCCAATTAAGCACGTTCACGAAATTCGATATCTGTGGGTTTTCGGGCAAGCGAAATTTAACAGTGATATCGGCATTGTTGCCGGAATTCCTAGTTTTGCGCTACGCGTAGTCTTTTTGTTATCTCAAATGAACTACTCAACAATAGGTTCGTTCCAAGCATAAATTACACCAATTTTTGAGACGCGATAACTTTTTAATAAATCAACTGACAAATATGCCGTCTTCGACATTTTTGGAAGTAGGTAATTCTTTGTTTTTCATCTGCTTTACACAAAAAAAAAATGGAATTTGAGTATTCTTTTTTATACAGGGTGATATAGGAAGTGCGGTAAAAATACGAAATTTTTGTTGTCACCCTATTTCTACAATTATTTTTATTTATTTTTCCTAGGCATACCCGAATGATTATTATGTTCATCCATCGAAACGTTTTTCGATTTTTTCTTATATCTTTTTTTCTTGTTTATAAAATAATGCAAATTTAGTGTTATAATGACACCCAGTGCTCCAGTGCTTCAAACCCATCGTGAACAGCAGAAACTTTTAGGATCCGCTAGTTTAAATTTACTCACATTTCACAATAGGTAGATATCTTTCATAATTTTTTTTTTTTTTCTACGAGCGTGCATTTTTTATCACTAGTGCGAGAAAGTAGCGTTCAGAAGTGTCAGTTTTGTTGATTAATCAAACATTTTATCAATTTTGTCTGCATACATTTTTGCTAGATATACTAATTTATGCGCTCATAAACTATTTGAAATATTCCTATTTTAATCCATATTAATCTAATTTGTGGATCTTTCAAAAGTTTTAAAAAAAATTTTGACATTGTTTGACTTTTTGGTTCCTTTGAGGCGGGGCAGTTTTTTTATCTTAGAAATTTTGTTTATTGTAATATTTGTAACATCAAATCGATTTAATACATAATTTTTTTCAATCATTCTTGAAAATAAACGTAAAAATATAAAAATAAGTAATTTTGTAATCAAACGATTTCTTTAATAATAATGTCGTTTTTTCTTCTGTTAGGTTCTGGTTTACTTTTTTCGGGAAAATGCGGATAGGCATTCATTCCACTTTGCAATTATGCTGTTCATTTCTGTGTTTTCTGCTTTGACAGATGCGATAATTTTTGTGCGGTGTATATATATATCGCTTTGGATTTACTTAGTTTTTGTTTTTATATTTGAACGCGCTCGTAGAAAAAGTAATGTTCCTAACTCATGCGTAAAGTGTCTTTCCGCACTTGTTAGGAAAATAACTATATTTGCTTATTGGAAAGAGGAGTCAAAATTAAGCTCAACTGTATTTTTTTCCGATTTTTTTCGCAAAGGCTCTAAATTTCGATTTGAAGTTCAAATTTCTTGGTCAATTTTATCCAGTGTTGCCCAGATGTCATGAATTTCATGTAAACTTTTCCTGGCGGCGACAACTAAATCGATGTAATATCGAATCCACAGATTTGTAAGTATCGGATATGGAATCGATTCTCATCCCTATGAAAAACATAACCCAACTTTTTAAACAGGCAGAAGGCACGAAGGCACACAAAGGTTGCTCTACCTGCATTTTACTAATACACAATGCTAAATACCTAGTGTTACCTACATTGGCGTATCCAGGATTTTGGTTTGGGGGGGCTCTGTTAACAAAAAGTGTTGACCAAAAAAGAAAAAAAAACGCTGCGCACTAGTAAAGGTCATAGGTTGTGACTAGTTTTATGTCGGCCATGTTTGGGAATGGTTTACTAATGAGAAATTCGGCATCCTCGCATGTTTGGGAGAGTGACGTCCCTCCTCCTATCCTGCGTTTTCACAGCAGTTTAAAAATCCGATTTTCAAATCAGTTTATTTTCGAAAATAAGCGTTTTTTTGGAGAAAAAAAATCATACTGATGTTATCAGAATGACTAACAGATTAATTTAAAAATTTGGAAGTTGCCAATTTTTGGCAGAATTCACCTGTACCTAGGTAACATACTGTGACGATTCGCCAGGCTGTCAAGAATCTCTCCTCTTGAGTATCCTAGAATCTAGCGAATTATTCTACTTAATTCGGGAAAATAAGATTATCGTGTGTATTCTAGATTTTACAGGAATAGATTTAGAGGTATATAAAGGCGGCTATTGCTTTTTAGTTTTTAGTTTTCAGTTTGACTGTGATACGATTTAAATAGTGATTATTGCGAGTTGTAAGAGTTTAATTGTTGAGTTTGTTATTAAAGTAATTAGTGTCAGAGTGTATTGTTAAGTGGAATAAATTACTGCTGTGTTAATTGAACTTTGATTTTTGGAATAAACGAAACGAACAACGAACCCAAGATAATTGTCAGCAGGCAACCCGAAGCCGTGACATTGGTGCCAGAAGTGAGACATAAAGGACTGCAGGAAGAAATCCAATTACGGAAGTGCGGGGACACTAGTGTAGTATAAAAACTGAACACTAAGTGAACACTGGGACAATTAGTGCAGTGCAACAGTGACAATCACAAAAAGAGACTCAACCGTTCGTGTGAATTACCCCGGAAGTGACTCTATACCCGATTTAGACTGTGATAGTGAATCTTCGAGTGAGTTCTAGAAAATTCTATTTGGAAACTAAGGGAGATATCGAATTTGTGACTTCGCCGACGTATTCGGAACATCAATCGTCATTCAGAAGAGGTTTTTCGAGGAGTTTTGGGAAATTTCTAGAACATTCTATTTGGAAACCAAGGGAGATATCGAAATTGTGACTTCACCGACGTGTTTGCTGTGTCAATCGACATCTAGAAAAGAAGCTTCAAGAAAATTCCAGAACATTCTATTCTAGAATAAAGCAAGTTATCCAATTTGTGACTTCACCGGCGTGTTTGGAACTTCGAGCAAACACCAGAAAAGTTATTTGAAGAAAGTTCGAGGGAAATTCTAGAAGGTTCTGTATATGCCTATCACAAGACAACAAGCAAAAATGGACGAACAAAAAGTTGAAGAACTTCTGCGCAAAATGTTGGAACTTCAAGAGACCAGACGACAACAAGAAAGACAAGACGAAGAAGCTAGACGACAACAAGAAGAGGCCAGACGACAAAAAGAAAAACAAGAAGAAGAAGCTAGGCGACAACAAGAACGGCAAGAAGACCTTGGAAAACTACATAAGATATTCCAAACCATACAAGGAACTGTCGCTAACCTAGACCAGAAGATTGAAAAAGTTAAAGACGATGTGCAAGAAGTTAAACACGACGTCCAGGAAGTAAAAACTGAAGTCAAAATCGATGTTCAAGAAGTTAAAAACGACGTTCAGGGAGTAAAAGCTGAGGTCAAAGCCGATGTTCAGCAATTAAGACAAGAAGTTGAGGACCAAGTTCAAGCACTCGAAGATGAGATGCGTAGATTAGAAATACAGTCCATCAATCCAGCTAATGTTGGAGCATTCTCCAGTATGAAGATAAAACCACCAACTTTTGACGGTTCTACGTCCTGGACCATGTATATTCGACAATTTGAAGCTGCTGCAAATACCAACGGATGGAACGACCAAGAAAAAGCTACAGAACTAATGGTGGCGCTACGAGGACCTGCCTTAGACCTTCTTCAGTCCATTCCTTCAGTCTACCAACAGAATTACCAGCATCTAAGTCAGACGTTGGAATTGCGCTTCGGAGATCATTACAGGCAAGAAGTATTTAGAACTCAAGTCAAATCAAGAATTCAAAAACCCGGCGAGAGTTTAAAAGAATTCGAATCAGAAGTTAAAAGGCTAGTGAGTTTGGCGTTTCCTGCAGTTGAGGAAGATATGCAGGAATGGATGGCAGTATCTGCATTTATTGAAGGTCTCAGAGACTCGAAGATCCAGGAAAACCTGAGAATGCCCAAGTTCAGACAAAGTAGCGAAGCTCTTGTCCGAGCATTAGAACTAGAAGCAATCTTTGGTGCCTCACGACCCAGAATACGAGCAGTGTCCATTGAGAACCCAAAGGAAAAACAATCATCAAAAGAGGATGGTAGTCTCGAGAATGTCATGAGTCATTTCATGGAGGAGATAAGGAAACTATTACGAGAAGACAGACAAATGGGAAACGATTCCAGACAAACACTAAACCCGAGAAACCGGTGCCATAAGCTTGGGCATATTCAACGAGATTGTAGAGTAGACATCCTTACTCTCCATCAAGGGATCGTTTCCAACGCTTTTCGAGATCGAGAGGCGCCAGCCCTAATAACAGACAGGAAAACGAGAACTAACCAGTATGGAGGGGCGAATGCTGGTTAGTAATGACGAAGCCCCCAGGGTTGTTTACATAAAATCATTGGGCAGTCATTACAGAGGATTAAAATTCGAAGGACAAATTAATGGAGAATTAAAAACCATCACTTTTGATACGGGTGCTGAAGTTTCCATAATTAGAAGAACATTAGTCAAGTCTCGGGCAATCCAACCGCTCACTAGAAATCTGTCACTACGAACAGTCACCGGCGAATCTGCACCAGTTCAAGGAGAAGCTATGATTGAGCTTACTTTTGGATCTACCACCTTCAGGCACAGAACATTAGTCGCCGATATAGAAGATGATTTCATTTTGGGAATGGATTTGATCGGCCAACATGGTTTCTCTTTTGATCCTTCCATGAACATCCTTAAATTTGGTAATGAAGAAATTGTCCTAACAACACAAGAAGAATCCGATGCCTTTAAGATCTTGGCCACAACCCCAGTGAGGATTCCTGGAAGTACTGAGAAGATCATTTGTGGAAGATTAGAAACAAACCCTGGGTGCTGCGTTGGACTAACACGTAATTTTATTGGAGATAAACCAGAAATAGAAAGATTTCTTGTTGGTAAGACTCTAGTAAGAACAAATGGGAACATTATGATAAGAATTGCCAATGTTTCTTCCGAAACAGTAAGAATAAAAGAAGGAGACATTATTGGAACTCTGGAACCAGTTAAGCAAATATCGAACTGTGACCTTCCAGATAAGCGACATTCTGTGAAATCTAAAGTGGATATAGACACCTTGATGCAGACTTTGGCGAAATCATGGAAACATCTCGATCCAGATAGACTCCAAGAAGTCACAGATTTCATCTTGAAAGAAGCAGACGTATTTGTGATGGACAATCAAACCGGACGAACTAGCTTAATTCAACACAAAATTGATACTGGATTGGCAAACCCAATTAGACAACCACCACGACGTATGCCAGTAGCTAAGCAACAGGAAGTGGAAAACCAAATTGATAAAATGCTTAAAGAGGGAATCATTGAAGAGTCAAATAGTCCATGGTCTGCGCCAGTAGTTTTGGTTACAAAGAAAGATGGGAGTCTTAGATTTTGTGTGGACTACCGAAAGCTCAACGACGTCACCAAGAAGGACAGCTTCCCTCTCCCGAGAATAGACGATACATTAACAACTCTATCGAGCTCCAAATGGTTTTCCACCTTAGATCTCAAAAGTGGATACTGGCAAGTGGCAATACATGACGATGACAAAGAGAAAACTGCCTTCAATACCGGAAGCGGGTTATACCAGTTTAATGTAATGCCTTTCGGATTGTGTAATGCTCCAGCTACGTTTGAGCGACTGATGCATCTTGTTTTGCGAGGCCTTACATGGAGAACTTGCCTGGTATATTTGGATGATGTCATGATCATGGGAAATTCGTTCCAAGAACATCTCAATAACCTGAAAGAGGTTTTTAACCGCTTCCGGAATGCCAACTTGAAACTCAATCCAAATAAATGTTTCCTATTTCAAAAGAAAGTGGAATTCTTAAGTCACGTGGTATCTGAAGAGGGCATACAAGTTATGGAAGGAAAAACAGATGCTGTCAGGGACTGGCCAAAACCACGCGACAAACATGAACTAAGGAGTTTTCTAGGATTATGCTCTTATTATCGAAGATTTGTGGAAGGATTCGCCAATATAGCTGCTCCGCTTCATCGATTAACAGAAGAAAAATCAACATTCAATTGGACCCAAGAATGCGATTCCGCATTTAGAAAATTGAAAGGAGCATTATGTACGAGCCCAGTGTTGTCCTATCCTGATCAGAAAGGCATGTTGATTTTGGACACAGATGCAAGTAACACCAGTGTTGGAGCTGTCCTTTCACAAATCCAAAATTCACAAGAACATGTCGTGGAGTACTACAGTAGAACCTTATCAAAGCCGGAACGAAATTATTGTGTCACCAGAAGAGAGTTGCTTGCCATAGTAAAAGCAGTCGACCATTTCCATAAGTATCTCTATGGACGCAAGTTTCTAATTCGAACAGATCACGCAGCTCTAAAATGGCTTTTAGAAATGAAAACTCCTGAAGGACAGCTTGCTAGATGGATTGAGAAATTGCAGCAATACGATTTCCAAATTAAACATCGACCTGGAAACCTGCATAAAAAGCCTGACGCTCTGTCTAGACGGCCATGTAAAGAAGATTGCAAGCATTGTCAAAGAATCGATATACATGAGAAAAACACTGGTCCAGTTGTGAGAAGAACGGGCCTGATCGTCGATGACAAATGGACTACCAAACAAATGAGAGAAGATCAGGAGTCAGACCAGGACATCGGACAAATTCTACATCTTAAAGAAAATGATGAATGTAGGCCAGAATGGAGGGAAGTGTCAAACAAGAGCTTGATTTACAAAGCGTTGTGGGCCCAATGGAACTCTCTGGCCGTAGAAAATGGTTTGCTCAAAAGAGTTTGGGAAAGTGCCGATGGGAAATCCACTAAGAGCCAACTGGTTATCCCAAAAGACCGAGTGGAAGATGTATTAAAAGAGATACACGACGGAACTTCAGGGGCACATTTCGGAGTTAACAATACTTTGGACAAAATCCGGGAACGTTTTTACTGGGTTCACTACCATGAAGACGTTAAAAGCTGGTGCCGAAAATGCGACATCTGTGCTACCAGTAATGCCCTAAACTAAGATCTCGGGGCCCATGAAAAAGTACAACGTCGGTCTTCTATTTGAAAGAATAGCGATAGATGTAGCCGGACCGTTCCCAGAGTCAGAGCGTGGTAACAAATACATCTTAGTTATCATGGATTACTTCAGTAAATGGCTAGAAGTTTTCGCTATTCCCAATCAGGAAGCCATCACTGTCGCCCAGGTGCTAGTGGACGAAGTTTTTAGTCGTCATGGTGTGCCACTTGAGTTACATTCAGATCAAGGACGAAATTTCGAATCTGCCATCTTCAAGAAAATTTGTGAGATCATGGGTATTCGTAAGACAAGGACAACACCTTTACATCCACAGTCTGATGGCATGGTAGAACGATTTATTAAGACCATTAAGGAACACCTGACAAAAGTGATCGCAAAGCATTTGCCTCTATTTTTAATTGCTTACAGAGCAGCTATTCATGATTCAACAGGTGAAAGTCCGGCTAGAATTGTTTTCGGAAGGGAACTCAGGTTACCTTGGAATCTGATGCTTGGAGTACCCGAAGAAGAACGAAGAGAAATCCGAGATTATGCCGACGAAGTAAGGGCACGACTTCTGGGTATCCATGATTTTGCTCGGGAGCATATTCAGCTAGCCAGTGACCGGATGAAGACCAGATACGACCTGAAAGCCAATTCAGCCGGATTTCAAGAAGGTGATTTAGTGTGGTTGTATAATCTAGCAAGAAAGAAAGGAGTGTCGCCGAAGTTAGCTTCAGCATGGGAAGGACCCTACAAAATAATCAAGAGGATCAATGATTTGGTTTATCGAGTTCAACGCAACACCAGGAGTAAGATGAAAGTTGTACATCTGGACAGGTTAACGAAATATCACGGGCGTGAAGTTGATCGGGACGATCAACCTTAAGAGGAAGACAATGTGACGATTCGCCAGGCTGTCAAGAATCTTTCGGCATTTCCTCTTGAGTATCCTAGAATCTAGCGAATTATTCTACTTAATTCGGGAAAATAAAATTATCGTGTGTATTCTAGATTTTACAGGAATAGATTTAGGGATATATAAAGGCGGCTATTGCTTTTTAGTTTTTAGTTTTCAGTTTGACTGTGATACGATTTAAATAGTGATTATTGCGAGTTGTAAGAGTTTAATTGTTGAGTTTGTTATTAAAGTAATTAGTGTCAGAGTGTATTGTTATGTGGAATAAATTATTGCTGTGTTAATTGGACTTTGATTTTTGGAATAAACGAAACGAACAACGAACCCAAGATAATTGTCAGCAGGCAACCCAAAGCCGTGACAATACCCAAATGTTACGCACCTATTCTTTTTTGCGTGGCGACAAAAATGTTCGCATCGGGCCACTTATTCGCCTTATTTTGGTAAGAGGAGACACAATTCACATTCAAGGAGCACCTTCTCTCCTGAGTCCTGAGGAATTAAGGAAGTATTTCGGACATTTAAGATAATTAAGATGAAGGACTGATTCCCTTGCTGCATTCAGCGCTCGCCATAGAAAAACATTATTATAGAAAGAAATAAATTTTAATTCTATTTTTTTAACAAAAAATGTTCATGTCACATCAAATTCGCAAGTCAAGACTTGCCTGGGGGGGGCTGCAGCCCGGCAGCCCCCCCCCCTGGATACGCCTATGGTTACCTACCTAGTGTTAATTCCTAATTTCTATTCTTATTTCGTGAAATATTAGCTATCGATTTGGTCCTGTTACCCAATTACTTAATTTTTTTTCGGCCACCAAATATATAAGACTAGATTGATCTTCAATATTCATGGGTTAATTAAATACCTATTAAATGTTGTGTTAACGTATCTATTAGCTGAATTAAATTCCGTTTTTTTCGATAGTGAATTTGGTTTTGGTTGAAGAAAATTAATGTTTACTCTCTGGATCAGAAGTTTAGTTATTAAAGTTTTACATCATCCTTTTTTAGGCAGCTTGTGGGCATTATTCTTGTAAAGTGTACCACCAAATAAATAAACTCAAGCACAGGAATGTTCAAAGAATGTAAAGAAGACAAAAAAAATCTTCAGCGCAGCCCTGTTTCACTCTATCTGCACTGCATGCACTGCACTACTCGATCTGTTCTACTCTATCTGCACTACCCTATTTGATCTACTCTACTCTATTTGATCTACTCTTTCTGCACCACTCTATCTGATCGGAATAGTAGAATAGTTCTGTTCGGAATAGCTCCAGTTCCTGAGCAGCATTGTTCAACTGTATCTGCAATGAAATTACCGCGCAACGGCGAGCTTCGTTCTAGGTATCAGAGATGGCGCCGTATACAAAATGGTTTGCAATGAAAATGTGGCGGTAAACTTGGTATCGATTATAAGAGATGGCGCCGTATGCGGGTTTAGTGAATATTTTTCATAAATAAGTAAAATAAGTAATCTTGTTTTTTGTTTTTTTTTTTGATTTTTTCGGTTTATTATGTTAGTAGGGACAAAGACAATTCCAATAAAGAAAAATCATAAAAATCGGTCCAGCCGTTCTCGAGTTATAAGTGCTAGAACCAACACAACTGTGTTTTATATATATAGATAGGGGTTTTTTATTCCAATATTGTTTTATTTTCAACCAACACAAAATCACAACAAAACTATGAATGAAGCCCTTAGAGCAGGTGAAGATAAAGGAGTAGGAGTAGTAACATTGAGTTGGAAAATGAAGCCGTTTTTTTCCAGGTATTTTGGCACCAAAAAAATTGTGGTATAGCAATTGGATAAACCGATAACGCCATCATTTAATAACAGGTAGTTAAAGTATCACCAATATCAGTTGAAAATCACATCTCTATGATGACTACTCAAAATTAGAAAAATACCCCTTATAATAATATATAATTATTTTTATATTTTTATGCCTAGTCCTGGTACACTATTTCAAAGACACCGTACCACCGCACGCCGGCAAAAAAACTTGAAAAGTGTCGGCAATGCCGCTGGTCTTTATCGCATACCAACAAAGCCAAGCCGTTCTTGTTGACAGTGTGAGATATTCTCTTTAGAAGTGGACAAAAGTATAAAATTACACAGATAATTGAATAAAAATCGATTTCAAATTTGAATTTTTAATGAAGGAAGAATATTCTCATTAGAATATTTATATTTGATTTATTTCAATAGTTTAAAACGGAATTTTAAGGATTACCTACTATATGAATTTTGCCCCTTTATTTAATGTATTAACTCCACTGTATTCTAAAAGTGAATCAGCTAGAATTTCGGGGCAATGGCGTTCGTCATTTCAGTTTTTATGGAAATATCTGGAGTATGTTTATTCTTTATTGTCCAATTTGTTTCCATTTGTCATAAAAATAATATTTAGACGCCTATGGACTCCCACGTGACTTCAAAGAGATCGACTGAGCCGCCTTTTTTTATGAAGTTTCAATTAATAATGGTTAAACTATAACTGGTTATGAATTAAGCACTGAGTAAGAAATAAGAATTAGAAATTAAGAATTAAAGGAGTTGGGGTAACACCCGCCTAGCTTTTTACATTTTCACATGCAAAAACATCGATCCGTTTTCCATTTTCTTCAAACTACACACACTGTGTCTCCGGACCAAGTTTACTCCGGATTACCTTTCGGAACCGTTTATTGGTTTATTTTGAATAATCCCCCAGTGTCAGGGACTGTATTTTGTTGTTAATTATTGATTATTTTGTTTGGTAAATTGGCCAGAGCCAGAGGTCACTGACCTATTAGTGAACAAAAATCATCATGACAAATAAAAATCCCTTTTATCGTTTTCATACTTTATACTGTGCCGGATTTAGTACTTTCTTTGTCTTATTCATATTTAGAGAGAAGAAAACAAAATTGTGGAAACTTCATTAAGTCTCGTTTTATTTTTCATGTCAAAAGTAGGGCTGTGTTAAAAAAGAAAAAAAAAAAGATTCGTTTGGAACATGAAAATTTGGCAAACAGTGATTTTTGATTGGTGCCAAAATATGGCGCAGAATTCAAATAATCTGCTTTTTTTTCTTTTAATTTCTGCCTCCAAGATTTAAAAAAAAATTAACCAACCATACTGTTATGTAGTATATAAAATACATTTTCGTTACAGATAAATTATATACCTAATTTCGATTAAGTGCAAGAAGTCCATTGAAACTTACTGACGTAAAAAACCTTTACACAAAAAACACAGTGTGTGCGTGTAATTTAAACTGGAAATTTAAAGTTTTGCATAATTTTGCCATTTACTACAGAAAAGAAAGTGTCAAGGACGGAAAATAATTTTGACTTACTTTGAAGGCTGTATATCACTTCTGCAATGTAATTCCAAAAAACAATTTCGAGTTTTTTTTGTCGTCCATTTTTTCAGAAAGTAACGTCATAATTTGTAAACCTATAAAACAATTGTGTCCTCAATTTCTTGATATTTGCTGCCAACAGGTCCTAAAAGAATAATTATCTTTACTTGCTAACATTTTGGACGAATTTTTACCTCTATATGGGGTGTCCTCAAATCAATCACCCAGTGAATGTGTAGTCTCTTTTCAATTTCGCAATTTAATAAAGGTAGGTATTGAATTTGTTCATTTTGTTAAACCGATCATACAGTAAGTGGCATCATCTAGACAGCATATGATTTGGGGACACCCTGTACACAAGTAAAAATTCGTCCAAAATGTTAGCAAGTAGAAATAATTATTCTTCTAGCACTTGTTGATGGCAGCAAATATCAGGAAATTGAAGAAACAATTGTTTTATACGTTTAAAAATTCTTCCTGAAAAAAAAAAAAATAAATGACAAAAAAAAACCGAAATTGTTTTTTGGAATTACATTGCAGAAGTGATATCCAGCCTTCAATGTACTAAAGCAAAATTTATTTTCCGTCATTGTCGCTTTCTCTTCTGTAGTAAATGGAAAAATTATGCAAAACTTGAAATTTCAAGTTTAAAGCATCCTTGCACACCCTGTGTGTTTTGTGTTAAGCCTTTTTACATCAGTTAGCAGGGCCGCCGCTACCATGTGTGCAAAGTGTGCACCGCACACGGGCGGCCATAAATAGCGGCAGCCAAAGCAGACCCCACTGATAATACTTGTTTTTTTATACAACGGAAAAAAATTAATTTAAATTAAATAATAATGATTCTGTAAACTCCAATATTTATATGACAATAATTATTTTGTAAGCTTAGTGTAGTCTACATAGAAAATACTGGAATGCATGCATTTTATTTAGGTAGGTATCCCTCTTTTTTCATTCTAATCGAAACAGAAATATTATTGTATGTACATATAGTATCTAGCTTTGATACTGATACTGCCGACTTTGCTGAATGTTGGATAGGTTAGGTACTTTAAATTTTTGAGTAAGTATTTAACTATTTACTGATTATTGTTGATATATTATATGAAAAAGTAACTATGCAACTTTTATAAAAAAAATTAGTATCTAGCAGTGGCGGCTCGTCAGGGAAGGCACTAAAAGATTTTCCAAATGTTTTCTTGAAAGCTTAAAATAAACGTTTTTGGGCATGGCACCCGGAAGAAAATAAGCAGAATGTACCATTATATAGTCAATAGTGCGATTTTCCCTGCTCTGATTGGTCGAGACCAAACACTGGTACGTTTTGCCAAAAGTGACTAAAACGCGGTACATTTTGCCATGGCATCTTCCGCAAAGCTCGGTCGGATCAAACGCAGGTACGTTTTGCCAAACTTCACTTAAACGTGGTGCATTATGACTTAGACCGAATAGCAACCCTTTCACGTGCCCTAATGAAAATCCTATACCTACCTGCACTGCAATTGATATAAGGGTATTGGGTATTATTATACATATGTAATGGAGATAATAAATGTCTGTATATTTGAGGTGAATTGTTAGCATTACCACCTTGCATTTTTTGGGATTACACCTCCATGGATTTTATTTTTTTTTTCTGGTGAAAATTGAGGTGTAATCCCAAAAAATGCAAGGTAATGATATGTAATAAAGATATGTTGTAAATATAATAAAATGGGATAGATGGCTGTTGGCGTACCTATACAAATAGAGCTATTTTGAGATTTTTGTAAATATACACGGTGGTTTTTATAAGCAAAGTCCGATATTGAGGTTCACGTAAGAGCTTTTGATAAATGTGATTGTTGGTGTTTTCGGTATTTTATAAATTTTAACACTATTGCATCCTGTAACTTGTATCTTGTAAAAGAGGCATTTGTGGAATATAGGTTATCTTTTTTTTTTAGAACAGCTGAAAGAATAATCCTATTTAATGTTAGATCGTGATTTCAGAACCATAATAAATTAATAATCATCTACCTACTTATTTTAGAAAAGTTTGGATATATTAAAAATTGATCATGCCATAATGCACCACGTTTAGGTGAAGTTTGGCAAAACGTACCTACGTTTGATCCGACCGAGCTTTGCGGAAGATGCTATGGCAAAATGTACCGCGTTTTAGTCACTTTTGGCAAAACGTACCAGTGTTTGGTCTCGACCAATCAGAGCAGGGAAAATCGCACTATTAACTATATAAAGGTACATTCTGCCTATTTGCCACCCGGAAAAATTTTCGGCCTCCGGCGGCCCTGTGTAAAGCACGGACGATACCACATAATGGAAATTAATATCGATAAGACCCAAGCTGTCCTGATCTCCCGCAAACGTAACAGACATGTTGACAACCTGATACAGGACGATTCAGGAATAACGTGGACCAATCAAATTAAATACTTAGGACTAATACTGGACAACAAACTTTCTTGGACTCCCCACATTAATCATAAATTAAATAAATGTAACAGATTAGCCGGATTGCTTCACCCACTACTCAACTAGAACAGTAAACCGAATCTCAAAAAAAAACTGTTACTAGACAAACAACCTTCATTACTTTATATGGTGACTATGGTGTACCAGTGTTCTCACAAACATCACGGCAAAATTAAAAAAAAATTGTAGGTAAAAACTTTTTTGTGCAACCGTCCGCGAAATGAGTTTTTGCGGCCGCCAAACCTGATGTGCAAAATGTGTCAAATCCATACAATTTTTCTGTAACTTCACATAATTTTTATAGTTGCACAAAACATAGTGTGTATACCATGACCGCGAAACTTTTTAGCGTCCTCGAGATTATCTTGCCTCGGCGATAACTTTTCTCTACGTACGTTAAAAAGACATTTCGCGGCGTTGGTATACAAATAACTAATTCGACGATAACTTTACTATCAACCCTGACAGAAATCTAAAGGCTTCACTTTTTTTTTTAAGAATAAAATCCCTTTTCCTCCTTTCCTTTCCTATCCTATCCTCTATCCTATCCCCATTCCCCTCTCTCTCCCTGAACAACAAGTTAACTTTAAACACAACATAAGTAGCAATTGGACTCATTCATTACAGCGTAAGAGTGCTTCACACTAACGCTACAATAAACTTATAAGAAGAAGAAGGAGAAGAAACTTTCTAATTTAATTTTTTTTTCTTGCATCACCCTGTAAGGAGATATCCTCCGATATCACAATAAGTGGACACCCTGTCTATGGATGGTTTCGACTAACATCAAAAACAAAATTAGACGAACTTTCATCTCACAAAATTTAGAATGTGTTTTGATAATGTTGTCCTAGAATAAATATAAATTTTGAATAAAATTAAATAGGTATGTTGTCAAATTTTCTATTATTGCAGTATTTAAAACTAAAAAACGCGCAGTTTAACAATAATAATTGCTTTCATGAGTTAATCTCAGTCTAATTATCTAAAACATAAATGTATAGGTACCTAACTAATATGCCTATCAATTTGACTTAGGAACAATCCAGGTACAGACATAAGTACTTGCTATTTTAGTGAAATTCCCCAGTAGCACACAATGTTGGTCCCATGTTGCGGATACATTGGACCAATATTGTATGTTGGCCTAATATTGGCATTTTCCAGCCAACATTGGACATTTATTGGCAATACAACTTCTTTCATCATTAAAATAATATATTTATCCAAGAATGGGCCAATATGCACAAACAATATTTTTATCGGCAACATATAGCCAAGATTGGTTACATATTGGCAATACATATTTTTCCACATTGTAATATTATATTTACCATAGTAATGTACCCATTAATGGACCAATATGCACAGATAATGTTTTTATTTGCATTATCGAGCCGATATTGGATATATAATGGCAAAACAAATTTTTCTAATATAACAGTGATATATTTATCCATTAGCCCAATATGGATTCTATATTGGTAAAATATTGTGTATGGGTCTAATATTGGCAATTTGTAGCCAATGTTGGTAATATATAGGAGATTAACCTTTTGCCTACATTATTAATCCATATTTGGCAATAACTTTTATTTATGTTTATATTTAATATTTATCCAATATTGGTGATATATAGGAGATGTACATTTTCCATATCAATCAGGACTACCGAGAGAGGGCACCACGCGCTACTGATCGCCTCGATCTTTCCTAGGGTTTGAGTTTCCTTCAAACCTGTTTCTTTAAGTTGATGTGCTTCGCTAACAAGCACGAAATCGGAAACCGTTCTAGTCTGCGGATGTTGGAGCTTTGGTTAAATACATGTGTTTTTCCAAAGAAATATTGTAAATATATTTAGGAAATATTGTAAATATTTCTAGGAGAAATATCACATATTTATTAATTGGTAATATTGGAGAAATATTTATATTCAATATCGGATTCATATAAGAAGTATACATTGTGTCAATCTGAAAAACAAATATTGGTTATACATATTTCTAAAAGCAATATTACATATTTATTAATTCGCAATATTTGGACAATATTTTTCTTCATTATCGGATTCATATTTAAAATATATATTGGGCAAAAAAAAAAATCTGTCGTTTCCATCCTTGGGCCAATATGTAAATATATAATATTTTACCAATATTGTTGTGCTACTGGGGTTGTTTGCTCCACAGAACTTTGCTATGAAAGAATTAAATATAAAATAGGTGCTTGTAAGAAGAATTCATCCAACGGATTGAAAACGCAAAAGTCATCCTACCTAGAACATGATGTGGTTGATTTGAAAAGTTGGAATAGTTAACAAATGAATCAGAAATTGAAATTAATAATAACAATGAAGACAATTAGTTAGGCTCAATGTGTGCATTTGCATGCTGCGTACGCACATGTTTGTCTCTGTCACCTTTTTGTCTAAAATATTTTTCGCAAATATTGCACGGATAAGGTCTTTCATCAGCGTGGATCCGTTTGTGGTTATTCAGAGCATCCGCTCTAAGGAATTTTTTACCACATGCCTGTAATTGAAATAAGTTATTAGGGCAATTATACAGCGTGTCCGTTTTAAGTGATACCACTATTGCTATCTCCGAAACGGTAAGAGATACGAGGTCGGTTAAATTCGTTGAAAGACAAAAGTGGCAGATTTTAGTGACCATTGAAGGTAAGTTCCTAGGATTGCCAAATTTTTGTTCGTTTCCGAGATATAAGGGGAAATGTGAACACAACTAAAAGCCTTGTAAAGACTCAATGTGTGAAGATAACAAGCCATTTTGTAGAGAAGAAGAAATCTTGAAACATTTGTACTGAACAATTTTTTAGCAACCTTAAGAACTTACCTTCAATAGATACTAAAATCTGTCATTTTTGTCTAATTTAACCGACCTCGACCTTCTTACCATTTCGGAGATAGCAATAGTTGTATTAACAACGGTATTACTTAAAACGGACATTCTGTATTACTTCTTAATTTTCACTAAAACTTCCGGTTAGAAAAATATACTTACATCACAAATATACCGTCTATCATTGGTGTGAATCATTCGATGTTGGTAATAGACAGATCCAGTTAGAAAACGTTTATTGCACACGTTACATTTGAAAGGTCTTTCCCTTGTGTGCACTTTACAAATATGATCCTTTAGATCGGATCTTATGGTGTAACGGGCTTCACAACCCTCGTGAGGGCAAGCGAACGGCTTGATCCCTAAAATAATACAATACAATTTATTTCAATTATTTCTATAATGTATAATATCATTGTGTACAGAGTGACCCGTCCGTTTATTTTGTTTTCTCTCGTCTTAATTTTTTCAATGGCACAATTGGCACACCTTGTATATTAAATGTGGGATGAAAAGTACTCTTTAAAACAAACTTTTTTTGTATAAAACAATATGCAAGGTGTTCAAAATTAAGTCAGTAGTTACTATTGCCAACTTGCTTATTATAAGATTTACAAAATAGGTTAAATTGACAAACCAGTACGACTAGTAGATTGAGTTATTATTATTATAAAAAAAAATAGCATGAGACCAAGAAGGGATTTTCGCGTTTCTCCCTATAACTAATAAAGATAAACCGAGAAATAAACATATCAAACTGTATATCAATGAAATTAGGTTGAAGGGGACTAATAAATAAGCGCACAGTGTACAGAATGTCCCAAATTCGAGGGCCAACATAGGGATATCTATAACCGTTAGGGATACGAGTGTGGTTAAATTAGACAAAATTTGCGCATTTTCAAGCTTAACAAAATGCCGTTTGAAAATTTGATAAATTCCGAATAGTTCCGAAAATATTCGAAATAAACCGAAATTTTGCCAAAGCGTTTTTATTTTTTCCTAAATTTATTTGAAGAGATATCCTGCTACTTTTTCTCTTCTACAAGTTGCTACCATCAAATTTAAAATCTGACGTTTCGTCTTTGGACCACCATCATCAGCTACATTTTTTTGAATCTGGACCCCTATTTTTTATTTTCGATTTTATAACCTTCTGATGTCCCAAAACCTATGACGTATTGCATTTATTCGAAAAAATTTTTTTTTTTTTACTTTTTAGTAATTTCTTACCAAAATTCCCTTCTGTGTCTATCTCTAACACATTAAGGTCTCATGGAAAGTGCAAAATAATATAATTTTCTCAAATAAATGCAATACGTCATTGGTTTTGGGACATCAGAAGCTTATAAAATCCATAATAAAAAATAAGGGTCCGTATTAAAAAAAATTAAGCTGATGATGGTGATCCAAAGACGAAATGTCAGATTTTAAATTTGATAATAGCATCTTGTTATGGAGAAAAAGTGGCAATGATGAAGAAACATTTATTTTGGGATATCTCTTCAAATAAGCTTAGAAAAAATTAAAAAGGCTTTTGTAAAACTCCGGTTTCTTATTCCAAATATTTCCGGAGCTATTCGGAATTTTTAAATTTTCAAAAAGCTATTTTATTAACCATAAAATTGCGCAACTTTTGTCTAATTTAACCACCCTCGTATCTCTAACGGTTACTGATGATATCCCCATGTTGGCCCTCGAATTTTACATGATGGTCTTCTATTTAAAGAAATATAACTTCGCTCTGCTACACTTTTTTGACGCACCGTAAATGCAAGGAGAATACACACTCTAGAGTGCTCATCGGCCTCATTTTTGGTAATCGCCGCCCAACTGGTATTTTGGCCTGGGAGGAAGGGGGGGATTTGTTACACACAGGCTCTGTGAGGATAGGCCATCCTGTAGTAGTAGCGTGTATCATACTTGCCCTAAATGCTTAAAAGCGCCCTACTAGTCTTAGATAGCGCCATGATCAAATTTTGACCGTCGTACTACTTCTATTTTGCCTACAGGCACAAAACTTGGATTGATTTTCTTTGCTTTCCTAGCCATACAGATGAGACCTGATAGGTCGAAACGCGTCTATGGATGGAATAGCGAAGAAAATTAATCCAATTTTTTTTTTTTCTCATCAGTGGATAATAGGAGAAAACTTGTTTTCCCTATTCTGGGTTTTCCCAACGAACTGATTTTTGGTCGGCCTATTAGATGGTCATCACTAAAATACAGCAAAAATTGCTGTTTAGTGTTGAATCCTAGTCTTAGATGGCGCCACGATCAAATTTCGACCGTCGCACTAAATTTTAATTCAACTGTTTGGAAACTTTTTTTGCAACTTTAACAGGCTGTAAAACCTAAACGGTTAATTTTAAAGGAAAATCGATCTGACATTTTTGTCTTAGATTTTTATGAACTATCATTTCACAGCAACTTTGAATTTAATCCATGATCAAAAATTCCGTTCAAACATTTAATCTCCGGTTAAATTCAAAGTTGGAGTCAAATGATAGTTTATGAAAATCCAAGATAAGAATGTAAGATTGGTTTTCCTCGAAAATTAACCGTTTAGGTTTTACAACCAGTCAAGTGGCAAAAAAGTCAATTTTCAACTGTCAATATTTCCAAAATAGTTGAACTCAGGGATTAAAATTTAGTACTAAAATGTATGGAATTATGGAATTAAAAACTCTCTTAAATGATGTAACACTTGACCCCCCTTCCCATTAAAGATTTTCTAGGGGGTGCCTCTGGGGGTTGGGGGGTTGAAAGGGGGAGGTGAATTTTGCATAAAAACTCATCCCCTCTCAAATTATAGTTGACGCGTTTCAGGAATTTTTTCGATAATTTTTCAACTCCGAGATAATAGGGGTGGTAAGTTTTAAATACCTTTCAACTGAAAGTTTAAGTAAGACGCACATGACCGGGCCGTGTCCTGTGTCAGGACCGAGCCTCGGATGAGAAACGCCCTTCGCCCTTGCTCCGGCCCGGTCCTCTAGAGACCACACATAACCGAGGCTCGTCATTGTTTTGGTCGTTTTCTTTGTAGTTGATAGTCTATAATA
The DNA here is from genome assembly GCA_917834065.1 of Ceutorhynchus assimilis. Taxonomy (NCBI): domain Eukaryota; kingdom Metazoa; phylum Arthropoda; class Insecta; order Coleoptera; family Curculionidae; genus Ceutorhynchus; species Ceutorhynchus assimilis. The sequence goes on from OU892277.1 coordinate 72,857,091, forward strand.
AAAAAAATTACACAAAAATCGTCGTCCGTAACGTGAAAAATTAAACTAAACAAATTCCGTCGAATTTAATCGAGATTAGGTTGTTATATCGAGTTGTCACTGCAAATCGCTGCTGAGCCATGGGTTCAATGGCATTCGGTGGCATGGTATTCCGGATTAATCGATCTGTAATTTGCGCAAATATCAGCATAGAACAGAAATATAAGGTCGATTGGCTAAATAAAATTAGATTGTCCCTCATTACTGCCAGGCAGTATTTGAAATTTCCAATAACTCTCTATAAATATAACAATCCACAGTATATTTTTTTAAACTAAAACCAAGGCAAATTTTCATTTCCATATAATTCAACATTTCAACAAAAACCTTTTAAGGTGCTGATAATAGAGACATTTACCTTATACATTTATAGTTCGAGTGCTGGCAGTAAAAACTACCTCATAGTTACCAAAGGTTTGAATTGCCAAGTCGGTACTACCTACCTCACATGATGATTTCAAAACCTCCCGTCTGCCGGGCGTAAGTATGGTCGCTTTATTTGCCAGAAACGCAAAAAATCTTAATTTTTCAGCACTTTTTTCAGTTTTTCGCTTATATCTCAAAAACTATACGTTTTTTGAAGATGAGCATTCCCTACAGATTTGCATAAAATTTCCTACAAAAGACACTAGTCATTTTTGATTTATGATAAGCTGTCTTTGCGCTACAGCTCAGTGAAAAACAATGTTTTTTTTTTGTATTTTCACGTCTAAAACACCCACTTTCATCCCCTACAACCCAAGAAATATAATATGTTAATAGACTTATATCACGTGTGAGTACATTATGTATATCATTGAAAAAATGTCTGTCATATTTAATTTTCTCACAATGAAAATCTTTGTGTGTGTTTACTTAGTTAGATGGCAAGCTATGTTTAATGAAAACATTCATATTATATTTCTTGGGTTGCAAATCTAAAGGTTGCAGTGAATGAAAGAGGGTATTTCAGACGTTTTTGCGGAAATAGAAAAAAGACATTGGCTCATATAAATAAGACAGAAGCAAAATTATTTTACTGAAGTTTTTTGAGATAAACATATTCAGCTTCAATACAGCAAAAAGAGACGGAGGTAGAGTGAAAGCATTTGCTACACTTTTTTTTCACTAAGCACTAGCGCGAAGACCGCTTATCATAAAAAAAAAAGATAACTGGTGCATTTTGTAGGAAATTTTATTTACTTTAAAGTGAAGAATGCTCATTTTCAAAAAACGTATAGTTTTTGAGATATAAGCGAAAAACTGAAAAAATTGCTGAAAAATTCAGATTTTTTGCGTTTTTGTCTAATAAAACGACCACTTATGCCCGACAGACGCATGGTTTTGAAATCACCATGTGAGGAAGTACCGACATGTCGATTCAAATCTTTGGTAACTATGAGCTAGTTGTTTTTAATGCCAGCTCAGTAGATATAGTTTGAGAGTTCACCATCCTCCGACGCCTCCATGACGCCTGCGCATGCGCCAACCAGTGCGTCGCGACGCCGTGACGTCATCAGTCAGCTGTCATCTGTCAGTCAGCTGTCAATATCAGCTGTCAATGTTACCTGTCAATGTCACCTGTCAATGTCAGTCACCTGTCAATGTCAGTCACCTGTCAATGTCAGTAAGCTGTCAATGTCATCTGTCAATGTCATCTAACCCAATCTACCTGAACTACTCCAACTTACCCGCTCTCTGCGCCATCTATAAACCCCGTATAACATTACTGTGTATTTTCTATATTTCTACATGTATTTATACAGATGAAAAAAAATACGTGAACATGCATGAAGAAATATAAAGAAACAGATGGGCTTAAGAAATACTAACCTCAAACAATTTTTTATTTAAAAACATACATTTTTTAAGACTCAACTATTTCAAAAAGCGATGTTTTGGTCGCATGGGCGTCGTTTGGGGGGGGCAAGGGGGGGCACTTGCCCCCCCCTAGAAATAGTCTTTTGAACAAGAAAGCAGTAAAAGAGAGTTCGTATTGCATTTCTCCATTTTTTCAAAATTTGTTAGGTACAGTAGACTCGTCGTAGACTCGTGCTAGTGTGAACACACGCTTCTGTGAACCTCCCAGTAGTATGAACAGCTAGAATGAATGCATTATACATATTCTGTAGAGTGAACTGAATATCGGTAGTATAAACAATGTATTTGACTACGAATTTAACCGTTTTCTGCCTACTTGTTGTTTTTATCGATTGTTTCCATCCAATCATGGGGTTCCTCGAAGGTTTTGGGACAAGGAATGCACAGATATGTTGAGTTACTGCATTCACTCTAATGTCGAATACGCAAGTGGCAGCGCTTCAAGAGCACGTTCAAAATTCTATAAATCTTCAGTTAGTTTGTTGTGGATAATCAGTTTTGTAAAAATGGCGAAAAACACAATTTTTTCAACTCTCTATGGGTCTGTTCTCACAAGAGTCTCTGACAGTTTGCAAACTGTCAGAATGCATCGCCCCTGCATGTTTTCAATGCCGTCATTCCAAGATAACTCAGTAACTTAGCTGAGCGATTGTTACTGACAGTTTGCAAACTGTCAGAGACCTTATGAGAAGTCAAAAATTCTAGAAGATTGCCAGCAAGGCAATAGCATATATTCGCGCTAATGACACAGAAAGCCTAAGAAACTTTAAGACAAAGTAGGTAACCATCCAATGCTCAGGTAAAACCATTTTTCTCCAAACGTCAGAAAAACGTCACTTTGTTAACTCCTGTCAAGATGTCAGAAATTTGATTTCTATGCTGCTAGTCAAATCCAGCGGGTTAACACCTGTCGAGGTGGTAGAAATTTAATTTCTATGCTGCTTGGCAACCCCAGCGGCAGCAAAAGTACTTTTAGTGCCGCTGGAGCGGCAGTAGAAGTACTTTTAGTGCCGCTCGTACTTTTACTGCCGCTCAACCATTCACTTGCCCCCGAGCTTACCCCATTCGTTTGGAGAAAAAATAGCGTGTTGCATACGGAGTAGAAGCACTTTTTTGTGCTCCAGCAGTATTGCAAGCCTCACTACGTTCGGCTCGCAAACCTACCGCTTCAGCACAAAAAAGTAAAGCTTCTACTCCTAATACAACAATATACTATTAGACAAAAATTACATCTCACTTTAATCAATAAACTGGGAAAATTTACTTAATGGATAGGTTTGCAAGTACCTACGGTATTAATTTTTCTTGAATTTTAAGTTTAGAGACCATTGCTGATAATATTTTGCATTTTTAGGTATTTAGACCGGTCCGGTTTTTTTGTGTTCACACTAGCGCGAGTCTACTGTACTTTGAAAAATTGGCTGACATTTTCATTACATTCAACGGAATAGACCTAAAGTGCGTTTTTTTTTAAAGATAAAAGTCAAACTGACATTAGGTTGGCAATACAATGTAAAATTGTCAATGCTATCAAATTTTTCATGTAGAAAAGGCTTGTGTTGCCAACATAGTTAGGAAATTATCTTTAAAAAAAAAAACAGATTTTATCTGTTTTACCAGACAAAGAGGTAATAATACGAAAACTTCATGAGATAAAAAAAGGCACAGAACGCTCATTGCGCAGGACGAGGCAAAACGTACCAAATTATGTCAGACTTACGTACAGCAATCCGTTCTTCTTATTTGCACGGGATAAAAAAGGAAGGAGAAAGATCGCGTGTTGTGCAAAGTATTTGTCAATGAAAACTTCAAACAACTTTTGAATGTTACTTGTCAAGCTATGTCAAGTTGATTATCAATCGTTTTTTTATTCTTGTCAGACCACGGGCAATGAACAAGGAGAAGGAGATGCCCAGCGTGCAAAACGAACACCTCTCACCTGTACTAGTTAGCCAATGAAAAGTCATTGCCTCATGTTGCGCGCGCATACCAGTTAAAAATAGATAGGTCTATTGAATTTCACTTGACTTAGGGCCGGTATTATAAAACACTGAACCGATGGTAGAGTTTCAAGTTCCAACCTTCGGTTGAATCCTATCAATTTGCATGAAACTCATTCATCGATTCAGTGCTTTATAATACCGGTCATTGGAAAATTACCTAAACAAATGATGCGGACAGTGAATTTGTTGCGGAAAAAAATACCATCATTTTTAACAAATATCGATATCAAATAAGTACGTTCAAGTAATGCTCAAAAAGGGGCGTGGCACCAAAAAAAATTAGCCTACGGCGGTTGCCTGCGGCGCTAATGGAAATGGTCTTATTATAATACTGCCCCCCCCCCCTGTGAAACCTCGTAACGACGCCCATGTTTGGTCGTCCTACATCCTTCTGGCCTCTGTATATTATTGAATGTTTTCCATCCATAAACTGCTCAATATGATCTTCCAATGGTGGTACGTTTTGGAAGAAACACTGCCTTATCGTCATGATTGATTTCAAATCCATATCTAAAAAATATTCTGTAGGTATTGATATTAGTATATAAAAGATTTACTTACTTGTTAAAAAAAATGTGTTTTGGTTTGATCGTCTTACATCCTTCTGGCCTCTGTATATTATTGCATATTTTCCATCCATAAACTGCTCAATATGATCTTCCAATGATTTGGTGGTACGTTATGGAAGAAACACTGCCTTATCGTCAAGTTCCATGAGGGGACTCAGTCCGAATTTACTTTGGGTTTTTCAGCAGAAAATATTGGGTACTTTCTGCCAGGCTCCATGTCTTGTAATTTCACAAGTGTTTTTTGATCCTTGAAAAGCCAGGTCTCGTTGATTGTTTTCAAATCCATATCTGAAAAATATTCTGTAGGTATTGATATTAGTATATAAAATATTTACTTACTTGTTAAAAAAAATGTGCAATATAATAATTATAATGTCCACTGGTCGAGAGATGGAAAAAGACTGATTTGTGTAGGCTTAAAGCATATAATGCCATTGTTTAGTCTACGGGCACGACGTTATTAGTACTGGAAAATAAATAACGATAAACAAACTCGGTAATACACTTAGTTAATGTATCCGACCGCGGACCATTTTTTTTTTTCAAAGAATTTCACGACGTAATTAAAACCTCTTGTCTTGAAAACATTGAAACGAACTTTTGTCATACCGCTGCGTATGATATCGCAGATTAAGGTACCAGTAAATCTTGAAAATGGATATGATATATTATGCACAAGAAGGAAGCGTCGAGATCCCCGAGTCTTTAATAAGAAAATTATTTCGCTTATAGGACAGCATTCAAGTTCAAACCCCAATTAATTTTTCAGAACCTTTACCTGTTGAACCAATCGAAGTAAATCAATTTTATCAGTGCATAAAATAATAATTATAAAATGCCAAAAGAATTAGACAATAAATTGAAGGCTAACTTGAAATATTTAAGACTGGAACACTGTAATTTGGAAGAAAAACAAGCCATTCGTCAACTATGTCTAGAATATAGAGACATCTTCTATTGTGAAGACCTACCATAGAAACCTATCTCTAGACCTGTATAGCTGTTTCAGATCAAAGGCGCCACCGATTTAGAGATTTTTCCCACGGTATCGAAAAAATTCTCAGGCTCAGGTGTCCCCGTTACTACTAACCTGTCTCGAAAAGCTGTATCTATAGACAGACCTGTCTCGAAAAGCTGTCTCTATAGACAGACCTGTCTCGAAAAGCTGTCTCCATAGACAGACCTGTCTCGAAAAGCTGTCTCGAAAAGCTGTCTGTGTAGACAGACCTGTCTCAAAAAGCTGTCTCTGGACCTGTTTCGAAAAGCTGTCTCCATTGACAGACCTGTCTCGAAAAGCTGTCTGTGTAGACAGACCTGTCTCGAAAAGCTGTCTCCATAGACAGACCTGTCTCGAAAAGCTGTATCGAAAAGCTGTCTGTGTAGACAGACCTGTCTCGAAAAGCTGTATCTATAGACAGACCTGTCTCGAAAAGCTGTCTCTATAGACAGACCTGTTTCGAAAAGCTGTCTCTATAGACAGACCTGTCTCGAAAAGCTGTCTCCATAGACAGACCTGTCTCGAAAAGCTGTCTCGAAAAGCTGTCTGTGTAGACAGATCTGTCTCGAAAAGCTGTCTCCATAGACAGACCTGTCTCGAAAAGCTGTCTGTGTAGACAGACCTGTCTCAAAAAGCTGTTTCTGGACCTGTATAGCTGTCTACACACTTATAATTGTCTCTGGACCTGTATAGTTAGAACGTTTTATAGTCTATAAGAAGTTACTTGAACCAAGCCTAAAATAGTGGTATGGTCAATATACTGCATCACATATTGAAAAATATAGCAAAATTTATACTGATTGCTCCTCGTACCCGTTAGAAGCCAGACAAGTAAGAATGGATAGGTATATTATCTGATTGGCTTTATCCTCCATGTACACGTTCGATGCCAGTAAACGTGGACTCAATAGATCTGATTAGCCATTGCCGATCATGATTGATTGACATACTGTCTATTGATTATTAATTTTAGTGCTGTTTTTTGAAATTACGCCGTCCATGTATGACAAAGAAAAAGCCAACGGATGCCGTGATTTAGTTAGTTTTTATGCTAGTCCAAGTGACTTCGTATGGACTTTACTTATAAACATTTTTTATCAATAATGACTCAATGATCTAGTGCCTTGTCTAGAGTGCAGGATTTTGGTGTGATGGTCTGAGGACTCGATTCCCCGGCTAGAATTTTCGCAATCGATCGATGACGAGAGGACGACGAGGATGACGCCCGATGGCGGGACGATAACTGTGTTTTGAAGATGATAGCATGAGATAAGGAGCTGCGGTCGAATTCCGGGAAATTCCCCAAAAAAATTTGGGTTTGGTCCGGGTCAAACCCCGAAATTTCAGATCAAATACATCGTCGATCTGGATATTTTCCCACGGTATCGATAAACTTCCTAGGCGCTGTGTGGTTAGTCCTTCTATACTATTTTTCATTTATTTCGCGTTCCAGATTTGATCGACATTCGAAAAGGTAGAAATGAAACAGCTCCTGTTAGCTTAGTTGATTAGAGCGTTGCACTGGAAATGCAGGGGTCCTGGGTTCAAATCCCAGTCGAGACATGATTTTTTTTTTATCAATTTTTAATTATTACGTCTGCATACCACTAAAATAAACACACGATTTTCTAAGCCAATGATTTGAATTACTAGGATTAACAGAGATTCAAACAAAGTTAAACTTAGGCACGAGTAATTAAATAAATAAACAGTGACCTGTTTGTATTTTACACTTTAACATAAAACCAAAATGGTGGATGTAAATGTACGTAATATGAATGTTTTTACTAAAATGTATGTCTTATGTACGTTCTGAATAGGTCATATGGACGTATGAACGTAAATATAACATAAAATGGACGTTTTATGTATGCAGTCTATTTGTTCGGTTTCATTAATATTTTGCAGGACCTATAATATTATATGGATGAGTCAGGCACGGTCTATCAGTAGGTATAATGAATTAAATTGCATGTGTATACAGTCCATCATTTATAATCCTGCGGAATACTCATGTCCAATTCGATGTCGAATTGCTGATTCTTATGCTAGTTCAGTATCGATTCTCTGACGTAAGTCCTATCAAATTGATTTGACACCTCAAGAGGTCCCGTTTCGGCTTTTCGATTTGCTCATCTTTGTTTGAATGATAGGCTATCCTTTTTTATTTTGTGATAAGTTCTGGTGTCATGTGTTGTGTTTTTGTTTTATGTTTGACGCTTGTGTATGTAATCCTTATATTTCATCTTTTTCAACAAAGCCGCTGACTAATCACTCAACATGTTGAGTGTTGGTGAACGCGGTCATTCTCACATAAGGAATACGGGAGTGTAGAGTTGAGAGACAAGAAGAAAAATGTAAATCAAGTTTCTCCTACCCTACGAGTCGTGCGTCTAAAGTGAAGGTTTTGCTATTGACGGTGCTGCCTTAAGATTTCGTTGCAACATAATAATTAAAAATTGAAATTTTTTCAACGCGAAAGGAACCTTTAGAAGTGAAAATAGTTTGAATTGAAGCGAAAAATAAATTATAAAATAATAAACATAATCCATCATCTATTATTCAAATTTGAAGGTCGATTTTTCTCTCGTTTTTCATACCACCGTCTATTTGATGTCGATACGAAATTCGACAATAATACATATGAATCACTCTCCATCCGATATCGAAATAGGTATCGAATGACAGCTAGCGAGCCGACTTGTGATAAGATAAGAATCCCCTAGCTGATACTCCAATATGAGTTGGTGTGGCTCTCTACGATTGTGCGTCAATGGTCACCTGATCTCACACCTGTTTTTTTATCGTATCCTTCCTTCATTTGCTCCCCATACGGAAAGTGTCGACTTAAAAAAGCTAAACAATAGAGTATTCGATGTTCTATCCTAATGTTGTGCACAATGCTCTCATTGAATTTTCTTTAAATTATTATAGCCTAACCTAGTCTAGAGGCCATAAATAAAAAGTAGTAAAATATTATAACAAAAGTTTTATTTAACAGAAAATTTACTAGTACAACTTCATAATTTAGGTTCTACGTTAGGGTTTTGCAAAATAATGAGATGGTATCCTTTTTTGTTCAACAAATTGTGAAAATTCGCAAGGCAAACAAAGTCGATTGGGTATATCAGTCTCACCCTTACATCTGGGGCATGTATACTTAGTAGGGATTGGCATTGTAAACAGTATCAAGTCTATCAACGTAATGCTTCATTTCAATGAGAAAGTCTCCTGTTATACAATTTTGAAGTTTGATAATTATTACTTATGCGGCATGTTTTAAACTCCTATGATAACACTTGGTACTTTGAGCGACTTGGGTAGCATTCGAATACTAGGTATTTTGAATCCTATTCGAATCCTGTATTGGAATCCTACGGAAAGAGACCCGGCGTCGGTTGAATCAGAAAAAAATATAGTGCAACTTTATGCTCATTATTATGCTGCTTTGATATTTTAAAAATTCCGAGTGCTGTCCAGAGATATCCGGAAAACCCCGAAATTCGTCAGAAATGATTTTATTTTTCCAATACCGCTTGTTAGATAGGTAATCCTCCTTACGCTTATAATCCTTGGTTTGTGTCAATATCGGCGCTTGTCAATAATGGGCACTCCCCTCGACGCTTATAATCCTTGGTTTGTGTCAATCAATAGCTGTCTTTCTCTGTTCCTTAACGTTACATCTTTCTTCTCTCTCGAGTAACGAAATTTGCCCGTGACGCGTTTCTCGAATCAGTCTCCATATAAGTTGTATGATATTTATGTTAAGTGTGCGCTGGCGCTATTTGACTGTGGGTTTGGGTTGGTGGTATACAGAGATCAATGGTGGCTTCATCTCTATCATTCTCAGGAGAATTAAACCTTACTTATTTTTATTCTCAACAATCATTGCCAATATGGTTAATAGGACTGTGAGTGCGACTACCATCTAAATTGTAGCAATATTCATAATCATAAAAATGAAATACGTCTTTATCGTCACCCTTGAATTTTTTTTTTCCAATAGATATTGAGTATTTAAATAGAAACAGATCCAAAATTTCCGCCTGCGAACAAAATCCGCGAACGTACTGCTCTGAAAGTAATTCGTATAAACTGCTAATTTCTGAATATCTAGCTTGGAAGTACTGGAATACTTTTTTCCTCAACCCATGTTATTTGTGGATGAAATGATTTAAAAATTCCACCACATTGCAGATCTTGGCAGATGTTCGGCAACTCCCATGACGTTACAGGTTATCCTAGTACTGGCAGATATGAATAGGCTTTAAGATGGATATGATCCTATTAATACCTATATTCAGAGCTTAAAGTTGTTGGAGCGTCCAGCCTGTAAGAGACATTGTTTAGTATATAACACTGCAATTGAAATGATACACACCGCTTTCTTTTTCCTGGAATTCTGTGAACTTTTTGTTCAGGATGCCTGAAAACCCAAATGACCAAATCTATTTATGAGCAGGGGGTGGTAGTGGCAACCGGTATCTTTCTAGCACTTTACTGAGGCTATTTGGGCCCCTTATAGGCTACTTCCAGTTTCAACTTGAAAGTGGTTGTGTGATATTTTAGTCCTCTATGTTATTTCCATAGTTACCGTGATTTGTTGAAGGAAAAAACCAGTTCTAAAACCCCTTCTTCTCGTTTACGTGTACGAATGTTTGCTGAATTCGGTGGGTCGGCTGCTCAAGAATGTGCGAAGTTAGTTTTCTCATATCCTTGCGCTATTTAATTGTTTGATCTAAATTATTTTTTCGCATACGCATTTACTGCTATCCTGGTAAGTGTGTCATAAAATCATTCAATCCTCCGTCCGTCCTAATACTGGATAGGTATACCACAGCTAATTTCAAAACGTGCTTCACAATAGAAGATGTCTCTATATTCTAGACATAGTTGACGAATGGCATGTTTTTCTTTCAAATTACAGTGTGCCAGTCTTAAATATTTCAAGATAGCCTTTAATTTATTGTCTAATTCTTTTGGCATTTTATAATTATTATTTTCTGCACTGATAAAATTGATTCACTTCGAATGGTTCAACTGGTAAAGGTTCTGAAAAATTAATTTGGGTTTGAACTTGAATGCTGTCGTATAAGCGAAATAATTTTCTTATTAAAGATTCAGGGATCTCGATGCTTCCTTCTTGTGCATAATATACCATATCCATTTTCAAGATTTACTGGTACTTTAATCAACAATGAATAAGTTTAGTGACGGCAAAGTACTTTCCAAGTGTAAAAGTAGCTTTAGGTAATTGTCTTTACGCCTTTGTTGCAGATCACCCACCAAAGTAAAGGTATTAAGGATCGATGACTTTTTTATTCAAATAATGCAAGAAATTTAAAAAAGTTTTTTATTACTATCATACTACAAAATACAAGTTTATCCATGAAATAACTATGGTCTCAATCAATGACGATAACCCTAAAATAGAATTTGTTTTATTTTACAATTATACTATTTATTGATGATTCTACCAAAACGTCTGTAATAACCAACTAAACCGAGAAAAGATTTTATGTCTTTAACAGCGGCGATTTTATTTGGGTTTGGTTTAATCCCGTGTTTGGTTACAATATGTCCAGAACTTCTGGTCTCAAAAATTCAGATTTGTCTAGTTGTACTTTGAATTTAGCTTCACGTAATCTGTCGAAAATTTTCCGTAAGTGTTCTTGTAAGCTGCTACTACAAATTATTATATCGTCCAAGTAAACAAAACAAATTTCATTCTGCAATCCACGCAAGATATTATTCATTGCTTTCTGGAATGTTGCTGTGTTCTTTAGACCGAAGGGCAAATCTGGTAAACTGTCCTAAATCAGTACTAAATGCTGTTTTATGAACGTCTTCTGCATCCATTTCAATTTGATAGTATCCATTTGCTAAGTCTAAAGTCGAAAAAATATTTGGCTTTTCCCAATTTATCTAGAATTTCGTTGATGGTAATGGAAATTTAACATCAGCAGTTTTTCATTCAACTTCCTATAATCGATACATAATCTAAATTTCGGTTTTCCAGATGCATCAAGTTTCTTTGGTACTATTAATATAGGAGCTGAAAATGGTGAATTTGACTCTCTAATCATATTTTGTTCCAATAATTTATTGATTTGAGTCTTAACTTCTTGTCTGTGTATTTCGAGGTATCTGTACATTTTGGCAAAAATTGGTGTTTCGTTAGTTAATTTAATTTGATGTTTAATAACATTCGTAAAACTCAATGGTAGGTCTTCACAATAGAAGATGTCTCTATATTCTAGACATAGTTGACGAATGGCTTGTTTTTCTTCCAAATTACAGTGTTCCAGTCTTAAATATTTCAAGTTAGCCTTCAATTTATTGTCTAATTCTTTTGGCATTTTATAATTATTATTTTATGCACTGATAAAATTGATTTACTTCGATTGGTTCAACAGGTAAAGGTTCTGAAAAATTAATTGGGGTTTGAACTTGAATGCTGTCCTATAAGCGAAATAATTTTCTTATTAAAGACTCGGGGATCTCGACGCTTCCTTCTTGTGCATAATATATCATATCCATTTTCTTACTGGTACCTTAATCTGCGATATCATACGCAGCGGTATGACAAAAGTTCGTTTCAATGTTTTCAAGACAAGAAGTTTTAATTACGTCGTAAAATTCTTTGAAAAAAAAAATGGTCCGCGGTCGGATACATTAACTAAGTGTATTACCGAGTTTGTTTATCGTTATTTATTTTCCAGTACTTATAACGTCGTGCCCGTAGACTAAACAATGGCATCATATGCTTTAAGCCTACACAAATCAGTCTTTTTCCATCTCTCGACCAGTGGACATTATAATTATTATATTGCACTTTTTTTTTAACAAGTAAGTAAATATTTTATATACTAATATCAATACCTACAGAATATTTTTCAGATATGGATTTGAAATCAATCAACGAGACCTGGCTCTTCAAGGATCAAAAAACACTTGTGAAATTACAAGACATGGAGCCTGGCCAAAACGTACCACCAAATCATTGGAAGATCATATTGCGCAGTTTATGGATGGAAAATATGCAATAATATACAGAGGCCAGAAGGATGTAAGACGATCAAACCAAAACACATTTTTTTTAACAAGTAAGTAAATCTTTTATATACTAATATCAATACCTACAGAATATTTTTTAGATATGGATTTGAAATCAATCATGACGATAAGGCAGTGTTTCTTCCAAAACGTACCACCATTGGAAGATCATATTGAGCAGTTTATGGATGGAAAATATTCAATAATATACAGAGGCCAGAAGGATGTAGGACGACCAAACCATCGCTTTTTGAAATAGTTGAGTCTTAAAAAATGTATGTTTTTAAATAAAAAATTGTTTGAGGTTAGTATTCTTTTTTTCTTAAGCCCATCTGTTTCTTTATATTTCTTCATGCATGTTCACGTATTTTTTTTCATCTGTATAAATACATGTAGAAATATAGAAAATACACAGTAATGTTATACGGGGTTTATAGATGGCGCAGAGAGCGGGTAAGTTGGAGTAGTTCAGGTAGATTGAGTTAGATGACATTGACAGATGACATTGACAGCTTACTGACATTGACAGGTGACTGACATTGACAGGTGACATTGACAGGTGACCTACATTGACAGGTGACCGACATTGACAGGTAACATTGACAGCTGACATTGACAGCTGACATTGACAGCTGACTGACAGATGACAGCTGACTGATGACGTCACGGCGTCGCGACACCCTGGTTGGCGCATGCGCAGACGTCACGGAGGCCTCGGAGGATTGTGAACTCTCAAACTATATCTACTCAGCTCTCGAACTAATACCTTAACTTCATAGAAACTCCTTCATTTTATAGATATAGGTGAGCACCTAAGTTTTCATTTAGGTATACCTACTAGTAGGTACCGTGCATTCAATTTATCTTGGTAACATTTTAATTCCCCATAATTTTTTTGTTTTTAAAGATATCAAGGAAAACAAAAAAAAAAAAAAACAAAAGGGTTAGTAGCCAAGTTTTTTTTCAAGTTACATATAAAACAAAACACTATAAATTTTCTGACAAATGAGCCCACATTATATTGTTTCAAATGGAACATCCTGTATATTATACAGGGTGTCCCACTAAGGTCGACGAGGTACGTTATTATGGAAACCATAGGCCTTACGGCATCGGGATTTTTTTTTCTTCACTAAATCGGCCAAGAGAAATTGATGGAAAATATTTTCAAGTTTCTAAGATGGCCGCTAGGGGGCGCAATCACGATGATATAACTAAAAATTCAAATTTTCTCGAAAAATCGCTATATTAAGGTACTGTTTTAACAACAGAAATCAAAAGTTCGTTAATTTTTGCGCCAGTTTGCTTATTAGCCTTTTTTCGTATCTTCACTAATAAGGGTGGGGGAAGCTGGTGAAAAAATAGTTTTAAAAATTGCTGTATCTTCCATACCCCTTATCCAAACTCATTCAATTTGGGCTTATTCGAAAGAGAATTTCATTGTTATCAAAAGCGCCACTTCGTTCGGAGTCGATAGTTCCCACCGCGACTTCTAGAGGGCGCTGTTTAACCAAGATCCAGTTTTTTCTAATTTTCTGGAAAAATCCAAATGGCATATCTATATCATTGTAATCGGAATAAGATATTCTATCAAAAACATATCTAATATACAAGGTGTTCCATTTAAAAAAATATAATATAGGCTCCATATGTCGGAAGGGAAAATTGATGGTGTTTTGTTTTATATGTAATTTGAAACAAACTTGGCTACTAACCCTACATTTTGTTTTTTTTTACCTTGATATCTTTAAAAAACGGTACAGGGTGAGTCACCATATTATGACACCCACCTGCAGTCGTAATTACAGGTGATATGTGACAGGTGTAGATTGTAGATACAAAAGTTTTAGTATTTTATCTGAACCGCCAGAATTTTTAATTAGATTAAACAAATGAGCAACGCAACGCAAAGTAAAAAAAATATACCTAATCGATGTTCACTTTTTTTAAATGGAATGCTTTTATTTTTCTTTCAAATTCTTAAAGATTCTCGTTTTTCTGATTCAGAATATACAGAATGTTCGGTACATCGATAGGAAATTTTCAATGAGTGATTGTTGCGGTCATTTGGGAGCTGTTTGACCACATTTTCCCTTATGCAAAGTTTCGTCGTTTTTGAGATATCAGCATTTTTAGATATTTTTAGGAAATATTTGAATTGTTCCTAAAACATATTGTTTTTTTTTTGGTAGTAAACACTTTAACCTTTTTCAATTTTTTTTTCCGATATTCCTAATATGCACTCTTTCGGAAAAAAACGGAAAGAAAAACCGAATAATTCATAGAAAAAATATATAGCCCAAGTTATGTGTTAAAAATACATGGATTCAAAATATCTAAAAATTCAAAAAATTGCGATATGTCTAAAAACGGCGAAACTTTGCATGAGGGTAGATATAATCAAACAGCTTCCAAATGACCCCAACTATCACTCATTGAAATCTTCTTATCGATGTACCAAACACCCTGTATATGATTTGTTAATGTTTCTTTCAATAGTTTTAGAAATATCTGGAGTCTTTTGAATATATTTTACCTTAATTTACCTATCACCTGTCACAAAACATTCTGATACCTGCCCGGATCACGAGACTCGATCTCGATTGAAATTGATCGAAAATGTCAATAGTCGACTTAGACTATGGTCCGAATATAACCAAACATTATCCAAAGTAACCGAATCCGTTGACAGATGGTTACTGAAAATTCCGGTTACTTGGGGAACGCGATTATGAAATAAAAAATAATTGACAGAAATTACAAATAAGCCCAACAGAACCGACATCCGATAGCCAGTAACTATTTTGACATTTGGTTAACCAGATTTTAGGAAACCAAGGTCCAATAGCAACCATTTTTCTAGGAACCAGAATAATTTCATTACCTACGGACCGCGAAACCACAACCCTGGTTATATTCGGACCACAGCCTAAAAATGCTTCACGATACTCGAATTATCGACTCGACTCTATTGAAGCTTCTCGACTAGTTCCAAGCTATCGAAAAATAATTTTTTCAAGTAAATGCCAATTTTCCGAACATTTAAAATTCTTCAGAGTTCTTTCAAAGTGATTAATTGATAATTTATTAATAAAATATATGCTGGCAATTGCGCGTGAAAGAATGATTTTTTTGAATAGGAGGCGAGAAAATATCCTATTGCTTCAGACTTCAGAGAAGACAGAGGTTGAGAAGTCATCATAATCCCTTTACTTTGATATGTCCGAAATTAGATTCAAAGAAACATTTCGTCTAAGTAAAAACTGTGTACGTGAATTGATAAACGAAGTGAGACAACATGTTCCAGAAAGAGAGAATGTGAGAGGCATTACAGTTGAAAACACGGTACTCTGTGCTTTGAGATTTTACGCAACAGGCAACAGGCTCGTACCAAAGATGTATAGGAGAACAATATAACTTTGGTATGGCACAACGTAAGATGCATAAATATGTTCACATAGTAACAGATGTTATTGAAACCTTTATAGTTTCGCACAATAGTATATTACAATCCGAGACGGGAAAGTAGCCATTACTGTCGAGAGATTTTATGTTAACATGCATACTTAAAAATGTTTAAATGCATACTTAAAAATGTTTAAATTTCATGTTGGTGAATAGATCTAAGCCAGTGATCAATATTTGACCTTGTTATAGTATATTTGCTAATTAAAAAGCATATTTTCACCAAAAACAAAAATTTTAAATGCAGTTTACTCACAACTTACTTTGAGTGGATTACGACCATTCACAACTAGGGCGACGAATATGGTTAAAAATAAAATACAGATTCCTCAAACTGAACGAGATAGAAATGATTTGAACGTAATTTTTTTGCAAAAATAGGGATTTCCAGGTACTATTGGAGCTGTTGACGGAACACATGTATAGCTATTTTAAAACCGTTCCAAGATGAGTATAACTACATAAATAGGAAGGGGTATCACTCGATAAACTGCTAAATTACATGTGACGACAAATTAAAGGTACGAAATGTATTTGCAAATTATGGTGGCTCTACTCATGATAGTTTCATTTGGAGAAATTCAGTAATCAATGATTATTTGAGAGGAGTATATGGAAACGAACGATGTTGGTTGGTAGGAGACTCTGGGTGTCCGCTATTGCCGTATTTGACGACTCCACTTAGAGTTGCCAACAACAATGCAGAAGCTACCTATAATAGAGCAAGCAAGAAATTGTGCGGAAAGATGCATCGGACTCTTAAAAATGCGTTTCCGATGCCTATTAAGAGAAAGGACAGCGAGATATAAACCAGAATTTGTCTGCAAATTAGTTACAGTTTGTGCCGCTCTACATAATATGTGTTTGGATGAAAACATTGGCTTCATAGAAAATGTTGACCTGCCAGCCAGTGACTTAGATGACATGAACATGGATGCTAATCCAGGAGATGCTGCTGAGGGATAACATATGAGAGAATTCATACTTAATAATTATTTTAGATAATTCAATCATCCTAATGATAAAGCTCACGTTTGGGTCTACTTGACATATTATTGGCGTTATAGTGCATTTAAAATAAAGGCTATTATTTTCATGTATATGTATATTATATTATTGAACATTCAACACTAAAAAAATTTAACTGCCTAGACAAACAAAAAAATTTAACAGGAAATCTAGTAAACTCTAACACCATACTAAAAAAAATAACTATCATGTAAAATCTAAAATTAAAGTTTTCCCAAATTTCTGACCATTTGCATATGGGTTGATGTTAACCTTGGTCCTCATCTCCTTTTTTGGATATACAATATGTGCAGTGCTCTTTTCTTGATTGTGTAATGTCTTTCAATTGCTCTGCTATTTGACCAAGATGATTATTCAATGTATTTTGGATCGATTTCAATATGGTAACGGTCTCTTCATAGGTGTCTTCAACGGCTCTGTGTCATTCGCGCGACAGCCGTTTGCGCGAGAGGGAAAAGCGCGATACGAAAAGCGCGAGAGACAAAAGCGCGACGAAACAAAAACGCGATAGGACAAAAGCGCGATGGACAAAAACGCGACTGGACAAAAGCTCGATTGACAAAAACGCGACTGGACAAAAGTGCGAGGAACAAAAGCGCGAAAGACAAACGCGCGACGGAACAAAAACGCGACTGGAAACTTACCGATAATAACCTGGTTAGTTTGCCATTTTAATCAGACATTTCTAAACCTACCCATGATAACCTGGAGTTTACAATTTTAATCAGACATTACCAAACTTACCGATAATAACCCGGTTAGTTTGCCATTTTAATCAGACATTTCCAAACTTACCCATAATTACCCGAAGTTCACATTTCAATCAGACATTACCGAACTCACCGTTAATAACCCGGTTGGTTCAGGTTAGTTTGCAGTTTTGATCAGACAATACCAGACTTACCGATAATAACCCGGTTAGTTGGCAATTTTAATCAGGCATTACCAAAGTAACCGATAATAACCCGGTTATTTTGGGTTAGTTTGCAACTTTAACCAGACATTACCAAGCCCACCGATAATAATCCGGTAGGAATGAGGGGGTGACCAAAGTTCAGTCGCGCGGATTATTATCGGTAAGTTTGGAAATGTCTGAATAAAACGGCAAAGTAACCGGGTTATTATGGGTTAGTTTGGAAATGTTTGATTCAAGTTGCAAACTAACCGGGTTATCATTGGTAATTTTGGAAATGTCTGATAAAAATTTCAAACTTACCAGGTAATTATTGGTAAGTTTGGAAATGTCTGATTAAAATTGCAAATTGACAGGTTATTATCGGTAAGTTTGATATTGTCTTTAAGTCCATTTGCATTTTTTCCCTCGAGTTATCGTCCCTCGCGCTTTTATCCAGTCGCGTTTTTGTCCATGGCGCTTTTGTCCAGTCGCGTTTTTGCTCCGTCGCGCTTTTGTCCTTCGCGCTTTTGCTCCTCGCGCTTTTGTCCTGTCGCGTTTTTGGCCATCGCGTTTTATTCCAGTCGCGTTTTTGTTCCGTCGCGCTTTTGTCCCTCGCATTTTTGTCCATCGGGCTTTCGTCCAGTCGCGTTTTTGTTCCGTCGCGCTTTTATCCTTTGCGCTTTTCGTATCGCGCTTTTCTCTCTCGCGCAAACGGCTGTCGCGCAAATGACACAGAGCCGTCTTCAACAGATGTATTCAATCGTTTTTTTTTTAATTATTATGTTCTTGTAAATTGGAGGTGCTGGATATCATGCTGGTATTCGGTCCTTCTTTTTAATTTTTACAGGTAGTCACAGTAGTTGGACGTGAGGACTGATGCTGAGTGGGAGAGCTTTGCGAAGACGATACATTTGCTATTGAATTTGATGGTAACTGAAAATAATATAAGTGCTTAGTTTTTACGTAAACAGTTTTTTTTTATAAGGAATAACTAACTATATCTTTATAGAAAAATAGCCTGCAATATAAAGTGATACTTACTCCTACCTCTCTAACTTCCAGTGGATCCTAGCAGTTGCAAAGCTCTCTCTTCAAATTCATTTAACGCCTTTGATGTTGAGGGACCTCCTCCAGTTTTGTTTTGTTCCTTTTTAATGTCTGCAGCTTTTCTTTTCAAATTGCATTTGAAATCAGTCCATGTCTAGAAATAAAACAATTAAAACAGTTTTAATAGCAACATAAATAATCTTGCTAGCCATCACGTATTATTTCTTTAATGATCTAGAATATTTGTAAGAATAATTTGTGAAATGGTAGGTTATGAACTCTACCAATTTGAAATGGAGAATACTTACCTACCTTCGTCCATTTTTCAGCTGATTTGTTAGTATAACCCAAGCTGTTCAATGTTATAGCTAGGTTCTCCCATTTTTCTTTTAAATTGGATTTGCCCGTAGGGCCTATACCTCGGCCAGAAACCATTTCTGGATTTCTCTCCAGCCAATCTAAAATGATTTTCCAGTGCTTAGGGGTAGATCGCGAAGCCTTTTATTGTAGATACCTATTTTCATAATTGTGTGTTGAATATAAGACAATGAACATTTCATAGATAAATATTATACTCACCCACACAAAAATTTGAAAAAAACTTAAGGAAAAACACAGGGGCAAACAAAGTGATATATTTGAATGAAACATAAACATGACATTCGTAACGTAATCAAAAAATGCATATATTTTTTTCTGTTTTCAGTTTTCCTGTCGTTGGCAATATTCACAAAGTTTCAGAACGTTTCCAAAAAAAAACTCGATTTTCTATTCGATCGAACACCATGAATGAGTTTGTCGACTTGACAGTCGATTCCTCGATTGAACGAGATCGGATCTCGTGATCCCCTAGCTGAATAGGCCTTTGCATAACTAAACACCAGATATCGGGTCTTCAAACAAAAAACCAATTAAAGATTGCTATGGTTTTTTAAACGGATATCTTAGCAATATTTTTCTTTAATTTTGTCAATGAACTTCAATGTCAAAATGTCATGTCAAAAATCGACCAATACAGAAACATTAATGCAACGTAAGTTTTCATATCCAAAGCAATCTTTGATTGTTTTTTTTTTGAAGACCCGATATTTCCAAAAATATTGGAAGAAACATTAACATATTAGCAGGGCCGATCCTAGGGTATGGGCCGCCCGCGTGCAAAGAACAATTGCGCCGCCCCATAGGGCTATAGCACCTTTACGTAGGTGCTGGTCGGCCAGAAATTTTTTTTGGGTGCCACGCACAAAAGTGAGAAACAGGGCCCTGTGGAAAATCAAGACACCCCAGTCCGTAGTCGTAATTAATACTTACCTACATAACATACCCACCTGCACTTGGAAGTCTTTGGTATAGTTTTTCCAAATTTAATTGGAACAAGGTGAACATAAATTATAACTGGTGGCTGACTAGTGGCAGTGCATTTCTTATCTCACTGTACATTATTCCCATATGACACGAGAAGCTTAAAAAGTGATAAGCCTTTTGGGATTATCGCGCTTGGTGGCAATATTGTTACTAATAATGATAAAAATTAATAAAGCATTAAAGTTTAGTTCGTTGTATAACCTTTTGAATACCACTCGGTGTTTCAGGATTACCTAATACTTTTACCTGATACTCAAGGCGTTACCAGCAACACCACTCCTCCTTCGGAGTCGTGGTGTTGCTGCGTAACGCGTTTCGTGACAGGTACCTAAAAGTATTACCCGGTAATTCTGAAACCTCTTGTGGTATTACATTCGAAAATTTTCAGTGACTATAGTCAGCCACCAATTGGTACCTACCTTGTTCCAATTGAGTTTGGGAAATACTATATCAAAAAAGTTGGTAATATTGTTAGCGGGAGTATTCATCTAGTTCTGTTGGACGGTTAGTAATTATTCTTGCAGAATTAGGTGAATTGGGAACAAAAATAAACATTTTGAACAAATAAAGCAGAAGTATTTAGGAAATTTAATAAATTATGCGATCTTATGATGGATGTTTACAGAGTTAAAACATCATGCGTGAGCCTACACATTGACTGTGCACTAAACTTTCTATTTATGCTATCAGATCGGGGTTTATTTCCATTTTTCAGGAGTTTTTTAAAGTTCAGCTTATTTCTTTATTAGAAGTAGTTTTATTTTGAGAAATTCGTAAAAAGTTTTACTTGAATCTTGAATGACAGAATTAGAGGCGGCTTCCGGCCGCCCCTAGATTTGGCCACCCGCGTGCGGGGCACGCGCTGCACACCTGCTAGGATCGGCCCTGCATATTAGGTATATATAACGGGTGTCCCCCCGAAAACTGTCAATGGACTATTCAGTGTCATTACTTAAGTGTGCAACATATGGGTTTTTTTTTTAGTAATTGCACAATCAAAACACAAACAAGGCCAAAAGTTGGTGCATGTCTGATAATCATATTAGGTGCACTTAGAATGGTTGCAAGTCAAACAGCATACAGGGTGGCTCAAAAAATATCAAAATTCTAATATAAATAAAAATATTCACTTTAATAAAATAAAACTTTTGCACTTTAAGGAGAGTTTTTTTAATATGGCTATTATCATAAGTAATGTTTAAACTTAAAAAAAAAAAAAAAAATTGCGACATTTTAAAGTTGTGTTGAATATCATTGCAACAAATATGAATTTTGTGATTCCATAAAAAATTAAAAATCTAAGTTAATTTTACAAATATGCTTGAATTTGAACAAAGTTATGTAAAATTGATTTGATTTCAATTAATTTTTGAAAGTATTAAGGGCGGAAATAAAAAATAAAAAAAATATAGAAATTATAGATTTTTTTCGAAAGAAAATAAAAAAAATCTTAGAAGGCTATGTTTTGGTATTTAGGCATAACTTTTAATTCCGAACAACTTTTCTCCATAACATTTTGCTGAATTTTCTAAAATAAGGGTACTTTACAGTACAGCTTTGATATTGTTTGAGCTACCCTGTATGCTATTTGACTTGCAAACCATTCTAAGTGCACCTAATATAATTATCAGACATGCACCAACTTTTGGCCTTGTTTGTTTTTGGGTTGTGCTATTACTAAAAAAAATCTTCATGTGTTGCACACTTAAAAAATCACACTGTATATTGAAAACGGTAATCGATGAAAAAAAAAAAAAAAAAACCGTTTAGAGGGTTGAAAGGGAGAACCAAAATATGGTACTTTTCAGCTCTCCCCAAACCACCCCTTCGGCTGTAGCCACCCTAACCTTAAAATCTTAAATGGCACTATAGGTCATGTGATACCTTGTTTTGAAGGTCTTTTAATTCTTTGATGTCCGACTGGTATATTATTCAAGAAATAATGACATTATGTTAAAGTTAAATACGAATAAATAATTCCCTAGGGCGTTATTCTAAAAAATAACGCATGAATGTTTTTTCAAATAGGAAATAATTCCCTAGGGCGTTAATACTATTTTTTTGCAGGTAGGTACTTGATTTGTTTTAGATTTATTTATTCAAAATTCGTTCAAAATTTTCTCACATAAAAAATAACTAAGTCGGACAATAAACGTTGAAGGCACCACGGGTATTAAGGATATTAACGCTTTCGGTCAACGTATATCCCTCGGGCCAGGGGTCCTTGGAAAATACACTATTGACCTCAAGCGTTAATATCCTTATGATACCCTTGATACCCTAATAACAATAAATGGATCTGCAAAAAAAAATTATCCAGATTCAAAGGTGACTACTTTTGATGAAAACGTCATTTGATCTGCTGGAACAGGTATTGTTCGTCGTTTTTCATCTGACACTTTCCGTATGAGGAGCGAGGGGGTGAAGAGGCAAAAACAGGTGTGACGTCAGGTGACCATTAGCGTTCTAATGTAGGGTGCCACCAGACTCACATTCCTTTGGAGTATCAGATTAAAAACGACGGACTTTAAATGTGATTTAAAATCGATTTTATACAAAATAAATAATATCATGATGAATTTCGAAGAAATCATCAAGATTTTATTTTTTTTGATCCCCTTTCCCCTCACTGTTCCTGACAGTGTTCACCTCCACGAGAGAACAAAGTTGCCAACTCGAAGCATGGGCTATGTTCTGAAAATTCAAATTTTTCTCTCTATATTTTTTTTTCAGATTCGTTTAGAGAATTTAAAAACCTTTTAAATGGTATCACATGACCTATAATGCCATTTAAGATTTTGAGGTTCGGCCTGGCTACCGCCGAAGAGCTGAAAAGTACCTTGTTTTGGTTCCTTCTTCCAGCCGTCCAAACGGATTTATTCTTTTTTTATCGATTACCGTTTTCAAGATATGGATTATTGACAGTTTTCAGTGGGACACCCGGTATAATCTGAATGGGGGAAAAGAGAACTTTAAGAATTTCAAAGAAAATAAAGTACATAATTGAAAATTCTGGCGGTTCAGATAAAATGCTACAACTTTTGTATTCAAGTACAACTTTCACCTATCAACTGTAATTACAGTTGCTGGTGGGTGTTAAAATACAGTTTTTCCCCCTGTACCTATACAGGGTGTCCAGAAATAAATGCAACAAAATTTGTTCAAAGATTCTTCAAAAAAAATAAAAGAGGGAGCCTGTATTTTTTATTCTTGGAAAATGTCCCCCACCTTCGCAATCACAGTCCCCTAAATTCGCCATTAGGAATAGTATTTTCTTTTATTTCTCAGAACCTTGTTGTACGAAAATCACTATTTTTGTTAGACAGGGGTTTTATCAGTTTTATGACATGAAGGATTGGATGGTGCTAGACTTTTAGGCGAAGGACCCCTTGAGACACTTTTCCGTGGGCGTCTTTGAAGCCTCGAAACTTTGGTTGTGTATTTGATTTTTTCAAAAAAATATTATTCAGTTAGGACTAGAAGGCACATTCAATTCAGAAATTTTTCTGTCTAATAAAATTTTTTCGTCAATCTGTCAAACACTTTCTGTTGAAAATGGCAATGTGATTGAATGTATTATCGTGACTCGTATGAAATTGTATATACCTATCTAATAATCGTAGGTAGTGAATTTCTTTGTTCATTGCGAACTCCAACCACCTACGATTAACGAGTAGAATCTGGTGTTTAAGCCTTTTTTTTTATTGCGTAATATTAATCTAAATCGATTTTTGGGAGATCCGTGCTTTTTTATTTTGTCCAAAAATTATCACTAACTTTTAAAAAAAATTATTGAAATTCATAATTTGAATTTTACTGTAAAAGAGCGCGTGACGTCATGGACCGCAAGTACCACGCAATACCACTATATGCCGCACTGTCTTATAAAGTCTACAGTTTACTGTAGCATTTCGCATCTTGGTGGGAATCCGTGCCATGTAGAATTCGACATATCGAATGCCGCACAGCACAGTGTGCCGAGCCCACCACGGGCCGATCCTATAAAATCCTGTTGATATGTAGAATTCTACATGACACGGAGTCCCTGGGCTGTTCTGTCACTGTGAAAACAGCTGTGAATCGCGTCATCGTCAACTCAACTTGTTTACATAAAATTAGTGACCACAAAAATAAAACAAAATCAAAATAAA
Organism: Ceutorhynchus assimilis; assembly: GCA_917834065.1. Taxonomy (NCBI): domain Eukaryota; kingdom Metazoa; phylum Arthropoda; class Insecta; order Coleoptera; family Curculionidae; genus Ceutorhynchus; species Ceutorhynchus assimilis. Next base: position 72,881,567 of record OU892277.1, read on the forward strand.
TAAATACCATAAGCTTTTGATGTACCACCACGACTTTGAAAAAAAAACAAAACAATGCCGCTATTGGGTCGCAAAGTGCTGTGTACCTACCTAGTCGACGAATGGTGGACAAAGGTATCGTTTTTCATGGTTAAAATCATTTAAACGGATTTTACGCTGAATGGCCTGAACAGAAAATTGTACCAATTTTCAGTGACAAATTCCTGGCATTTGTCCAATTAAAACTAGCCAAAAATATTGAAATTCCACCTATTTCTTCATTCTTGGTATATATTTCTTAAAATGTTTAGTGAATGATATTCTTGCTATTTTAATTTCACGAAATTCAGTGAAAATTGATTCCATTCCTCGACTGCAGACAGGGACAGGCATTTTGGGTCTCCAAGAACAGTGATCTCTAAGCGGCATCTATTGCCTATTGGACGCTTATATTTGATAACAAAAAAAGATCCTTCAGTGGCGCCATCTGTTGATGATTCTCTGCACGATCGGGCGGTGACGTCATAATCTTTTTGGCGTCTGTTTAAATTGGTGGGTATTAATATCAAATTTTATTATTTTTTTCTTCTTTAACTGTGTCCTTCAGGTAGTTATTTTTTTGTTACAAGGGTTTATTTTGATTGCATAAATCGAACAGTGCAATTAAAATAGTCGAATTTAACTATGCTTAAACACCGGTTGACTTGAACCAAATCCAAGCGGCAGTAATGATGACATAACTAGTAATTTTCATTACAACCTATCAAATATCCTCTGTGCATGCACACTGATCCTGGTAGGGCCGTTTCAACCGATAGGAAGGTTGGATCACCCAGGTCAGGTGTTTGTTCACAATTCAGGTTATATTTAATGTCATTAGGCCTATTCGGGTTTGGAAAAAGGACGGTTCTAGAACGGTTCAAAACAATTGTCCAGTTTATTGATCAACAAAATAACAACGACTCGACTATCACAAATTTCAATAATAAACTGTGCGATTCTTCTGGACCATTCTAGAACCGTACTTTTTCCAAACCCGAATAGGCCTATTACTGCCACTTGGATTTGGGAATGGTGTAGATATGCATTCGATCACATTTTGCCACGTTTCTCGAAAACCATGTGTTTAACGGAAACATTTCGAGAGACCAAGAGATTTCTAAATTGAAGGAGCGTTCTTTGTATGTATGTATGTATGTATGTATGTATGTATGTATGTATGTATGTATGTATGTATGTATATATGTATGTATGTATGTATGTGTTGGAGGTGTCAGTTGCACTGCGACCAAGGTTTGATCTATTGTACCCCTCCTTCTGCTGCTAAGTTCGGGTTTCCTGATGAGCGTTCTAACTGAATAATAATATTTGAACTTGAATAATTCTAATACGCATTATGTGGCATTACGCAACCAAATTTGTGAGGGTGGAAAAGAAAGGGGGCTCACGAAAAAGTGTCTCAAGGGGCTCCTCCGCCTAAAAGCGTAGCATCATCCAATTCTTCATGGACTTCATGTCATAAAACCTCTGTGTATAACAAACATAGTGATTCTCGTACAACATGGTTCTGAGATATAAAAAAAAACTATTATGTGACGAATTTTAGAGGGCCATTCACCAAAACTGAAAAATACGGGTACATTATTTTGTTTTTAAGAACCTCTGAACAAATTTTGTTGCATTTATTTTCAGACATCATGTATATTGGAATTCAAATATAATTAAAAAACTCACCCTGATGAAATCTCATATGTTGTCCCAAATGCGAGGTTTGCGAGAAACTGCGTCCGCAAATGTCGCACACATAGGGTTTCAAACTCTTGTGAAGCCTTGTATGGGTTAATAGCGCTCTAGCGCTCTGGAATACCTGTGAATTTTGAGATAAATTTAGGAAAATCCGAAAAATATAAAATCTAAACTTACCTCGGGACAAGTGCTGCAAGCAAAAACGGATTCGTGTTGTTTTTGCCTGTGAGTCTCCAAATTGTCAATAACGTCAAATACTTTAATGCATTTTTCGCACTGCCATTTGAACCCTTCCTCAGTGGTAATTAAACATTTTTTACTCTTGGGGGATTTTTTCTGATATTTAGGTTTCTTGTTGCAATAGGGGATCTTCAAAAGGCTTTGTTGATGGACATCCTCATCAGCAGGTTCTTCTTTGATAAAATGCGCAGCAATATCACCGTGATTTTGATTATCAATATTTTTGGGAACTTGCAAAGTTTCCAAAATATCTTCAATCAATTGGTTCATATTTTCTTTACTGTTGTCCTCTGTGACTTGATCTTCAAACTCAAGATTAGAGACGTACAATTTCTGTGTATAATGTCTCTTTTTAATTTTATGGTTGTATAGCGAAGCGTGATTTTTGAAAGTCTTATCGCAATATTCGCAATAAGTTAATTTAGGCAGATAAAATATGTTACTGAATTCTGAGCATTTTTTGATCCAGTGAGATACCGCTACGGGATACGAATCAAATACCTTATCGCAATTGACGCATTCGAAGTTTTTAGCTGTGGTGTGATTACGTTGGTGTGTGAGTAAGAAACTTTTATCAATAAAAGTGCGATTACAAAACTCACATTGCAATAATATTTCTGTCGAAGTTTGTTCAATATCCTTGTCGCTAGTTGGCTTACCTTGGCAAAAATGTTGATGATTTTTGCCATTTTGAAGACAGGAAAATATTTCTTGGCATTTTTTGCATTTCCAAATAACAATGTCGCTGCGATAAAACTTGTCAACATTTTCAGCTTTTTTACAATGATTCTCTTTATGAATTCTCAATCTATTTTCCCCTATTACATTTTTGGAGCAAAATTCACATTGGTGAATAATATGGCACTTTTGATGACTTCCCAAATGCTCTTTATTGGCAAATACTTTGAGACATACGCTACATTTATATTGTCCATTAGAACTGTGATCCATATTATTATCAGTGCTTGCCTGGGAAGATTTCAAAACATAATTTTCAGAATTAAAATTGCACTGATGCCTTTGATATTGGTATTTAGTTGGAAAATGAGTTTCGCAATTTAGGCATTTATGGAAAGTAGGAATATTGAGCCTTTTACCTTCTAATGCCTCGTCGTCTATCTTCTTCACTGTAATAGCATTAGCACAAACTTCTTCTGATTTGTCTTTTCCAAAACACAACTCCTTTTCGTCGTAGTTTTTTAAATAATTATCAGATTTCAATTTTACTACGTCTGCGTCTGATACAATTGAATCCAGTTCCATTGTGTTACCATTGTTTAGTTCTCCGATGTCGTCCACTATTTGATTTATTGCAAAAACACTCTGCATCCTGGGAGTTTGGCTACTTATGCCAACATAATTTTCAGAATTAAAATTGCACTGATGCCTTTGATATTGGTATTTAGTTGAAAAATGAGTTTCGCAATTTAGGCATTTATGGAAAGTAGGAATATTGAGCCTTTTACCTTCTAATGCCTCGTCGTCTATCTTCTTCACTGTAATAGCATTAGCACAAACTTCTTCTGATTCGTCTTTTCCAAAACACAACTCCTTTTCGTCATAGTTTTTTAAATAATTACCAGATTTCAATTTTACTACGTCTGCGTCTGATACAATTGAATCCAGTTCCATTGTGTTACCATCGTTCAGTTCTCCGATGTCGTCGACTATTCGATTTATTGAAAAAGCATTCTGCATCCTGGGAGTTTGGCTATTTATAGCTGACTATGAAATTTGCTTTGCTCATTATAAAAAGTAAGAAAGGTTGTCAGGGAAACATTAGATAATATTTAAACAATTGAGTGCTGCTCCTATTTAGGTTTCCTAGCACCTGTTTGCATTTTGATTTTTGATATTAATATGGATTTCATTTGATAGATTTAATGCACTCTAGGTGTAGTTGCATCTCTTTTTGTCGGTCTGTTATAAAAACACATGGAAATAAAGTCTGTTTTTTTTAAAGATAATTCCCCAAGTCAAAAATTTAGTAACTATGTAGGCAACACAACACAAGCCGTGTCTACATAAGAAATTTGAAAACATTGACAATTTTACATTGTATTGCCAACATAATGTCACTTTGACTTTTATCTTTAGAAAAAAAAAACAGATTTTACATTTTTTTTTTTTCATTATGTACTCATAGGCTTGCCAACCAGAAAAAACTCCCGCTTTCTAAATATACTCCTGCTACTAAGTCCCGCTTTTTAACAATTTCGCATTTGACTAAAGAAAAATAATATTTTTGAAAACACGTACCGTTTTTGTCTGATAATGGGTAATTTGATGACGTCATCTAGGGTGCCTTATGGAGATTTGCATTATGTTGAGGCCATTAGTTGAGGCACCTCAGATGACGTCATAAAAGTTTTTAGGCAACCTAACTTTGCCATCTACCATCGATTACACATGCACTCCAAAGTAGTCCAAAGACTCAAAAGCTTTTTCATTTAAACCTACTCTTGTTGCTCTAAGCAGATCTAATTATCTAGATAGCTTTCGAGTAAAAATAAAGGTGTAATTAAAAGGAAAATAATTTCTCGGGGGTAAAATCACTATTCTTAATCACATTTTCCGGAAAAATTGGAAAAAATGAGTTGGCAAGTAATTTGTTTAATGCTTAAAGGGCCCCACACACTACATTCTGTCTCGTCGTTTTTCATCGTCGCGATTAACAACGTCATGTTTCATCGTCAGCCTGTTTTCACCACACACTACGCAATTATTTGGCAGATGGACCCAGATACAACGGTTTTGGAACGAAATCTTGAACCGTGGTGCCAAAAATCAAGCTCAGACTGAATTTCAAACCGACGGTGAGAAACGACGGTTTTCTACCACCCACTTCGGTTTTAGATCGTCGTGTTTCATCGCGGCGATTAAAACCGACGAGAAAGAACGTAGTATGTGGGGCCCTTAACAAAAGATGACAAAAGTCACATTTGAATTTCACTGACAGGGTGTTTTAACGACTGTTTTGTAAAAATTTGGGCGTGGCACCCAAAAATTTAAACCTCCCGCTTTTCCATTTTAAAAACTTGGCAACCCTATGTACTCACCGGAACGCCATAGGCCATTATCATAGTCGTAAAAAGAATTCTGCATAAATAATAGTAGAAATCTGTTTTAATCATATTTATTTTTATATTTAATTCATAGAGGGTATACTTGCTAGCAATTTTTTTTTTTTAATACCTAGTGTTTTTTTTTCATTGTTAAATAAATGAAAATTAAAACACATGTAGCCCGGGCCGTTCTTCCGGGCCATACTTTAAAGGAATAATTAATTAAGTTGAGTGTCGATGGTTGAGTGAAATGGATTTTGAAATTAGGCAATCCAAACCAAGGAGAATACACACTCTAAAGAGTGCTTATCGGCCTCGTTTTTGGTAATCACCGCCGTATTGGTTTTCAATTGTTTTCAACCATTGCCGACGTCATAACTAAGTCGTCAGCTGTTTAAACTAAGCCTGCCATACGTCCCGTATTATACGGGACAGTCCCTTATTCCAAGGTCCATGTCCCGCGTCCCCAAATTTGTTATCGGGACGCGTAAATGTCCCGTATTCTCTGATATTTCAAAAAGCGTGAAATAGGTAATTCGATTTTGCCCCTCATTCCCTCATCTCTTCTCAGCAAATCGCAACGTGCTGGTTATTCAACAGCATTTAACATTTGACAGTTAAGAATTTGGTGAATTCGGCCCAAGGGTAATAATCACCACACTTTATTGCTTATCGGCCTCATTTTTGGTAATGGCCGCCATATTGGTGTATCACCATTGCCGACGTCATCAACTATGTCGTCAGCGACGTCAGCTGTTTGCACCAGCAGTCGTAGTTTAGAATTTAAATCTATGATGAAAAATATTATTTAATTTTGATTAACATAATAGGCAAATAGGAAGATGCAAACGAGATCTGAAAAATAGTTGTTTTAAAATGTTAATTAATGTAGTAAAACCAAGTATGCATAAAGTAAAAGCGTTGATTCCTGTGATGCAAACAGCCCAGGTCAAGGCGAGAAACGACATGCTGTCTACGTCACAGATGGTGATTTGGTGGGGTAGGGGCATTGAGGTAGTATATAGGGGAGGAGGCGACGTCACCTGACAAAAAGTGGTAGCGGGTCCGCCCAATGAACTCCGCCATACTAGTGCTGGTTTTGTGTCATTACTTACCTATTGACATTACAACTGTCATACTCAATTTCTGATTTCGAGACGTAATACGCAATTTTTGATTATTTTGGGGTTTTTTCGACTTGCTTGTGTTGTGTATGAGAGAGTATAAACAACATTCAGGATACATGAAACATCTGCTTCATAAAAATGTCCCGTTTTTTTATCAGAATATTATGGTAGCCTTAGTTTAAACAGCCTACGTCAAACCGAGAAACGCCATGCTGCTGAGTCACAACTGGTTGTTTGGCTTGGGAGGGTAGGGGAGGAATTTGTTACACACAGGCCTTACGAGGATAGGCCACTACATCCTTGAATCCAAACCACGTGACATTCAAGATGGCGTGGCGGCCACCCATGTGTGGCACATCAAAATATCTAGTTGCTGCCTGATTTAATAGTTCAGGTACCTAGTCAACAAATATTTTATTAAATAATGAAAATCAAAGTTGTAAGCAAAACTTTAAGCAAAATAATTTAAAATACGCACAAAACAAACTTGCTTGGCCGCCACGCCACATTAAATTTTCCTTTTTGACAAATGGGATTGGCTAATTCAACGTCCTGTCAAAATTATTATTCAATATGGCTTGGAACGCATCTTGAGGCCAAATTTTTAATTCCCAACGTTAAAGTTAGCTTTTTTGGACGGATTTCTATATAAAAAAATGCGGATTAAATTAGCTTGTTCTCAAGAAAAATCTATAAACTAAACCAGTCTTACTGTGGTCAATATGGCGGCCTAGGTCAAACAACTGAAATTAGCGCCATAAGGATTTCACTCAGGATTTCATTTACCTGATTTAGGTACCTTCACCTTCAAATTTAATAGCGAATTCTCTTGGAAGGGTAAGTGCGCACTGAGTGTATTCGTGTCTTTTTCTACCAGATTGTATAAGAAAGAGATAAAAATACATTTTTCCTGCACTGATTCTACCAGTAGAATTCGCTATAAATTTCAAAAAGGTGCTGTGTGTAAAAAGGTTTTTACGTTTTTAGTGGATTCACGTTTCCAAGGATCTTCTCTTTGAGATTCGACAAGCAGAGCCAGCAATTCTAGACTTAAAAATAATGTTTCTACGAGCGTGCGGGAAGACTTTCTTCCCGCACCAGGGCGGGAATAGTTTGAAATAATCATTGTGACATGACATCGAATTGTTTGTATTGTTGAGGTTGAGACACCTAAATACCTTTGCCTTTACCTTTTTTTTATAAACACTACATTTTTAATTCTACCTTCTGCACAATCGCATTTTATTTAAATTAAACTTTTCGTAACATCAGCTTCTAGTATGCTCGTAGAAAAAATATAGTTCCTAACTCTTGCGGGAATAAGAAATTTCCCGCACTGGTTAGGAAAATAGCTATTTTCTACAAACGTCAATAAAAGTGTCATTTTTAACGGATGCTGTCAGTGTCTTAAATGCCATTTTATGACACTGGGTTAAAAGTGATTACTTTTAGCACTAGTGCTAAAAGTAATCACTTTTAGTGCGTTTGTAGAAAAAATAGTGTATGATATACGTGTTAAAAGTGATTTTATTTTGTTCAAAGGGATGGAACACTCCGCCTTCGGCGTCGTGTCCAAAACTTCCCTTTTTACAAAATAAAATGTCACTTTTAGCACTCATATCAAAAATAACTATAAATTTCAAGAAGGTGCTCTAAAAAAGGTTTTTTATTTTACCTTTTTGGTAGATTCACGTTCCCAAAAATCTTCTCTTTGCAGGGCCTATTTTACCATAAGGCCCATAAGGTCCGGGCCTTGGGCCCGGTGGACACTGGGGCCCCGAAAAAGGCTTGAAAAAAAAATTAACATTTCAATTCGAAAATAAACACACAAAAAAACGTATATCATATATTCCAGTATGTCCAGTATTCCAGTATGTCCTTTTGTGTGGCTTGTGGTCCGCGGTCCGAAAGCAATCAAATTACTCTGGTTCCTGAAAAAGTGGTTACTTTTGGACTTTTATTTCCTGGAATCTGATTCACCAAATTTTAGAATAGTTACCGGCTATCGGATGTCGGTTCTGTTGGTCTTATCGCTGTATCATTATTATAGGATATTGGGGGCCCGACGTTTTGCTTGGGCCTTGGGGCCCAACTGAATCAAAAATAGGCAATGTCTCTTTGAGATTCGACGAGCATAGCGAGCAATTCTAGACCTAAAAATAAGTTGAATTTCAAGAAGTTGCTGTACTGTAACTAATATAGTATATTGTTTTATTAGGAGTAAAAGTGATACTTTTGTGACGAGACTGTAAGTTTGCCTGCCGAACGCAGTGAGGCCGGCAATGCAGACGAGTCACAAAAGAAGCTTTTACTCCGAATAGAACACGATATTTTTTCTTCAAACGTTTCTGAATAATAGAAAAAATCGAAATTTTCTCAAATATTAATGATGTTACCGAACAATGCACCAACTAGGTGACACAATGTCAAGCTTTGCGTTGTTATGGCAAATATTCACGAGCGGAGGTAATAGTTTATTTCCTAACAAAGTGCGCTCCGCGTCGTTCGGTCAACTGCAGTCAGCGTGCGAACAAGACACTTTGCAGGAACAGTATTTTTTCAACGAGCGAGAAAATTAAGAAAAATAAAAAATGAGACAATAAACAATTTAAAAAAAAATCAAAACAAAATACCCATTCAAAAACAACCAAAAACTAATTATTGCATTTGAGAATTTCATACATCTGTCAAAACGGACATTCCAACAATAAACTGACATGTTTTGATTGTTGATTTGTACCAATCAGATTGAAATTACGCGATAATTTGCAAATTATCAGATAATTGCCTAATAACTGGTGCGAGAACTGGTGTTTTGACAGAAAAATTTAAATTTTTGATTCATGACATTCTCTCATAAAATACAACTCGTGCAATGGAAATATATCTATAATTTTCGACTCATGCGTTTTTAACTGAAAAAGGCACTCGTGCACTACGTGCACTCGTGCTCTTTTTTAACTAAATATGCATTCGGGCAAATTTCCCAAAAATTATCGATAATTTCCATTGCACTCGTGATATTACTATTGATTATTGTGAACGATATTGAGAGATTTTTCGGACGACCTTTGGGGTATCAGACTATTGCAGGCACTGGCGGCTCTATCTAAAAAATGTTGTATTTCCTCGTTCTCTTCTGCTGCAATGTTTCCCATTTTTTGTGCGAGTGTCTAGGCTTGGGCTCACGATGAAGTTGAAATTATGACCAAAGAAAAGATGATGAATTAATTTGTTTGACACTGACGTGACAGACCTATAAACACTGACAGCAAATTTCATGCAATCATAAGCATAAGGCCTGTTTCCACAGAAATCATAAACCAGTCAGAGCGAACTTCATTCATTGAAAATAGTCAGAAAGCTGGTTCTTGGCGATTTGCACCAATCAAAAACGCTCTGACAGGTTTGTGATTTTTGTGGAAACAGAACTTTTAACGGTACATGAATATTTTTACTGGTACTTTGTCAAAATTAAATGTTGTCAGCACTAGTGCGCAAACTTAACTCTTGTCTGCACTAGTGCGTAAAAGTAAATTTTGCGCTACCAACTGCGTGTGCAAAGTACCTATTTTGCACACGCTCGTAGAAAAAAAACTTTTACTTCCGTTGTCCATAGTAACCGCCAACTGACATAAAAGTTAAACTTCAACTTCATGAAATTAAGTCGATAAATGTCTTTGACGTTTGAAGAAAAAATATTTTTAACGTTATTGGTGGAATTACATTTCCAAGGATCTTTTCTTTGAGGTGCGGCGAGCAGAGCGAGCAATCCTTGACATACAATAATTTTTTATTTCAAGAAGGTGCTGTATGTGAAAAAGGTTTTTCCTACGAGCGTGCGCAAAGTAGTACTTTTTCGCATGCATTACCGTTCTCAAAATTACACTTTTCCGCACCCAGTGCGGATACGGGTCTTATCCGCACTGAGTGCCGAAAAGTAAAAATAATTGTCAAGCAACAATAAATGCACCTGTCGACTTTGACACATGATGACAAATTTTTTCTCTGTTTCTATATCAGCCAACATCTATACAAACACTGAATATAATTAACTTTGACACATTGTCAGATTTGAGTTCTCCATTTACATGCAAGAATCTACAAACTTCTTTCGCATCAAATTTAAGCGCTTCTAGTGCTAGTGGTACAGTGATACACATAGATATTTACTTAAAAACGGCAAATTGTGTTAAAAGGATGAATTTTGGTACACTTGGTCTTTAAACCATAACAATTGATTTGGCCCGTAGCACTACCCCACAAGTGTCATTTGTTTAAACAATTCACTCGATCTGTTAAAAAAGCACGAAATAGGCTCACCAGATGCCAATGCCAAATAAAATTCACATTGGAAGTTAATAAAAAGAACGGAAAGTCATGCCGACCCATCCGAAAGCCAATCCTGACCCAAGCCGCCATTTTGATTTTTTGTTTATACATAGATATTGTTTACTTTAGTATATGCAAAATTATTGATTTTTCGGATATTGCATGTGGGGAATCGATTTCGACTAATTAGGGCTCAAGAAGCTGGAATAATAACATTAGAACTCGTTTCCGCGCTTTTTTAATTCTTTCATGATAAAACTTATTTAATTTTATATATATTTTTTTATTATGCTATATGTATATGCGCCGCTCTTATGTGAAGTAACGACAATCCCAGTGCCAGAGCAAAGAAGAGCCGAGAACGTTTTTCGATAGGGTTCCACATTCATCTGTTGACAGGTGATTAATACTTTCTTTATTATCAACATTGTGTCTATTTTTTTCCAAAATCGGTACGGTTTTAGAGCACTTATGGCCCTTATGAGTTGAAAATATGAAAAAATTTGCTTCAAATTGAATTTTTTAGTTTTTTTTTTGTGATGATTTTCAATAAGTGTCCACATTTATCTTTTTACAGTTGATTATAACCTTCTCCATTAACAATGTATTCACTTATTTTCAAAATTAGCATTCCAACAACCTGTCAAAACTATTCCAAAATGGCATCCAGGGCGGAAGTTAATTAATCCGTATATGACAGTACAGAATTTAAAGCTTTTTAAAGTGCATTTTGTGGTTATTTTGTGAATGAACTCTGCTAATTTTTTTATTTTATTGACTTCATTAATGTTTTTCCCAATTAAAAATGCCGCAAAGGTTTCCCGTAGTTGATTGTGGATGTCGTTCCAACAACGATGATATCAGGTGTTTTTCAGTGCCCAGCGTTCTGAACTTTTCCAATTAAAACGTGAGAATTATTCAGTACCACTGTCCCTAGTGTCTCTGAATCTACAATAAAGCCATACTCGAAATACTTTTGAGGATCCTTTTGTAGGCCCTCATTGGCTCGTTTTTATGAAAAATGTATATTATAACAAAGTAAATTGTAATTAGCTCAAAAATATTCCAAATAAACTCAAGATGAACAAACAAACTGATGACTTTCGATAGGGTTCCTCATTCATCTTTTGATAGGTGATTAACGGCCATTTGCACCGATATAATTTAAGGAATATTTAATTCAAGTGAAACCTTGAATGTGACTTGTAGGAAAAAAGTCATATTCGAAGCTCAACTTATAATAAATAACCCTTAAACGATAGCCGTGCAAATGGCCATAATACTTTCTTTATCAACATTGTGTCAACTTGTTTTCAAAATCGGCACGGTTTTAGGGCACTTATGGCCCTTATGGGTTGAAAATATGAAAAAATTTGCTTCAAATTGACCTTTTATTTTTTTTCTGAAAATTTTCGATAGCGTTCCACATTAATTTTTTGATAGGTGATTAATACTTTATCAACATTGTGTCAATTTTTTTTTTCGAAATCGATACGGTTTTGTCGGTTTTAGGGCACTTGTGGCCCTTATGGAATGTAAATATGAAAACATTTTCTTCAAATTGAGTTTTTTTTTCTAATGATTTTCAATAGGGTTCCACATTCATCTTTCGGTGATTATTACTTTCTTTATCAACATTGTGTCCTTTTTTTTTCAAAATCGGTACGGTTTTGAGGTACTTTAAGTTTTTGAATTAAATATTCCTTAAACTATATCGGTGCAAATGGCCGTTAATCACCTATCAAAAGATGAATGAGGAACCCTATCGAAAGTCATCAGAAAAAAAATAAAAACTCAATTTGAAGCAAATGTTTTCATATTTTCATTCCATAAGAGCCATAACTGCCCTAAAACCGTACCAATTAGGCTCTTCAAACCACGTGATTTTTCAATATGGCGTGTGGAGGAATTTGACGTTTGTTTGTTCATCTTGAGTTTATTTGGAATATTTTTGAGCTAATTACAATTTACTTTGTTATAATATACATTTTGACCTACAGTTTTCACAAAAACGAGCCAATGAGGGCCTACAAAAGGATCCTCAAAAGTATTTCGAGTATGGCTTTATTTTAGATTCAGGGACACTAGGGACAGTGGTACTGAATAATTCTCACGTTTTAATTGGAAAAGTTTAGAACGGTGGGCACTGAAAAACGCCTGACATCATCGTTGTTGGAACGACATCCACAATCAACTACGAGAAACCATTGCGGCATTTTTAATTGGGAAAAACATTAATGAAGTCAATAAAATAAAAAAATTAACAGAGTTCATTCACAAAACAACCACAAAATGCACTTTAAAAAGCTTTAAATTCTGTACTGTCATAGACGGATTAATTAACTTCCGCCCTTGATGCCATTTTGGAATAGTTTTGACAGGTTGTTGGAATGCTAATTTTGAAAATAAGTGAATACATTGTTAATAGAGAAGGTTATAATCGAGGGGGCGACCACTCCCGAAAAATATGTACATGTATTGCGGAAATCCTATGATTTCCAAATGATTGCAGCGACTTCGAAGAATTTTTCTAAAAACTTGCGATTTCGGAGGACTGCGAGGCGATTTCAGTGACTGCAGAGACTGCAGGGGGGATTGCGAACTAATTTTTGAGATTGCGAGGTGATTTTTGGGATTGCAAGGTGATTTCTGGGGATTATAAATATGATTGCGGAACATAATTCATTCGATTTTTTCACTATCTTTTGAATTTTTTGATTTTAATTGCAGTTTTTCATTCATAAGTTTATAGATAGGTATCTACAGGGTGACCCATTTTCCATGTTTTAATAGGCTATATCGAAAACCAGCAGAGCAGAGATATCAAAAATGTGGGAGTACATTCTAGATCTCTTTTTTGAGAAAATAACAATGGCGAGGACAAATCACAGCTAACTTGATGTGTTTACGAAATACATCAGGGCACTTTTCAAAGTTTGTCCAATTTTAAGAGCTTCTAATTTTTTCATTAATCAAGATATCCAAAAACCAAAAATACCTACTTTCTTCAAGCAGGTTCATAAGCAGAATCCAGTGGCATGACTATTTTTTTTCCAGATGCCTCCGATTTTGGAATATTAACCAGTTGTGTTTTTTAAATAGGACACCTTGTATATTATTTTTTCATTGCATAGCTTTTTTTGAGCTGATTTCAATGATATAAGGTTTTATAGCTTTATCTTTATCTTCATTAGTTTTAGAGGAAAAAAATAAATTCCGTTTCTCCATAAGAAACAATGAGCTAGAAAGAGATAAGTCATGAAATAAATTATGTGTTGCTTATTCATCATTATCACCCCCAATAATTCATAGTTCAAATTGAAAAAAAAAAACTTAACTTGTTGAATTGTTGAATAAGGGACTGGTTTCTCAATAGCGAGTCACCCCCCGAGTTAAGCATAACTCCAGGGTGAACATTGCAACTGGCCACGCTTACCCTGGAGTTCAAACCAACCCGGAGGCATTTTTGTATCGAGCGCCCAGTATACCGCATTCGGGTAACGTCGTATTAACCAAGGCCTGTCTCATAACGAGCGTCTGATTTCCCGATCGATTGTCAAGCTACCGTACGCTTGATACTAGTCTTCTGCGAAATTATGGATCGGCGTCCAACAATTCAGTTTTTTTTTTTTTAAATTGTCTATCATTTATTATGCACTGGCCAGAAAATTATATGTACCACATTGTCGATTCCAGCGAAATACGAACTAATTTCAAGACTAAGCAGGAAGTCGAGGTAAGGGAATAACTAAGAGCAAAATTATGTTTTATCTACATAACCTTACCATGAATAGAATACCATGGCGAGATAGAATAGGCCACTTTCACGTTTTTTCGAAAACATTTTTGAATTATTGTGTTAGCCATTCTTCCAATGACATTATCATCTGTATACTTTTTTCTCCAAAAAAAAACGCCTATTTTTTGAAATATGTTAGAACGATTTAAAAATCGAATTTTTAAAGCAGGTAAAAATTAACAAGATTTTTGCTATTTACTTAGGGATTTGTATACCTGCAATCGTTATTTGACAAATGCGGAGATTAGATTCAGGCAGATGTAAATAATTATTTATGATGCTGTCTCTAAGTAACAAAACTAACCAAAACTAACCCAAATTGGAGCTGAGCAAAAGGTTAAGGTAAGGACAGCCTTAGGGTTAGTTTGGGATAGTTTGTTAGAGACAGCATCAAATAACTAGGCAAATAGCAAAATCTTATTAATCTTTAAGTTTTTTGCTACTTTCCATTCCACTTACTGAACTACTAGAATTAAAATTGCTTTACGATTTGACTACCAGAACCAAAATTAAACTAATACATATTATCAAGTAGCTTGATGGTGAGGAGCCAGGAAAACTCAAAAAGATATTCGAGACTGTAGGCGCGAGTATCGAGCATACGGTAGTCCGAGTGATTTTCGTACTACCGTGCGCTTGATACGTGCCGAGGTCGGGTACCCCGAATGCGGGTTGCTGGACGCTCGATACAAAAATGCAACCCGGAGGTGACTCGCAATTGAGAAACCGGCCCTAAGAATAGAAATTTGTAGCCGATTCATATTTCAACTATCTCTTTCTAATTTTTCTACTAACTTTCTAATCTTACAAAGAAACGGATTTTTTTTTTCTCGAAAACTTTCGGAGATAATGCTATAAAACCTGGTATAAAACCTTATATCACTGAAATCAGCTCGAAAAGGGCTATGCAATGAAAAAATTATATACCATTCAAAAAAATAGAACCTAACAACAGGGTTACCTATTATTCCAAAGTCGGTGGCATCTTGAAAAAAAAACTGGTCATGCCACTAGATTCTACTTCAAAAACAATTTAGCCTTGATTCGTCTTCTCCATTGTTATTTTCTCTAAAAAAAAATCTCTGCTGGTTTTCGATATTGCCCATTAAAACATCGGAAATGGGCCACCTTGTACATGTCCAGCTGCCACTTTAAAAACTTGATTCAAGTATCATTTTCCAATGATTCTGAAATACGTCCAATATACCAGATGTCATAAAGAGCTGCATAATATTTTTCATTGGATAATGAAATCACATTTCCACTTGTTCCACATCAGATCCAGCATTTGATTCTTCAAAAAAAAAATACTGTTGTGTGCTGAATTCAAAAATGGGAGCCATAAAAACCTGATGTCAATTATCAATGTACCTCAAAAACGGGCAAAATCCCGATCAACAGCTGATTTTTTATCCCCACCAGAGCTGATTTTGAGCGATTTCAGAGATTGCAAAGGTGATTGCATAGGATTTCAGCGATTGCGGACAAAGATTTCGGGACTGCAAGAAGGATTTCGGATATTGCTAACTGACTGCGGGATTTCAGAATGATTTCGGATATGATTGCAAGTGATTTCAGGCCAAATGTACACGTATTGCGGGAAGTGGTCGCCCCCTCGGTTATAATCAACTGTAAAAAGATAAATGTGGAAACTTATTGAAAATCATCACAAAAAAAAAACTAAAAAATTCAATTTGAAGCAAATTTTTTCATATTTTCAACTCATAAGGGCCATAAGTGCCCTAAAACCGTAACCGATTTCGAAAAAAAATGGACAAAATGGAAATAAACACGAAATAACGAAACAATACAAAAGATGAGTGTGGAACCCTATCGAAAATCATCAGTAAAAAAATAAAAACTCATTTGAAGCAAATTTTTTCATATTTTCAACCCATAAGGGCCATAAGTTTCCCTAAAACAGTAGTGAATTTGGAAAAAAGTGACACAATGTTGATAAAGAATGTATTAATCACCTATCAAAAGATGAATGTGGAACCCTATCAAAAATCTCCAGAAAAGAAATAAAAGCTCAATTTGAAGCAAATTTTTTCATATTTTCAACTCATAAGGGCCATAAGTGCTCTAAAACCGTACCGATTTTGGAAAAAAATAGACACAATGTTGATAAAGAAAGTATTAATCACCTGTCAACAGATGAATGTGGAACCCTATCGAAAAACGTTCTCGCTCTTCTTTGCTCTGGCACTGGGATTGTCGTTACTTCACATAAGAGCGGCGCATATACATATAGCATAATAAAAAAAATATATAAAATTAAATAAGTTTTATCATGGAAGTATTAAAAAAGCGCTGAAACGAGTTCGAATGTTATTATTCCAGCTTCTTGACCTCTAATTAGTCGAAATCGATTCCCCACATGCAATATCCGAAAAATCAATAATTTTGCTCTTTTTCCGCAGACATTGGCCTGTGGAAAGAGTAATTCTTCCGCACTAGTGTGGACAATTTTTTCCGCACGTCGCGTCGTTACGTCCTGAATGAAGAAATACCTACGATATGTAAACAATGGTGAATGGTGATTGAACAATATTCAACAGATTGTAAATTTAGCTTTTTAGAACAAAAGTTGCAGATTCTATCGGGTCTTCAAAAAAAAAAAATCATTGTTATGGTTTTTTAAACGTACGTCGCATTATTGTTTGTTTATTCAGTCAGGATTTTCGACATGACATTTTGAAATTAAAGTTCATTGACAAAATATTGCTGAGACATACGTTTTAAAAACCATAGCAATCTTTGATTTATTTATTTTTTTTAGAAGTAATCACTAATAGTAGACAGTAGAAACTTTGGGGAGGAATCTGATGGTCAATACCATCATCATGTGCTTAATCATCAATTTGCAACTGCGATAAATTTACATTCTGTTGAAAACTGTACATTTACCAGTCAGAAACAGTTAGAAAACTAGTTTCAACCAATGAAATTCACGCTGACTGGTTTGTGAATTCTGCAGAAACAAGAAACAGACCTTGACATTATTGACACCAATGACACCTCCGCATGCGCATTTGTGACTAAAAATATTGGCGGTTAGTAACGAAATAGGGATCATCCTCATTTGTGATTGGATAGTGAAAGGCAGTATTTTTTCTACTATTTTTTGCGAGACATGCGCAAATCTAAATGAAATGTCAGTTGCCAAAGAATTTTTCAGATTCTAACCTAACATAATAGATTTTTATTTTTTGTTTGTGTTTTGTGGATGGATAAAACCGAAAAACGTCATTTGTACCCCCTGGAATACTAGCTTCTAACATTTCTTCCATTATAATTTCGTATTTAGAAATTTATAGGGTTATAAGTTATGTTCAATTAGGCATTCCAGGTCACGTGACTTTTAACAGGTCCGCCATATTAGCTGAGGGGCAAACAAAGCCTATAGATCATATTGTTTACAGTGTTTTTTGAGTTTGTGCTTCGGAATTTTTGCGTTTTTTGATTTGTTCAATAAGTTTTAAGTTGTTTTTAGTTTTTGTGAATGAATGGAATAAATGAATGAATCTTTATTTACAGACATGCCACTTTACATTTCAACTCAACAATAGTAAACAAACAATTTATTAACAAAAATAATGCTTAAGAATCTAAATTGTTTAAAAAACAAAAAAGTTTGATACTAACAACCTTACAAATAAACTTTAGCAAAATAAATTTGTGGTAGAATGACTCCTCAAACGTTTTGACTGTTCTGATCGGTGCACAGATCTGGCATGTAGCTTAGCTTACTGGCTTGTTCATTCTGGGCTTTTATCTATTATCGTAGTATATCCTAAATTTGTACTGGGGGCCCAATCCGGATTGTTTGTATCCTTAAATTCTGCTGGACTACCTAAAAGGTATTAAAAGTTACCTACTTGTAGAAACATAAACAACTTTTTTGATATACCGAGATGAAGTGTTTTTGTATTTTAACAACAAAACAGTCATAAAACTTACCATTAACAAAATGTTTCGAACAAATTCGAGCATTTTCAACAACGTTACAGTCAAATCTCACCTTTTGAGGCATCTAATTCACATACTCCGTTGTTTTTTTGATAGCTCGTTTATGCGATCCCCTCGATCTTTAAATGGTGCTGGAATCCTAAAAAACCTCACTTTATTCCTTTCAGCTCTATTGGAGCACCCAAAAACGCCACAAAACGAAGGCATCTTCACAAAATAATACCTACTTCAAAAATTCTCGATTTGCATTAGGCAATTCAATCCATCTGTCAAAAAGGAAAATTCAATATGGTGTGGCGGCCAAACAAGTCTATTTCGAATATGTTTTTATGCGTATTTTAAATTATTTTGCTTCGAGTTTTGCTTACAACTTTGATTTTGATTATTTAATAAAATATTTGTTGACTAGGTATCAAAACTATTAAATCGGGCAGAAATTAGATATTTTTTTGTGTTTTTTAGCCCATGTGTCGCCGCCACGCCATCTTGAGTGTCACGTGGTTTGAATTGCCTAATAGGGCAATCCGAACAAAATGGTGGTCAAGGCATGGTCAATGCATGGTCAATGCCAAAAAATTGGCGCCATAAATTTAATTGAAGCAATCGTGAAATTTTTCATCAAAAAACTGTTTTTTGTGTATTTTGTGGTGCTTTTAGATGATTTTCTAGTGTTTGGGAGGATAATTTTCGTATTCTAAGATGGAAAGTTTTTAGTTTAAGAAATTATTAGTGGAAAAAAGGCATTGGCCTCCATTTTGAATTCCATTTTGACAGGTCGTTGGATTGCCCTATTGAAAATAACATTAAATCAGGTTATGTTTGGCTTGTGTTTGCCCCTCAGCTAAAATGGCGGATCGGTTATGACGTCAACCTGGAATGCCTAATTGAGTAAACAATGCGACACTGACGCGAAAAAATGGTCAAAATAGCGCCAATTTAGCATGTTGTGCCATAATTATTTTTATTCATAAGAAATAGTGACTGTCAGTAATTAAATAAGGCCGATCAGTAATAAAATCGATCACTATTTGGAAAGTGCCATAATTCTCTAATTATAAATAAAAAATATTGTTAATTGCTCAATAATAAATTTATTTTTCTATGTTTTCTATCGTCTGCTCGTAGGAAAAATTATGTTCCTAACACTTGCGGAAAGTAATTTTTCCGCACTCGATTGCTATCCGAACTCCGCTTCGCGTCGTTCGGCTAACGAAAATCGCGTACGGAAAAATGGTACTTTCCGCACTTGTTAGGAAAATTACTATTTCCGCAACGATACCTGTGCGGAAAATTAGTTTTTCCGCACGGATATCGTTGCGGAATAGTATTGTCAGGGCTTTGTGTTGCCTGACAGAAATCTTGGGTTCGTTTCGTTGTTCCGTTTATTCCAAAAATCAAAGTTCAATTAACACAGCAATAATTTATTCCACGTAACAATACACTCTGGCACTAATTAGTTTAATAACTAACTCAACAATTAAACTCTTTACAAAAATAATCACTATTTAAATCGTATCACAGTCGAACTGAAACTTAACCTTACAAGCTAAAACCCGTCCTTATACCTACAGGGTGGCGCAAAATGAACGTTATGATTTGATTGTTTTATAACTTTTTTATTAAAATTTTTAATTTCTCTTTCGTTTTAGAATTTTGTAAAGAAGACTTGGGGAATTTAAAATGGAACTATACAGGATACAAAAACGAACAAAAATCAATAAATATTACTTTGCGAATGGAAACTCAATTATTGTTCTTATGCAGCGTGCATATCGTCGGTATTTTAAAATGCGTGTTGGACCCTCCGTGTCAACAATAAATCGTCTGGTTGCAAATTTTCAGCAACAAGGTTCAGTTAGGAACCTCCGTGGTGCCGGAAGACCACGTAATGAAATCCGTGCCATAACTCCTGAAATTTTGCAAAAAGTTATGCAACATGTGTCGGAAAAAGCACGACTTTGCGAAGCAGAAAATGGCAGACACTGGCGAGATGTCATTTTCACATTTGAATCAAAAATTTTCTCCATTCATAAACTGTGTTAAAAAAAAATATGTTAACAATTCACTTAAAAATAAAAAAGTTATAAAGCATTCAAATCATAACGTTCATTTTGCGCCACTCTGTATATAGCCGTAATTTATTCCTGTAAATTCTAGAACAGTGGTTCCCAACCTTTTTTCAGTCACGACCCTTTTACAGTTTGCTCATAAGGTCGCGACCCCCCTACCCATTGATAAATAAAAAACTAAATTTGATTTATTCAAGAAATCTTTAACAAAAATATTAATATTTCGTATCTAACTAAATACAAAAACTCAATTTTTATTTTGTTAATGTGATGAATGAGCTTGCATCACCGTAACAAGTTTTGAAATTCTTGGTTGAGTTTTTGTTAAAGCCAATCTTATGTCATCTTGAACGCCCAATCTATTTCTGGCCTTTGTTCTAATTTGCAAAAGAATTGAAAAACCAATTTCACGAAGGTAGGTAGAGGCAAATGGTATTAGTATCCGAAAAGAAACCACATGCAGGACGATATGTGGATATGAACTATGCATTGCATACCAAATTTCAGCCAAGAATTTTTACTGAAATAGGCAGGTGCTGTGGAATCATTCCTCAGGTCTGAAAATTTATCCAGCGCTTCATCAGGAACGTCGGCAACATCTAACGAGGCTTGGAGCGGGTTCCCTACTACTGCAGCTTTTTGTTCAGATAAATCGAGAAAATAACGCCCATAGCCCCTTTCGGGTGCAGAGTGCGAAGCTCCTAGAATATTTCACACCTGGGCCCTTATTCTTGAAACAGGGGAGCAGCGCTCCCGGGAGAACGAGTGTTCCGTCTTTGTTACTTATTATCAGTTGCATATCATTGAGAAAGATGGAAAACTCGTTCTTCTGGGAACGTTACTCCCCTGTTTCAAGAATAAGACTCTGTTAGTTACCTGTCCTACTCTATGCGTTTTGCACGAAACCGAACGGGTCAACCTGTAGTTGGAGTACTTCAGAGTAACTCGGGAGCGCTCAAAGGGTAGCACCCGAAACTCATTTCATTCTCAAGGGATTGAAGGTAATAACCAATTTTCTCTTTTTGGATTCTCTACAATTTCTATTTCTGATGCTTCAGTCATTTTGCATAGCTACCTATGTTGAAAAACATGTGTCTCAAAACCTGTGCTATGCACTTCGTCCGTAAAGTCAATGCAACGCTGCGCGTCTTTTGAGGCGGAGGCTAAGGGTGGATTTTCATGCATCCGTTTGTCCGACGAAAGATGTCTGAAAAACATTCTATTCTGACATAATCGTATAAAAATATGTCAAAATAGAAGATTTTTCGGACATATTTCGTCGGAAAACGGATGCATGAAAATCCGGCCTAAGGTGTGTTGCCAAATGCAGAAAAATATATTTGACATTGCGACCCCTCCAAAAACCCTATGCGACCCCCTTAGGGGTCGCGACCCACCGGTTGGGAACCGCTGTTCTAGAAGAACCGCGATCGACGTTGTTCCCGAACATCACGTAAAATCTCGAATCTGCTATGCGATTCTTGACACACTGGCGGCCGTTGCACTGCCCTCCTCTTAAGGTTGATCGTCCCGATCAACTTCACCCCCATGATATTTCGTTAACCTGTCCAGTAGAGGTAGCGATGTTATCGATAGTTTATCGATAGTATCGATATTTCTTAGAAATATGGAACAATCGAAAACATCGATAGTGACCCCATCGATAGTCGATAGTGCATTTATCCCAATAAAGTTCATCACTTTTCTGAACCAGGCATTCCGATTTAATTTACTAATGCAAATTTATATGACCAGATCCAAACTGATGACTCCGAAGCAGTCCGGAGTCCGTGTGCACCCAATCCCAGTCCACTCCTAGCAAAATCTTTACTCTTTATTTAAATCTTTAACCTGACAGTTGACGTTGACAGCATACAAATATGCAAACTGCAACGTAAAAAAAACTATCGATTGTTTATCGACATTGGATGTTAACGCTATCGAAACTATCGATAGTGAGTTTTCGACCACTATCGCTACCTCTACTGTCCAGATGTACAACTTTCATCTTACTCCTGGTGTTGCGTTGGACTCGATAAACCAAATCATTGATCCTCTTGATTATTTTGTAGGGTCCTTCCCATGCTGAAGACAATTTCGGCGATACTCCTTTTTTTCTAGCTGGATTATACAGCCACTACAAATCACCTTCTTGAAATCCGGCTGAATTGGCTTTCAGGTCATATCTGGTCTTCATCCGGTCACTGGCTAGTTGAATATGCTCCCGAGCAAAATCATGGATACCCAGAAGTCGTGCCCTTACTTCGTCGAATTTCTTTTCGTTCTTCTTCAGGTATCCCAAACATCAGATCGCAAGGTAACCTGATTTCTCTTCCAAAAACGATTTTGGCTGGACTTTCACCTGTTGACTCGTGAACAGCTGCTCTGTAAGCCATTAAAAATAGAGGCAAATGCTTGTCCCAATCTCGCTAGTTCCTTGCGACTTTTGTCAGGTGTTCCTCTATGGTCTTATTGAATCGTTCTACCATGCCATCAGACTGTGGATGTAATTGTTGCCTTACGAATACCCATGATCTCACAAATTTTCTTAAAGATGGCAGATTCGAAGTTTCGTCCCTGGTCTGAATGTAACTCTAGTGGCACACCATGACCACTAAAAACTTCGTCCACTAGCACCTGGGCAACAGTGATGGCTTCTTGATTGGGAATAGCGAAACCTTCTGGCCATTTACTGAAGTAATCCATGATAACTAAGATGTATTTGTTACCACGCTCTGACTCTGGAAACGTTCCGGCTACATCTATCGCTATTCTTTCAAATAGAAGACCGACGTTGTACTGTTTCATGGGCCCCGAGATCTTAGTTTAGGGCATTACTGGTAGCACAGATGTCGCATTTTCGGCACCAGCTTTTAACGTCTTCATGGTAGTGAACCCAGTAAAAAGGTTCCCGGATTTTGTCCAAAGTCTTGTTAACTCCGAAATGTGCCCCTGAAGTTCCGTCGTGTATTTCTTTTAATACTTACATCTTCCACTCGGTCTTTTGGGATAACCAGTTGGCTCTTAGTGGATTTCCCATCGGCACTTTCCCAAACTCTTTTGAGCAAACCATTTTCTACCACCAGAGAGTTCCACTGGGCCCACAACGCCTTGTGAATCAAGCTCTTGTTCGACACTTCCCTCGATTCTGGCCTACATTTATCATTTTCTTTAAGATGTAGAATTTGCCCGAACGATGTCCTGGTCTGCCTCCTGATCTTCTCTCATTTGTTTGGTAGTCCATTTATTATCGACGAGCAGACCTGTTCTTCTTATAGCTGGACTAATGTTTTTCTCATGTATATCGATTCTTTGACAGTGCTTGCAATCTTCTTCACATGGCCGTCTAGACAGAGCGTCAGCATTTTCATGCAGGTTTCCAGGACGATGTTTAATTTGGAAATCGTATTGCTGCAATTTCCCAATCAAGAAGCCATCACTGTTGCCCAGGTGCTAGTGGACGAAGTTTTTAGTCGTCATGGTGTGCCACTAGAGTTACATTCAGACCAGGGACGAAACTTCGAATCTGCCATCTTTAAGAAAATTTGTGAGATCATGGGTATTCGTAAGACAAGGACAACACCTCTACATCCACAGTCTGATGGCATGGTAGAAAATTCAATAAGACCATAGAGGATCACCTGACAAAAGTGGTCGCAAGGAACCAGCGAGATTGGGACAAGCATTTGCCTTTATTTTTAATGGCTTACAGAGCAGCTGTTCACGAGTCAACAGGTGAAAGTCCAGCCAGAATCGTTTTTGGAAGAGAACTCAGATTACCTTGCGATCTGATGTTTGGGATACCTGAAGAAGAACGAAAAGAAATTCGAGACTATGCCGACGAAGTAAGGGCACGACTTCTGGGTATCCATGATTTTGCTCGGGAGCATATTCAACTAGCCAGTGACCGAATGAAGACCAAATACGACCTGAAAGCCAATTCAGCCGGATTTCAAGAAAGTGATTTGGTGTGGCTGTATAATCCAGCTAGAAAGAAAGGAGTATCGCCGAAATTGTCTTCAGCATGGGAAGGACCCTACAAAATAATCAAGAGGATCAATGATTTGGTTTATCGAGTCCAACGCAACACCAGGAGTACGATGAAAGTTGTACATCTGGACAGGTTAACGAAATATCATGGGCGTGAAGTTGATCGGGACGATCAACCTTAAGAGGACGGCAGTGCAACGGCCGCCAGCGAATCGCATAGCAGATTCGATATTTTACGTGATGTTCGGGAACAACGTCGATCGCGGTTCTTCTTGGTGACGTCATTAAGCGTTCGGTAGTCCACACAAAATCTAAGACTCCCATCTTTCTTTGTAACCAAAACTACTGGCGCAGACCATGAACTATTTGACTCTTCAATGATTCCCTCTTCAAGCATTTTATCAATAGACCTTTTCAAAGTAGAATAATTCTATTACGCATGCGCAAAACATTGTTGCCAAGTGTCGGTTTCTATCACTCTATACAGGAAAGAATCATGAATAATTTCGATTTCATTAGAACTGAGATTCAATTTCTTTATTATTAATTAACTTAATATTTGATCCAGCCGAGGACTCAAGCTATTTATTGAAAAGATATATTGATTGTCATTTTGTGAAGTTTTTTTTTAAACCTAACGGGCTTCAATTTGTACAAGTCGGCAACATCGCACAATTTCACTGTCATTTTTTCAATCAGCTGATTATTATTTTGCGGTCCATGTTACACGTTTTTGCATGGGAAAATATTGGAAAAACCTGTTTAAAAATTAGTAAAAGCGATGGGGCACACAAATATTGTGTTTTTGGAAAGTGTAATAGTGACAGCAGAGTTGGTAGACCCGGATATTCCGAGGGATTAATTTTTTACTGCTTTCCCTGGCCATGTCTTCAACGTAAATTCCTTTTAAATTCTAATACGCTATTTTTCTCTACAATCTCATTACGTAAAATTGCACCTGGCACATCTGCTGCTGATAATTTAACTTTTTTAAAAGGCATTTGGGCCATTTTAAATTGTAAAAGGTATTAATTACAACTTTTTTATAATACTTGCTATGCTCTTTGGACCGCAAAACAAACAGCCAACATAACCCCACTTATTTGACGCGCAATCGCGTTGTGGACCTTGAAAAGGTCTATTTGGTTTTCCACTTCCTGTTGCTTAGCAATTGGCATACGTCGTGGTGGTTATCTGATTGGGTGTGCCAATCCAGTATCAATTTTGTGTTGAATTAAGCTGGTCCGTCCGGTTTGATTGTCCATCACAAATACGTCTGCTTCTTTCAAGATGAAATCTGTGGCTTCTTGAAGCCTATCTGGATCGAGATGTTTCCATGATTTCGCCAAAGTCTGCTTCAAGGTGTCTGTATCTGAACTGGATTTCACAAAATGTCGCTTATCTGGTAGGTCACAGTTCGATATTTGCTTCACTGGTTCGAGAGCTCCAATAATGTCTCCTTCTTTTATTCTTACTGTTTCGGAAGAAACATTGGCAATTCTTATCATAATGTCTCCATTTGTTCTTACTAGAGTCTTTCCAACAAGAAACCTTTCTGGTTTATCCCCAATAAAATTACGTGTTAGTCCAACGCAGCACCCAGGGTTTGTTTCTAATTTTCCGCAAATGATCTTCTCAGTACTTCCAGGAATCCTCACTGGGGTTGTGGCCAAGATCTTAACGGCTTCGGATTCTTTTTGTGTTGTAAGGACAATTTCTTCATTACCATATTCAAGGATGTTCATGGTAGGATCAAAAGAGAAACCATGTTGGCCGATCAAATCCATTCCCAAAATAAAATCATCTTCTATATCGGCGACCAATGTTCTGTGCCTGAAGGTGGTAGATCCAAAAGTGAGCTCAACCATAGCTTCTCCTTGAACTGGTGCAGATTCGCCCGTGACTGTTCGTAGTGACAGGTTTCTAGTGAGCGGTTGGATTGCCCGAGACTTGAATAATGTTCTTCTAATTATGGAAACTTCAGCACCCGTATCAAAAGTGATGGTTTTTAATTCTCCATTAATTTGTCCTTCGAATTTTAATCCTCTATAATGACTGCCCAATGATTTTATGTACACAACCCTGGGGGCTTCGTCATTACTAACCAGCATTCGCCCCTCCATACTGGTTAGTTCTCGTTTCCCTGTCTGTTATCAGGGCTGGCGTCTCTTGATCTCGAAAAGCGTTGGAAACGATCCCTTGATGGAGAGGGCATTCTTACTCTACAATCTCGTTGAATGTGTCCAACCTTATGGCACCGATAACATTTTAATCGGTTTCTTGGTGTTGGTGTTTGTCTGGAGTCGTTTCCTGGTTTTCTGTCTTCTCGTAATATTTTCTTTATTTCCTCCATGAAACTACTCATAGGGTTCTCGAAACTGCCATCCTCTTTTGATGATTGTTTTTCCTTTGGGTCCTCAATGGACACTGCTCGTATTCTGGGTCGTGAGGCACCAAAGATTGCTTCCAGTTCTAATGCTCGGACAAGGGCTTCGCTACTTTGTCTGAACTTAGACATTCTTAGGTTTTCCTGGATCTTCGAATCTCTGAGACCATCAATAAACGCAGATACTGCCATCCATTCCTGCATGTCTTCTCCAGCTGGAGGAAACGCCAAAGTCACTAGCCTTTTAACTTCCGATTCGAATTCTTGTAGACTCTCGCCAGGTTTTTGAACTCTTGATATAACTTGAGTTCTGAATACTTCTTGTCTGTAATGGTCTCCGAAGCGCAATTCTAAAGTTTGACTAAGATGCTGGTAATTCTGTTGGTAGATTCAAGGAATGGACTGAAGAAGATCTAAGGCTGGTCCTCGTAGCGCCACTATCAGTGCTGTAGCTTTTTCCTGATCGTTCCATCCGTTGGTATTTGCAGCAGCTTCAAATTGTCGAATATACATGGTCCAGGACGTAGAACCGTCGAAAGTTGGTGGTTTTATCTTCATACTGGAGAATGCTCCAACACTAGCTGAATTGATGGACTGTATTTCTAATCTACGCATCTTATCTTCGAGTGCTTGAACTTGGTCCTCAACTTCTTGTCTTAATTGCTGAACATCGGCTTTGACCTCAGCTTTTACTCCCTGAACGTCGTGTTTAACTTCTCGAACGTCGATTTTAACCTCTTGAACATCGTCCTTAACTTCGGCTTTTACTTCTTTAATCTTTTGTCCTTGGTTAGCGACAGATCCTTGTATGGTTTGAAATATTTTCTGCAGTTGTCCAATGTCTTCTTGTCGTTCTTGTTGTCGTCTAGCTTCTTCGTCTTGTTTTTCTTGTTGGCTTCTGGCCTCTTTCTTCTTGTTGTCGTCTAGCTTCTTCTTCTTGTTTTTCTTTTTGTCGCCTGAGTTCTTCGTCTTGTTTTTCTTGTTGTCTTCTGGCCTCTTCTTGTTGTCGTCTAGCTTCTTCGTCTTGTTTTTCTTGTTGTCGTCTGGCTTCTTCGTCTTGTTTTTCTTGTTGTCGTTTGGTCTCTTGAAGTTCCAACATTTTGCGCAGAAGTTCTCCAACTTTTTGTTCGTCCATTTTTGCTTGTTGTCTTGTGATAGGCATATACAGTGCCCGCGAAAAAGTCTGCACCACATGGGAAATTTTTTTATGCTCATCCTTACTTTAAATCGGTTTTTGGCATTAGGTTCTGCATGACTGAAAACCAAAAAAACACCTAAAATTTTCATCAATCAGATCAGAGGTGTTTTATTTCTTGGCATTTTGCAATACTTCTTTCTCGCATAGTCTCAATATTTGTGATAGGAGTCTGAAAAATTGAGTTTTTGATGTAAGGCCAAACTGCAAAATCGGTGTTACCTATGTCGCATGACTGTATGGAGGATACTCAAAATCATTTAGAGAAATAGTGCGGTCATTTAAAAGCTCTCTTAAAAAGCTGCAATTATTCTCTTGATTTGTATGCAAACAAGCACCATCTTGTTGGAAATACTCTCGGAAATACCTTTGATCCATTCGTTCATCGTCATGTAATTCATTAATAAAAGGGGTTAGATTTTTTTTTCTCGGTACCGCTCTGCAATTAAAATTCCATTTAAAAAAAACGGTCCGATTGGGCGTCATCTTAATTCCAATCCATACCTCCGGTGGAAGCTATTCCCCTCTAAATTTATGAGGGTTTTATGGTGCCCGACTCTGCATATTTTAGCAGATTACGTATCCTTAGAGATAGAACCAAGCCTTATTGGTAAAAAAACCTTTAGGTCGTCATCAAATCTTAAAAATCTTCGACACAATTGTGCTCTGCGGAGCAAATCAGACAGAGCTGACTCTCAAGCATAATCTGATTATGTGGATTAGGTGATGTGTCAATTGTGTATTGTGTCATACTCCCGTTTTATCAAATGGGCCTGCGAGTGACGTCACTATCAGCAGCTTATAGTGACGACGTCACCCGCAGACCTCGATGGAATGCTTGCGATTCAAGCTGTGCTGGTGAGTTAATTTTTTCGTCGATTTTTAATGTAGAAAAACTGACTTTCGGTTTGTTCTCACAAAAGAAATTACGTGTTCTTGATCTTCGAGTATCCCAGAATTTGATGGTGGTTTAGTTAGGGGAGTATGACACAAATGATTAATGACATATCACATATTCCAGCAAAAGATTATGCTTGGTTATCCTCGCGAAAAATTGCCTAATAATTGCAAATCCTTTCTCAGAATCGTGTGACAAGGTGCACTAGTTGAGAGTCTCCTTGCGTTCGATATTTTGCTCAAAGAGCAGAGCGACTAGGGCGTGCTGAAGCGGAGCAGTAGTCACGTGATCAGCGAGCGCACAGAGCCGTTACACGCTGTATAACAGCATAGCCCTTTTAAATTTAATAAACGAACGCGAATGAGTCTACATCGAGCACACTTTTTCAATAAACGAACGGTAAATTCGAGTTCTCCGAAACTCAGATCATAATACCGAACGCACGGTCTATTTTAACCAAGAAATTGGAGATTTGGGATTTTCCTGCATTATGTTCTTCACCTGTTCTGCCTGATCAATGACTTCCGAGGTTCGCTTTGATCTTTGATGACCTTCCGTTTTCCACCTTTCTTTTCACATTCTCGAACTCTCGAAACAACCCAACAGAGTGGAGGAGTTAGGGTTGACAAACTATCGAAAAAAAAACTATCGATAGTGATATCGATAGAATGGTCTACCCATCGATAGTAACTATCGATTGTACTATCGATAGTTTGCTCTGACCAAAGTAACCAAATTTGTAATTAATTACGATAAACATTAACCTCCAACCTCCATCAAGTCCATCAAAGTCACTCGTCATTCCTCCTAACCGAAAAATTGGCAGCACAGCATGTCTATCCCCAAAAATGATTACAGATTTCTCAAAAAAACTACAGATTTCTTTATAATTCCCTCAATATACAGATGTTTTCATTTACCTTTGGCTACATTGGAACTATCGATATTGGTACAGGTCTATCGATACTATCGAAAATTAAAAAACTATCGATAGTATCGATATTCCTATCGATAGTTTGTTATCCCTAGGAGGAGTGAGTTACTGCTTGATAAAATTGTTAGAAAAGTTTCAAAAATTCAGAGTAAACATCAGATACAGAGTATACCAGCAATATGGTCATTCCGATTTTCTATGAACTAGACAAAGATAGACTGGTCACCGATGATTTCCATCGGTGAATAGAAGAAAGCGCCCATATTAAAAATCAAAGCCGGGGCGCTTTCTTTTATTCAGCGATGGATCCATCCAAGGATGATACACACCTACAGGATTGCTTATCGGTCTCCTTTTTGGTAATCGCCGCCATATTGGTGTGTCACCATGTCCGGCGTCACAACTAAGTCGTCAGCTGTTTGAACAGCCTACGTCAAAGCGAGAAATAACATACTACCTACGTCATAACTGGTGATTTGGAACGGTGGGGAAAGGGGGGATTTGTTCCACACAGGCCTTATGAGGATAGGCTATCTGTAGTAGTAGTGTGTATCATCATTGGGATCCATCGATGACCAGTCTATCTTTGTCTAATTCATAGAAAATCGGAATGGCGGTTTCATAATGCTGGCAGCAGATGGATCCATTGCTGAATGAAAATATTCGCCTCCGTTTTCTTGCGTTCACTTTTTTGACATTGGTTCAAAACCGGTTTGAAACAGTCAATAGTTGTATTCCTTTCACACCTAGGAGGAGCTCCGGAACAGCTCCGGGGCGTTACGCGCTTATTCCTTTCAAAAAGTGTTTGTTGCACCTGAGTGCCGAAGTCCGACTCAAACCATTTAAATGCATAAGCCAGCGCGTCTGTTCCTTTCAAATTGGGGTCGACTAACACCGGAGCGAGTAGCTCTAGTGTTTCAAGCTCTTGAAAGGAATACAACTAATGGAAGTCCCATTGCCCGTTTCAAACCTGTTTTGAACGATGTCAAAAAAGTGAACGCGAGAAAACGGTGTCAAACGTCAAATTGTCGAAGCTGTCGAAAAAAGAGCGAAAATTCGCGCAACAGAATGAAGCTATATGCCAAAACCTTTGAATATAAAACTACAGGAAGGAGCATATCTTCAAATCTGTGCGACCAAAATATGTGGAGGTTGCATATGGCCGACTAGTATTTCCGGTTTAGCAGTGGCGTATATTTATTTAAATATGATTGTCAATATTATGAGTCATTCGACTTTTCGCACAAATCCCAGTGCTTTATTATCACTTAAAACCTCTAAATTCCATTAAACATCCACTTGAATGAGAACACAGCGAACCACCAAAACAAATGATGAGTCCATACTTGGAGGCTCAATATGGCCGTTTCCGTCCCTGCGTTGTCTGTAGTGACAGATAGAAAACGCTCCTTCCTGTGGTTTTATATTCAAAGGCCAAAACAAATTAAAAAAAGTTTGTCACAGTGGCTGTGTTAACCAGACCCAAAACGGGTTGTAAAGTAAACATTTTACAAATATCAACAGAATATGTTGGGTAAACTCTTGAGGAGTTTTCTCGCGTCTCAAAGTTTTGAAACATTTTTCAAAACTGGTTCAAAACAGTTTTACAATGACGTTATAACTTCTCAAATCTCGGCGCCAGAAAATGGTTTAAAAACGTGGATTGAATTGTGTTTCGAAATGCTTTGAACCAATTTTGTGTGAGGCCATGGGTTCATCGCGAGAATATACTATTTCAAACCTGTTTTGAACTAGTTTCTAGTTTCAAAAAAGTGGACGCGAGGAAACAGCTTTGATTCTACTGCACGATTCAACTTCTCAAAATCATAGAACGGCATCCTCTGAATATCTTGTCACCACAAGGCTAATACACGCCTACAGGATTGCTTATCGGCCTCGTTTTTGGTAATCGCCACCATATTTTGGTGTGTCACCATTTCCGGCGGCACAACTAAATTGTCAGCTGTTTAAACAGCCTACGTCAAGGCGAGAAATAACATGCTGCACGTCACAGTTGGTGTAGGGGGGAAGGGGTGATTTGTTCCACACAGGCCTTATGAGGATAGGCTATCCTGTAGTAGTAGTGTGTATAGTTGTATTCCTTTCAAGAGTTTAAAACACTAGAGCTACTCGCTCCGGCGTTAGTCGACCCCGATTTGAAAGGAACAGATGCGCTGGCTTTCGTGAATTCAAATGGTTTAATTCGGGCTTGGGCGCTTCAGGTGCAACATACACTTTTCGAAAGGAATAAGCGCGTAAGGCCGTGATTATGTTGGAGCTGTGATAAACGATAAAAGCAACGATACTAGCGAAGCAACGAAATAAAATGCCTGTGTTTGTACGCAGGTGTTTATGTTGGAGCAGCGAGTAGAGCAGCGTTTTTTTGTGGACCAGCGATAAGGCCGTGTTTATGTTGGAGCTGTGATAAACGATAAAAGCAACGATACTAGCGAAGCAACGATATACAATGCTTGTTTTTGTACGTAGGTGTCTATGTTGGAGCGGCGAGTAGAGCAGCGCTTTTTTGTGGACCAGCGATAAGAGCGGTGAGAAGCAATTTTGTATATTTCTTTGCTTTTATCGACTATGAGTGGACGAGTGTTTATTAAGGTTTATAATATTATTATTTTACTTGGGTGAACGAGGGAGACGAGGGAGTGTCGTTACAAGTATATGATGCAACGATCATGTAATTAATACACGAGTATGTTGTAGTATACGAAACAAGCCGCATGCGAGTTTTGTATATAACGTACTCGTGTATTAATGGCCATTACATGAAAGTTGCATACACGTTTTTTGATAATAGTAAAAAAAATTCTTTATCAGAATCACTAACCCTTCGTTCAACTGCTTTTTCTTGACTAGTATCGCAGCTCCAACATAAACGCATATAAGAAGGATACCTACTTTTGAATAGCTGTTATCACCGCTATTATCGATGCTCTCATAGCTTTTATCACAGCTCCAACATAAACACGGCCTAAGAGCGGCGAGAAGCAATTTTGTATTTTTCTTTGCTTTTATCAACTATCAGTGGACGAGTGTTTATTAAGGTTTATAATATTTATTTTTCCTACGTGAACGAGGGAGACGAGGGAGTGTCTTTACAATAGTATATAATGTAACGATCATGTAATGATAGTCATTGATACACGAGCATGTTGTAGAATACGAAACGAGCCGCATAAGAGTTTTATATATAACATGCGAGCAGTGGCGGATCCAGGATTTTCTTCAGGGGGGGGGGGGCGCAGGCTTAGAATTATCAACAATGTGATTTTGAAAATTTATTTTTACTTTACTTATACGTTAAAGAATTTAGGTACAGGGAGGTCCAATTTGGACACTTTTGATATGACACGTCAATTTCTGAGCCAGATACAAAAAAATGAACCCCCCACTCGGTTGAAGCTCAAATATCATGAAATCTTGATTGGAGCAAACACTGCAAACCGCCTTTTGATACCCTCAACCGTTTTGCCGCTATAGAGGATGTTTCTCGATTTTGAGCGATAAGGTGAAACCTTCTTAACTTTTTCAGAATTCAATGACGTACTCGATTTTTTATATTTGTCTTATTTTTTTAATAAAAAACCCTATTTAATAATAACTCATTGATAGCTCGTTAATTGCTTATTTTAATGGAACATATAAGGTTAAAGGTCTATCTCTAGCAGTTTTCCAGAAAAAAAAAATTATAGATGTTTTAGTCAAAAAAAACAATGTGTAAGGAAACCTTTCTTATTTTCCTTATAGATATTAAGTCCTCGTGTCTGATGTCCCATCAAAACAATCGGATTTTGGTTACCCTGATAACACCGATCTGCCAGAAACATCCCATTTATGTACCATTAAGGTCCTTATGTTTCCGACATAAATGGTACATCGCTGCGATGTTTCTAATGCAACATCTCTCGGATGATTGTTTTGAAATGTTTTAGAAACATCCTTTCGAAAATACTTATCTATCGACAGAAGATTTTTTTGTTCACAAAATTAGATAGCTACACCTAAATAAAAAATTACTAAAATTATTTTACAAAACTAGGTAGGACCTTAGACCGGTAGGACCCCAGGTATTGAATTTGCCAATTTTGTGTGGTTTCTAAAAACGTCTCTATCACGCACACACAAACTAATTTCAAATTCCTGTATCTCGAATTCGGGAACAAATAGAAAAAAACTGAGAAAGTCAGTGGATTCTCGCCACAAAACGGTTCAAGATATCATAAAATTTGAGCCTCAGAGTGGGGGTTGATTTTTTTGTATCTCGCTAAGAAATTGACGTTTTCTATTAAAAGTTTCCAAATTGGACAACCCTGCACATATCAAAAAACCGAAAATAACAAATAAAAATACCTATTCCAAATAAAAATATAAAAAATGTATCTGATAAAAACAAAACGATAAATTAAACAATAGTGTAGCTTGAAAAATTTTCCTATAATATTTTATTGGAAAATTTTTCTATGAACTTTTATTGGAAAATTCTTTTTAAAAATTTTTCCATTTATGATTTTTTAAAAATTTTCAGTAGTTTTTGAGGCTCTCAGGCCATTACATGAGAGTTGCATACACTATTTTTGATAATAGTAAAAATTCTTCATCAGAATCACTTATTTTTTCAAGGTAACACTTCGCTCAACTGCTTTTACTTGACTGCTTGCGATACTATAGTATCGCAGCTCCAACATAAACGCATCGAAGAAGGATACTTTTGAATAGCTCTTATCACCGCTATTATCGACGCTCTCATAGCTTTTAGCACAGCTCCCACACAGGGTTGCCAGATCTATGAAATGAACAAGCGGGACTGATGTTATCCAGAGGGAAAATTTGTTTACGGGTGCCACGCCCAAAAGCATAAGGGGGGGGCGAGTGCCCAATGTGTCCACCTCCTATGGACCCCCTTGAGCGAAAGCGCAACAAATTTTTTGGAGCCACGCCCAAATTTTGTTAAAATTAAGAATTCAACCAAAACTCGACAAAAAAAAAATCTCCTTTATCAGATAATAAAATAAACGCTTCGCGACAAAACGACAGAAAACATCATTATTTATACCCTATAAATAAACGCTATACTTTTTCTATAACAATGTTATGGTTTTTGCTGTTAAACTAAGGGTATCACAAGGGTTCCTACTTCGTTTAATAGATGGCGCTTGAAAACGTAGATGAATCAAGACGCCATCTATAAAAAGTTCGTTTTTAATTAATTTTATTACTATTATTTTGCTTTTATTACATTATATCATTGTATGTTATAATTAATTGGATTTGAAAGAATGTTTTTCTACTGACGTTTCATAATAGCAACTTTTCGATTGTCCTTTTAGTTTTGAAACGACATTCTTTTAAGCACTCAGTGCGTAAAAGTGACTTTCAAGTGCGTAAAAGTAACTTTTAAGCACTAGTGCCTAAAAGTGTCATTCATTGTTCAGAAATAAAAAACACACTAAACACAAATTTGAATTTTGTTTTGTATTTATTATGAATATTAGTCACCACCATGAAAGGTGTCAAGCAAAAGCAGGTGACAAACATTGAAATAAAATTGTGTTTTTTTATTATGAAACGCAAGTAGAAAAAATCTTGTATACAATACGATACGAAACGAAGTCTTTTAGTCACTCGACGTGTTGTCCAACTCGGCTTTGCCTCGTTGGACAATTTCCACGTCGCGTGCCTAAAAGACGCTCATTTCGCAACTTATTGTATAAATAGCTAGTTTAACACGTAAAATCCTTAATCATTCACTTTCGTCACTAGATATTTTATCACTAGTGACGAAAGTGACGTTTTCGGCTAAGGTGAAATATCACGAAAGTTTATTTTTCAATGGCCAGAAAAAAAGTTTTTTGCAGATGCTAGTTTGTGCAATGAAAGATTTGGATTTTGTTGGAATTTTTGACATTTTTATACCTACAACATACAAATATTCGTTTGATATTATTATTTTTGAGTGTTATATCTGGAATATGTATGTTTTTAATATTGTTCATTAAAACCCAAGAATCGTAAACTAACAGGATTGCTCATCTTGAGAAGACGTACGTTCGCCGGTTCTCGAGTCTACAAGGTCTGCGAGTGACGTCACCACGTCTGCAGCTAATAGTGGTGACGTCACCCGCAAACCTCGATGAAATGCTTGCGATTCAGGCTCGTTATTAGATTTTTGCGTTAATTTTAAATGAAGAAATTGCTATTTATGTAACAAGTTGTAAAATGAGCGTGTTTTTTGCACTAAATGTGAAGATTGGGTGGAAAAAGCGGGAAAATCGGGACAATTCACGTGAAAAGCGGGACCTGAAATTAATAAAAAAAAAGGCGGGACTGATTAACAAAATGCGGGACTGTCCCTCCTAAAGCCTAGTACTCATAACTGCGAAATTCGCATTTTTTTGACATTGCTTCGACAATTTGACGTTTGATACATGCATAAAACGTCAAATTGTCAACGCAATGTCAAAAAAATGCGAATTTCGCAGTTATGAGTACTAGGCTTTAGGTGGGACGTCTGGCAACCCTGCTCCCACATAAGTTGTATTCTTTTCAAGAGTTTGAAGCACTCGAGCTACTCGCTTCGGTGTTTAGTCGCCCCCGATTTGCAGGGAACAGATGCGTGGTGCAACAAACACTTTTCGTTCGAAAGGAATAAGCGGGTGAAGTCCCGGAGCTGTTCCGGAACTCCTCATAGGTGTGAAAGGAATACAACTATTGATGTCACCACACAAAACACAAAGTGCTGAAATTTATAAACACTCCTAATTTATGCTTGCAAAATTGGCGACCGTTTGCAGACCATGTTTGGTTTCAACACAAATTCAACGTAGTAAACCGTTTCACTAGCATTTGTATCTGAGCTGCTTTCCAGTGCCTAAATTGTTAAGCCTAGTACTCATAACTGGGAAATTCGCATTTTTTTGGCATTACTTCGACAATTTGACGTTTGATACACGCATAAAAATATCAAAGCAGCACTGGAACGC
The DNA here is from genome assembly GCA_917834065.1 of Ceutorhynchus assimilis. NCBI lineage: Eukaryota > Metazoa > Arthropoda > Insecta > Coleoptera > Curculionidae > Ceutorhynchus > Ceutorhynchus assimilis. The sequence goes on from OU892277.1 coordinate 72,918,291, forward strand.
TCTCGTCTTAACCCCCACCATTTTGGACTTCAGGAGCATGGAACACCGAAATAAAGGTTGGTGCACGAGGGGCTGCTGTGGCAATTGTGGAGCACTTTCAGCTGCTCAGGAGTAACTCAAATGGGTCACTGGAAAACACCTCTGGTGAACGCGCCTAGACATCTATTTGACATTTATTGGAAATGGACGCGACAGAAAATCCGAAAATCGTACAAATTACCGTCACAATTCTGCGCAAAACCTAAAATTTGTGCGTAGAATCCAAAATTCGTATACAGAGGCTGGGTTCGGTAATTGCATCTGCGAGCAAAATGAGTAAATTCGACAAATGTCACGTGATTTGACACGTGAAAAAGATTAGCGATCACGTGACGTCCGTCAAAATTTGGTCTTTTTGCTCGCATATGCAATTACCGAACCCAGCCAGAGTGGCTTCGAAAATCAAAAACGTTCATGGGACGGTTTTTGATCGTTTTTGATGTGGTGTTGGAACAGACCTGTAATCAAGGCTCGTTTGTTTTTTTTGAAGACCCGACCCGTTAGTATTGGCAACACTGCCCAAACCAAACCCAACCCAACCTAACCGTGCAACGCCAACGCAACGGCAGTCGTGCAGCAGATACTTGGTAGGAGTGGTAATTGACGGAGACGGCAACTGCATTCGACAAAACCAAAGCAAGCAAGCAAATAGGATTCGATTGATTTCGAACGAATACGAAACGTCTAACGCTAACGTGGTGTCTTGGAGATGGCTCCATTTGTGCTACTGTGCATTTGTGCTAATCCGCAAATGGTCTACTCACGAACGCGATCGGCTATGATCGGGATCAGTTAACATGATCGCGGAGGAGTAGCAAGAGTAGTTGAAGCTTATGAAGGTTTTGTGTACGCGGCGGGCGCGCGGAACATCTGGTGTAATCAGCTGATAATAATAAAAATAAATTAAAAAATGTATTTGTATTTAGTGAATGATTGTGGACTTTATTTTTATTAACTACAGTCTACAGTAGAGTTAAGATTTTAGAAATATATAATATACTTATTTATTAAAGCGTAGAGTCCTTGTAGAGTTTATACAGACGTGTAAAATTATTTATAAATGTAAAGTCAATAATACATATACCTATCAAAGTATCTCCCCAGATTTAAAATCATATGGGGTTGTATTATTTATTGATTTCCCAGAATATTAGGTCAATAAACCTAGCAGTCCCATATGGAAAAAAACGAAGGGATTGCTAGGTTAATATGAAATATAGCAGTCCCCTGTAGTGAAAAATATTTTTTTAAATTTTTCTTTGGTATCAGAATTTAGATAATATGCTTTTTAAAGTTCTCCTAAATACCTGGTCAAAGAAAAAATTGAATCAGTTAATTATTAACTGAATTACAGATTTTTTTTCAATATTAGGAAATTCCTGGATTCACGTTTACTTATTGGGGGTGTGTTAGAGGCTTACAGCCAATTTCATAATCAACTTAAAGTAAACTTTAAATATAAAGGTCCATTTGAAGTAGAAAAATCCCATCCTAAAAGTCTATTTAGCTAAAGTAACTTTTAATTCTCTATCATGAAATTGGCCGTTAAACCGTTAAAGGCTGAAATGTTTTTGGATTGAATTTAGGTACCTACTATATATTTAAGTGCTCCTAAATTGTCAAAGAAACACTTGAATCTGTTAATTATTAACTGAATTACAGTTTTTTTTCATTATTGGCAAATTATTGGCTTCACGTTCAGTTGGTGGTGTGTCAGAGCTAAAATGTTTATGGATAGGATTTAGTGCTATTTAAGTGCTTCTCAATATTTGAAGAAAAACTTGAATCAGTTAATTATTAAACTGAAGTACAAATTTTTTTTTCATTAAGGAATTGCTGGCTTTACATTTACTTGGGGATGTATTTGCATTGCAGCGAATCTGAAAACTGCGACTAAAATGTTGTATTGGAATTTGGTGCTATTTAAGTGCTCCCAAAAAGTTGAAGTTTTAGATAGTTCAAGTTTTTCTTCGACTATTCAGGAGCACTAAGATAGCACCTAATTCCAATTATTACAACATTATAGCCACTGTTATCAGTGTTATCAGTTTCGCTGCAAATATTTACACCCCCAAGTAAACGTAAGGCCAGTAGTTCAGTTCCCTATAATAATACAAAAAAAATCTATAATTCAAATAATATAACTAATTCATGTTTTTCTTTGACTATTTAGGAGCACTTGAGCACCTAAGTCCTATCCAGAAAAAATTTAGCTTTTAACCACCAACTAGTTAAACGTGAAGCCAACAATTTCCATTTCCTAATAATGAGAAAAAATCTCTATTTAGTTTAATGATTAACTGATCAAATTTTCTTTGACTATTTGGAAACACTTGCATAGCAAGAATCATAAACTATAGGATTGCTTTTCCTTATAAGGCGTACGTTCGCCAATTCTCGAGTCGGCAAGGCCTGCGAGTGACGTTAGTACTATTAGCAGCATAGCCTCTTATAGTGGTGACGTCACCCGCAAGCCTCGATGGGATGCTTGCGATTCAGGTTGTGCTTGTTTCTTCATCGATTTTAAATGTAGAAAAGGTGATTCCTGGTAATGAAAAAAATCTGAATGACTGTTCTTCTTCGACTATTTAGGAGCACTTGGATAGCTTATTTGCTAATTCCTATCCAGAAACTAGCTTCTGCACACAGTGGCTTTACACTCGGTAAACTCCGAGCAGTCCGAGCGCGCTCGAAACATTAAGATAGCGAAAATAGAATTCAACTTCTGGAATCTCTTTCTCAGTGAAAATGTTCTATCTTTGATTGTTGAGTACCCGAATCAATACATAGAAATTGTAAAACCGAAATTCATCAGATGGTTCAATTTTTTTATCAATGATTTAGTATATGTATCTCTGTGATACAGCGTGACTAATGATGTTATAAAACTCGCGATGGAAGGTTAAAATAAATTAATATTTAACCAATAAAATATTAAAAGTTAAAATTTTCCATTTTTAAAGTAAACAAAACACCACACCCACTCAATACTTGAAAAATATCGAAATAGAATTCTATTTTCTATTTTAAATACCCGCCAGATGGAGAGGGAACGGCATCGCTGTACCCATTTGCGCTACAACAACTGCATTCGTTTCGATGAGGGTCATACTCCGGTCGGACTTCGGCTCGTCCGACGTTCCCGCCCGAAGGCGACTTCGGGTGGGTAGAGCAAATGAACATTAGGACAAATGGGGTGATCCCGTGTCTTGCCACTCTTGCCTTGTGCTTCGCTTCATTCAAACCCTGAAACTATAAAGCCTCGCGACGGTTTTTGATTTTTCCGTGCCTATTACCACTATTGTTTGTTATCATTAAGTACAACAGTGCGGGAAAGTTTTTGAGTGGTTGATTTTTATATAATGATGGCTTCCACTATGGATAAACAAAGGCTCACTGAGGAAGAGCAGCAGGAAATTACAGAGAGACTAGCCGAGGTAAGCTAAATTTCTGTCCCCAAGTAAGTGGCATATTTTCAATTACTATATACCCTGTCTTGTTTACAGTTTATTTTCGAAATATACCTATCGCAATCGCTAGTCGGTTATTTGTTGTAGCAACGCCCCTCTCACAAATCTAGCTTGATTTGTATACTAGGACCTCTTGTTGATTTTTTGATTTTAAATCAATAACAAATCAATTCAAATAGTCAATAGATTAGATACTTATACTATTTTCTAACTGAACTATCTACATCTACAATTATATCTATTAATACATTGTTGTAACCAAATAATACATGATGATGAAAAACCCTTCCTTTAAAACAACTGTGACTCACACTTTTCTTTACTCATTACATTTTAACCTTGTGCTAATACTTTAGCATTCTTGAGGTATCTACTTGATTTTTTTTATTTATGAAGGATAAGGATATTTAAAGTGTAAAATGGTGTAAATACATTTAAAAACATAATTAAGGTTATTTTAAGGTAGGTACCCAGAGAGGGAGATTAGCTTTACGGCTAGTAGACTGACATAGGCTCATAGGCTACCCTCAGAGGTACCTATAGCTAAACCCAATAAATATGCGTCTTTGGAAAACAACAATAAAAACTAAAGTAGACCAAGGTTCACAGAATATTAATATTATGTACCTATCTGTAAAATCTGTCTAGACCTCGGTCTAGACCATAGGTAGGTTGTAAAATCGTAAAACGTATCAACTTTTTTGTTGGCATGGGGATTTGGACCTAAACTAAATTAAGTTTTTATTTAATTTGAGGACAATTACAGTGTATGTACAGTCAGCCGATAAAGTAATGTTCCCAATTAAAAATCCATCCATCTACCTTCACATCTACCTATAAAAAAAACTGCTTAAAATAATTATGTAATTTTTTTGATTGACATTAGCTCTATGTTTGGTGTATCAGCTGTGGATTATTTGAAAAAAAAATATATATATTTGAAGGTTTCTGTTTTAGAGGCTGGTAAATTTTTAATTCAGGTCATTACTTTATTGACTGACTGTACATACCAGGGCACCTACCTATGTACCAAAATTTAAATGCATGATAAGACAAAAAAATTATATGGTCATTCTACAGAGTTTATAATTCTATAATTCTATAATTCTATAATTAACCAATAGCAGGCGGTGAAACCGATGAAGCTATTGTGTCTTTTGATATGAGAGTTTGTTTCTGTTTATACACCATAATGAACCATCCTATTAAAGTCCTGTTTCAATTCAGAGTCCACTTTGTTCTTAAATGCATTAATAGAAACGACGGAAATTGTTTCTTCCTGTAGAGCGTTCCAGGAGTACACAACACGATTCACTAAGAAGTTTCTTCTTACCATTTTCGATGTCTTTTCTTTCTCTAGTTTTTTAGAATGGCCTCTAAGCTGGTTATTTTGACTTGGATGAAAAAGGTTTTTAATATTGCACTGATAGTGGCCGTTAGTTATTTTAAACGTCTCTATTAGATCTCCCCTGTGTCTCCTCTCTCTAAGGGTTGTAAGATTGAGCCTTTCTAACCTTTCTGTATATGGTAAGGACCTAAGTTCTAGAGGAATTTTTGTAACTCTTCTCTGAACCCTTTCTAGGAGTTCAATGTCCTTTATATAATAGGGATTCCACACAGTAAATGCATATTCAACTTTTGGCCTTATGTAACTTTTGTACAGCTTCGTTATCATTTCCACTGAATGGTCCCTAAAAGCTTGCTTTATGAGATATACAAAAGAGTTTGCTTTTTTCGTTATTTTCTTTATATGTGTCTCCCATTTCAGATCAGATGTTACAATGACTCCTAGATCATTCTGTTCTTTCACTGATGTGAGGGTCGTGTTATTAAGAGTATACTGTGTGTTTGGATTGTTTGGCCCAATTCGAAGCACTGTACATTTTGATGCGTTTAGCTTCATCCCCCATGTTCTGGACCAGCTTTCAATATTTTCTAGGTCTGTTTTAAGTAAATGGGCACCAATAAGTGGATTAATGTACAGTTTTCCATCGTCTGCAAAGTTTTTCATTGGACACTGTATGATGTCAACCAAATCGAAGAGGTAAACAGTAAAGAGTAAAGGTCCCAGGACCGAGCCCTGGACAACTCCGCTGCTCACTGGATGCCGGTTGGACAATACTCCATTAGCTCTGACTTTGTAGTGTCTTTCATTAAGTGAATCTGTTATTAACGTTAGCAGCTGTCCTCGTACTCCAAAGTGCTCTAATTTGCCAATAAGTAAGTTATGTGGGACTTTGTCAAACGCCTTTTCATAGTCAAGATACACCACATCAGTAGGCTGCGATTTATCGTGGTTTGCTGTCCAATCGTCTAGGCATTCTAGCAAATTTGTGGTTGTGGAGCGCCTTGGAAGAAAACCATGTTGGGATGTGGGAATAAGATCATTAGTTTGGAAAAAGGCTGTTAGTTCCTCAACAATGATTTTTTCCATGCACTTCAGTGGGTTACATGTTAAGCTGACTGGACGATAATTTTCTGGTTTGTGCCTATCTCCTTTTTTAAAAATTGGTGTTACTATTGATTGTTTCCACTCCTTAGGGATAGCACCGGTTTCCATACATTCATTCATCACTTCTGCCAGATGTGAGCTTAATGAATTGCTGCAATTTTTTAGGAAGATCGTTGGTATGTTGTCTGGTCCTGGGCTTGAGTCTGTTTTCATTCTCTTTAATGCGCCACTCACTTTTTCCTCGGTAAAGTGCATTGTATCAATTGAGTTTTGGGCTCTAGTGCAAACAGGGAGTGGTGGCATTGCAAAGGTTTCCTGTGAAAAGGCTTTGTTAAATTGTTCTGCAAAGGTCTTGGCTGTGGTTTCGTTGTCTAGCACTTCAAGCGTAGTTAAATCTTTCAGAGATATAGTTGTCACTTTTGAATTTAAGTTTTTGCTGATGTATTTAAAGATCTTCTTTTGTGATTTATCTTTAACCAGTCCATGTTCAAATTTTGTTCTGGCTTGAGTAAGCTTTTGTTTCAGTCTGTTATTTTGAGCAGTATATACTTGATAATTTTCAATTGTTCTGTTACTTCTGTATTTATCCCATAATTTGCGTTTTCTATTTATTTCTCCAAACAAATGTTGATTTATCCATGGTTTCTGGTGATTTATTTTAACCGACTTAACTGGTATATACTGCTCTATAGCCTCCATCACATTTTTGTTGAAACTTCCAAACTTGGTATCTTCTTCCCATACAGTTTGCTGGGTGATAAAACTGTTTATTTGATCATAGTTTGGAGTGTAAAAGTTTCTCCTTAGTATGGTTTTTGTTGGTTTGGGAGGAATTTTTAGTTGATATTTAGCAGTGATAATGATGTGGTCACTGCGTCCAACTGGCGCCTCTGGCTTTAAGTCAAAAATACTTTTACGATCGTTGCATAGAAATAGATCCAATAAAGAGCTCTGATCGTTTCTGTACCTTGTAGAAAAATTTATAATTTGATGTGCATTTGTTTCTTGATACATGTCCATAAAGTCTTGGGTCTTTTTATCTGGTGGGGAAACTGTTAAATTGTCCCAGTTTATATTTGGGTAATTGAAATCTCCTAAAATAAATGTTGGATTCTTTTTTGAATAGCTTTCTTTGATAGCAGCAATCATTTGAGTGTTGGCTTCCTCACTGGTTGTGTTTCCTGGCCTGTAAATACATGCAACATGAATCTTCATTTTATCTATTTGTATATCCAGCCCAAGCCCATCAACAGGATTGGTCGTATTAAAATCTTGAGAAGTACTACAGATCAGGCTGTGTCCATCGACCTGGCTCTTTATACAAATACAAACCCCTCCTCCTCTTTGATTTTGTCGATCTTTACGGTAGATGTTGTAACCATCTAGGCTTAGAATTGCAGTATCTATATCTGTACTAAGCCAGGTCTCTGACAACATAATAATAGTTGGGCTTGTTGCAGATACTCTAGCTTTCCACTCGTCTATTTTGTTTACGATTGAGCTAAGATTGCTGTACCAAAAGGAGATCTCAATTACTTGGCTGTTGTTTAGTTTTTTGAGGGATTTTCAAGTATCGTTGGAATGCCTTTGACATACTTGATGATAATGTTTGTTTTTCCTTCACTTTATTTCTAAGGTTTTTGTTAATTGGGAGTTAACGAGGCAGTTAAGAAATATACAGGGTTGTCATTTAGTAAGGTATCAACTCGGGTATCAATGTCATACACAGAAAATTGCAAACTTAGACATTAACACAGATTACTTACATACGGATGCGAAAGAGCTGCGAATTCGTGGTTCAAGATTAATTTGATAGACATAGGCTGGCCGCACCAATGCCACATCAATGTATTTTGAACATATTTATTATATACATGCGGAAGCTCAATAATATAATATTATTTCTTTAATTGGTTCACAAACAGCAAAAATATTTTTTTCTACCCGCAAAAATATGTAAACACACAGGCTGGAACATGCTCACGCACTTGGCCACGTTAATTGTCCTGACGCGGGCGATCTTTATCTATGCGTTGGGGCGCTGGCGGCCCGGCTTCGTCACAGAATATCGTCGACGACAAGTATACGTACTTTCGCATCTGTATTAGGTAATCTGTGACATTAACATCATTTTGCCAAATGCAATGAGGTCAATAGCTATCCCTAGCACTTTGTGTTTGAACTGATTGAGTATGTAGCTTGAAGTCAAGACAGGAAAGTGCAGGGATTTTGCTTAATATCAAACCCTATAGATTTTACAGGCAGTGAATATTTCAAAAAAAAAAGGTATAGGATAGGATGCATTCTGATTAAACCTGTTTACCCAATACATGCTTGATTTGATATTCAAACATACATGCTTTTGAGAATTTTTGGCGTGTTAAGCCCCCAAGAATTAAAATACCCAGGTGTCCCCTCCAAGTTGACCTACCCCATTAGATATTTATTCGACTGGTAAATTTCAAAAGTAAATATGCATGAATCGGCTAAGCTGCAGACTTTGAGAGTGGACACATTAATCTGATAAACATGTGAAAAAATCGATGAATAATACCCATAAGGTTATTTAATTAAAATTTTATTCAATTATCTTTAGTTTAGGATGTGAACTTGAAAAAGTAAGAAAAGTAGGTAATCCCTCGGATAATCTAGATACCCCAAGATTGTTCTAAACCTATTAAGTTGGGATTTTTATGTTGTGTGGTCTCAAAAATAATATCTGCTTGTGCTAGTAGGTACATATTTATCTTGGTACATACTGTCAACTTTTTTGTGACAAGTTGTATTCATAATACTTTTGTTCTCTTAGTAGTTATATGATATAAAATATTTTAAAAAAATTAGTTTTATCAATTAGCATTTAATTATACAAGCATTTTAATGTATCTACATATCATGATGCTTTGTGCATTTTTCAAGTAATGCTTTGCCAACTTTATATAAAGGTGGCAGAACCAAGGGTAGAACATGTATTTTTTTTTTTTTTAAAGAACGTAAAATGTTTAATTACTCAGTGCATTTAATTATATGAACATTTTATTATACTTCGATATCATGTTGATTTGTGAATTTTTCAAATCATGTTCTGCTAACTTTATCTAAAGCTGGCAGAACATGTCGTTTTTTTGGGAAATAAAGAAGCATTACATTTTTAATCAATCCAGTTAATTAGCATTTATTCAGCATTTAATTCTAGTCTCGGAAAAAATATTTAGTAAAAGTAGTCAACTATCAAGTTCTAACCCTTTTGCGTTTTTTAAATGCTTTTAATATACATATTTAACTAACTTCTCTTAAGTTACTTAAATACTCTCGAGATAACTCTACTACTACTAAACCCTCACTCAACTAAACCACTCATAACCCATAGTCCCATAGTGGTCAAAATAATCTTGTTAGAACATTTGACCTAGCACTCGACCTAGCATTTGACTCATGGAATCCTATATTTGACATTATTGTTTTCATGCTGTAGTTGATATCCGTAGGTATATTATATTAACACCTTCATGACCGCTATTATGAAATTTGACGATGCTTGAAACCTAACAATTTTTTTTGGGTAGCATAGCTTTTGACAGAAATAATATATTTGTTATAGGTTATATTTGTTGTGTTATACTTATATTGTTTTTAGTTACATTTAATGTCACATATATGTGACATCGGTTTCCGGTAAGTTTTCCATTAAAATATACCATCTGTCACAATGGCAAACCGTGCGACACACATGGGTGGCATAAACAGGTACTAGTTCTAGACTCGCAGTTACACTGTAAGTGATAATTCTGGTTCAATATCCAGTGAGAGTTACCTTGTAACATCAAACTCTAGTAGAATTATTATTATAAGTGTCTAGAACTGGGTCTAGAAACAACAGAAATTTGGAATAGTTGGGATTTGATATGACCCACAGCCGCCACAAGCTTATGACTCAAAGCAATTATCAAATCCTGAAACCATGCAACACAACCCCAGAAACTGATGCCAAAACACACCTGTCATTGCTGAACCGCCCTGGAGTTATTTGCATTCAATCACTTTAGGGTCATTGTCACATATGTGTTACATCTGTTCCTGGAAAAGCTTGTTCGGGCCGTGAACGTGTTAAGTATATGTTTTTTCGAGTGTTTTAAAAAAATATATACATCACGAAATTGTCACGAATTCTGTGGGTCTCTCGGTGTGTCTACAAAAAATTCATTTGTTTTTGAATAAGAGCAACAATAATAACTTTTATTGAACTAATTTGATTTTATAGAATGCACTGATTAGGCGCATCACTTATACTCGCTCTGGGTCCTAAACATACCTAAACAATCTCATGGCCTTCTCGGTGCGGATGAAATTTTGTAACACTATTGTGTACTGAATTATTTAAAAATTGGAAATATGTATTTGTTCCACCTTTTCCAAGAAACATCTCGATTCAAATCAAGCAATTTTAAAAAAACGTCATGTGATTTGAATCAGTGCAACCATGCACATATGGTACATATCCCCCAGACAAGCTGCACAAAGGCCTTTTATGTATTCAACCTCAAACCTGCTACATAAGTAGGTCATTGACTTGAACCTATCATGTTTAGTCAAAGCAGTTGTTAAGTTTGTTTTGTCTATCTATAGATTTTATCTGCTATTTTTGGATGTGCTTGGAGTTGGGCTGCTGAAGGACCCCACATTTACTTGAACAGTACCTAAAGTGAGTTTAGTTCCGATTTATTTATTTGTTGCAATGATCGAGCGGTGCAATTTATTGAGACGGAGCTTTTTCACCATCTCCGATATAAGCCGCACTTTTTATTTTAAGAAAAAAAATAGAGGATAAGTACCTTGATAAGTACCCTTTTCAGTCCTGTAGAGATATTCTCTACAAAGAATACCTAATGCACAGGTAACATGGGATTTTTGGTTTTTATGGATTTTGCCAAGTTTTTCATATTTTGGAGATAATTTGATTCTAAATCAATTTTAAATGGGACCAAATCTTGTACGTTTTAAGGTGTGTGAGATATAATCTTTAGAAGATGGACTTTTTTGCAAAGAAAAAGGTTGATCTGTATTGATTGTATGATTAGTATTTTGACTGCCAAACTAAGCTTATCGTATATTTTCCAAGAGAAAACTCCATCTTTTAACGCTCATGTATATCTCACAAATCGTAATGAGTAACAAAATTTGGTCCCATTTAAAGGTTGTTCAGAATTAAATCCTCTACGACATGAAAAAATTGGCAAAATCCCATGTTAGCCATGCGTTATCCTTTGTTATCTGACATTTTTTCGTATTTTTTTTTTATTGAATAATACTAATGCATTGAGTGCGGCAAGAACAATCGTTTGTTGAGTCCTTGTTAGCCAAGAATAACCTCAGACTGAGCCTCAGACTTTGCGGTGCCACACAAAATCTTTATCATATTGACACTGACACAATCTAGGGTGTTTATTAACTAACGACTTATTTTATTTTTCGATTTTTTCTATTTATTTATTTATTTCAACGGATATACCATTTACATTTAAACAATTAAGGTTTTTACAATAATTTCATATAAAGCTATAGGCATAAACTTAACAAAAACTGTTTTAGTTTTATTTTACCAACAAACTAGAATTAATTAAATTCAATTTTTTACGAACTCAATTACCATTATATTAACTGTCTAAGAGATACTTACATCAAATATATCAATATCTAATTTGTTTATTGAACTAGCCATTCTGTTCAAAGGCGAGTTCATTCCATGATTAGTTCTACGAAAATCGATATCGAGCAATGAAAAATTTCTTGTTGTCCTTTGAGGAACTTCCAGAGAAACCAATTCTAGTAATCTTGGGTTATCCATATTGTTATTTAGGTATAAGTTTTAATAGAAATCTTGAAATCTAACGTCCAACATAAATCTTCTATTCTCTATAAGGAGTCCATATTTAATAAAATTGTGCAAGGAGACATAATTAATATCTTGTTTAGGTATTTTAGATTTGTAATTGATAATTCACAAAAATCTTCTCTGTATTTTTTCTAGAATTGCCTTGTATTTAAGATAATGTGGATTCTAGACAGGACTGGCATACTCAACAATAGATCGAATTAAGGAACAGTACAATAACTTAAAACAATAAATGTTGCTAACCTCCTCCAAAGTGTGAGACATAAACCCTAATAATTTTAAACATTTATTGTAGCTTTTTCGAGTATGAATACTAAAGTCAATTTTATGCGGTCAAAAAATACACCAAGATCCCTGATTCCGTCAACGCTATTAATAATTATATTGTTAACAGAGTAATCAAACAATGTTGGATTTTGCACCCTAAAAGACTTAACTTAGGACTTAACAAACGATTCATCTAGCCGCACTTAAGGGGTACTAAAATGCCATAATACTGCCGATATGTATACATATTACATACAGGGTTAGTAGAAAGTACTGCAACACTTAAATATCTTCAAAAGCGCTTGAGCCGCGTTCACACAATTCAGAATCTGACAGTTTTTGGGCATGCGGGATTGAACAGTGCTATCGGCAATGTTGCCAGATTTCCCAGTTTTGCGCTACTCGTAGTCTTTTTGTTACTTTAAATAGGCCCCATTTATTTTTATTGCAATAAATTGGGCGTCTTAAATTTGATAAGATTTCAAATTTTCAGAATTCTGTCTCTACTAGTTGTTGAAATATGCTGACACCGTATTTTCATTAAAAAGTACTGCAACACTAAAATATTTTCAAAACCGCTTAACCTGGTTCACACAATTCGGATTCTGACAGTTTTTGGGTATGCAGGGATTGAACAGTGCTACATATTGGCAGTGTTGCCAGATTTACTAGTTTTGCGCTACACGTAGTTTTGTTGTTATCTTAAATAGAATGCAACATTTCAATTCAATTCAATTCAATTCTTTATTGTCTAACAGGAATACATACTCCCAATAATGAGACAATTAGTGCACTTAAGAGCGAACAAAAATATGAAAATTTAAAAGCTAAGATTATATCACACATAAGATCCAGAAAGCTAATAAGAAGCCTTAAACAAAAATAAAAACAACTATGAAACTAAAAACAAAAATAACTAATAACAAAAAATAAAAATAAAAATAAAAATAAAAATAAAAATAAAAATAAAAATAAAAATAAAAATAAAAATAAAAATAAAAATATAGATAGAAATAAGTATAAATAAAAATAAAAACAAAAATAAAAATAAAAATAATAAGAAAAACTAGCATTGTTTACTCAGTTAAAATAGGAAATAAAAATAGAGATAGAAAGTCACCCTCCCATACTTCCGCCAGGACAATTATCACAGCAAATACATTATCACAGATTGCGAACCACTGGCAGGATATTTTTTTTAAAGGAGTTTACTGAACCTACAAATAAGTCTACATCGATACTGTTCTGCAGGTGATTGAAGTAAGAGCAGGCTCGATAGATTGGCTCATTTCTGGCAAGATATGTGGGGCGATTTTCCAAATAGAATTTACGGTGGGAACGTGTGTTGACTACTGGTAAAGAAAAATTAAGGCTGTTTAAAAGATCTGGAGAGTCCACCAGGTTGTTACATAATTTAAAAAGAAAGAGTTGACTTGCTAAAATTGTACTCTGTTGAAGTGAGAGGAAGTTGAACTTGCTGAGTAGCAACTGGTGGTCAAATCCTCTTGGAGGGTAAATTCCATCCTTTTTGAAACTTAGATATTTTAGGAATCGCTGTTGAACATATTCAAGCCTGTCCACATGTACTTGATGGTAAGGAAACCACACCAGAGAAGCATACTGCAATTTAGACTTGACCAAAGAGTTGTACAACGTGATGAGACTGTCGATGTTCCTAAACTCTCCTGTTGATCTAATAATAAACCCCAGGGTTTTCAATGATGAATTCACAATTTGATCAATATGATCATTGAATGTGAGCTTTTTGTCGATCACCACCCCCAGATCCCGGATTGAGTCAACTTTCAAAAGAGAACTAGATTGGAGTTGGTAATTAAAATTCAACTCATGATTGAGATTTGAGATGGTCATTGATTTACACTTATTGATGTTTAGATATAATTTGTTATTTTGACACCAACCTGAAAGTGCGTCAATATCTTTCTGCAGCTTGTTACAATCCTCCAAGTTGTTAATTATTCTAAATAGTTTGAGGTCGTCTGCGAATAATAAACTGTGCGATGAGACGTTCTGGGCAATATCATTGACAAATATGGCAAATATCAGAGGCGCGAGATTACTTCCTTGAGGGGCTCCGCTGGTGGCATTATAATCATAGGATTGGAACCCATTGTATTCGACAAATTGTGACCTACCACTGAGATAGGAGATAAATAGATTAATAAGGTTGTTGTGAAACCCAATTTGTAGCATTTTATGAGCAATAAGCCCATGGTCCAACTTATCGAACGCCTTCGAGAAGTCCGTGTAGATCACATCAAGTTGTTTTCTTTCATTTACAGCCTGATATGCCTTTGTTAGGAAAGAAGTTAGGTTAGTGACAGTTGAGCGTTTGCTATAAAATCCATGCTGGATAGTGGTAATTAAGTTTTTAACTTGGTGGAAGAGATTGTCATATACACAGACCTCAAAGGCCTTCGAAAAGTTGGACAAAATCGGGATTGGTCTGTAATTAGAGATATTGTTAATATCCCCGCCCTTAAATACTGGACATATTTTAGTTTTTTTCCAGTGATCGGGGAAAGTGTGTGTCTTGATTGTTAAATTAAATATGTGGTGCAGTAGAGATGTAAAACATGGGGCACAGTCCCGCAGTATGAAAGATGGTACTTTGTCATGCCCAGAAGTATGTGTGTTTTTCAATTTTTTCAGGGAATCAAAGATTTCCGATTCAGTAATATGGGTGACATTAATGTTCTGAGAGTTGCCAACATCATTCAGGCTATCCAAGCTAAAATCTGAAGATGCTTCATAGACACTTTTAAAAAACTCTGCAAAGCCATTAACTATACTCTGTGGACAATCTAGGGAGGATTGACCAGAAATCAGTTTACTAGGGATACGTGTTTTATTGCGTTTTTGACGAATGTATTTCCAGAAGTGCTTTGGATTCACCTTGATTGAAGATTCAGTGTCCCTTATATATGCTTTGTATGCGACATCAATTTTTATTTTTGTCATACGTCTCATGTTTGAATATGCTTGATAGTCCAAGTTTGAGCCACTTTTTTTATATTTTTTGTGAAGCCTAGTCTTCTCATTAAGATTGTTTATTATTTCTTTGGTGTACCAGTTGGGGTACACAACCCTACTTGATTTTTTATTATACAATGGGACACATTGGTCAAAAATGGTGTAAAGAGTATCATAGAAATGATTGACGGCTTGGTTAACATTAGATTCATTGATTAAAGAGTCCCAATTTGCGACAGTAAGTAGATGGTACATCAGGTTGAAATCGGCCTTATTAAAGTTATAGTTTCTACTTGTGTTAGAGGTTGGAAAGTCACTGAAACCCGCATCTGGGTTTAGCTGCATGTCAAATGAAACATTAAGGGTGGGGTGTGCAGAATCCTCCGGGACAAGGGGAAGAGGTTCTCTAGTTACCTCACATTCAAAGTTAGCAATAACAAGATCCAATATGTTACCCGATATGTTTGAGAAAGTGTTAAATTGTGTTAGGCCCCCCAGCGCTAAAAAATCATTTATATGAGTTTCCTTAACATTTGTGTTGGGATTGAAATCACCGATAAAAGCGACTTTGTTATTTTGAATAGGTTCATATGTGGAGAAAAAATCAAATAGGGTCTGGTGTGAGTTGGAGGGTGAGTTGGGTGGAATATAAATACCAAAAATAAATAGGGTAGAGTTATCTAAATATAGCTTACAGCCTACAATATCAACAACAGGTACCAGATTTTCCAGTTCATCCAGGTTAAGTTTTGACGAGGTGAGGTCGTGCCTAACACCAAGAAGCACCCCTCCACCTCTTGAGACATCCATGAGATCAAGCCTGCGGTCAGCCCTATAGACAGCATAGTTGTCGTTGAACAATTCATTATCATATACACCATCCTGGATCCAAGTTTCCGATACTGCCACAACATGGCTTTCACAGAGAGAAACCGATTTATAAAATACAGTGGTTTTAGTGTTAAGGCCCCTAACATTTTGGTATGTTATTTGAATATTCCTGCTAGACAACCCTATCAGTTTAAATTTACAGCTTGATTAGTGGCGATAATTGTGGGCGATCTATTTTTGTAACCTATCCTTAGGTTCGTCTCACCAGCTCTAACACGTTCATCCATTTGTTGTTTGAGCTTCCGATACTCTTGGAGTTGCTGAGTAGTCTTGTCTTCCCTAATTGACAGGTGTTTGAGATTGTTATGTGTTCTGAGCTTATTTGAGTTGCGTAGGATATCGTTTGCTAAGTTACTTGAGCTGCATATCACCTTTATTGGCCTATTCTTGCCAGGAATCACTCTCCCCAAGCGAAATACTTGAAGATCATCTCCAGCTGCCCGTCCGAGGCAGTGGTCAGTCACACTACTAGCTACTTCATTGATGTTGGTAGTCAACTCTGGGCAATTGAAGATTATGAAGTTGGATCGACGGCTTTCTCTCTCTTTAAGTGCATAGAACAGACTCTCAATTGCAATTTGTAGTGGTTTGGGTTCAGACACACCCGGCGCGTCATCACCATCCCGAGGAGTAGGTGCCTCATGAAGTGCAGACAGTTCAGATTCCAGTAACTTGATTCTAAGCTCAAGGAGACTAACATTGGACTTAAGAATAACGTTTTTGTCTTCCATCTCTTTGTTGAGCAGTTTGAGATAAGTGTTTTCTACTTCGGTTGCTTTATTGACGATGCTAGCAGAAGGGCAATGACCTATAGTCGGTGTTGGCGGGTCCTGACATTTATTTTTATTGCAGTGAATTGGGCGTGGCAAATTTGATAAGATTCCAAATTTTCAGAATTCTATCTCTACTAGCTTTTGAAATATGCCTACACCGTATTTTCAGTAAAACCCGCTTAAGTTAAACGGGCATTTCGTTTAAGATAACAAAAAGACTATGCGTAGCAAAACTGGCACATCCGGCAAAAATGCCTATATCACTGTTGAATTTCGCTTGCCTAAAAACCCCCAGATACCAAATTTTGTGAACGGGCTTGACGGCTTTTAAAGATATTCAAGCGTTGCGATACTTTCTACTAACCCTGTATAAATAGGAGGACGGGATGCCAAAAAAAACTTGGAAGGAATATAAACATAACACCATAAAATTATTTTTCTACAACCGTTCAGTAACTAAGGTATTCTGCACGCCGTGCGGTAGTAATTTCTGTGTTCTTTTTTAAACTGGCAGTACACGGATTTATGCTGTACGATTATTACTGAAAATCGTCGTTTCTTTTTAACCAGCATACTGTATTACTGGTTGATTTTGGAACAGGTTCCATTATTATTGACAAATCTAGCCTAAATATTACAGGGCAATCCAATCAATATGGTAGCCTAGGGCACACAGTGAAATTGGCGCCATAAGGATTTCATTTACGCTGTGTCTAGAATCCCGGCGTCATCGATATGACGCATTTGTACCGGGATTTAAGTGAATCGCGGTGTTTTGATTTTGTTTTTATCGTTATTTATCAGCTGATTGGTATTTTAAGATAGTTTATTAATGTTTTCGTCACTTTTTTGAAACATTTCAAACCATAAAAGTTAGTTAGGTTCGAAATACCTTATAAATGATTTGCGTTCGGAAATGTCGAACAACTCATCCCAGATTAGAAGTAATCTGCAATCAGATGATAGTAAACTAAGGTTGGTATTTCGGAAGACCCCTGAGAATTTAAACAAATTTAAAATGAAACACTTTATATAGCAGTTCATAATCGAATTTAATATTTATTAATTTACTTCAAGCCAATATAATATGTAACTATACTGTTTAGGATGTAGGTAGATTAAAATAAATATTTCTCATTTTTTATTTATAAGTTTGCAATCAGAACAATACCACATCTGGGGATTTTACACAAACTGGCAAATTTCACATGTCAAAGTCTCTTCAACTTCTTTATAACTTTTAAATGTTTGTCCTCCTACATTAAAAACCATTTAAAAAGTAATTTCACGTTGATAAACTTATCAAAACACTCCACTTTACGTTCACACATCAACAAAACAAGTTAAAAACATAAAAAGTTAGGTTAAGTTGGACTTTGATAAAACAGAAACCGCCAACGACTACATTTTTTACCGGGATTTGCTTAAATCCCGGGTACCTAGTGCGTCATGGGTGACGGCATCAAAACTACCGGTAAAAAATGTGATACCGGTACCGGGATTCTAGACACAGCGTTTCATTTACCTTTAGACAACCCAACCCAACCAGAACGTTTTGTTATCATAAAACTGCGAGAAAAACTGTTTTCTGCATATTTGGTGGTTTTTTAAGGTGATTTCCTATCGCTTGGGAAGGATCTTTTCATTTTTCAAAATCAAATAACGACTGTTAGTTATTCGCGAAAATCCAACTTACCCTCAAAATCCTGGAATTTGGATTTCCATGAGGCAAAAAAATCGTCCAAACTAATTAAAGAAAAAAAAAATGGTTTGCATTAATTAATTTAATCTACGCATGATTTATGTTAATATCGAGGTTGATATGTATACACAAACACACACACACACACACACACACCCTCAAAAATTTTAAATATCGAGCATAAAAAATAAACTTAAAAGAACCATCTTCTAATAAACATCGAACGAACAAAACAAAAAAAAGGTCATAGTCCTATAGTCTTACATTAGTGTGTGTTCATATGGGAACATTAAAGTATTCTCAGGGAACTTCGTTTTTCGGGAAAATGACAACTGTTCTGCTAGCTTTAACTTAAGCCAGCAGAACTTGAGCGACAAAGTGACTAAAACAACGAAAATTGGAATTCAACTTGCACAGACATTAAGGGCTCGCTATAGGCTGCGGAAATACACCAATCGCAAATTTCAGACTCAATTACTTTTTTTTGTGAAAATGCAAAAAGTCGCGATGCGTGGGTGATGTCCGGCTGAGCATGGCTGGAAAAACCTCTCGCAAAACAACTTGCATTTTTTTAATCAGACATTTCCAAACTTACCTATAATAACCCGGTTAGTTTGGGTTACTTTGCAATATCAAACAGACTTTTCCAAACTTACTAAATCGATCAAAAAATTAATTGAGCCTGATTTGCGATTGGTGGATTTCCGGAGCCTTTAATGTGCGCGCAAGTGGAATTGCAATTTTTGTTGTGTTAGCCAGTTTTTCGGTCATTTTCTGCTGGCTTAAGTTAAAGCTAGCAAAACAGCCATTTCCGCGAAAATTGACGTAGCCTTAAATTTTTCCTTGGGGCATTTAATTTAATTAGCCTTTGATGAGCTTTTAATGTTCCATATATTGATTTTCGATTCTTTTGACTTTGCTATTCCGGCTTGAGAGACCTTATTTTTTAAAAAATAAAATGCAAACGAAGTCCTTATCAAAGGATTGTGAGATAAGGACTTCGTTTGCATTTTATTTTAAAATGAACTCACATATGTTGTCAATTCACTATTGTTATTTTTTTTGTTTTGGATTGCTATTTTTTTTGGTAGAATCGAGGGTAGAATGCATTAGACTTGAAACTGTATTTTTTTTTTTTTTATTATAGAATGTTTTTTTTATTTGGAGTTACTTTAGTATTGTCACGAATTCCGCCTGTGCGCTAAAACTGCCTAATAACAATAACTCTTATTGAACTAATCAACTAATTGACTACAAACCCTTACAAAAACTGACCACAACTTACAAACTACGCCTGTCATTATACAGGACCGCTCAACCCAGAAATCTATAGAATTTTCGAGAGAATTTTCGTGAATGCTTGCTCATCCGAAGCCTCGTCCAAAGCACACAATGGAAACGAATTTTCATTCGCGAACTAGTTGTGCATAGCTTCGGCTTTTCCGCATCAATGTAATTCCATAACACTGCCTTCCTGCCAAATAGAATCGTTCCGATTTGACCATTCATTTCTCGTGGTAAGCTCTCACCCTGTCAAGATGCTATACCTGCTCTTGTATAATTTTTCCGATAAATTTTTTTCTTTGAATCCTGGCTTGTCATTCTTTTTCGATCCATTGAAATATAATAAGAACTATGAGATTACCTAACTGCAAAATTTTCTCAGAAAAACTGACAAAAAATAAGCATATCCAGTGTATTGTTTTATTTCTTGCCTGTTATTCAATTTCAGGTTTCGTTGTACTCTTCCTATGGCCATTTATGCACTGTTCTCATCCAGATTTACTTCCAAACCCCGTTTCTCGTATTATGGTCATCCTAATTGTGTGCAATTAATACTTCGTCATCCACAAAACTTAAGAGTATAACTAAAAGATTGTTTTATTTGAGGGGTATTCTCATGACATGTGTCTACATTTCTTTTTAAGAAATTATATGTTATATGTATAGCATGAAATAATCATTATTTCGTATAACAATGTATGTTCCCTGGAATGTTCTGGATATTGCTAATCGAAATTTCAGAAAGCTTCATCAAATAAAAATGTCTGTAAATGGGCAACTTCAAATCAAGCCTTCTCTGTACTATACAATTTTTTTTTCATTATTATAGTAGAAACGAGGAAGGCTATTCTATTAACATCACAGGGGAAGCCAATGACAGAACGATAAAAAGCTCACTAGACTAAATTATTTATTATCTGGTTCTAGGACTCCCACTGTAAAATATATCGATAGAACCGTCATTGATAATCAGACTACAGGATGAATTTAATGTAATGGTGAAATGAGGCCATCGACATTATGTAGTACACATAAAAGCAAAATCGCATGTTGAATTAAAAAAATAATTCAGGACGACACACATGTGAATATTTTATTTAAAAATAAAGGTTTCTTGGCATGTGGCTCAGCATGTGGTATTGTGGTGCACTCGTGGGTGCTGTTATTATTTATTTTTATGCCACCTAGGCATATTGGGTTGGGTATTGTTGGAATAATTAGGATCAATTTCCACAAGAGGCTGGGCTAGGAATTTACCCCATGCCACAGCGACTATTTCCGAATCTATTCCTGGTATATTTATTATCTATTTAAAATCTTTAGGCTTGTATGCATATAGGCAATGTATATTTTATTACCTAGATACTTAATGTGTTTTATGCAGGGTGGATAAAAATCATGAATTTTATTGAAAAAATGAAAAAGTCAGATTTTTTGATTTAAATCATGATTGTTTTGATTTTAATCAGTTTGAAATCGTGATAAAATATTATGAAAAATGAAGAAATAAAACCAATTAACAATAATGAATCTATCTTCTATCTATCAATAACATTATTGACGTCATTAAAAAAATTTACCGTTTCTCGGATAGACTCATCTCTGTTTATGGCGATAGCGTTGGACAGAGTATACATTGAATCGCCTTTAGAACTATAAGTAAATGTACTGCAAAACCATAATACATTCGACACCCTACTTATGATTGATTTTCAGAAGCTGTTTTTACAATCATAATTATTATGTTTGTCAAAAAATGTACATGCAAACACTTCAGGCCGCTACTGCTGATCTGGGCAATCTGGGCATTTTAGCCGTTGGTGACTGGTCCGAATTTCTACAAGCAAATGGCGGTACTGACTTCACATTTTTATTCTGATAACGGAAAAGCAGCAATTATTATTATCTAATCAAAATGTCTGTCTATTTGACTTTACTGCTTCATATAAATTCTAAAACCTCAAGAAATTACAAAAAAAAAACATTCAAAAACATCATTCACAATGTTATACAGTGTGTCTTGCTTTTCATTAATACACCCCGATATCTCAGTTATTAATAATGCGATTTTATTTAAATTTTGGTGGTGATTGTATGCTAGAAGAATGAACTATTTGACATGGTAAACATTTTTGTTTACCAATGGCGTGCGGTGTTGGGGGTAAAAAGGGGTTGTATTTTTGGGAAAAAGATATTAGGGCCCATTTTAGATAATTTTTTGTATCAGATTGAAAATCAGCATCCGAATATCCTGAATAACTAGACCAATTTTATTCTACAAATAAAAAAATTCCCCGTATGTAGCAAAAATTGTGGGGACACTGTACATATATAAAATATATATGTATTTATAATATGTACATAAAAATGGAAAAGGAAATAAAAAATAAACAGCGCCACTGCTTTTTCGGGTAGGCTCGACAGTCAGGGCTGGGAATCTGTAACACATAAAGATCTTAATTCCTCTCGCTATAGCACTTGCCATCTTCTCTCTCAGAATTTACCGATTCCTCGAAATCTGTTGACATTTGTTTTGAGTTAGCTTGGAGGTACACAAACTCATCTAATGAGTAGCTCATATGTAAATAATAATAATAAATAAATAAAATTCTTTATTTGCTCAAATACAATAAAATGTTTAGCATTGTCAACGACTATATAAGTGAACAAATACAGTACAGATATAACTTCAAAAGATAGAAGACACAATTCAACAATAAAGTAATAAGTAGTAATAAATTAAACAATAATAAGTGATAATACAAAACAAACAATTATTATGACAAACATATTGTTTTCCTATCTATAATTGACATAGAATTCTTCCAAAGTGTAAGGAGACAATTCTAAAAGTAACTTTTTTATTCTATTTTTGAACATAATAGGAGGCAGAGCTTTGATCTCAGGTGCCAGGCAGTTATAAAGTTTTATGCTGTTATTAATGTAAGTTTTATGAGTTAGTGTTAGTCGGTGTTGGTAAATTAATAAGTCTTCACCATGTCTAGTCGTGTAGTGATGTCTGCTATTGACTGTTAAGAATTCAGATATATGTGCTCTTGTGTAGTTGAGGCACTGGTATATGAACAGACCTGGTAGGGTCAGTATTTGGAGATCACGAAAAAAAGGTCTGCAGCTTTCAGTTGGTTTCAGTCTTCCAATCGTTCTGATGGCTTTTTTCTGGATTTTAAAAACTTTTGGCCAGTCAACAGAACATCCCCAGAAAAGCAGACCAGCTAGATTGGAAGAGTCCCATATAGGCTTCACAGGATACTTCATTTGGGGTGATAGGTGCGATTCTGCGAAGAAGATAAAGGGTACAGGAGAGACTCTTAGAAAGTTGGATAATGTGGTTTTTCCAGGTCAGTCTGCTCTCGAACTGGACCCCCAGGAATTTAAGGGCCTTGGCCTCATCTCTTTCTTTTAGGGAGAAGGTTATGGTTTCGGTTTTATCAAGGTTCAAACAGAGATTGTTGTCAGCGAACCATGTGTGAAGTTTCTTAATGGTGGAAACACATGCAGGATGAAGCTGGGCAGTGTTGCAATGGTGGTCAAGGAGGGTTGTATCATCTGCGTACTGTATTGTTTTCAATTCTGGAAAAATAGATGTTCATTCACATATAGAATGAATAGTAATGGCCCTAGTATGGATCCCTGTGGTACACCTGCAACAACAGGCAGCACCGAAGACCTCGTACCATCAAGATCCACCAGCTGGTAGCGGTCTGAAAGATATGACTCAATTATATGCAGTGTGTTGCCTCTAATGCCGTAGTAGCCCAGCTTGTTTAGTAGTATCTGGTGTGACACACAGTCGAACGCTTTCGAGAGGTCACAGAAGATGGCCATAACCGACTCTGCCCCCTCGAAGCATCCAACTATATGCTCTACCAGGGCTCTAATTGCATCTGTTGTAGAAAACCCAAGCAGCTCTGTTTTCAAAAAAGACCAGCACCGGTGAGCCAAACATCATGCTATCTGGAAGTGCTGTCACATTACAGAGTCAGTTGAAAATCTTGGGGGTTACTGCAGAGACCAACATGTCTTGGCACAGTCACGTGGCAGATATTGCTAAAAGGGCCTCCCAAAAGCTGGGGGTGCTATTTCGTACAAGACATCTGTACACACCAAGCCAATTGCTGACACTCTACAAAGCCCAGATTCGACCAACTATGGAGTACTGCTCACATATATGGAGTGCAGCACCCAAACATACCTTAATGCTTTTGAATACCGTGCAAAAACGAGCTATCAAGCTGATCAATGACCCCGCACTTACTCGTAACTTGGATGGTCTCGAACATCGCAGATCTGTGGGCGATTTATCTCTCTTCTACAGGTACTATCACGGAAAATGCTCTGAAGAGTTGGCACGTATGATTCCACCGAGAATAGCACCTACCAGGCGAACCCGTCAAACAGACGGTAACCATGAATTTACTGTCAAACTAGAGGCACCAAGAACCTCATTATATCAGAATTCATATCTCTGGAGAACAACATCGCTGTGGAATAAACTCCCTGCGACGGTTTTCCCTTCAGGTTACGACCTGAACCGTTTCAAGACCAACATACACCGACATTTCCGCGCACTTGCCGCTTCTCGAGCGTGATAGGACATTTCCTTGCGAGTGCGCATATCCGTAAAAAAAAAAAAAAAAAAAAAAAGATTTTTTTTTACGAAAACCAAACTGGTGGCTGGACAGCAGCTTACTCTTTTCTAAAAATATGGTTAAACGATTGTTTAGGCTGATCGCAATTGGTTTTGACAAAGCCGGTACCACATAAATGGGTCTATGGTTTCCGGGGTCACTTTCATCCCCTTTTTTGAAAATAGGTACTAACCTACTGGTTTTCAACTTACTTGGGAATTTCCCACCCTCAAAGCATCTGTTTATAATTATGGAAAGGGGAAGGGCAAGTCCTTCCGCGAGTTGTTTCAAGATTTTGTTGCTTAGACCAAAGACATCCTTTGCTTTGCTGTCGCTCATGCAACTCAACATACTTATTACTACCTCTGCAGGTGTTACAGGAGTTAAAAAAACTGTATAGTTATTGTGAATAAATGTAGAGGTTAATTCTGAAGGATCAGCACCAGATTTTTGAAGATTGGCTGATATGGTGTTTGAAATGTTTACAAAGAACTTGTTGAACTCCTCTGGAGAGATTGTGGGAGGTGGATTCGAATTTTCCTTGTTACAAGAAGGTTTTATAATATCCCATATAGCTTTGGGTTTATTAGTATCGTTTAATATGTTGTTGGAAAAAAAATTGACTTTTGCCTTATTTATTTCTGACCTATACAGTTGTTTTTGTCGTTTTATTGCTTCAGAACAGTTGACATTTGGATTTTGTTTATCAAAAGCTGTAAGAAAGTTTAGTGTGTCTCTGTGGTACTTTAGCTCATTACTGAACCATTTCTTGTCACTATTGCTACTGTGACATGTTTTAGTTTTTTGTGGGAAATAGAACTCAAAGACATCCAAAAAAATGCCCAAGAAAGTGTTAAAAGTATTGTCTGTATCTAGTTGGTATAAGAGTGAAGCCCAATCAGTATTTTTTAGAGCATCAATACAAGAAACTATATTGTCAGGGCAAATGGGTCTGAATTTAATAATGTTGGTGTGATTGTTGAGAATATTTTTTGTTTGATGTTTATAGGCGAGTTTATAGGTATTAATGATCTGACAAGTAAGAATCCCATAGTGACCAAAGGGGTTCAATTTCTGTGTTTGTGATAGGGCTCGGAATTTTTGAAATTCAAGTATTCGAATAGTCGTTTGGTATTTTATTCGAATAGTTGAATAATTCGAATAGTCGAATATTCGAATACCTATTCGAACAGTCGAATATTCGAATAGTTGAATATTCGAATAGTCGAATATTCGAATAGTCGAATATTCGAATAGTCGAATAAGTATTCGAATAGACGAATAGTCGAATATTCGAATAGTTGAATAGTCGAATAGTCGAATATTCGAATAGTAATATTCGAATAGTCTAATATTCCAATAGTCAAATATTGATAGAGGACCTAATTAAGAGAACAAAATGGGACTTTAAAAATGACGTTTTTCGACTAACAATCATTCTTGATAAAAGTTTCTACTTCCCGCAAAAGAACGTTCTACGACGAAGCGAATTTTTGATTTTTTATGCAGAGTATTAGTCAGAAAAACTAAAATAATTTAGATGTTTTCTAAATGGCAAATTTACAGAGGGTTAAATTTACATTACGAACAAAAATGCATTGTATTAATTGAAAGCTGATTTTCACCGAAAACACGTCGTATATTGTATATTGTATCATTCAAATTCCCGCAAAAGAACGTTCTACGACGAAGCGAATTTTTGATTTTTTATGCAGAGTATTAGTCAGAAAAACTAAAATAATTTAGATGTTTTCTAAATGGCAAATTTACAGAGGGTTAAATTTACATTACGAACAAAAATGCATTGTATTAATTGAAAGCTGATTTTCACCGAAAACACGTATATTGTATCATTCAAATTCAAATATTGAAACAATTGAAATTTTAAATTGTTCAAATCAAAAAGTGAGTAATTGCATGGTTAAATAGTCCAATATTCGAATAGTCGCATATTCGAATAATCGAATATTCGAATACAATTCCGAGCCCTAGTTTGTGATACAGTTATCTAAGCAGCTGCTTTTTGTTGTTTTCGATATTCTAGTTGGTTTGTCAATCAGTGTTTTTAGACCATAAGAGTTTAACAGTTGCACAAACTCAAGTGAAGCCTGATCAACTGAGAGCAAATCCACATTAAAATCTCCATAGATAAATAGTGTTGTCTTTTTTTGAGTAAGAAATTCTAGAATTTTTTCAAGCAGTTCAAAAAATATGTCTAATTGGCCACTTGGTGATCTATAAATGCATACAATAATAATATGTGGATTTACAATTTCAATTGCTGCGATTTCGCAGGGTTTTTCGATTGAAATATCATTGTCAATGATTCATTGATAAAAGTAATTTCTTCGCATGTTTATTTACTTTTTAAATAACTTAAGGCTCCTCCTCCTCCTGACAGGGATCGGCAGCAGCAGCCCAGTCGCGTCCACTCCCGACCATAGGCCTCCCCTTCGAATTACCATTTGTGAATTTTTTGTGCAATGTGTTGCTAAACACAGTATACTTTATACTATATAAATTAAAATAACATAAAAAGAAACTCAAAAATTCAAAAAGTAAATGGACTGCACCAACATAATATAAGCAGGAAGCTAAATTATCGAAATGACTATGCCAGGACTAACAAAGCACAGGACTCTCCTATTTCAGAAGCATTCAAGTCTACAATCTGTTGCCTGAAGAGATAACAAATACTACTCATGTAAAAAAACCGTATATTAATCTATTAAACTACTTGAGGAATTTTTCTTCATTAATTTTTGTAGGTATTCATTGAATTGAGAATCAAAGCTGCACATTATGTGA
Organism: Ceutorhynchus assimilis; assembly: GCA_917834065.1. Classification (NCBI taxonomy): domain Eukaryota; kingdom Metazoa; phylum Arthropoda; class Insecta; order Coleoptera; family Curculionidae; genus Ceutorhynchus; species Ceutorhynchus assimilis. The sequence goes on from OU892277.1 coordinate 72,945,513, forward strand.
TTGAAATATCTTAAATTCGGAAAATTATTTGCTATCACCTATACTTTATAGTCTTTAAATATTTTAAGATCTAGACCTTGTTATCAGTTAATGTATTTATTATTTAAAGGTCAGCAATACATTTACTTGAAGAAAAATACTTATAGAAATTTTCTAAAGTTCGGCTGCCCAAACTCAAACTGTGCATTCTATATGGCAATTAATCATCTTTATTTGCATAGATTGATGATGACTGTGCATTAGTTTTGGTTTCACAGGTTTTGCGGGCTTCGATGTGTAAGTGTATTTGAATGTCGATATGTTTTTTCAATGAGTACAGAGATAACATTTTTATATTATCTATTTCCCAATGAAAGGCACATAGTCATACCCTGACATCATACCTATATAGGTACCGTTTGTAGTCACAATCATAAAATTACCTTATATGGACTGGTCGTAATCTTTCAAAACTTATCAGTCATAAAAATTGATTTTTCTGAAATTTTATTGACGAAATTAAATTACTTATTTATCTTATAAACATCTGCCTATAATTCAATGCAAATTAAATTGTGACACTTATTGATATACTATTTGTAACGTTCGGGAACGTTGGTTTTGAGTACTAATGCATATTCGCATGTTGTTTTTAATTACGTGGAGCGTGGAGGCTATACATATGCATTTGGCAAAAATGTGACAGATTTTTGATATTTGACACCAAATCCTGTTCACATCATATCATTAAGAGGACACTGGCTTGTGATTCTCCATTACGAAGTGGTAGACAAAACAACTTCTCTATGGAATGGAGGGGCCACCTCTGTCAAGGATCAGGGCCCCAGCTAGTTCTTTTTTTGTGATGACTTCTTTCGACAGGTTTGGTAAAATAACCTTTATAATTTGCAGTTAAGATAGCTGACACAGGTACAAATATGTTAGGAATTTATAATTGCTCCCGATATTTCGCCCAAATTAATTATTTTGTCAAAGAAGAAATAATTTGGCTCTGAGCGATTTCCGAGGCGATTTCATACACTAATTTCAATATGAAGCATCACTAGGCAACCCAATTTGATTATTCCCTATATTTGAAATTGTATAACGAGTGCACAAAATTAAATGGATTTTTTTCAAAACTGAAGACTTCAATTGAAAATATTATAGAATTATAAAACTGATTCCCTGGTAAAATCTTGGTAAAAAGGTATTTTGAAACCTGAAGTAGATGGAACTTTTCATAGGTTTTAACAAAGGAATCACCTGACAAGGTTTGCTGGGTCCAATATTGTATAAAGATATACTTATATAGTACATTTACTTAAGTCGTGGGAATTCCATTCATAAGATTAGAAGTTCCATAACTAAGGTATTAACCTAATTAACACAAATATTTTTAATAGTTTCCTTGAGACAATGGGCATAATTCTCACAGAACAGAAATGCAGAGGCTAAATAGTTGCGATATTCTTGAATATCCATGAAGCAGTTTAAATAATTATTAGATTTCATAATAACTTACGAAAATTTAAGCCAAAATTAATATTATCAAATAGAAGCTAGAGAAGAACTGATCCTAGCTAAACAATTTAGATTTCACAGAATGCTAAGTGTGGGCTAAATTATAAATAATGAAACAGCAAAAACATGGCGCTTCAATAAGAAGAAGTCTTATATAATCAGCATATTGAACTTCTTTTTTTTTCTGAGGAAAACTGAGAATAGAGCTCTTCTACAAAAGAATCCTCCATTTCATTAGGATTTAGATATACCTATCTTCCGAAAGTCCAACGAACCCAGTTACCTACCTGTTCAAGACTGTGTCAGATGAAACCTACATCCAATAATTCATAGTCAAATCAAAATTTCTCTGGGTTTCAAATTAAAATCAATGCCAGTACAACAATTTTAATGCCACAAATTAAGTACAGTCTATGAAAAATATCTACAAATGTAGCAGTCCCATAGTGGAAAAATTTTTTGGGGTCTAGGGTCTATATAATAATTAGGTGCCTTTTTGGTGTTAATTAGGGGTTTTAATTAAAAATTAGGTGCTCTTTTAATTTTTGAGAAAAACAACGAAGGGACTGTTAGGTTTATGAAAGCTAGCAGCTCATATGTATTCCTGTGTATTGTCATGTATTTCTATGTATTCCCTATGTATTCTCTATGTTTGTTTATGTATTTCTTTGTATTATCATGTTTTCCTATAAAGTCTGTTCATAAAGTATGTAGACTGAGAAGAAATGCTTGAGCGGAGATGGTCGACGCTGATTGGCAAGATTTTGGTGCCTCATTAGGGCCTTATGTTAATCGTTTAGATTGAGCGCTGGTCGCCCAAGTCGACCCCCTAATTTTGTCTAATCAGCGTCCAAAATCTCAAATCACGCACTTGATAAAGTCTGTAAACTTTATGAACGGACTATAGGTATAGCCACTGTCATCAGATTTGCTGCAAATACACCCCCAAGTAAACTTAAAGCCAGCAGTCCCCTAATAATGAAAAAAATCTGTAATTCAGTTAATAATTAACTGATTCAAGTTTTGCTTCGACTAGGAGCACTTAAATAGCACCTAATTCCTATCCAGAAACATTTCAACCTCCGACGCACCACCAAGTAAACGTGAAGTCAACAATCTCCTAATATTGAAAAAAAAATCTGTAATTCAGTTAATGATTATCTGATCCAATTTCTTCTTCGACTATTTAGGAATACTTAAATATCACCTAATTCCAATACAACATTTTAGCTACTGTCATCAGATTCGTTGCAAATACACCTCGAGTAAACGTAAAGCCAGGAGTCCCCTAATAATGAAAAAATAAAAAAAATTAAAAAAAATCTGTAATTCAGTTAATGATTAACTGATTCAGGTTCGTCTTCGACTATTTAGGAGCACTTGAATAGCACCTAATTCCTATCCCTAAACATTTCAGCCTCTGGCACACCAACAAGTAAACGTGAAGCCAGCAATACCCAGATAAGTATTGAAAAAAAATCTGTACCCAATTCAGTTAATAATTGACTGATTCAATTTTTTCTTTGACTATTTAGAAGCACCTAAAAAGCACCTGATTCTGATACAAAAGAGGAATTTAAAAAAAATATATTTTAAACTTGGCAGTCCCTTCAGTTTTTTTTTTATTTTCTTAAAAACTAAAGCAGCACCTAATTTTTGATAAGAGGCCCTAATTAGCACCTACCATGGGACTGCTAGGTTTATAGACCTCTATGAAAGTTGATCTATTTAATATTTATTATTTCATCATCAATGCTTTAATGCTTCCTAAGCTATATTTTTTTCAACATTTTCAAGAGTATCGTAATAGTGAATACCTACTTATAAAGGATTATCTACCTGTTGATAACAAGGTTCTTTTTATGTATGTATCTAATTTGGGAAAATTATCGATAACTTCATGTCCTTATTATTTCAACATATTTGCAAAAATGTACGAAAAATGGTTTACTAGTAGTGGGTTTAGGGCCAATATTTATTTTTAGATGAACACTTTTGTTATAAATCTTTCATGATAGTTTTATTGCTTTTTCAATTACAAAAAGGTGAGTTTCATAATATACATTCATGAAATGGGTTTTTTCCATGGTCCAAAAATGCTGATAGAAATGTGAAACTTTTTGAATCCTAAAAAAGTATTTTTGACTTTTGTAGCAACTTGGCAAGCAATAGCGTGACAATCAGAAAAATCCTTCTATTGTGCTAGAGACAGAGATTAGAGACAAAATCCAAATATTGAGGGATTGTATTTGTATTAGGCTCGGTATTAGGTGTACTTTCCTGAATAAAAATCAATTGGGTCGTCGTTACACGTTTCCGTTGGTTTGAAAATAATCTAATTTAAAAAACTGAAGTAAAACACACACTATCTTCACTCTTTATTTTATAAAAAATATAATGAGTTGAACATGTTTCGGATCTATCATAGATCCATCATCAGCATAAATTCCAATGGTAGAGGGGAATATGGTCACAAACGGTATGCCTAAGCATTAATGGTTATAAGAAAGTGTTCACGCTGTATTCAACATAACTAAATAGGCCTATAGGCATATTTCTTGTTTGTGTGGCTGTCCAATCTATTTTTTTAATTTTTCTAATGTTTATAATAAGATAATTTTTTTTTTCGATCTTCTCCTTTTGTTCTCTAATTTTATGTTTTATGTTGGATGCGTCCTGAGAAACCTTATATTGAATACAGCATGAACACTTTTATGTAACCATTAATGCTGAGGCATATCGTATGTGACCATATTCTCTACCATTTGAATTTATGCTGCGGATGGATCTATGATAGATCCGAAACATGTTCATTCCCCCAACTGATTATATTTTTTATAAAATAAAGAGTGAAGATAGACTATGTGTTTTACCCCAGTCCTTTAACTATTCTCTTCACTGTGAGACGTGTACTACTATTTCAAAATTTCAATCTAATTTAGGTAAAAGCCAGTATTTCAAAACGATGAGAGTGGTTTAGAAGAATCCCAATAATGTTCGATCTTCAAAATCATAATAACTTACACCCTGAACTAGACATTAAATACTTATTGCGATATATATTCTAGAAACTTCACCCTTGAATCTAATATTGTAACATTTCATTTCACTTGAAGTACCTATGTTATGGCTTATGGCTGGATATTTAACCACTAAACAACTTGGTTACAATGCTTTAATAAGATGTTTTATCAAGCTGCAATGAATGCAGCATACAATATGTATTTATAATTGTATGTATGGCCATACATTTGAATTTATTTTTTATGTTTTCAGATTGACAAAAATAATGATGGACATATCGACTTAAAAGAACTGAGAGAAGCACTGGAAATATGCGGTCTAAAAATTGCTGGATACCAGTCAAGATTGATAGAAGAAGAATATAAAAATTCCAACAAGACGAAGATTAACGGAAAGTTAACTTACGATGAATTCATTAAGCTTCTCTGTGATTTAAGAGCAAATGATGTGGCTAACACTTTTAGAACAGCCGTATCAAAAAGGGAAAACCTTCAACATTTGGGCGGCACTTCTCATGCTTCAAATGACGGGACCACACATTCTGTAAGGCTAGAAGAACAGCTTGCCTTTTCAGATTGGATCAATTCCAATCTTCAACATGATCCAGATTTGAAGAAATTGTTACCCATCGATCCAGAGGGTAAACAATTGTATGAAAAAGTAAAAGATGGAATTCTTTTATGGTAAGATCTATTTATTGTATTATAGCTGATAGCTACATCTCAATCACCTGATTCGAAAGTTTCTATTGTCTATAGCTATTTTAAGATATCGATAAAATTTTATATCTGGAGCTTGAGATAAACACGAAACGCATTTGATTATTGGGGATTAACTTGTCCAAGCCACGATATTGTCATTATGATTGATAAATTAATTTGAAATTTTTAAAGGTTAATTCCAAATAGATGATCAAATGAACTAATTTTATCTTGTATATATATATGTATTTTAGTAGGTATGGGAGGATACCTTTTCCATAATATTATACTACATCATCCAATAAATACCGGAAATACGTAATTTTTCGTTATCATTTGCGCAAGTTTTTGTTTCATAATATATTTGAAATTTCGAGACATCGGAGGTTCAGGGGCCCTGGTACCCAATTCTTAAATAATCTCGCATACGGAAATTGATATGATTCGTTCCCTATTCAATTTACGTTGTTGTCATTCGAATTAACGTTCGTTTGCAAGAATATTCAAGAATTGACCCCCTGATGAAGTACCCGATTTAAAGTTTCCGCCATTTTGTAACTCAACATGAGTAAGAATAACAATAGAAAACTACTCAAACGTTTCTTAGGATTTAAAGTCTTAATCCTAGTACTGCTTAAAGATAGCATCTATTCAATTTCAATGACTGCCTCCAACAGTGGTGTACGGCTGTGCTCTTTCCATGAAATTTTCCATAACTCTAGATTTCTAGGCTTGGATATATTTCTCGCCGAATGTACTTTTTTAGCTGATTCGGGATTTTGTTGATTATTAGGGTACACTTGTCATTCAAGATAATCCCATAAATGGACATTGGGAGCTGAAAGTTTTGGGGACCTGCAATGCCATGCCAAATCGAGATTTCAATCTTAGTCAGGTCTTCCAAAATGGTCATTGTCTTTCTAGATGTGGGCGAAGTCACACTATCCTATTGCAACCACACACCTCCAGTCCCGAAACTCTCATTGAAATCTTGTTCGAAAGACGACTTCCACCCCCTGTGCCTTTTCATGTCTGAAATGTCCACACCTGGGGCATTTGCTAGTAATATAGAGAAGGTTCTTCGGAACAAGTGACCGGTGTACTGATTTGGGTTTGAAATTTGGCCGGAATGTCTTACGGAATTTTTTCAATTGTGTTCTTTCCAAGCACCTGAGTTACACATCTGCCGCCCTCATACCGATAAAAGAAACGTTCATCTTGAGACTTTTTTGGTCGTTGTAGCATTTAACGATTACCAAATTTTACCCAATTTTCTGTTACTGCAAATCTTCTTCGCACCTTATTTTTTCTAGTAATAATCTGCACTAACATAACATAATTTTTCTTACTCCACATCCTTCACTTTTAGATTAAATAGTTCGTCAGTTTGGCATGTACCAGCTACTCCAAAAGTCGCTGAAGGTTATTAACGTAATATTTAGGATGACGTCATAAAACAAGGACAGAGAATGTTGACGTGTCAATTTTTTTCTTTTAATTTACCAGAATGTCATATGGCAATTCTTTCGAACGAAACGGAAAATATGTAATTTACTTACATCCCTCACAGCAGTAAGAGGCAAAAATGGTCCTTCATTATCGCGTACCTGCTCGAAATACGATATTAATTATGCTACCATTTCCTGAGACCCACTCGACAAACCTTTAGGCATTTTCTGGAGTTAGTTCACGCTACGCAAAAGTACCGAGTTCCTAAAAGAACTTTTTTTCAACTATAACGTATTTTTGTCACTTCATTAGGATTCTACTAAATAGTTAATAATAAATTATCAAGACCGCTCACAGCTAAAAATAACGAAATGAATCGACATGCGTTATTTGGAAATATTTATATAGAGTGTGTCTTCTAAAACTTACAATGACTATATTTTCTAAACGAAGAGAGATATGAAAGGGCAATGAACTAAACAAACACACTGGAACGGTGGCTGCATAATTGTTTCTACGCAAGGGTTTGTGTCAGGAAGGACAACAACCAAGAGGCATTTGCATCTCTCTATGTACTATGGGAGCTATTGAGAACAGCTGTTTAAAGTGTATGGATCATTGGGCTTAGGAAGACAAAGAAGCTCTTCTTTCTTTCACATTAATCGCAATGAGTGCGAGGGAGACAATAATCCCTCCGTATTGCTGGGTTGCATATATCAAAATATGCCTCATTAGCATAACGCAGTGCGCCCGTTCCAGAGTGTTTGTTTAGTTCAATGTAAAAGGGGGAATTCATTTGACGTATTTTTCAAACTACCCCGACTCACCCCTTGAGCTTCACCACCCTTCACTTTAGAATCTTAAATGACAACAACTCACTTGTAGGCACCTCTTTGGAAAGCTTATAAAAAATGCAAAAGACTGGTAGAAAAAAAATGGTAGAATCAAACTTTTCCTCAAAATTGGAAAAAGAGATTTTCTGTTTGAATAAAAAAAGTACCGCAAAACTTGTAATTTTTTGCATAATGTTAATTTATGGGTAAATTAAACCCAACCACCCACTGTTCCATCCTCTAGAGCTGTCCCTTCAACTTAAAAAGCTTGAAATAATTAAATTACTATTCGCCATTGTAATTTTTAAAAGACGCACCCTGTATAAATCTTGCCCCGTCGCGCGCCGTTGTGAACCAAAAACATCTGAAATTCCCCTAATTTAAATGCGTTTCAAAGTACTTTTAGTTTTGTTACATTAGCAGCAGAAATTTACTAAATGTGACGTCATCCTAAATATAGGGTAAATATCCTATAGAACTTTTTTCCTTTTAATATGTTTCAAGAGCTCCTAAAAAAAAATTATGGCAAAAACGAAAACTTGATTTACATTTTCAAGCGCCATCTATGAAACCAAGTAGCAACCTTTCTGAAAAAAACATTTAGGTGAACTGTATAGCAAAACATGGTCATAGAAAAAGTATAGTGTTTTACTCGTCAGAAATCATTTTCTGCAAAGTATCATGTAACAATTGAAAAAAGAGTCGCAGAAAGATCATGTTGATCCAAGCGCGCAAGCGTATAGTGGTATAGCATATTTCTAACACGAGTGTGTAGTATTTTGCTAATTTTCCTTTGAAATAATAGTCTTACATAATAACATTTTACTACTTATAAATTCTACTTACACCTTTTACAGCTGTTTTTCTTTTTTAGCAAAATTATCAACCATTCATGTCCAGATACAATCGATGAACGCGTGATCAACAAAGGAAAACTTACGCTGTACACAAAATTAGAAAACTTGACCCTAGCTCTAAACTCAGCCATAGGGATTGGATGCAACGTGATAAACATTGATGCACACAGCTTGGAAAAAGGAACTCCTCATTTGGTACTGGGGTTGCTATGGCAAATTATTAGAATTGGTTTATTCAACCAAATTACATTGGAACATTGCCCTGGATTGACCACTTTGCTGGGCGAAGATGAGAAAATTGATGATCTTATGAAACTCTCTCCAGAAGCAATACTACTTAGATGGGTCAATTATCATCTTGAACGAGCTGGTAATGAAAACTTGTTATTAATGATTATATTTTATTTCAGCTAGTGATAGAGTTATAAGGTTCCTTATTAGTAATCTACAATAAGCACTGGAAACAGTGTCTGATCCAGAGTGAGCGGTTGCATTATAATTCGCCAACCCGCCTGACAAGCGTGGTTTTTTATTGTCAATTCACCCTTCAGTAAAATCTTCTGCCTCTAGGATTCTGGACAGGCAAACATTGGATAAAATTGAAAATACAACATAAGATCTAAGGATGACGACACAAAAATCTATAAACTAAATGAAGAGCTATCCACATACAGTGGGATAATATACCCCTAGCAAAAATAAGAAAAAGACAAAAGCAAGGAATGCAACTAGCCTCTGGGAGTATACTGTTCTACAAAGGAAATGAGGCCAATACCAACAAAGAAGTACGTTTAATTCTAAATCAAAAGATCGTTAAATATATACAGTCTGTCAACATCAGACCAAGTGGCAGATACTATACTGATAAAAGAAAAGAAGATTTCTAAAAATCATACAGGTAATTACTTCAATAGGCACTTATAGCGATGAAGATATCGAAAACTTGAGGAAGCAATAACCGCTCTAGAAGAGAATGAATTAAAATTAACATGAGCGATAGCAGAATTTAATGCGAAACTAAATGAGGTCTATGTCCTGTCAACAAACAAATATATCAATAAAAATGTGACTGTACTGAATCTATCAAAAAAACTGGGATACCCTCAATAAAATGGTTCTATGTTGGCAGAGTAATACATCTGCTGATATGGTGGAGGATTATTTGTTGCAGAAAACAGGTGTAACGGAGAGCGGAAAGATCGTGGTAAAATTGCTTAAGACGTGATCATGACACATCATTTAAGGCCGGTATTGATGCGTGGCACGGAAATCTACTTGCGCAACCTGAATTTTGGCCTCAGCAGATATTTCAATTTTGATGTTAGGAATAACTACCCTGGCTCCCAACACACTAGGTCCTTTCACGTACCGGGGCAAGGTTACGGAACATAGTATGCCAGCCTTTAACTATTTATTAGCCAAATGTTTGTTGCCCTAGATAAAATAAATGCTGCACCTACAGCAATCAGCAGTTAGTGATGATTACGACTATATTAATGTTTACAGAGACATGGATGGATGATTCTTTCGATATTGATTTGTTGGGTTTCAGTAATTAATGCATTTTTGCGTAATTGTTGTAAAGCATCCTGATGATTGCCTTAAAAAAATATTTAAATTCTTTGATTTGACCACCGGATCAATCACTTGAAAATGTAGAAGTTGAGATAGGAAAAATGTATATGCTTATTGGATGTGTGTATATGACACCATGTGTAAAATATGGGCAATACTACTCTTCTGTGGACAATATTTTAATGACTAAAACATTTCAAAATGGTTAGAAAGGTTTTTCAGGTAATCACCAACGTGAAATCAGGGACATAAGAGTCCCTGTTTGGGAATCGACCCACTGAGTAGTGGACCCCGCATTCCCGGGCCAATCCTTGACGCGTTTCGTCCTTGTTAGGACTCATCAGAAGGACATAGGCTGAAGCTCCCTGTCCAAGCAAAATTGATTTGCCCTCGGAGTAGTTGTTTCTGACTGGCAATAAAGTCCACATTTGAAAATGTTCTGCTTTTTGATGATTTCAACTTTCCAAAAATTAATTGGTTAAATAAAGAATGTCAAGCGAGTGGCGGTATGATTCTAAAGTTGAATGTTGCAGACTAATTTTCATGTTTGAATTTTCCCCAACATAATAAAACATCGAATAATATGCTTGATTTGATTTTCAGTAATCTCACAAATGTTAGTGTGAATTAGTTGCTGAGCCATTAAAGGACTTGATCAAAAGCATTCAGCTTTGGAAATACGGTTGGTTATCAAATCTAATAGCACTGTTCTCTATCTTTTGATTCTTATTACTACAACTTTAGGTATGCTAATTATAACGCTATCAATTTATTCTTGGTTAGCTAGTTGATTAAGGCCCAGTTTATTCATCTTCAGATAAAATTGCTGGTAACTATGCAAGGCAAATTTACCATTCTGTAATTCTATTGGTCAGCGGATAAATAGCCGACCAATGGGATTACTGATTGAGTTTTTATCAGATGGTAAATTAACCTGCCCTTATTCTACAATAAGTTGCAGAAGGCAATGGATCACTTTGTGCCAATCCAGAGGGCTAAAAATATCTGGCTTTTCGAGCTGGATGTCTAGTGATCTCAAAGAGTTAATAGTTATTAAGAAGATGTTGCATAAAAATGATTGAAGTAGTGGTTCTCTTGATGTTTACAATAAGTTTTCTAGTATTGACACAGATTACTTACATACAGATGCGAAAGAGCTGCGAATTCGTGGTTCAAGATTAATTTGATAGACATAGGCTGGCCGCACCAATGCCGCAATGTATTTTGAACATATTTATTATATACATGCGGAAGCTCAATAATATAATATTATTTCTTTAATTGGTTCACAAACAGCAAAAAAATATTTTTTTCTACCCGCAAAAATATGTGAACACACAGGCTGGAACATGCTCACGCACTTGGCCGCGTTAATTGTCCTGACGCGGGCGATCTTTATCTATGCGTCGGGGCGCTGGCGGCCCGGCTTCGTCACAGACAAGTATACGTACTTTCGCATCTGTATTAGGTAATCTGTGGTATTGATAAGGAGTGCAAAAATCTATACACTCAATCCAGATGGAAATTTTCTAAAAATAAAAATAACACAAATTTCTCACCAAATAATATGAGTTATGGCGACTGTCAAGCGTCAACCACCAAGAAATCACAAATTTTTGATCAGGTCTATTCACCTCAGCAACCTGATATTCAATCAGACCTTAGTTTGGGTTGCTTAGATATAGAGATGATGGATGTATATTGTGCTATTAAGAAACTGAAAAAAAACATTAGGTAAAGGTCTAGATGGTACCCCACCTAATTGTATATTTGATTGTCGATTTATTTATTCTTACTCCGATTCTGCAAAAAGTCTATTCTAAATCTTTAAGCTCTGAAATGTTTCCTAAGAAATGGAAAACAATTCTTGTTTTGTTTTCAATTTCAATATTTCAAAAATAGATATTGGTAAGATTCTTGATCAGATCACTAATAAAATTATCTCTCTTCTAGAGCCACTTTTTTTTTGTGGGAGGTCCAGTATTAGTAAATTACTAGTAGTCTTACTAATACTGAGTACTTGTCGGAGGCTTTGTCTGGTGGATGCACTCTACACATATTTCTCCTAGGCCTTTGATAGGGTAATCCATCAAATTCTAAAGAAATTGTCGCTATATGGCTTATGGGGAATTTTTCTTGAGAGGTTAGAAAGTTATGTATCTGAAAGATCTCAGATTGTATCCATTAACGATTGTGAATCGTTTTCTATTAGAGCTTGCTTAGGGGTACCGCAAGGGGGTCACCTATCGCCAGTGTGAGTTATGAAAAATCCAAATACCTAAATTAGGAATTGTGATCAAATTGTATTTGTTATTTTTGTTGTTTTTACAGTGTGGCCCGTTTATTTTATCCTGTCTCGGCATATGCAAATATTTATAGATATTCTATGACAAGAAGTTAAATACAAAAGTTGTAGGGTTTAAATCATTAATTTATTTTTTTGCTTTGGCTTTAATTTTTTTTCAATGAAACACCCTGTATGTTTTTATAATTTTTGATAGCGCTTTCAAAGACAAATATAAATATATTTAGTTTGATAGGGTTTTTATGCACGGTTTTGGATCTATTTAGAGTTATGTTCGGGTAACGGCCAATTTGTAGATTATTGTAGAAACAATACAAATAAATATTTTAACGTCGGACTTTGACAAAAGGTAAACATATCGTCTTTGTCAACTAATTGTCAAAAATAAATTTCTTCAGTTTCTGTTGCGGTGTTGCCAAACTTTGAAAATTGTCGTTTTCTCCATTTTTTTTTTGAAATGGCCCATCCTGTATATTAGATGTAGAATGAAAAGTATTTTCAAAGAAACTTTTTTCGTACAAGGCATTACACAGGGTGTTTGAAATTAAATCGGCACTATTGCTAATTCGCTTATTATAAGAGTTACAAAATCGGTTAAATTGGCAAAATAGTAGCATTTCTTCGGATAAATAAAATGGTAAAAACCGAAAAACAATTGAGCATCGCGTTTTCGAGATATTTTTAAATATTTACTTTTTTCAATGGAGCATCCTGTATACTTTTTGCTAGTTTGATTGCAATTGTTTTTGTCACCAAAAAGTACCTTGCACTATTGCCCTAAAATCAAAAATAATTGAGTTATTCCAAACATTTTTTCAAGTTGGCCATGTATTGTTATCGTAAAGAGTACTTTTCATCCCACATTTAATACACAGCATGTGCAATTTTGAAAGATAAAAAACAACGACAATTTTCAAAGTTTAGCAACACCGCAACACAAACCGAATGAATTTTTTATTTCAACAAAAGAACTTATTTTTGACAATTATTTGACAAAGTAGATATATGTTTTCCTTTGGGCAAAGTTTAACTTTAAAATATTTATTTTCAACTTTTCTATAATAATCCAAAAATGTGCCACTCTAAATATAACCGTTAATAAATCCGAAACCGTGCATAAAAACCCTATCAAGCTATATAGGTACATATATTTATATTTGTCTTTGAAAGCGCTATCAAACGACATAAAAGTATACAGGGTGTTCTATTGAAAAAAAAATCTTATGTGTCACACTTTTTTGACACCTCCTGTATATGCGCAAATATAAAAAAACAAATCAATGATTTAAACCCTACAACTTTTGTATTCAACTTTTTGTCATAAAATATCTAGATTTCCATGTACCGAGATAGGACAAAATAAACGGGCCACCCTGTACATATGTTATTGTTTTACATTAATTATAAAATAGTTGAAAATGTTAATGGTCAATCCTTTGAAATAAATGACTAAAATAAAAATAAATTAGTTTTTGAAAAAGATAATGGAAAATATTCAGTAACTACCCCGTAACTACACACAAAAAAAATGAAACAAGGAATTCATAGATGTAAGGAAAAAATAGAGAAACGGATACCAAGAAGGACACTTATGGCCGTTTCCACCAACTATTTTAGGGAAGCCCTAACGATAAGTATTCCCTAAACTGACATTTCTCCATTGAAAACTGTCAGTTTAGGGAATACTTATCGTTAAGGCTTCCCTAAAATAGTTGGTGGAAATGGCCATTAAAGAACCAAGGAAAATAATAGGAGATATCTTCACACAAACATCAAAACTGAAATGGGATTCTGCTGGTCATACCCTGTGTCAAAATTGAATACAATTATTAAACATTGGAGACTATGGCCAAAGATAATCCTACTTCGGAGTAGGATTATCTTTGCTATGGCATAATATGTGATACAGAGGAGCACCACAAATGTGAGGGGCAGGTGATCTGCAGAAACACGCTGGGCCAAGACGGATGCAGATCGCCCATGATACCATGATAGATAGGCATGTAAAAATGACAGGAAGGCATATGCCTAGAGGTGGATGTTCATAGCTGATTGGATAGAATCTACAGATAAATTGAAGAAAGGTTTGGCAATGCATTGAAACGTCAAAGTCAGGTCGAACTTCCAATCTTCCTCAACAGAATGACGGAAGAAATATGCAAAGTTGTGGCCTATTTTGTAGAAATGTTTTATTTTGCTGTTTCAAAATGTTATCTTTGTGTTCTGCAATATTTTCTTTCTTTTATCAGGTACCCATAGACGTGTCAATAACTTCCAAAGTGATATCACTGACTCAGAAGTATATACATATCTACTCAAACAAATTGCCCCTGCTGACGCTGAAGTTGACATAAGTGCCTTAAGTGAAAAGGATTTACACGAAAGAGCTGAAATTATGCTTCAACAAGCTGCCAAGTTGAAATGTAGATCTTTCGTTACGCCACAGGATGTTGTCAATGGAGTCTACAAGCTCAACTTGGCTTTTGTAGCCAATCTATTCAATAACCATCCAGGCTTGGAGCAGACGAATGGTGCCATTGATGGGTATGAGACTATTGAAGAGACGAGAGAAGAAAGAAGTAAGCTTTAGCACTTTAGAGTAGCCTAAAATAATTGTTAAGCTAACTAACCCAAAAGAATTATTGACAAAAGCATCCTTGTTTATATTAAGAATGTGTATTTATAGCAATGCCCATTCTAGCCTTGATATTAGCATTCGACTCACTTTAGAATGCTTATATAAATTGCAATTTAATAAACAACCTTTGCTTTTCTTTGAGACTATGAACTTTTTTTTTAAATTTATTACTGACCCTGAAACAGTTATCAAGCTTACTGATATTAGGGCCTAGAAAAGTAAATAATTAATGTAATTAACAAAATAAAGTATCAATATTCTAGTAACTTATTTAAAATAAAAAAAATATATTTCTTACATTAGTTTAGATATTGTACGTTTGTATACTTCCATATAAGGGTGAACTTTGCGCTGTTCGTGTCTTTGAAAACTCATTTCTTAAACTCGTTGCACTTCTTACATTATGTCTATGACATTGTATTACTTGCTTTGTAGTTAGTTATGATTTTAATAAGTGATTGTTTATAAGGTAGATAAATTTAGTTTGTTCATATTTCAATTTTATTTAGGTCCCATATTTTTGTTTGTTCATACAACTGTTCTGTTGGAGTACAATATTCAATTTGGTGAATAGTCTTTATAGCCTTATTTTGCACTCTTTGTAGTTTTTTGGCAAATTACGCCAACTTGGTAGAAGATAGGTATGTACCTGATATGTGGTACCATAAATTAGGTGTATAACGAGTTTCTAGTATTTTTACTCAAACTTGCAGCACACCTCTTAAGAGCTCTAACAAAAGGCACAATTTTTTTATTGATACTTTCATCATGCAGATTCCAGCTCAAATTATTTTATAACACAAGTCCTAGGTACACAGTTTGGTTTGTTTTTTTGTTTCATAACCATATAGGTACACCATTTTAGTTATACATATTTATTGATAACTTGTTTTTACACAATCACCTAAAATATAGGTTCAAATCTCGGTTTGCTAGATTTTCGAGTTCCTTGGGATCATCTGCAGTTAACACTCGACCTGTATCATCTGCAAACATGTAGTACTTTACTTTCAGACCCGCATATTTGAAATTTTTGACATATAATAAATATTGCAGTGGACCAAGTACGAAACCTTGGGCAATTCCGACCTTCAATTCAGCTTTGTAGCTCTTGATTTTGTTAATTTCATTGTAATCTTTGTGATGCTTAGAATATGATCTTGATAGCGCTCGCATTGGCATATATCCGACACCCCTGGAGCCCATTTTTCCAGTTTCTCTTGAAGAATATCTACATCAACCGTGTCGAAGGCTTTTTGGAGATCCACAAATATAGTGAGCACATATTTATTTTCATCAATTTCAGATGATACATATTCATGCAGATCAGCCGTCGCTCCTAGGGTGCTGCTCTGTTTCTGGAAACCATATTGATATTTGTCCATACCAGGTGTATTATTTATAAATTTAACTATGCAAGTTTTTATTATTTTTTCTGCAATTTTGGAGAATATACACAATACAGATATAGGCCTTGAGGTCAATTCTTCAATATTCTCGCACACATAATTGGATTCGAATTGGAATGACAGCAACGTAAATTAAATAGGAACCATTCGAAATCAAATCAAATTTCGTATGCGAGATTATTCAAGAATTGGGCCTCTGAGTTTGTTGTATTTTTATGTGACCCTTTTTGATATATAGGAGTTATTTTGGCATTCTTGAACTCTGCTGGAAACATACCAGTCTTTAATTTATTATTGATGAGTTCAACAATTTTCCCTTCTAGTAGGTCTTGAACTTGTAGTAACTCCTTTTTTGTGATTTGGCCCTCACCAGCAATTATTTTTTCCACAGTTATTAATACCCTTTGAGAACTCAGGCATGGAAATCGATTTGAAATAGTGGGGATATATATTGTAGATATCGATGCAGATTTTCAGCATACAAACTCGCTTTCGGTTTTACCGGAAACGCCTTCAACTTCTTTATTAAAACTGGATTACCTGTCATGTTTTTTTCGAAAAAACCCCGATTTATTTATTTTCGAATATACATATTCCATTTGGCTGATACACACTTTCTTCTAGCTTACTTCTAGCTTACTTTTACTTTTAACTGTTCACAAACTGATTTCAAACGTGATTTTTCATTATGTCGGAATAGAAATTTTCCCTAAACAGAGGATCTGAATGTCAGTACGTGTATCAGCTAATAATGTTAATACTTTTCTTGTCTGAAATATCTTAAGCTTGTATAGGGTGGTCCAAATTGGACACTTTCTTATGGAAACACAACCTATTTATCTTTGGAGATAGAAAAAAATGGACATAACACATTGTTTTTTATGACAAAAACAGAAATAATTTTTTTTCTCGAAAACTGTTGGGGATAAAGTTATCGAACTTTATATCATTGAAATCAGCAAAAGCACATCTTTCCAATAAGCTATTAATATACAGGGTGGTCCATTTAACTTGAGACAGTCGAATATCTCGAAAACGGTGCGTTTTGGTGCGTTTTTGGAAAAAAAAAGTTCAAACAAAAGTTACATGGTATCATGGGGGAAACAAAATGGCGGCACTGATTTTTGTCTTTGAGAACGTTTTCAAGGTTATTTCAAGGTCAACAAAAGTCCGATTGCAGACCCAAGCAGCTCAGCGGTTGTGTTTTCGCTTTGCATGCAGTGGGTCTCGGGTTCGAATCCCGGCTAGGTGCATGGATGTTTGTTTGTTTGTTTGATTTGGTTTGTGTGTGATGTTGGAGGCTTTGTCGACAAACCACAGTGGTGGTTTCTGACAAGAAAGCAGAAAAAAAAAAAAAAAAAAAAAAAAAAAAAAAAACACTTTTTTTTCAACGGAAATGTATTTTTTTATTGCAGAATCTTATTCTACGGAAAAAACAAGTAATTTTTACTTGAAGCATTTTTCGATCCGGTTTCAATTTAAGCTGATAAAAAAGAATGAATCTTTGATTTTTTTTTTACCATATTAAAAAAATATCTCAAAAACTATAACAATTGTTCAAAATGACGACCGCCAACTTCAACACACTTGTCAATTCACTTTAAAAATCAGACAGTTTATCCAGAGGTTCCCACAACACCAGAAATATGATGGAACGCATAAGAAATGCTTAGAGCTGTCAGTAAAGAAACTCTAATTTGGTGCCATGAAAGCTTTTTACAGCGAATTGACAAGTGTGTTGAAGTTGGCGAATGGCGAATATCACTTTGAACAATTGTTATAGTTTTTGAGCTAGTTTTTTACTATGGTAACCTTTCTCTACTTTTAGATTTTGTGAGGAGGAAAATTTAAAAAATTGATTCGTTCTTTTTTATCAGCTTAAATTGAAACCGGATCAAAAAATGCTTCAAGTTTTTTTCTGTAGAATAAGATTCTATAATAAAAAAAAATACGTTTCCAATGGAAAAAAAAGAGTTGATCTTGAAATAACTTTGAAAATGTTGTCAATGTCAAAAATTAGTACCGCCATTTTGTTTCCCCCATGATACCATGTAACTTTTGTTTAAACTTTTTTTTTCAAAAACGCACCGTTTTCGAGATATTAAGACTGTCTCAAGTTAAATGGACCACCCTGCATAAGGGTGTTCAACTGGAAAACATCAGATTTTGGTCAATATCTCGAAATCATAAACAAAAAAGTCATGACAGTTTCACAGTATTGCTTAAAATCGAGAATCGCCCTCTAGCGGCTAAACGCTTGTAGATATCAAAATGCGGTTTACACCAATCATGATTTCATGAAATATGAGCCTCAGAGTGGTGGGTCAGTTATTTTCTATCTCTAGAAATAAAGCGTGTTTCCATAAGAAAGTGTCCAATTTGGACCACCTGTACACGGTAGAGAACAGCAAAGGGTTTTTCCGTGCATAGGGCGGGCTATATTTGTTAATGCTAAATGTACCCTTCTTGAATTGAAATCTTAGAAGTAAAAGCATTTATTTACAACAACTTATCTACTTAATACCTACACAATTCATGGTTTAATAAAAATTGCTATTAAATTTTTTTTTTTTTTACAGCATACAGAAACTGGATCAATTCCATGGGAGTTTCTCCTCACGTAAACTGGCTCTACTCTGATTTGGCAGATGGACTAGTTGTCTTCCAGTTATATGATATCATCAAACCAGGTGTTGTCAACTGGTCCAGAGTTCACAGAAAATTCGCAAACGAAAGAAAAAAGTTTATGGAGAAGCTGGAAAACTGCAACTATGCCGTGGAAATAGGCAGACAAGTAAAATTCTCTTTGGTTGGTATTGGCGGTCAAGATATCAACGAAGGAAATGTAACTCTTACTTTGGCTCTTATTTGGCAATTAATGCGAGCATATACCTTGTCAATCTTGTCCCAATTGCACGAATCCGGAAGTCCGATTGTAGAGAAAGAAATCGTTGTTTGGGTTAATACCAAGCTTTCTTCTGCTGGCAAAAAGTCTTCCATTAGAAGTTTCCAAGATCCAACAATTGCAGACGCAAAAGTTGTTATTGATCTTATTGATGCCATCAGACCAGGAGCTATTAACTATGATTTAGTTAAAACTGGGGGAACTGAAGAGGAAAACTTGGCAAATGCCAAATACGCCATTTCAATGTCGCGTAAAGCAGGAGCTAGAGTTTATGCTTTACCGGAAGACATTACAGAGGTGAAACCAAAAATGATTATGACAGTATTTGCTTGTCTGATGGCTCTAGACTATATACCCAACATGGACAGTGCTAACAGGCAATAATAACTATTTTGTTTATTTTCATATTTTATCTACTTATTTGATTTTTATGTTTTAGTGTATAACATTCCAAATTCCTTTAGAGCTACATTTATATTCATTCATCTAATACTAAAAAGTTGCTATTGATAAGTATTATGACTGGATTCATGTAAGGTGGCCAGGGCCAATAGGTACACATTTACAAGTGTGTCATTATGGAGGATTTGCTTTGAAGTTTGCCAGTGTACCGGTTTAGGCCTTAGATGACTCCAGTTATAGTGATGTGTATTAGCATAAATCATGGAATTATTATTTAGGTACATCAAATTTTTAATACAGTGAACTTGAAAAGGTTGGAATAAATTTATTACTTATCGAGGTACTTAATTATGCTACCCACATATGAAATACGATCAGATTTGTACCTAGAATCCAAGAATGGAATTGAAACGTTGAAAATCACTTGATATTTTGGGCTGCCCACTATACATCGAAATTAGTTTATAAAATCGTTTACTTGATAAATAATCACCTGATTTTTCATTGAATATTTTCCAACCTTTTTGAGGTCTCTGTTTTATTATTCCTGGTTATCTATAATCTTGATTTTTATTTATTTAAATTCGAGTGTAAATGTATCATACTAATATTATGACTGAATGAAAGTATTAAATACAAAATTTATAGACATTCCTTTTTGGGTTATGGTGCAATATTTTTTTTTTTAGTTTGGACTGTTAAACAATGACAAACGCGGTAATATTTGTACAAACCTCCTTAAATTATTATTGTACCTATTATTAAATAAGTTCTTCAATTTATTTTCAACTTATTAAATAATTTATTGAATAAATGTCACAATTAATTTTTATTTCTGCATGTAGGTATTTTTTGGCTATGCAATACCAATTCAAGTGCCATTTACATCATTTAAGTGTAACGTTAAGAAGTGTATAAAATAGGTTTAAAGTAATATTTGTACTTTGTGTAAATTTATAACTTTTTCCATGTACACTGGTCATTTGCTTTAATAAATGAAAACGTACGCAGATTAAGGTTTGTTTTCAACTTTTCTTTTTAGTTTCCTTGAAACAAGCATGTTATGGGACCAGACCCTTCAGGTATTATCTCGTTTAAAATTTTCGAAGGACCTTTAGGACTGTAGGAGTCGTTTTTTCGCTTTTGAAGGCAACAATAAAAATAACGTAACGCTGATGGGAGGAAAGGGATAATTCGGCACTCACCTGATCTGAAAGGGAGGGTTGCTGGCGTGCGCTTGCTTATTTCCGTCGTTTCTTCCAAATTTGGCATGTGGTCCAACATCTGGCACAGACCCAACTTTCAAAGGGTTTCAATTTTACTTTAGGTACGAGGTACGATCGGTGCGGTTTATTGATTTCTTATGACTGAATGCTCTTCCCCACTCCAGTGAGTGTTAAAGCTGACCTCGGTGGCAGGACGGTTGTGTTGTCAACCAATGTGCTTTATTTATCCGCGTAAAATATAAAATTTAAATGAGCAACAAAACTCATACGGTCTGCTGAAAAGGTAAAGGATTTTGGAATGTAACCTGAATAAAAAAGGGAAATATCCAAAAAATTAACTATAAAAGAAAAAATGAGACTACGTCTTCACTAATAGTCCGGGGGCCGAGGACCTTTTTTTCAAATCATTAATAACAAGCTAGTTTTTTCAATGCAGTTTCATTTCACCGAGAGGCCCAACTTTTTTCTCAATGAAAATTGCGAAAACAGGTAGCTAACATACTGCGCAGGTGTAAAACATGTCGATTTGGTGACTATAAAAATTTAATCAATAACAGTTAGTTTTTTAGCTAAATGTTGAGATAATTGTATGAATAATTTGAAACAACCTTTGCCCGACAAAATGAAGGGTTTGGTCTACGATGTCCCCCCCCCTCAAACATGTAGCAATTACGTTGCATAAAAAATGATTAATAACAAGTTGATTTTTTCAATGTAGGTTGGTAAATATTATTACAATTAAATGGTCACACTGTCCTACAAATAAACAGGTAGCTATTTTCAGTCCTACACTCAAAAGTTGTCGATTTCACGATTTAACTTTTTTCATTAATAACCGACTAAATCTTCGTGAGCATCTTCATTTTGATAAGACGCCCAAATTTTCTTTTGCCAAAATTCCAAAAACAGGTAGCTAACAGAGTGCGCAGGGGGAAAACATGTCTATTTGGTGATCATACAAATGTAAATAATAACAGTTAATTTTGTAGCGAAATGTTGAGATAGTTTCATAACTAATATGAAACAACATTTGTCCGACAAAATAAATGGTTTGATCTAGGCTGTCTCCCTTCTCAAACATGTAGCAGATACGTTATATAAAAAATGATTTATAACCAGTTGATTTTTTTAATGTAGCTTAGTAAATATTACTACAATTAAATGAAGAATTTAGATAATAATATTTACTCAGGCACTCAGAACGTGGCAGATGGGTTTGCTGGCTTTTTTAAGTCAGTTTATGTGGATATTGGACAAGTCAATTGTCGCTCAACTAAAGTGCAGTCTCATTTTTGTGAAAAATTAATTACAAAGGCGGACATTGAAAATGCCTTGAAGAAAATTAAACCTAACAAGGCAATCGGACCTGATGGTGTTCCGGCCTATATTTTTAAAGGTTGTGCTGAGCATTTATTGAGCCCCCTTCAGTTTTTATTTAATTTGGTCATCAAAACCTCAATATATCCTGATAAATGGAAGGTAGCCAAGGTCATACCAATTTATAAGAATGGCATAAGGCAAGACATTAGAAACTACCGCCCTATATCTATTGTGTGCGCTGTATCTAAAATATTTGAGGTCATAATTTTTGAGATTTTGTATAACGAAGTTGCAGCAAAACTTTCCCCCAATCAGCATGGTTTTTTGCCAAAGAAGTCAACATTTACAAATCTGGCATGTTTTTCACAATATATCCATAATGCCTTAAACAACAAAACTCAAGTTGACGTAATTTATACAGACATGGAGAAGGCATTTGATAGAGTTAGTCACTGTGGGATAATAAATGCCTTGTCTGACATGGAAGTTTCTCCATTTTTAATTAAACTTACAAGTTCATACTTAACTGGCAGATTTCAATATGTTGAGATTAAAGGCTGTAAGTCTGTTCTATACCAGAGTACGTCGGGAGTACCCCAGGGATCTAATTTGGGACCATTACTTTTTATAATTGTTATAAACAGCATTCTCAGCAATGTTAAGGGCAGTATGGCTCTTTTGTTTGCCGATGATTTTAAACTTTTTTTGGAGATTATTTCTTCTATTGATTGTGAATTGTTACAAAACGAATTTTCTAATGTTGTTAATTGGTGTCAAGAAAATAGTTTTAAGT
This sequence comes from Ceutorhynchus assimilis, assembly GCA_917834065.1. Classification (NCBI taxonomy): domain Eukaryota; kingdom Metazoa; phylum Arthropoda; class Insecta; order Coleoptera; family Curculionidae; genus Ceutorhynchus; species Ceutorhynchus assimilis. The sequence continues at coordinate 72,968,453 of OU892277.1, forward strand.
TAAATTCAAGCAAGTGTGCTTGTATGTCTTTTACACTTAATAAGAAACCAATAGATTTTAATTATACCATGAGTGGCGAAAAACTTGATAAAGTTAGTAAGCAGAAGGACTTGGGAGTCATTTTTGACAGCAGTCTTTCATTCTCTGAACACATTATAACAAAGATACAGAGCGCACAGAGGATAGCAGGTTTTATAGCACGCAATACTAAGACTTTTAGGGTTGATGTAAGCCTTCATTTATTTGATAGTCTGGTGTTGCCTATCTTGGAGTATGGGTGCTTGATATGGTCGCCCCAATATAACGTATGGATAAATATTATTGAGGGAGTGCAAAGAAAATTTTTAAAGACTATGTATTACAGAAGGTTTGGAGTCTACCCTCAGAGGGGTTGTGATAATGGCTTCCTCTTAGGAGTTTTCAATAGACTATCTTTGGGTAAGAGACGTGTGAAGATTTTCTTATGTACTATGTTTAAAATTCTGAAGGGTGACATCGACTGCCCTGATATCCTTGAACAATTACCATTTTCTGTAAATCGTTGTAATTCTAGAACCACAAATATCTTCTACCTAGCTTTTCCACGAACCAACCTATTTAAAAGCTCCCCCATTTATGGTCTTTGCAATCTTTTTAATTTGTATGCATCTGACATAGACATAGACCTGATAAACTTTAAAACATTTAAAAACTTAATTGACAAAAAATTGCGCCAGAGTTAATTTTGGGTAGTGGCCGGATCGTAGTATAAATTTTATCAATAGTTAATTTTATTAGATTTTCTATTTTAAATTTGCTGTAATCTGTGGTCTGTATACCTGTTTGTACTTACCGCATCATATATTTTATATTTTATATTTAATAGTTATAATGTCTTTATTTTATCATGTTATCCGATTTTATCTATACGTAGCTTAAATTATTTGTCTTCTTCTTAGAACCAATTTTTGTTAGGTAGTATGTATTTTGACATTTGTATTTAGACTATCTGTTTAATATATTTTCTATAAGATTAATTTTAAGCATACAGGTATCTGTAATTGGCAATTTGCTGTTGATATCTCATTGAATAAGTAAATAAATAAATAAATAAATAAATAAATGGTTACACTGTCCTACAAATAAAGAGGTACATTTCTCCAGTCCTACACTCAAAAGTTGTCAACTTCACGGTAATACTTCATTCATCAATCACCGGCTAAATCTTCTCGAGCATCTTCCTATTGATAATACGCCTAACTTTTCTATTGCGAAAAGTTGCAAAAGTAGAAAGTAAGCACTAGTGAGCAGATGTAAAATACCTTGATTAGGTGATTATGCAAATGTAATTATTCAATTCAATTCAATTCAAATATTTTAATGAATATATTTTTAAAAATACAAAAGGTAAAATTCTTGAATTTATACTTTTTTTCTAGAAATTTGTCTCTTTACGCAGATAACGTGAGTGGCAAGTTTTGAAATGAAAGCCCTGTACATATTTACGTATAATATGCATAAGGCTATTTTCGAAATTCTCGAATGTAGGGCTGAGGAATCTTACCTCTTTAGGACAATGTGTAATTGTAGTTATATTTAGTAGTAAAAAATCAGCTGGTTATAAATCGTTTTTTATGAGCCAGTAATTGCTACATTTTTGAGAAAGGGGACACTGCAGACCAAACCATTTATTTTGTGCCTCAAATCGAATTTCGAATTATTTATAAAATTATCTCATTATTCACCTGAAAAATTAACTGTTAACTGTTAATAATTACATTTGCATAATCACCTAATCAAGGTATTTTACATCTGTTCACTAGTGCTCACTCTAGTAGCTACTACTTTTGCAACTTTTCGCAATAGAAAAGTTAGGCGTATTATCAATACGAAGATGCTCGAGAAGATTTAGCCGGTCGGTGATTAATGAATAAAGTATTGCCGTGAAGTCGACAACTTTTGAGTGTAGGACTGGAGAAATTTACCTCTTTATTTGTAGGACAGTGTAGTGTAACCATTTAATTGTAGTAATATTTACTAAGCTACATTAAAAAAATCAACTGGTTATAAAGCATTTTTTATGTAACGTATCTGCTACATGTTTGAGAAGGGGGACAGCCTAGATCAAACCATTTATTTTATCGGACAAATGTTATTTCATATTATTTATGAAACTATCTCAACATTTAGCTACAAAATTAACCGTTATTATTTGCATTTGTATAATCACGAAATAGACATGTTTTTAACCTGCGCACTCTGTTAGCTACCTGTTTTTGGAATTTTCGCAAAAGAAAATTTGGGCGTCTTATCAAAATGAAAATGCTCACGAAGATTTAGCCGGTTATTAATGAAAAAAGTTAAATCGTGAAATCGACAACTTTTGAGTGTAGGACTGAAAATAGCTACCTGTTTATTTGTAGGACAGTGTGAAAATTTAATTGTAATAATATTCGCCAACCTACATTGAAAAAATCAACTTGTTATCAATCATTTTTTATGCAACGTAATTGCTACATGTTCGAGGGGGGGGACATCGTAGACCAAACCCTTTATTTTGTCGGACAAATGTTGTTTCAAATTATTCATAAAATTATCTCAACATTTAGCTAAAAAACTAACTGTTATTAATCAAATTTTCATAGTCACCAAATCGACATGTTTCACGCCTGCGCAGTATGTTAGCTACCTGTTTTCGCAATTTTCGTGAGAAAAAAGTTGGGCGTCTCGGTGAAATGAAGCCTCATTGAAAAAACTAGCTTGTTATTAATGATTTGGAAAAAAGGGCCTCGGCCCCCGGACTATAATAAAAAATTTCAAAAAAAAATAACAATCCTACATCTCCTACGTCTATTGTCCTGGAAGCTGGAAGCGGACATAGCTTGACGACACAGCCCGTTTTTCGTTCGCAACGTTACAACACGCACGACATTGTTGTCACCTAGGTAATCAACGGTGCAACTCCATAACACGAGCAAGTGCCCATTCTAACAGAAGTTTTTGCTCATTCATAATAAGAACTAAGCTATTTAAGATTAAGCTAGTCCATTTACTTCTTTGCTGAAAGGTATGTGAAGTGTTCGTGTGGTTAAATAATTAGCCGCGTTACTTACGATATGAAGAGTATATTACATACATAGAAATGTAAATGTATTTATTTTACGACAGTGTCATTTTACAGTTAATTGTACAATGGTAAGATTCAGGAACACTGCAAATCTAGGTTTTTTTTTGGAATTATTAGAAGATTAGGTACTTAGTTGATCACAGTTTTTTTTTTTAAAGATTTAAAAAAAAAACAAAAATACAAACATACAAAATTATAACATTTTTACCAATAACAAAAGATGATTATTTGACATTGGAGTTCAAAAGATTGTTTTTTTAATAGTCTAGGAAAATTGTCGATTTTCAAAAAAAAAATCCTACCGAAAAGAACTTTACAGGGATGATAGGGGGAGGGTGAGTGATCATAAAACCGAAAATATCAAACATTCACCCCTCTGGCGTTTTGCGCTATAGGGGTTGGAAGTGCGCCATTGGCGATTACTTGGTACCTATTGATTTTACAAAAAAATGTTTCAGATAAAAGATGTGCAACATTATTTGATCTACAGTGTTTATCTTAAGACTTTTTTGATTAAGGGCCGTCTGTGGTCATAAGGGCCGTTTGAAATTTTATAATGAAAATGAAAAATTTTAACCAACGTGAAAAAAATTTCTACAACACATACAACATTCTTGCTTTATGAAGTTTTTACTCACCCCCTGCCGTTTTTGAATGGGGTAGGTAGTTTAAAGTTTTTTTATTTTTTTACAAAAAAATTTTCTTGATAAAAGTTTTATAAGATGACATTTCCTACAATTTTTTCCAATCAACTTTTTTTGTAACTCACCCCCATTCAGCAGGGGGACACTTCCCTCGGGGAAATTTTAGTTTTTAGGAGTATACAGTGTGATTTTTTAAGTGTGCAACATGTGGAGATATTTTTTAGTAAAAGCGCAACCCAAATACAAACAAGGCCAAAAGTTGGTGCATGTCTGATAATCATATTAGGTGCACTTAGAATGGTTGCAAGTCCAACAGCCTACAGGGCAGCTCAAACAATATTAAAGCTGGTACTGTAAAGTACCCTTATTTTAGAAAATTCAGCAAAATGTTATAGAGAAAAGTTGTTTGGAATTAAAAGTTATGCCTAAATACCGAAACATGGCCTCCTAAGATTTTTTTTATTTTCTTTCGAAAAAAATCTATAATTTCTATATTTTTTTTATTTTTTAATTCCGCGCTTAAGACTTCCAAAAATTAATTAAAATCAAATCAATTTTACATAACTTTGTTCAAATTCAAGCATATTTGTAAAATTAATTTGGATTTTTAATTTTTTATGGAATCACAAAATTCATGTTTGTTGAAATGATATTAAACACAACTTTAAAATGTCGCAATTTTTTTTTTAACAAGTTAAAACATTACTAATGATAATAGCCATATTAAAAAAACTCTCCCTAAAGTGCAAAAGTTTTATTTTATTTAAGTAAATATTAGTAGAATTTTGATATTTTTTGAGCCACCCTGTATGCTGTTTGACTTGCAACCATTGTCAACCATGTCGCCGGCATTTCTGTATGAGCTGCACTGGGCCGGTATTCTCGTTCTCGAAAACGCTCACCGCTTTTCAGTCGCTCGGCACTTTCAATGTAAATTTACATTTAAAGTGCCGAGCGACTAGAAAGCGGTGAGCGTTTTTGAGAACCAGAATACCGGCCCTGGTCTGGATAAAACGACAACAAAGATGCTCTGCCAACAAAAGTATCACAATATTAGATTTTTCTGTAGTGTCTGTGATTCTCCAACGTTAAAATATCTTCACGATAAAGTGTCTCAGCTACAGAAAGGCCAAATCCCTCTGGAAATTGTAGAGGCTCTGGGTGCATGTCTTAAGAACAGTGAAAAACTTCATCCGGTCATTTCGGAAATCTACGACACCTTAAGCGCTCATGATTCCAGGTGGAGCGACTTATCCAAGAAAGTGGATGACATACACAACCACCATTCTGAGTACTCTGAGAGTGGACAACAATCTCTATTCCATTCAATTAGGGAAATGAAACGAGACTTGTGCAACATTTCGTCGATCTTCATGGACGGTCATGATGAGTCTATAAAGTTTCAGGTACATGACTCTTCAAAAGAAGAGTTAACAAGGGAAATGGCAGATTTGAGGAAATGTGTCAACCAAATGGCGCTCACGTTGGAAAAGTTAGCAGGCAAAGAGAAACCGTCTACTAGGAGCAGCCCGCCACCTGTAAAAAAGTCAATTACAGCGTCGATTTCAACCCAGACCGATAGTGAAGAGACATCCCCTGTTGAGTGACTTGGACTCATTGCGGAAGTTATATTTCCGTTTCCACAACGCGTATGGCATTGGTCTGGCTGAAGTTGACGCTGATCTCTCCGCCTTCAGGTCTTACTTCTCGTCCGAGAAACTTCTCCGGTTACAGAATATTAGGGAAAGTCAGAGCAAATATTTCTCTAGTGGCTCTCTACGTAATAATAAAATTTTTTAGATAAGGTGACGCGACCAGAGGATCAAGCACCCTCTGTAAGGTTGGACGATGGCAAGCTTAGTGTATTTCTTATTAATATTCAGTCCTTAAGACACAAAACAGATGATTTATTTCTTTTATTAGAAGAGCTTAATTTTCCAGAAATCATCGCCATTACTGAACACTGGTTAAATATGGATGAACCTGTGTTTGTCAAAAATTACACCTCAATAGCTAGATTTAATCGAAGTAATTTATCTCGCGGAGGCACTATGATAATGTCCACTAATAATGACTTTACGGCAATAACCAAGTTTGATAATTTATTATCGGAAAAAATATTTGAATTTTCCATCGTCTATCATAGTGGCTTTGACCTTTATATTGTTTGTTTATATCGATCACCGGACACAGACGCGCACATGTTTTGTCGGAATTTGCTGAGCTTGCTTGACTCTTTGCCCTTGAATTGCAAAATAATTTTATGTGTTATGCTATAATATAAATTTTTCCTGTGTGTGCGCGCGCTGCTCAAGAATCTCTCCAGTCCATTTTCGACTCCTTTGGGATTGTGATGCATGTAACCTCTCCAACCAGAATAACCAAAACTAGTTCTACTACCATTGACTATGTCGCTTCATCTTTTGATCCAGAATTGGTCAACTGTTCTATTTTTGGTGCAGGGTTTTCTGACCACGAAGCAGTATTAACGAATTTCTCATTGAATTCCTTACGTAAGGGTGCTTCCCGCAAATTGGGCAGAATATTTTCGGATGGAAATTTTTTAAATTTCAGTCAACTTTGCTTATCAGTTGACTGGGTCGTCCACTCAGATGATGTTGACTCCGAGTTCTCTAGATTCATAAATACCCTATCTGACCTGGCGACTAAATCCTTTCCTCTCAGACCCATCAAAGTCAAACGGCATAAACCATGGTCCACTAGTGGCTTGCGTACTTCTGGAAAAAATATGCGATCCTTGTCTCATCTAAAAAAATTCTCGGATAGCGTCTTCTTCAATGATTACGTAAAATTATACCGAAAAGTCTATCAGAAAACCATAAAAGCCGCCAAAGACATTTATTATAATAGGAGGCTGGCAAACTCCTAAAATGTTGCAAAAGAAACATGGTCAATTGTTAATGACTTGAGGAATAAGGCTTCTTCATCTAGCAAAATTCCTACTTCACCTGAGATCCTTAACGATTACTTTGTTGATGTGGCTAAGAATTTAGTGAATACCTTAACTCCTTCCCAGGACCCACTTTCATATCTCCCCAATGCTAAGGTGAACTTACACAGTTTCTTCTTCACGCCTGTAGTAGTTCCAGAGCTTCGCAGTACAATCAAAGATATTAAAAACAAATCTTCATCTGGGACTGATGGACTCACCCTCAAAATGTTCTCTAATCTTCCTGATTGCACATTAAAACATCTTACTACTCTGATCAACAAGTCGTTTCTAAATGGAGCTTTTCCAAACTCTCTTAAGATGGCGATAATTATCCCACTGCATAAGGGAGGTGATAAGGAGCTACCTTCAAACTATCGCCCCATTGCACTCCTTCCTACGCTATCAAAGATCATAGAAAGATTGGTTAAAAAAAGGCTTCTAACATTTCTCTCTAAATATAATATTCTAACTACCAGTCAATTCGGTTTCCTAAGTAACAAATGTACTAATGATGCAATGTTTTCCCTTTTCAATAATGCATACTCCAGCCTGAACTGCCACCACTCTACAGCCTCAATTTTCTGTGATTTCTCCAAAGCTTTCGACTGTGTTAATCATAATATCTTAATTAACAAATTACAGTTCTACGGTTTCAGAGGAATGGCTCTCGAATGGTTTAAGTCTTATCTTGGTAACAGAAGTCAGCTTGTGAGGGTGGACTCGACCATGTCCTCTTGTAAACCAATTGAATGTGGTGTGCCTCAGGGTTCAGTTCTTGGCCCTATTTTGTTCCTGCTATTTATTAACGACATTGCTAGTCTGGATATTAGCGGCAAAGTTTGTCTCTTCGCAGACGATACTAGTTTCACTTGGAGCAACCCGGATATTACGGAGCTCCATAGAACCGTATCTAGTGACTTAATCACCATCAAATCATATCATGGTGTGACTCAAATCTCCTGTGCCTCAACCTCTCTAAAACCAAAGTTTTATCTTACAGAGCTTCGCTCCAATCTGTAGTACTGGATAACAATACCATGGAGGCCGTTGATTCCGTGAAATTCCTGGGGCTTGTTGTTGATAAATCTCTAAAGTGGGACCTGCATATCGACGCCCTAGCAAAGAAATTAAGTTCGGCCTGTTTTGCACTGAGATCTGTTTCCAGGGAGCTTAACTCGGCAACTTGCAGGATGGTATATTATGCTCTTTTTGAGTCGCATTTACGTTACGCCCTTCCATTCTGGGGCACGTGTTGTGCGTCTCAATTTGAACGCATTTTTAGACTGCAGAAGAGAGCTCTTCGTTATTCTTTGGGACTTGGTAGTAGAACTCACTGCCGGGAATTTTTTATCAAGTCTAGTATATTGACTCTTCCATCTTTAATTATTTTCGAATCCGTCTGCTTAATTCGTAAGCACTTAATATCAGCTATCTCAGAGAGGCCATCTCACAATTATCCACTGAGGAACGCAGAGTTGGATCTTTATCTGCCAATCCCGCGCTCAGAGTTAGTTAAAAGTTCAATACTTTATAATGCTAAAAAGATGCATAATCATCTACCGCCTAACATCAGGTCCATTGCATCTTTTCTCGAATTTCGCAGGGCGTTGAGGGTGTATTTACTGGGGAGAGCGTTGTACACAGTAAGCGAGTTGTTTGTGGTTTCCTAATTCTAAATTTTGAGCAGCTTACTCACAGGTTTTGTTTTTGTTCCTGTATGATGATAGGTTATTATAAGTTATTGTTTGTTTGTTTTTTTAGTACCTATAATATGCTTACTCGCACAGTATAAGCAGTTAGACCTAGATGTTTGTTTATTAGTTTTAATCAAATTTTGACCATGAACTATTTGTTCAAGTGTTTGGTTTTGTCTATGCTTTTGCATTTGTATGTTTTGTTTTTTATTTTTTCAGCTTTGTCCACAAAATTGTAAAATTTTCTGACAATAAAGCAAATTCTTTCTTTCTTTCTTTCTTTCATTATAAGTGCACCTAATATGATTATCAGACATGCACCAACTTTTGGCCTTGTTTGTATTTTGATTGTGCTAATTACTAAAAAAAAATCCCATATGTTGCACACTAAAGTAATGACACTGTATATTATTTTTTTTTCTTTTCTCGCCTTTAGTGCATATAAAAAGTTGCAATTAACATTGTATTAAAAGGATTTTTTTTCCACCACCTTTTTGTTTTTAGGGGTAGTTCGCCTATTTTCAACTTTACAAAAAAAATTTATTAAGAAAACTTGTTCATTTTATTATTTTGAACAACTTTTCTCTATAACTTTTTTTTGTAAAGCTGAAAATAGCCGAACTACCCCTAAAAACAAAAAGGTGGTGGAAAAAAATCCTTTTAATACAATTTTAATTGCACCTTTTTATATGCACTAAAGGCGCAAAAAGAAAAAAAAAATTAATATATACCCCTAAAAACTAAAATTTCCCTAAGAGAAGTGTCCTCCCGCTGAATGGGGGTGAGCTACAAAAAAAGTTGATTGGGAAAAATTGTAGGAAATGTAATCCTGTAAAACTTTTATAAGGAAAATTTTTTTGTAAAAAAATAAATAAACTTTAAACTACCCCTATTGAAAAACGGCAGGGGGTGAGTAAAAACTTCATAAAGCAAAAATGTTGTATGTGTTGTAGAAATTTTTTTCACGTTGGTTGAAATTTTTCATTTCCATTATAAAATTTCAAACGGCCCTTATGACCACAGACGGCCCTTAATCAAAAAAGTCTTTAGATAAACATTGTAGATCAAATAATGTTGCACATCTTTTATTTGAAACATTTTTTTGTAAAATCAATAGGTACCAAGTAATCGCCAATGGCGCACTTTCAACCCCTATAGCGCAAAACGCCAGAGGGGTGAATGTTTGATATTTTCGGTTTTATGATCACCCACCCGCCTCCTATCATCCCTGAAAAGTTCATTTGGGTAGGATTTTTTTTTTTGCATTGCATGTATTTTTCGACTATTTTCCTAGACTATAAGCTTTCGTTTCAAAGAATTCAAACTAATATTAAACATATCAATATTCATTTTTTTCAATAACATTATTAGCCAACCTACTGAATCTGGAGATTGGAGAATTTAAGCTATAATTGGTGCGATGATGTTTCACATTAAATAGCCTGTTTGACCTAGTATTAATATTGCGAGGTACATGGAAACCAACAAGTGATAAAAGATCTGGTGACTCTATTATGTTATTAATTATTTTATATAAAATACGTAAATCTTGCTGGTCTCTTCTTTGTTCCAATGTCTGCATATTTAAGAGAGTTAAAAGTTCATTATAGTTAATAGAATCATATTTGATGTTCAATTTGAAGGCAGTTTGACGTAAGAATTTTCTTTGAACTTTTTCTAATGAATATTTTTGGTTATCATAGAAAGAAGACCATGCAGGGCTAGCATATTCTAATACTTGCCGAACAATTGCACAATAGGCATTACGAAAAGTAAAAATATTATTAAAGTCTCTCAAATTGCGCAGAACAAAACCTAGTAGCCGCATAGCCTTATTTGATATTCTGTCGATATGCTCATGGAAATTCAATTCTACATCCAAAAATACTCCCAGTTCTCTAATAATATAGACTCTCTCGAGTGAAACATTGTTGATGGAATAATTGAAAATAAAAGGATTCTTTAGACGGTGAAAAGACATTATTTTGCATTTATCGATGTTTAAAGAAAGGTTATTTAATTCACACCATTCAAAGAACTTATTTAATTCACATTGCAAACTTTGACAATCCTGTAGACTTTTAACCACAATAAAGATTTTCTTGTCATCTGCAAAGTTTAGAAATTTACAATTCACAAAATTTTGTTTGACATCATTCAAGAATAGGTTAAACAAGAGAGGAGACAAGTGTCCGCCTTGAGGAACTCCTGAAGTTACCTCAATTTCATCTGATAAGTAATTTTCGATTTTAACCTTTTGTTTTCTGAATGATAAAAGATCAATAAGCCATTCATAAAACTCACTGTGAAATCCCAATGCTAACAGCTGCTTTGAGAGGATTTTTTGGTCGACTCTGTCGAATGCCTTGCAGAAGTCGGTATAGCTAACGTCCACCTGATACCCCCCCTCCAAGGCATCCAACAGGATCTGTTCGAACTCTAATAAGTTTGAAACTGTTGATTTCCCTTTCATAAAGCCATGTTGTTCAGGCGCAATTAAATATTTGAATAGGGGAGTGATTTTGTCTGTTATGATGGCCTCAAAGACTTTCGAAAAAATGGAAATTTTTGAGACAGGGCGATAATTTTTTACATCACAATTGTCACCACTCTTGAATATTGGAGTCACATAACTCAGCTTCCAAGTATTCGGAAAGGTTCCAGTTGATAAGGATTTATTGAAAATTTGTGATAAAATATGAGAAAAGAAAAATATGGAATTTTTTAATAGACATACAGGAATCTCATCTGGTCCGCACCCTATATTTTCAAGATGATAGATTTTATTGTACACATCTATGGGCTCTATGGTGATGTGCCCTAAATTAACTGCGTTGTCACAAGATGTGTTTATATCCTTGTCATCATAGGATGCATACACTGAGGAAAAATGTAGGCGAAAAAGATTTGAGATACCCTGAGGTGTATCACATTTTTGGTCATTGAGAACCACGGAAGAAGGAAGACCTTTTGTGTTTTTTTTAGAATTTATGTAACTCCAAAACCCACTTTTTTCTTGAACTTTACTTTCGATGCTGTCAAGATCCAGTCTGCAGCGTTGCGCTGTTGTGCGCAACTTCATGGATATATGTCACAGTATGTAGGTGTTCTTTGGCTCCATCGAGTCCTAAAATCGGAATGCATTCATTATTAGAGAACTCTAGTTCCGGAAAACTTGACGGAGTTTCCATAGTTAAGAAATGATACGTCATTCATTGGGATCATCGCTGATGGGTGATAGAGGTCGTGAGTTAAGCAACGCCTCAACTTGTGCTAAAAAAGTATTACATTTTTCATATGTCAAAATTTGGGTACCTACCTACCTAATGTCACTAATACCCGATTAATATGAGATTTTACGAATTTTTCCCCGGGTTTAGCCAATCCGTTACAATGCGCCGTAGCTGGAGGGCTTAAATGCCATTTGATCTTTAATGACTAATGTAGACGTCGGTGATGAAGAAAAATCATTGAGCTGGTTATTAGCGTATTTAAAGTTGCAATACACATTCAGCAACAAGCCAAAAAAGCGTCTGCGGACTGTGGATAAATCTGAGACTAGCTCAAGGTGATTTGCCTTTGTCGAAGAGCATTACAAAAACGCATAGACATGTAGGCCTCCACGGATTTTTCTAATGGTACCTAATCGAAAAAGGGCCTGCATAGTCCAGTGCAACGGGATTATCCCGACATTTTGCAAAATTAAATTGTGCATGGTTTTAAGACCAGGATGTAAAAAATGCTCCTGATGAGCCAAACTGATGACAATAAGATCAGTTAAGCGGTGCGTTATTGGTAATAGAATAGGATGCTTGGAATCGAAGGCTACAGACGTCTTTCGCAGCCTGCTACTTACCCACTTCGTCTTGCAAAACAGCGAGTTTTCTAGAGGGTTTCGAAATAGGACTGTTATTTTTGAACGCTGAAAGAACCTCTGGAGAGCAGTCTTGCTGAACGTTGTTTAGGATTGAGGTCAGAACGATTAATTGTTTAGTTTACATGCTTAGAATAATCTAGTAGTTGCCAATCGAGATATTTCATGTAAAAAGCAGCAAGGCTGTAATTAAGAGGGGTTACAAAGCTTCTGCGGCTCAAACGGGGGCAACGCCATACTGCTTGGTTATTTGACGCTTTCGCCTACTGGTTTTGATGAATATTACTCTTATTCTTCTACTAGTCCTAGCGGTTAACGACAATTCTGGCCAAAACCCTGCAAATTGTGTTAAAAGCATGAAACTTGGTAGGCACCTCAAATAGGTCAATATTAAAAGATTTTGCCCGCGTACCCAAAAAAATACCATTACGGAGCAACTCATCAGTGGCGGAATATACTCTAAGGGGGTTAAATTTGCAAATAAATTGAATAATAACCAATGCGGGAGAGTAATGTCATTTTATATTGATTTGAAACCGCCGTCAATTATTTGATCCATTTTTTTTTAAAACTATAAAATTTTCAAAATGGCGGCCAAATTTCCAATTTCAAAGCAAAATTTTGTTAAACGCTCTAGTATTAGGAAAATTGTAAAATAAGGGACTTTTTTATTTAAATTGCAATTTCTCATGATATTTTCTGGCATCCTGGAGTCCCGTTAAAAATACTCCATGGGAGCAGCTCAGGGGCGTTGCTTATCTAGGGGGATCAAATTCTAAAAATAATTAAATAAATTGAGAGTTGCACCAATCCAATATATTCATTTTTGACACAATTTTCAATCTATTTGTAAAAATTAACCAAAAGCAACAATAAAGGAAAAAAAACAACAACATTGTATCGCTTTTTTGGAAACTCTGGGCTGTATCGCAAAACCACAGGGAGCAGTAATGCCACGCATGGTGAAAGTTGACAGTTGTACGCTGTTTTCCCACCTTAATGTTTTAGTTTTATTCTAAATATTTTTTTTTTTTTTTATTTCCGAAAATTTCATAATAAACTGCTGGACAATTGCTTTCGAACAAGGTAAATATCGCCTAACTTTCAAGCTCGATATTTTTGGAACCAGACTAGATATCGACCTGCAGTTTTCACGGGCTGACAGATTGACTATTTGTGAAAAAAATTGCTATTTTGGATTTTTTTCTAAATGTCATTTTTTTTTTATACAGGGTGTTAAAAGAGTCCATGATTTTCATACCAATTTTGAATGTGTGTAACTTTCTCAGATAATTTTTTAAATTTTATTTCTATGCGGCGTTTTAATCAATGATCTTCTGCAAAAAAAGTAATTTCTCAACTTTTTTATACCTGCCTTAGTTTTAAAAATATCGACTTTTTTTCATAACCTCCACTTTTTTCAACTTTTATGCACGTGAACCATCCTGTACAATAAATCTTGCATCTTATGCTGCTGTTTGATATACCCCACGATATCCTGGTTTATTTTCAATGAAAAAAAAATACCTAAATAATGTGGTGTCCAGTAGCGTACTAATAATCGCCAATTTTCGGAATAATTTATTAATGGTTCACCGATTTTTACATTCCAAGGTGCATAATTTTAAAATAATCATCTGAAGTTGCATTTGTTAAGTTCACTTTAATCATTGACATGTTATTAAGAAGCCAATTTCTCAAAGTTTTGATATTTGCCTTTGGTTTTAAAATATCGTTTATTTTAACATAAGCATATTAATTTTTTCGATTTTTCCATTCTAAACCATCCTGAATCGTTCTTACCGGTTTTTTAGCAATTGTTATACCTTTCAGCCAGCATATTTACTATGATTAAAAATATCGAATACCTCAATGATATGCTGTACAGTGGCGTGCAAAGAGAAATTATCATTTTTCATTAAATCAATTTTATTAGCAATTGTTATATCTTTCGATTAGCGTATTTTTATGATTAAAAATTTCGAATACCTACCTCAATGATATGCTATACAGTGGCGTGCTAATAATTATTTATACCACTGATAAAATTTAAATATTCGGAACCGATTTCGTTGTGATGAGAGGAAACCCGAGTTTTTATTACCTGCTAATTTTCTTTGTAGCTTCATGTTTAAAGGTATTTCCATTAAACATTCTTCCACTAATGGTAGCAGTATCACAAAATAAAGTTAAGGATGGTAAATTACATTATCTGCCAAACAAAAAATTATATGAACAACGTTAATGCTTCTTTAAGTTGATTCAAAACAAAACACAAAAAGTGTTTCTATAGGTTTTTCACGTTATGTTTAGGATTACGTCGTAGAACAAGGACTGACAATGTTGTCAATGCCTATTTTTTTCCTTATAATTTACCAGAATGTAATAAAAAATTATCAAGACCACTGACAGTTAGAAATAACAGAATGAATCTACACGTGTTATTTATTTGAAAATGTTTATTCAAATCATACAACGTCGCGCGCCGTTGTCAACCGGTAACATCTGAAATTCCCCTACTTTAAATGCGTTAAGAAGTACTTTCAGTTTAGTTAGGTAGATACCTAGGTAAAACGTATCAAAATAAGTGAACAAAAAAACTAATCAAAGTAAGATTCAATAACAACAACAAAGTGATCTAAAAGTCAAGTAATAAACAACGTAAACTAAAAAAAATTATAAAGAACGGCCGATAATCAAAGTTATTTAATTAATAGCTAGTAAGCCCTCCCCTCATATTCACAACCTCTTGGCATCGCCGTGGCATGTTGTCAACCAAGAGATTAATGAATGCCTGAGGGATATTTTGCCACTCTTCTTCTATGGCAAGTGCGAACTTATCCAGCGTTTGGAAGCATTTTCGCGCGATCATACCAGTAACTTAAGCTGAGACCACACAAGATCAGGAGATTTTGGTTGCAGGTGTAACTGTTGCATGTTATGCTCCCCCAAAAGCTCCTAAACAATTATTGCTCTGTGTGGTCTCGCATTATGGTCAACCATGAAGAAATGCTCCCCAATATTTTCTGCATATGGAATAACATTGTCATTTATTATGTGATTCCGATAAATTACGGCGTTAACAGTTCCCCGTGAAAGTCGGATCTATCGTTGTACATCACTCCGGCCCAAACATAAAACCCTCCTCCTCCAAAGGTTTCCTGAGAAGCCACGTTGTCTTCTTCAAATCGCTCCCCAGGTTGCCTCCATACTGACACCTTACCATCGGAGTGTATCAGGTTGAACCGCGATTCGTCGCAAAAGAAACACTTTCGCCACTCATCTAATGCCTTGATTAACAGAAAATGAAAGGAATAATTAGCTTATTCGCCTTTTAAATGAAGATTTAAGATGTAGCGCGAATATATTCGGTAAGCGGCAGCACTATAAATTACCTAAAACAGCTTTTTCGCCTGAACGGTCATGTCCGCTATGTGCACAGAGGTGGGGCCCCTAGGAAAATTGAGGGATGAGCAGCATGAACTCTATTAAGAGAGGTTCACAATAACCGAACTTCGTGCTCTAGTGTTTTGAATGATAGCCTAAGAAGGCACACTGGTATAGTGGCGTTTAACAGGACCGTTAGAAGTACGCTAGCGCGAGCAAAATGTGTTCACCTTTTGCCAAACCATAGAAGACTTGGTGTCGAATGAGCCATCGATAAATTGGTATGGAATGACGAATATCGGAATTGTTTTTTTTTTTTTTTGTGACGAAACGCGTTTCAACCTGATACATTCCGATGGTAGGGTGTTAGTATGGAGGTAACCTGCGGAGCAATTTGAAGAAGACAATATGGCTTCTCAGGAAACCTTTGGAGGAGGAGGGGTTTCATGTTTGGGCCGGAGTGATGTACAACGATAGATCCGACTTATACATTTCACGGGGTACTGTTAACGCCGTAATTTATCGGAATCACATAATAAATGACATTGTTATTCCATATGCAGAAAATATTGGGGAGCATTTCATCATGGTTGACGATAATGCGAGACCACACAAAACAAGAATTGTTTAGGAGCTTTTGGGGGACCATAACATGCGACAGTTACACCTGCCTCCAAAATCTCCTGATCTTGTGTGGTCTCAGCTTAAGTTACTGGTACTATCGCGCGAAAATGCTCCCAAACGCTGGATGAGTTCGCACTTGCCATAGAAGAAGAGTGGCAAAATATCCCTCAGGCATTCATTAATCTCTTGGTTGACAACATGCCACGGCCGGCGATGCCAAGAGGTTGTGAATGTGAGGAGAGGGCTTACTAACTATAACTTTGATTATCTGCCGTTCTTTATTAATTTTTTTAGTTTACGTTGTTTATAACTTGACTTTTAGGTCACTTTGTTGTTGTTATTGAATCTTAGTTTGATTAGTTTTTTAGTTCACTTATTTTGATACGTTTTACCTAGGTATCTACCTAACTAAACTGAAAGTACTTCTCAACGCATTTAAAGTAGGGGAATTTCAGATGTTACGTTGACAACGGCGCGCGACGTTGTATGATTTGAATAAAAATTTTCAAATAAATATCACGTGTCGATTCATTTTGTTATTTCTAGCTGTCAGTGGTCTTGATAATTTATTATTACATTCTGGTAAATTATAAGGAAAAAAGAGGCATTGGCAACATTGTCAGTCCTTGTTCTACGACGTTATCCTAAATATAACGTAAAAAACCTATAGGAACACTTTTTGTGTTTTGTTTTAAATCAACTCAAAGAAGCATTAACGTTTATCATATAATTTTTTGTTTGGCAGATAATGTAATTTACCATCCTTAACTTTATTTTTTGATACTGCTACGATTAGTGGAAGAATTTTTAATTGAAATACCTTTAAACATGAAGCTACAAAGAAAATTAGCAGGTAATAAAAATTCGGGTTTCCTCTCATCACAACGAAATCGGTTCCGAATATATAAATTTTATCAGTGGTATAAATAATTATTAGCACGCCACTGTACAGCATATCATTGAGGTATTCGAAATTTTCTAATCGAAAGATATAACAATTGCTAATAAAATTGATTTAATGAAAAATAATAATTTCTGTTTGCACGCCACTGAGCAGCATATCATTGAGGTATTCGATATTTTTAATCACAGTAAATACGCTGGCTGAAAGGTATGACAATTGCTAAAAAAAATCACCGGTAAGAACAATTCGGGATGGTTTAGAACGGAAAAGTTGAGAAAATTAATATGGTTATGTTAAATAAACGATATTTTAAAAACAAAGGCAAATATCAAAATTTTGAGCAATAGGTTTCTTAATAATATGTCAATGATTAAAGTGAACTGAACAAATGAAACTTCAAATGATTATTTTTAAAATTATGCACCTTTGAATGTAAAATTCGGTGAGCCATTAATAAATAATTCCGAAAATGGGCGATTATTAGTACGCTACTGGACACCACAGTATTTTAGTATTTTTTTTTGCATTGAAAATAAACCAGGATATCGTGGGGTATATCAAACAGCAGCATAAGATGCAAGATTTATTGTACAGGATGGTTCACGTGCTTAAAAGTTGAAAAAAGTGGAGGTTATGAAAAAAAGTCGATATTTTTAAAACTAAGGCAGGTATAAAAAATTTGAGAAATTACTTTTTTTGCAGAAGATCATTGATTAAAACGCCGCATAGAAATAAAATTTAAAAAATTATCTGAGAAAGTTACACACATTCAAAGTTGGGATGAAAATCATGGACTCTTTTAACACCCTGTATAAAAAAAAATTAGACATTTAAAAAAATTTAAAAATAGCAATTTTTCTCACAAAAAGTCAATCTGTCAGCCCGTGAAAACTGCAGGTCGATATCTAGTCTGGTTCCAAAAATATCGAGCTTGAAAGTTAGGCGATATTTACCTTGTTCGAAAGCAATTGTCCAGCAGTTTAGTTGCCATTTTTGAAAGTAAAATTAATTTACGGAATACCTTGTTGGATATGGATAGCAGAATTAAGGGTATTACACAAATGGTATATTATAAACCTTTTATTTCTGATATTTAGGTACCTATACATATAGGATAAAAGTGAAAAGAAATTTTAAGTTTCTTCTGATTCTGGTGCTTCTTCGCAGTGGCGTATCTACCGGTGTGCCATGTGTGCGAAGCACACAGGCCCGGCTCCGAAAGGGGCCCGTGAGCTCCATATCGAAACCGCAAAAAAATGTTTTAAAAGATAAAAGACCTAAAATTATCAATTGTCTTTTTATTTTTTTGCTTGTATAATAATGATTAATGTATGGGCAATAGTCTATCTACGCGCAAAAAAATACCGGCAGCGGTATAGTATTTTTATTCTGACCTGAAACACTGCATTATACAAGGATGTTTCAGCATCACGTCGCTCTTCTTCTATTAATTTCATAGAAAATTTATTGTAAGTTTCCCTCCTGTATGTACCGGTTGATTGTCTATATTTTGCACCCACACCTATCTCACCTGTTTGAAGAGATACCCAGAAATGTCAAATGTGAAAGTTAGGTGATATCAGAAAGTTTTCAATGAAGTTAGTTAAAAGTATGTACACTCACAAAAGTGTGGCAAAGCAAAGTTGAACTTTTTTAAATGGAACACCCCCATTTATTATTGACCCATTGGATTAGCTTTTCAAGCCTGATTCCAAATATACTAGGTTCTTTAGGTTTATTCCTGATAGTCCGGGAAAAATAAGAAAAAAAGGGACGAAATAATTGCATTTTTATTGAAAAAGGTGAAGTATAGAGACCACCAGCAAAATATAAAGGTAGGTTATCATTCAATTAAAAATCCATATCATTTCTTCAAAATGGGAAATTCAAAGGCTGGACTATGAGGAATAAACCCTAAAAACCTAGTATATTTAGAATCAGGTTTCGACCCTAAAATAATCAATAGAAAAACGAGTAAATTAACAAACTTACATGTTGTCAGAGTTACAGCATTCTCCTTTGCATTTTTTACATGCTGGAGTGGTGTAGGGATGGCAAAATCAAAAAATATATCGATATATCGAATTATATGATATATCGAAATAACATATCGATACATTCGAGATATCGAACGGAAAACATCGATATTTTTAATATATCGATATATATTTTATTTTTTTTATTTTTTTCTACGAGCGTGCGAAAAGTGCTTTTTTTCTGCACACATTTTAGGTCATGAAAATATCACTTTTCCGCACTAGTGTAGAAAAGTAGAATAATTATGCAATGTTAGGTCACCCTGATACTTTTATGTCCCAAAATGTTTGCGGAAAAGTACTTTTCCGCACGATCATACAAAAAAAAACGTTCCATATGGCGGGTATCTATCATAAAACTATTCTGACAGAATAATTGAAAGTTAACTTCTGGAATGACGTGACTTCTCATTTAATCCCAGAAGTTAACTTTTATTGAACTGTCAAAGTAGTTTTATAATACCCGCCCTTAATCATGAGGAAAGTCTCTTTTCCTCATTCAGTTTGTACGTACACGCCCTAACTGACGTTTATTTTATTTTAGCCGCCACTGTCAACTATCAGACTGTCACAGTCAAGACGCGCACGAGCGAAGGCATTATTTTAAAATTGCCGATATATCGAAAACATTATGTCGATATTTTTTTCGATATATCGAATGTAAGATATCGATATAAATATATCGATATATTTGAGTAATATATCGATATTTACAAAATATCGATATATTTTTGCCATCCCTAGAGTGGTGGTCAAAGTCGCCTACAACAACAACCCATACTTTCACACCGTTGTTTGCATCCACAGTCAAGTTATTTTGAAGCAGACCAGAGACCAGACAGGCAGTGTCGGACTGGCCCACCAGGCAACCGGGCAAAATCCCGGTGGGCCAGGTGACGTCTTCGACAGGTGGGCCATTCGAATATTTACAAAAATAAATTAAAAAATTCCCACTCCCCACGCCATTGATCATCAAATCATGCATTATTTCGCGTAATCCAACGTCCTTATAAAAAAAACAACTATGTATCCATCATATCAATATCAGCTCCCTTCTGCTATGAAAAAGTTCAAGCCGAAGTCGCGTAGAAAGAATTTGAATTCAACTGACGTACCCGTTGTTAATTTTTAGAAATACAGAGACCAGGGTAGTGAATTTGTGAAAAAAGCCACATCCTCGCATTGGTTTTGATTTTGATTTGTTTGTTTTTATATACCGGATGTCCCACCGAAAACAGTCAATGGCCTATATATTGAAAACGGTAATCGATAAAAAAAAAGAAAAACTCGTTTGGAGGGTTGGAAGGGGGAACTAAAACATGGTACTTTTCAGCTCTCCCCGAACCACCCGTCCGGCGGTAGCCACCCTAACCTCAAAATTTTAAATGGCTCTACTATAGGTCATGTGGGACACCCGGTATTTAGATATAGAAAGAATAATATTGACTCGCAAAATGCTTTTATAACTCTTCGTTTTTCGCAAGTTATTCACCCTGTTTTTCCGAAAATCAGCATAATCAGCAACGCTAGAATAACTGAAATACTTTTTCTGTTTGTTGATTACGATATTTTCACATAAACTCTTCTAAGACAATAATATAGATAAAACTAACTGGGAAGAAGCCACCGCGTGATCTTTTGTCCCACTTCAAATGGAAGGGCCCAAGAGAAAAGCCAGAAAAGGGAATTTACCTTCACCTTCTTCGTTAGTGATGAGATGACGTCAGGTCTTAGTTGGTTCTAGCTTTATTATTTAAAAATCTCGACCCTCGTCTCCCTCGCTATTACTATTTTTTTATTTTTATACACCCTAGATGTTCGAGAACAGAAAGGTAAAAAAGGGGAAGTTATACAGGGTGTCTCACCAGGAACCAAATCGATCTATATATGAAAAACTGTATGCAGAAAATTTGAAAGTACCTATACCGGTAACCGGGGCAACCCGGCTAAGATATTGTCAATCCTACATGGGACCACGGGCTATAACCAAATTCAAAACACTGACCCCCCGGTTATAACAAATAACTGCAACTAAGCAAGAAAACACAAATTAACCTAATCATAGTCAGCAAATATTGGATATAAAAGCCCGGGCCACACTATGGCAAATTAGTCGTGTCTCAGCGCTTCGCTGCAATCAGTAGGTGTTTAGAGACGACTCAAAGTTGGGGAACTATCTGGACTGATAAAGTTAATACGCTATCGTATCTCTATCAGGGCAGATACCCTCTGACGACCCAGGCATTGACCTACAGTGAAAAGGCTTTCTAGATTTTCCTGTAGGGCTGGTTTGGTTGTTTAGCCTTGCAGGGGTATACCCGACGTTTGACTGTCCGCCCTTTTTTGAGCCTCACCACCCGAAGGGCCGTTATCTGGTCCCAGATGACGATGATGTGGTAATAACTAAATATTCATGTTTCCGTAATCTCCGTCCTGTAACAATATATATTAGCTATTTAAAACTGTTCTGGTGTTTCCCTGTTACTCCTCCCTTCCCGTTCTGCTTTTCAGGGTGAATAGTCGAGCTACACAGCGAAGCAGAGACGTTTCGTGACATTTGGTGGAGGCGCCTCTTTCCTGGACCCCCTTGATGACCTAGCCAAAGAGTCGATACCAGGACCACCCGGGAAGACAGAAGGCTAAGAAGGCCTCTAGCAGGGACAGAAGAGGAGGAAAAAACCCAATAACCTTCCTTTCACCCTTCCCTAGAACACCAGAAATAAATAAAACAAAAAAATACTTAGCCATAATCTTTAATAAAAAATTAATAACAATCAAAATTAAACATTCCTTGCGAATTTTAAAATAGCCAAACGATAAAACAAAAACACCGATATGCGTAGCAAGCAATAAACTGGGGACCCACTTAGAAAAATACAGTGTTTCCAAATCGTCAGAAAACGACGCAGATGGTCTATTTCTGTGAAGTTCACCATCAAGTCAGGAAAATATCGAACTGATGAGAAAAGGAAATTACTTCTTGAGGTCCACGTCGAGCGAAGACGAACATAGTCCAAACGCCGAAAGCACTCAGATTGCAGACGAAATATTTCAGCGAAGAGAGAAGCTAAGACTGGATTTTTCAGAAATTTTAGGAACGGGAATAAGTAACTACTTGAAACATCAAAGTGAAGAAGTCTCGGAAGAAGAGAATCTAGAAGAAACTGTGATAGTAGCAAAGCAGGACAAAGCAACACCAAATCGGAAAACACAAACAGCTATGGCGAATACCACAATCCAAGACGCAATCGCCACTGGTAGAAAGGCGCGACGATTCCTCAATTTATAAGCCCTACAACTTTCCACCCTTGCAGGGGCAGTGCGGCCGAATTTCTAAGGAGCTACGAGAGAACAGCAATAGCAAACGGATGGGATGACACATTAAAAATAACGTACTTAGAAACATTTTTAGATGGCGCTGCTAACATATGGTTCCAAGAATACAAACAAAACAATCAAGATAGCAAATGGAATGACATTGTAAGGGATTTCTCTAAAGAGTTGGAAGACGCCAACTACCAGACGGCACTAAAAAGGAAAGTGGAAGAACGCAAACAAGACTCGAAAGAAACAGTCCGTGACTATCTGTACGAATTAAGGGTTCTCTACCACGACTACAAGAATGCCATCGATATAGAGGAATTTGTAACCATTTTCAGCAAAGGGTTGACTGAAGAAAACTTCTACCACTATTACTGGCTCACGAATCCGCCGAATGGCCCACCAGACACACTCGAAAAATTAAAAGCAATTGCTGGGACCATAGATAAAGCGCCAAGGAATAAGGAGTTAGGAGGAGAAAAGGATCCACAGAGTCAAAAGAGACGGAACGCCAAGAGCAGGCAACCCAGCACCCCCACAATGACAGCAATCAGGTAGTGTGTTATTATTGCGGAAAAAAGGGACACATGGCGGCCGTATGCAGAAGCAGACAACATCAGCATCGGTCAAATAGGAACAACATGAAATGTGATAACTGCGGAAAGATCGGGCACGCTGCGGCAAGTTGCAGAAGTCAACCACAGAGAAATAGAAATTATAAGCCCCGAAATTATGGTAATAGCCCGGTATGTTACAACTGTGGGAAACAGGGACATTTCGCAGCCAGCTGCAGAAGCCAAAAACAGCACCCAAACGAAAGGGGATGGCAAAAATAGAGATTCCAGCCATCCTAGCCCTAGGGGATTCATCTAGAATAGGAATCTTATGCATCACAGTTACAATAAATAATAGGAATTTCTCGGCTATAGTCGACACGGGAGCCCAAAATAACGTCATACTAACACAATTGATAACAGGAAAAATAGAGACTGACAATAACACGATATTAGTAGCCGCAGGAGGACATCGAATACCATTATTGGGAAAAATGACAACTCCAATGGAAATTACAGGGAGCTCAAAGTGGAAAGGCGTATTAAGAGCAAAAGTCATCTCAGCAACAGACCAACCGATGATCTTGGGGATGGAATTTTTGACGGAGAATAAGGCCACCATAGACCTACAACGAAAACTACTGATATTGAATAATAAATACAACATACCACTATACCAGGGCTACAAGCAGAAAGTTAGCTTGTCAAGCCTTATAACCACAAGAGAATCGAGCACTGGGCCAAGATACTCACAAGAAGATGAACAAGATTTCAACAAGTTTATCAAAGACCACATACACATAACAAAGAAAGACATAATCAGATTCCTGAAAAAAGAACATAGAGACATAAACCACCTACCAAATAACGCAGTTTTGGTATTCGGAGTAACCCAAAACTACAAAACAAAGAGATGCATTTACAAAAAATACAGGCGCACGCTCCCAACAAAAAGAGTACAGGGAAGCATCGGACAACTGAAAGAAATAAGCCACGAAAAAAAATCAACAATTTTCCTATTTACGAGGGAAACGATGAAAAAGAAACCTACGCCAAGGAACATGTACAGATGTCTGTTAGCACTAAAGAAAACTAGTAAATTGAGGTCCCATACAACCTTGGTTATTCCAAGAAAAGGATGGGGATTGGAAAAAGAATGGGGAAGATTTGAACAAATGCTGTATCATGTTTTCAAGGACTCAAGAATCGAGGTTCACATCCAAAACCAACAGGTAGCCAAACAACACAAGACAATAGAAAGTCCCGAAGAAGAAATTGGGCAGCTAATGCAAATAACCACCGACACTGGCAATAAAACGCATAAAATAGGAACAAAGAAAGACCACACCATAACCGGAAACCAAATAGAAACAATCGAACTAGAGATCATGCGCGAAATTGATGAGATAAAATAAACAATAGGGTACCAATGCAAATACAAATTAGACTGGCTGGCAAAAAAGCACCTAGTACTAAAAACACATATCTACACAGATGGAGACAGCCTCGCCCTGAAAATACAGTCAAAAACTAGAAATCCAGTGACTATATACGCAGGAACCACATTAGCATTTTTGGAAGAGTTGAAAAACGAAACCCCTTTGTACCACCTAAATACTCAACGAGAAATAATAGATGAACCCGAGGAAGTGATAATAGAAGACCACAAACTAGAGAACATTAGGGACGAACGAACTAAACAGGCATTACAGGATCTCCTGTTGGAATATAGTGACGTTTTTGCAAAATCAACTAAACACATGGGAAGAATAAACCTGACGGCACATAAGATAGAAATTGGAGATGCACAGCCAATAAAAAGCCGTCCATACAGAGTCTCACAAAAAGAAAGACAGGTTATCGATGAAAAAATCAAGGAAATGCTGGACAGCCAAGTAATTAGACCCTGTCACTCGCCATGGGCCAGTCCTGTGGTCCTAGTAAAGAAAAAGGATGGAAAAACCAGATTTTGTGTAGACTACCGGAAAATAAATGCTGTGACAAAAAGTCAACCTACCCACTACCACAAATTGACGACATCCTGTCATACCTAGGAGACGCGGCATACTTTAGCACTTTGGACATGTTTTCAGGCTACTGGCAGGTACCGGTAGAAGAAGGGTCCAAACAATACACAGCATTCATCGCACAGGGACACGGTACCTATGAATTCAACGTTCTTAGTTTTGGACTCTGCAATGCCCCAGCAACGTTCCAGGAACTCGCAGATCAAGTCTTTTGGGACTTGAAATGGAAGGAAGTTCTGATCTACCTGGACGACATAATAATCTTCTCAAAAACGCTAGAGGAACACATAACCAAACTAAGGAAAGTCTTTGAACGATTGCGGCAAGCAAACTTAACTCTGAAACCCAGGAAATGCGAGTACTTACGAAAGGAAATCAAAATTTTAGGTTTCAACGTCAGCGAAAAAGGGATTCTGCCAGATGAAGAAAAGGTTGTGAGCATAAAAAACTTCCCAACCCCAAAAAAGATTAAGGACGTACAGAGCTTCTTGGGATTGTGCAATTTCTACAGAAAATTCATTTGCAACTTCGCCAAGATAGCAAGGCCGTTACATGAGATAACAAAAAAGAACATAAAATACAAATGGGGTATCAAAGAAGAAGAGGCTTTTAACACACTGAAAGAAAAACTTGTTTCCGCACCAGTACTACAGCATTACAATCCAAATAAAGACACTATTTTACATACGGATGCATCAACATGTGGGATTGGGGCAATACTATTACAAGAAGACGATAAGGGAGAAGCACACCCCATAGCTTATATAAGCAGAAGCCTATCAGAGAGTGAAAAAAATTACTCAATAAGCAAACTAGAACTACTAGGCGTAGTATGGTCCCTAAGCTATTTAAGATACTTGATTTATGGTCGACCAGTAAGAATTATAACAGACCACCACGCACTATGCTGGATGGACACCATAAAAGAGAGCAACAGAAGGTTGGCCAGATGGGCATTAAAACTAGCAGAATTCGATTATTCGGTGGAGTACAAGAAAGGTTCAAACCATAAAGATGCCGACTGCATGTCCCGAAACCCAGTCCTACAAATTGACCCAAACAAAAGCGAAGAACAAGAAGAACTGCCAACATTTGCGACAAGAACAGTAGAAATGAGAACAATGCAGAAAAGAGACCCGGACTTAAATGAAATTATAAAGGCAGTGAAAAACCCAGACAAGCCGGATATTAATATTGGAACCAGAAGAAGAGCAAAAAATTTCAGAATCGAAGATGATTTATTGTACAAAGTGAATAAAACGCATAAAGGACTAGATAAGGTGCTGGTAGTACCAAAGGCAATGAGGGAAGAAATCCTATGGGAATTGCACGCATCACCAACCTGTGGTCATCTAGGACTCAGCAAAACGATAGATAAAATACGGAACCGATTTTTCTGGGATGGAATGTTAAAAGACATTGAAAAATACGTCAAGGGTGCGTAGATTGCCAAGCAAGAAAGGGACAGCCCTACAGGAAACCTCCTGGGCCCCTTCAGCCGATTAAAGTGGGATGCGTCATGGATAAAGTGGGAATAGACTTGCTCGGTCCATTTAGGAGAAGTTCAAATAACAAAACTATGATAATAGTTGCGACAGATTATGCGTCACGCTACGCAATCACGGCGGCACTGCCAAATAGAAAGGCAGGCCCAGTGGCGAAGTTTATTTTGGAAAAAATTATATTGATATACGGAGCCCCAAGGACACTGTTGAGTGATAGAGGAAAGGTTTTCCAGTCCGAGCTAGTAACAGAACTTGGGAAGATAATGGGAGTAAGAAACCAATATACTACAGCGTACCATCCCCAGTGTAACGGCCTTACGGAAAGGTTGAATAAGACAATGGCCGATATGCTGGCAATGTACTGTAACACACAGCAGACTGACTGGTGTAGTTACGTTCCGTTCGTCACCTTCGCTTATAACACAGCGATTCAAGATAGCACACAGCTAAGCCCGTTTATGGTAACTTTTGCCAGGGAACCGACTCTACCGTCGGAAGCAATGTTGATTGATGATGACTCGGAAACGGATATACTACACCTGAGGGAGAAAGCGCTGGCTATAAGGGCAATAGCAGCAGAAAATATACACAAAAGACAAGTAAAGGATAAGAAACGATTCGATAGCAAACATAGAGAATTAAAGTTTGATATTGGGGATAAAGTTAAAATTTTCGTGCCGGTAAGAAAAGTAGGCCGCAGCGAAAAATTGTTGTTAAAATGGTTTGGGCCATACAAAGTTTTAAGAAAATTAGGAGAAGTCGATTATGAAGTGGAAAAAATTGGTGGGAAGAAAAAGGACACAAAGGTCCATGTAAGTAGGATACTCCCCTACTACGACCCGTGGACAGCGGAGTCCCCAGTTTTAGAAGAAATGTTAGAGGAATCAGAAACAGAGAGTAATGTTGATGAAAATGAGGAAGAAATAGAGGAAATCAGCGAAGACTGAGGCCTCAAAAATTAGTACGAAATCGATTGGGATCGCGACCCACATCGGAAACATAAAACTTTAAGATAGAAAAAATATACCTACTCACTATTAATTTAATGAGCATATTTTGAATATAGCATATAGAAACATAATTATTATGATAATCAAAAAACCGCAAGCATTGCTTTATTCTATACCACACAAGTCTGCTATTAATATTCGTCATATATTTGGTGTATAAAATAAACCAAAATTTGATTAATAAGCAAACTTATACTCGAGCAGAACCCACGGTGTATAGCCTATTGCTTATTGAGAAACTAGAAAACAATGAAATCAGATGCAAGCTAAGCAAACCAACGCCAGCTACAACAAGGCTTGAGCCTAAAATAAGCGAAAGAATTATTACAGGAACGTAATGAACAAATTTGTATTTTTTTTAAAAATTTTTTTTGTAAGTTGATATAATAGGATATAAAAATATGAAATAATATTAGGTAAAATATTGCTGGCCAGCAACTAAATGGAAATTAGGGATAAAGTTATAATATAAATAAGGATACATAATATAAGGTCAGGTATAAGGTTACAAAAAATATATGTATATAGCAGGTATAACAAGGGATAGTAAGTAAGGATAATTATTATTATATATAAATGATAAAAAGGTAAGAGATTTCCGTACTATAGGATGTAAATAAAACTCGAAAATTTTGTAAACTTTGCTAATCACTGTTGTATAGTAAAACAAGGCAGAGGCGTCTCAACCATAACCTTCCAGTGGCAGCGGGAACTTCAAAGGAGAAAACTCAAAAAGCTAGGGGCACTATTCAAAGCGCCACAACCACGGAACAAGCTTCCAAACAAAGGTCCCCTACGAGAAACAAGGTCCACTACGAAAAGCAAACCACGGGCCAAGAATCCACGACATTGGATACACTAGCCCAGATACCACGACATGCGGAAGACAACGCCAGAACATCTACAAAAGCAATTGTTTGAACCAAGACCACATCTTCAAGACCAACCTAGGCCAATCGCTAGCCTAGATCCACGACATGGGATCCAACAACCTAGATACCACGACATGCGTGAAACGTTGTCAGAACATCTACAAGAACAATTGTTTGGACCAAGACCACGACATCTACAAGACCAACCTAGGCCAATTGCTAGCCTAGACCCACAACGTAGATCCACTACCTTCAGTCAAAGTCTGAGCCAATAAGCCTAGGCAACACAGCAGAAGACGTTGTCAGAACACAAGGAGTTCACTGACATGAAAGCAAAACCAGAACATCTACAAGAGTGATCCAGGCAAACAAGCCTTGGAACCACCAAAACCCAGAGAATCACCAACGAAGTAGAAGCAAACCGCAGACACTGTTCTAGTGTTCGAAGCCATGGAAGAATGGACACGCACAAAGAACCAATCACAAAGAAGAAGACGCCCGAAGATGAATAATGTAGTTTTAAGTTTTATTTTTTTTTTGTATTTTTTTAAAGTGTTATATACGTATAGGCAACCAACTTAGCAACCAAGTAAGCAACCGCCTATCAGCGCCGTCTACTTCCGGAAAGGAACAAAGTATGAAGCTCCATGACACAGCGACTGGAAGAACCAGTCCACTAGAGAACAGCCCAAAGACAAGCCACGCGCCTCATCCAATGTACCCTATAAATTAAGCCCGACAATAATCTTAACTGTGATATTTTTAATACAACACTCATTATCGTTCGTGACTAGTTTTATTGATAACAGAAAGAACCCCTAAACACCACAACTGGCGACGAGATCGGTGTTTTAAATAGGTAAAACCGCGACGTGAGTGATCAAGTACAAAATGGCTACCACGAGGTTTGCAGAATTCGACGAATACCAAGAACGGCTCGAGCAGCATTTTACGACGAATGCCATCAAAGAAGAAAATATTAAGATTGCGACGCTTTTAAGTGTGATTGGCGTCCAAACTTACAAAATGTTGCGTAATCTGTGCCATCCCGAATTACCGAAGTCAAAGTCGTTCCAGGCTCTCGTTAATCTGCTAAACAAGCAATATGGTCCCCAAATAAATGTATGGAGCGAGAGAAGAAGGTTTTATGAGTCGAGGCAGGAAAATGGTGAAAACGTGGCCGATTACTATGCAAGAATTAGAAGCCTAGCAATAAATTGCGATTTTCAAAATGACCTGAACAATGTCCTGAGAGATAAGTTCGTATGTGGTTTGCAAAAAGGTTCAATATTGGA
The DNA here is from genome assembly GCA_917834065.1 of Ceutorhynchus assimilis. NCBI lineage: Eukaryota > Metazoa > Arthropoda > Insecta > Coleoptera > Curculionidae > Ceutorhynchus > Ceutorhynchus assimilis. The sequence continues at coordinate 72,998,259 of OU892277.1, forward strand.
TAGAATCTGCGAAGAAAAGTGTTCTAAAGCGTTGGAAGAACTCGTTACCTTGGCGATGCAGCGAGAAAATTGCGAAAATGAAGAAAATTCAGCAAATCCGCGTGTAAATTACGTCATGGGTGAACAAAGAAATTCCAAATTCCCGCTAAATCAAAATGGACGACATGGCAGCAACCATGGTAAAGGATCCGCCCACTACCAAAATGTCAATGAGCAAGGACGATGGAATGGAAGTGGAAGTGGACATCGACAGCGAGTGACAGATCGAGGCCAACATGGCGGCCGAAATCGTTCTAGATCAGCGTCGACAAGAAGAAATGGAAAACAGGGTCAAAAATGCAGGTGCTGTAGAAAAAGTCATTCACCCCCATGCAAGTACAGGACGTACCAATGTAGTAAATGTAAAAAAATTGGTCATCTGGCCAAGGTTTGCACAACAAACACAGGTTTTAATTTTGTAAACAAAGCAAACAATGGGTATGTACAAAATTTTAATAATTATTATTCTGACTCTGAATGTGGAGAATCCGATGATGAGCAGGAAACTACAGCAGCAACAATGTTTGGAATTTTTGACAAAGATTTTAAAAATAATCCATTTAATGTAAACATAAAAATTGATAATAAACAACATGTTTTTATGATCGATTCAGGAGCCCAAATTTCTGGACTTAATAAAAAATATTATGAAAAACATTTTGCTAATAAATATAAATTAATTAAAGATAACATAATGCTGTGTAGTTATAATGGAGGATTGTTTTCTCCTAGTGGATATTTTGTAGTAAATGTTGATTATTTAAATGTTTGTAAACCTGTCAAATTGTACGTTGTAAAGGATGGTGCTGCAAACATATTGGGTCGAGATTGGCTAAATCTATTTAATATAAAGTTTCAAATGGTAAACACTATTAAATCAGCTTCTCATAAAAATGAAATAAATAAAATTATTGAAAATTTTCCAGACGTATTTAATAACAAATTGGGTAAATTTAAACATGCAAAAATTTCTTTACAGTTAAAAGAAGGTGCTATTCCCATATTTTTAAAACCCAGGCCTGTACCACTGGCATATCGAGAGAAGGTTGACGAGGCATTAGACAAAATGGTGAAGGATGGTATCCTAACCCCAACTGAAACGAGTGAATGGGCAACACCTGTCGTGATCGTCATCAAGGCCGATGGTGGACTGAGGTTGTGTGGAGACTATAAAAGCACGGTGAACAAATGGCTGAAAGAAGAACATCACCCAGTACCGTTGGTGGAGGAAATCTTTGCGAAACTGCATAACGGTGAGCATTTCACTAAACTAGATTTAAATCAGGCATATAATCAATTTGAATTAGATAACGATGCTAAGGAAATCCTCAGATTGAGTACGCATAAAGGTATTTTCACTATAAATCGAATGCCCTTTGGCATTACTCCTGGCAGCAGTAAATGTCAAAAATACATGGAACAGTTGTTCCAAGGTATGGAGTATGTTTCAGTCTACCAAGATGATTTATTAATAACAGGTCCTGATAAGCAAAGTCATTTAAAAATCTTATGTAAAGTTTTGCAGAAACTCAGCGATGCCGGATTGACGCTACGCCGAGAGAAATGTCAGTTTTTCAAAGAAGAAATTCATTATCTAGGACATAAAATAAGTAAGCATGGTCTTCACAAGGCTGAAGACAAAATTAAGGCTATATGTGACGCAGAGCCGCCCGATAATGTAACTGAAGTTCGTAGTTTGTTAGGCATGATAACTTATTATTCAAAATTCATCCCAAATTTATCCTCAATTTTGAGACCCATATATAATTTGCTCAAAAAGGAAACCGAGTATTATTGGAGTAAAGAATGTCAATTAGCTTTTATGGAAATTAAAGAAATTCTCATGTCTGATTTAGTACTAACGCATTTTAACCCAAAATTACCCATTTATTTGACAACTGACAGTTCCGATTACGGTATTGCTGCTGTCTTATCCCATGTTATGCCCAATGGAGTAGAAAGACCAATTAATTTTGTTTCTAGGACTCTGACAAAAGCTGAAGTATCATACAGCACCCTACACAAAGAAAGCAGTGCGATTTACCTAGGTTTAACAAAATTCTACCAGTATCTGGCAGGAAGATTCTTCACGATCCGCACAGATCATAAACCACTAATAACATTGATGGGTGAACATAAAGGCATACCAAAAATGTACGAAAATCGACTACAAAGATGGGCAGCATTTCTGGCTGGTTTCAACTATAAAATAGAGCACATAAAGGGTAAGGAAAATACCATTGCAGACTATTTCTCCCGAAAACCAAGCAAAACAGAAGTAGCTATAGAGGAAAATGTAAGTTATTTGAATTTTACTAATAAAATCGATAATTGGCCTTTAAATAATCATGAAATTATGATAAATACGAAACAAGATAGTCAATTGCAAGACATCATTAAATGTGTTAGAGCTGAAAAATGGCCAAAACAAATTAATGACGAGTTGAAGGCATATTATCATAGACGTAATGAATTATTTATAGAAAATGACATTCTAATGTGGGGCCTGAGAATAGTGATTCCAAGCAAACTACGTAGGAAAGTTCTGGAAATGTTGCATGAAGGACATAATGGAATTGTAAAGATGAAAGCTACAGCCAGATCCTTTGTATACTGGGAAACGTTAGATAAAGATATCGAAGAAATCATGAAAAGCTGTGTGCCATGCAGAGTAACCGTACAGGCACCACCAAAAAGCCCTTTGACGCCATGGCCTGTAGAAAATCGACCATTTAATAGAATCCACATAGATCTTTGTGGTCCAATGGTAAAACATAATTTTTTAATAATTGTAGATGCTTACACGAAATGGTTGGAAGTGTATCCGATGACTAAAGTCACCACCGATGACATCATTGAAAAATTGAGAGAGACATTTTCCAGATTTGGCATACCAAGTACCATGGTGAGCGACAATGGACCTAATTTGGTGTCAGCAAAGATGCAACAATTTTGTAGACTGAATGGCATCAAGCACTTGAAATCACCTCCTGGTCATCAGCAAAGTAATGGAGCCGCTGAAAATGCAGTTAAAAATTTTAAAACTAAACTCAACACGTTAAAGATCCAGAAAACAAAAATCAATCATTATCAACTCTAATATCAAGAATATTGTTCACTTATCGAACGACGGAGCATTGCTCAACAAAAGCATCACCAGCTAGTTTGATGTACAAAAGAGAATTGAGAACGAGACTTTCTAGTATGCGAAAAAGTGACAACATTCTGGATACAGCAGATAAAAGTGCAATAGAAAACTTAAGAAAGGCTCAGGAACGTCAAAAGAAAAACTACTGAGGGAAGGAAAGAGGATTAAAAGTAGGAGACATGGTATTAGTGAAAGATTATAGAAATCGAAGTAAGATTGCCTGGACCAAGGCCAAACTAATAAAGAAGACTGGAAAAGCAAAATTCTTGTGTGAACTGGAAGAAGGAAACATTTGGACACGCCATAAGAACCAAATAAAAATATGCCAGTGGGAAGCAGAATCGAAAAATGTTCTTTTTGACCCAAACTTAACCATATTTCATGATTATGATACTGATAACTTTGAAATTGATAAAAACATAATAACTAATAATTCTTCTTTAGATTCGATTCTCAGCATATAGTGAGATACGTACCTCAACCACAGGTAGAGCCAGCTTCAACCTAGCTCCCCTTGTAATTCAAGCCACCCCTCTCTTGCAGAACCACCCTCATGTTGTGACTGTACCTTATATAATGATTTGTGTAACTATTGTAAGTATAAATTGAATTTATTGGATGAGCAAGGCCCAATGGAATCGACAGCTGATGAAAGTAACATTTCTGTTCATTCAGAGAGCTTTGAAAGTTGTGACGAAGATTCTACTATGAATCTTAATAAAAAATAAAAATTTGACAGGGTCTGTCAGTCACGTAAAAAAGAAATTGTTAAGTAATAATGACGATCATGGACATCATAATGACAGCGTACCTAGTAAGGAAATAAAACGCAAATGAATTGTTCCTAATAAACTGAAAGATTTTATATTGTGATATTTATGTAACATGTAAACTATTAATTGTATTGTACCGATCTGTAAATGTGAATATTGTTATTATGATAGTACTGTATTTATTTTAGATTTTGAAAAATCATAGAGGAGAGGTGTTATATACGTATAGGCAACCAACTTAGCAACCAAGTAAGCAACCGCCTATCAGCGCCGTCTACTTCCGGAAAGGAACAAAGTATGAAGCTCCATGACACAGCGACTGGAAGAACCAGTCCACTAGAGAACAGCCCAAAGACAAGCCACGCGCCTCATCCAATGTACCCTATAAATTAAGCCCGACAATAATCTTAACTGTGATATTTTTAATACAACACTCATTATCGTTCGCGACTAGTTTTATTGATAACAGAAAGAACCCCTAAACACCACATAAAGTTTTTGAAGCCAGATACGTCTCCTCGGGCATTGTGGGGCCAATGCCTTCATCGGGAGGGGCATGTGTCAACCCTACATGGGACCACGGGCTATAACCAAATTCAAAACACTGACCCACGGGTTATAACAAATAACTGCAACTAAGCAAGAAAACACAAATTAACCTAATCATAGTCAGCAAATATTGGATATAAAAGCCCGGGCCCCACTATGGCAAATTAGTCGTGTCTCAGCGCTTCGCTGCAATCAGTAGGTGATTAGAGACGACTCAAAGTTGGGGAACTATCTGGACTGATAAAGTTAATACGCTATCGTATCTCTATCAGGGCAGATACTCTCTGACGACCCAGGCTTTGACCTACAGTGAAAAGGCTTTCTAGATTTTCCTGTAGGGCTGGTTTGGTTGTTTAGCCTTGCAGGGGTATACCCGACGTTTGAATGTCCGCCCTTTTTTGAGCCTCACCACCCGAAGGGACGTTAGCTGGTCCCAGATGACGATGATGTGGTAATAACTAAATATTCATGTTTCCGTAATCTCCGTCCTGTAACAATATATATTAGCTATTTAAAACTGTTATGGTGTTTCCCTGTTACTCCTCCCTACCCGTTCTGCTTTTCAGGGTGAATAGTCGAGCTACACAGCGAAGCAGAGACGTTTCGTGACAATATTTTCAAGATTATTATTGGCTGTGGCGCTAACTGTAGCCGTTGAACGACATATTTATGTTCCAAGATTTTTTCTAAACTCTAAACATAACTTAACAAAACCCTAATTAGGAATTTTTTGTTTAATGACATCGGTATTTCCATAATTTTGAATATTCATGTCGAAAATTCGAAAATAAAGCAGCTCCTACCAACATCAACCAAAAACCAAAAGAAAAAATATGTGATGTTAGGTTAGGGGTTAGGGTAGATTAGACATTTATGACATTTCATATTAGCGCTAACAACAGCTAACTAAAAATAGCACTTTTCAAATGAGCTAAGTAAGCTGACAGGCGCTTTTGCGCTAACTAGTCGTTTATCGGTCAATTAGCGGAAAACGCTTTCAAGCGCTAACACCCGCTAAGTCCCGTTAAACACGGCCATTATTATTATAAAGCATTTATTGCAAAAATTCCAAACAAACATCGATATAGGTATCAACATAATATGAAATAGGAATTACAATAATAGTTATTTATGATACAAGTGCGTTTATGAAAATGATTACAATAACGAGTGTGAAAGATTAGAACGACGAGGTAGTAGACCGAGTCGTTCTAATCACACGAGAAAAATAACACAATGTTTTTTCGAAATTTCGTTTATTAGTAGTTGTCTACCTTCATTTTACCTTTACAGGTTTAACTATGAGATTTGTCAAATCACAAAAACTAGTTGTGTTATAGATTTATAACCTAGTCCATAACACCACTAGTTGTGTTATAAATTCATAACCTAGTCTATAACACCACTAGTTGTGTTATGTGTCTCATGAAATTAGGTAATTCAAATACTAGAAAAATGGTTATGTAAAATCGTCATAACCAAACGCTTATAGATAGAGACCCAAAAGAATATAAGACGAGTACAGAAAAAAGAGCGATCGCGAGAAAACGACAATTATTAGAAGCTACAGCATCCAGCCAACAACTGACTAAATGTTGGGTAAATAGCAAGAAAATATATAAGCAGATATGTGCAGAAAACACGAGAGAAAATCTCAAGTACCTAGGTACCTACCTATTTTTTTTATCTCTAATATAACTAGGTACCAGATTCAACAAATGATTATCAAAAGTGTTTTTATTGAATGGGGTTTGGGTTGGGTAGGCCACTTCACCATTTGCCCGGCGGTGGACCAAATGATCCCCAGTCCGACACTGCAGACAGGGGTAACTCAGATCACAATGGTGCTAGCGTTAAATCTGTCTTTGACCAGCCCCAACTTAGGAGATGAAAACTGGTTTTTAACAGTATTTGCTTGACCCCATATGTGGCCAACTTGGTAAGCAGCTCTTAAAATCTGCTGCCTTAAGGCGCTGGATGTGGGAGGAGTTAAATTATTGGCTTTCGACCGCTACCAAAAATCACATATCTAGCCGAATCAACACCTTTTGTACTACACTGACTACTGACTATAGTACATTTTTACCACAATTTCTTCGATATTTTCTCTACTCAACTGCTCCTCTACGGATCGTGGCTCACCTGTGCTTTTGTAGTCCTGGCTGCAGTCCACGGCAGATCAAGCATTTTTTTTTTCTTTTTGATGTGAAAAATTAAACCGAATCTCATCCGCAAATGCGTGAAATCCTGTGAGTGCTTTCGATTTTTCAGGTCCGAGAACTTTGGCAATTGCCTGAACAGCAATATAACGTCTTTTGACTTTTAGAACCAACACCAAACTGAATCCACAATTCTTCAAGACCTTGACTCTGGAATAAATGGAACCAATAAATTTAATTCTTCTCACACCCAGCCCCTTAGGGCAGCACATTTTAAGAGCAGCGAGCAGCTTACCAAGCTGGCCAGATATGGGGTCAAGCAAATACTAAATACTGTTACAAACCAGTTTCAATCTCCTTCAAGTTATGGCTGGTCAAAGACATATTTAACGCTAGCACCGTTGTGGTCTGAGTAGCCCCCTGCCTGGTCTGCTTTAAGGCAAGTTGAGAGGTGTGGATGCAAACAAAGGTGTAAAAGTATGCGCTGTTTTTGTAGGCGATATGGGCTAGCATGTACTTAGGGTTGCCAACCCTCCCGATTTAGGCGGGAGACTCCCGCTTTTTTATCATGTGTAGTGTTTTCCCCATACTATTTTTGTAATGAAATTAATCATTTATATTATTTTAATAAAGACATTTATTTTATATCAGGTATCCTCTATCCTAAATACTGGTTCGGTTCGGCATCAAAGAAAGGTATAAATTTATTATATTGTCTAGACCTTTTCCAGCAAGAAGGATTTGAATTGTTAGTATTAAATTGTAAACCCTGCAGACTTTATGTGAGCAAAAAATACTGTTTGTTATTATTTTAAATAAAATAAACATTGTCCATCATAAACACCCAAACCTTCCAAGTATCCCGAAGGACCATTCTTTGAGATATGTCGCCGACATTTATTGAGGGTTTTTCTTAGATTAAGTAGGTAGGTAATAGATTTTATAGCAATAGATTTTTAGAAGGGATGTCGAAAGAGGATTTTGGGAAGAGAGATCAGTCAAGACACAACTTTCAGTCAGAAGACAGCTTTGGTTACACAGACATTTTTGTAAGACTCTCTCCTCAACAACTGTGTATCATTCTATAATAAAAGTATTTTAAACAGAAGTTATTCGGTATTGTTTTATTACGGTCGGTATCGTGATCGGTATTGTAATCACTACATTGGTTACATTGGTGGGATCATAACACATGCCTCCTGCCGTAAAACATCGCAGCAAAAACTCCCGCTTTCTAAAAAAACTCCCGCTTTTCAACAATTACGTATTTGAGTATTTGTATTTAGGGTTTTTGGAGGTTCTTGAGTTTGGATATAAAAAAGGGCCTTATTTAATTGGACATCTTACACTGACAAAATTGACAAGTATTTTTGGAAACACGTACCAGAGTTAAATAGGTTGTCTGGGGTAAGTTAACTTGATGACGTCATCTAAGGTGCCTTATGGAGATTTACATTATGTTGAAGAGGTTTAGGCCTTTGGAAGAAGCACCCCAGATGACCAATGGCGTAGCCAGGCGTCGGCGACTGCCGACGGCCTCGCGCTTCAAGGAGCCTCGCAAAAAAGAGGTTACCGAACCTAAAAATTGGCACTTTTCGATTTCCCAAAATAAAACGTAGAGAACAAATAAGCGTTAAGCCTAGTACTCATAACTGCGAAATTCGCATTTTTTTGACATTGCTTCGACTATGTGACGTTTGATACACGCATAAAACGTCAAATTGTCAACGCAATGTCAAAAAAATGCGAATTTCGCAGTTATGAGTACTAGGCTTAATCCTATAGTTCTTTTCACGTGGCTCCAGTTTAACTAACCGGGTTACAAAACGGTTAGAGAAATGACATACCATTTTCTAACCCGGTTACAAAGTGACGTGTGGATACCTACCACTCGAATTTGAGCGGTATGTTGCGGTTTGTTAAACCGGAGCCACGTGAAAAGGGTTTATGTTTATGTGAACGGTGTTTTTTTATAAAGGGTGTCTCAGAATATGTGAACAATCTCTCAGATTCAGAGAGAATACAGGAAAATAACATGACAACGACAACTTCCTATAAAAAACAAAAACTCCCTCCTCCCCCCCCTATGAAGTTACGTGCCCCTAAAATTTTCTACAGATAAATAATTTCAATTTAGATTCAATAGTTATGCAGCTGCAAAGCTGTCAATTCAAATTTAATTAGGCTCAAAATTCATGAATAAAAACCAAGCCTGTAATAGACAAAAATTGAAATAAAATCTCGAATAAAATAAAGCCGAAAATTTCAAATGTCCAATTTCGAAGTCTGGGAACTCGTGTGAAAGGTCCTCCAATTGCTCAAAAAGCTCTATAAATTATGAAAACAAATTTGCATTTTGTTGGAAGTTGTTCTGAGATATTTTTTTCTCGAAAAATGAACTCAAACTTAAAACATTGCAAAGCAATTTTTCTCAATTTGAATTTTGAATTTGGAAATTGGTCTGGCTCTTGATTCCAGTGTTCAAAATAAAAAAAAAAACTAGACAACAAACATTAAAATCTTACCATGGTTTCTTTGAAGTTCTTACCATAATTTCACATAATTAGGATTCCAGTATCTTTCCTCTTTCCTCAGAAATCTTGGAGATTTAGGATTCAACTTTTGGTTATTAGTGCGGCCCTGTAATAAAAAGTTAACAATTTAAGTTTCTTGTTAGGAAAAGTTTTATTTTCAATAAGTTACCTTATTAAGATTGCCAATTGTAACTTCAAGCCCAATTTCCACACCACCCTAGAGGTACGAGCTGTCGGTGCGTTTTTTTTTCAAGTGCTTTCCCCGTTAGGCCTAATGCACTTTGAAATTACACTTGTACAGCCAAAACCGCCAACTATCCATTAATTCAACCTTCACTCGCCAGCTAGGAAGGCACCACTGTAAACACTTACCATAATTACGGTGTATATTAGTGCAACAAATGAGGTCCAGGACAACTATGGCATTAGGCTCCCCGGGGCTTCCCTGCCTTGAAGATTGAGTCGAATCATGAAGTGTTTTTTGGGAATTGACACATATGTAATTTCACCTGGAAGAGAACAGTAATAAAAGTTTAGATCTGCGGCCATGTTCCATCATTTTGTCAGTCGTGGTTGCCAGTCATTTGTCCCAATGTCCACCAATCCCAGTGATTTGTACCATGTCCAGATGGACAATCAGTTTGCAAGAAAGGCTGTCCAATGTCCAAAGCAATAATGACCTAACTGGAAAAGATGTTAAGACAAAATGGACATAGAAAAAAGAAACCTGGAATGTTAGATGTATTATCATTATGTCTGAAAAAGACAAAAATTTATTATTATTATTAACCACCCAAACTGATCCATAAAGCCTCTATTGATTCATTTGTCCAGTGCCAAAACCATTCCCAACTGAAAAAGGACAAACTGGATTTAGAAGCGTTGAAGGTGGTCATTTGTATCATATTCAGGGCCAAAACCAGCTCACTTATGGTTCAATTTGAAAAAGGGATGCTTGAAAAAAACAACTCTATGTTAGTGAAAATTTAAATGTTTTATGTTAGAAATTACCTATTTAAACAGCTTCTAATATCCAACAAACTGAAAGAAACAAAATATTCTAAAGCATCCTATCCTAGATTATCCAACGGTGTCCAAGGCATCCTACCCCGGAAAGCATAAAATCCTCATATCATTTTCTGCAAAGCATGAAATGCAAAACAACACAGTTTAAGAACAGGGAAAGGAAATCTTTTTGTTTTTAATGTATTCAATGTTCTGAAAAGACCTTAGGAACTTATGTTCAGGAAGCTGCATTGTTGATGATGTTGTCTTCATCTGAAACACACAAAACAAAAAAAATTATTTAGCTGTCCATATTCTGGAAGCAACTTATGTCCAAGAAGCTGGATTGTTGATGTTGATATTGTCTTCATCTGTAACAAAAAAATCAGAATTATCCAAGAGAGCATCCAGCTGTTCCGTGGCCCTTTTGGGCTTGATCTAATATCAAAATTACATTGTACCAACACCCAACAGCATCCGTAACTTAAACCCCTCTCGCCCGTATGTTTTGCCGGCTCGGCTACACATACCTAGCGTGGTAGTATCTTAGTGCAACAAATGAGATCCAGGACAACTATGGCATTAGGTTACCCGCGGCGCAGCTAGTACCGAAAAGAAACTCTCAAACCACCAATATTGATGAATATTGGTGAAATGGAACTTCAATTTTTTGATTGAGTGAATGAGAAGTTTACAACCAAATGCTCGGTTATTATTTGAAGTGAAATATAAGACACACTGTACATCTGAAAAAAAAAATGTGGTAGTTCTTTAGATTAGTTTATTACAAAACACCACAGCAACGTTGTGAAATTATTGAAATTTAGTATCAAAACCAAAGCTCTGTGAAGGCAACTTGGCGCGTATTAAGTGTACAGGGTGTCCAATTGAAGATGGGAATTGGGGTTATCTGCTAAACTCGTAGAGGTAGATTTTTTTTGATTCCATATTCCCGGACCAATTTTTTATGGCGAATTGAATGCCACAAACCGCAGGTCTCTATCTTGTTTCGTTTTGGAGATACAGGGTGAAACTTGAAATGTTCACTTTTCGAGGGTAGTCATTATCTAGCGCATAAAAAAAGATATCAAAAAACTGAAAATTGTATCTGACGCAGTTTTTTACGTAGATTTCATTAGCGTACGGGAATTTTTTTTCTGAGGTAGGTACCGTTTGAGAGATATGACACAAACTTCATCTTTTTTAAATGGGACACCCTGTAAATTTTTACATTTTCAGAATACGCAAAAAATTATCTTTCCAATGATATATAATTTGTCTATATTATTTTGTAATTTGCCAATATTATTATGGTATTTGGAAGTCCCAATAAATATGGTTTTATTTTCTGGTTGAATATGTGAGAAACTTATAATTTTTTGATATGGGACACCTTGTAAAATAATAGTTTATCGGGGCCCGGTTTATTCATCTTCAGATAAACTTTCTGGTAACTATCTGCAAGATAAATTCACTGATTCAATCCTATCGGTTGGAAGATAACTGACCGACCAATGGGATAACAGAGTACGTTTTTATCCGTCAGACTGCATACCATACCTGACAGTTTATCAGAACTAATCAGAAGATAGTTAAACCGGCCTTTAATCAGAAGACTGCGATTTAGGCGGTTGTGACATCACAATTTCCTGCATAATTGATCTTCACAAGGAATTTTCTCGGAGACTATTTTGAATACAGGACTGCGGTTTTCACGAGAGATCTTAGAATTTTTTACTTGATTTAAGTAGCTTAAGTCGTTTTTTAGGGTCACACCCCCTTTAAGGCCAGTTCATTCATCTTTAGACAAACTTACTGGTAAGGCCCTCCCTCCGCACATTTTAGGCAACTAAAAGGAAACCAAACCAAATGGCAACTTAAATCACCAACTACTTGCCAATTATGGAATATGGATCACACACGACGCTACTGTAAAATCAAGTCCCTTCTTGATTATAGTAGCTTTGTTGTGTTTAAATTATTATTTTATTATTATGATTAGGATATTGTTATTATCCTAGCAAAAATGTTCAATAATTCAAGTCATGAAGATATTATCACTTATCATTAAAAATAATTCAGCACAAGAAAATGAGGTATTGGGTTTATCACTACATTCAAAAAATAATAAAATGCATACAGGATTCGAACTAGCCTCGAATTGAAGGATTGTTCTCCAGTTTTCGCCGTTTTGCGTGCTTGTTCACAAGATAAAATGGAAACAAATCGCCAAGCGACGCTGTATGTCGGGTTGCGGCTAACTGATCACCGACGAGCTACAAACTAGTTACCAGCGAGTTGTGTTGTGTGCGGATGCTCATTGAAATACACAAGCGGCAACTAATAAGCAACTGATTGACGATTCAAGTTTCTAATAAGTTTCTTTCCAGCTGCCTAATGTACGGAAGGCCTAACGCCTAACTTTCTAATCTTGTTGGTTTGCGGATAACTGACCAACCAATAGGATTATTTATAGATTGCCAGTTCATCCGTCATATTGCATTGCCTGACAGTTTATCAGAAGGTCAATAAACCGGGCGTTAGACTATTAAATTCACTTACTGAGCATTAGTGAGATACTTGATTATTTTTTTATGATATATGCTATAGGTAGGTACCGGTTAATCCGAAATTACATCAATTCTCTTTGCAATCGGAAACTATTTCTTCTTGACGGTAATGCAGAGGTATAACTACCTATATCATTGAAATCGGAAAAAATACATGGTTTAATAAATTATTATTTTACAGGGTATCTCACATCAAGAAGTTATAAGTTTTTCACACCAGAAAATAAAACCAAATATTCAATGTGATTTGCAAGGGTTATTTCTTATGGAAAGTTTCAAATACCATAATAGTATTGGCAAATTATAACATAATATAGACAAATTATATATCATCGGAAAGGCAATTTTATGCGTATTCCAAAAATGTAAAAATTTACAGGGTGTCCCATTTAAAAAAGATGAAGTTTGTGTCATATCTCTTAAGCGGTACCTCCGAAAAAAAATTCCAGTACGCCAATGAAATCTACGTAAAAAACTGTGTTAGATACAATTTTCACCTTTTTGATATCTTTTTTCATACGCTTGATAATGACTACCCTCGAAAAGTGAACATTTCAAGTTTCACCCTGTATCTCCAAAACGAAACAAGATAGAGACCTGCGGTTTGCGGCATTCGATTCGTCATAAAAAATTGGCCCGGGAATATGGAATCAAAAAATATCTACCTCTACGAGTTTAGCAGATAACCCCAATTCCCATCTTCAATGGGACACCCTACTTTCTGGTCCTCTTCCCCCATGATCCACCCAGTGAATTAAGAAAAACATTTCGTAATGTCGTGAAGAAATTTGAAAATGAGTTTACGTCGCTGGATAATCCAAGAACAAATCGTGTAAGAAATGTGATTGCGGTTATTCCTTAGATACCGGCCCAAATGTGTGAAAACGTAATGACGTGAATAAAGTCGTGGGAGTCATTTGACCGATATTATTGTAATCAGTTGGTCTTTCGAATAGAATGGAAACATTTTGGCAACGCAACAATGTCTGTGTTTTATTTCATTTCAAAAAACTAAAGCACTGATGTCGGTACAGTAGAACCCCTATCCGAAGTAACGAGGGGGGGGTACCCACCTCGGATAACTGAAAACTCGGATAATTTGAATGTAAATAGATGTATTATATGAAGCGTGTAGGTATTCGTGAGTGGCCAGTTATAAATGGAAGGTATTTTCTAGGGTATCAGTCTAAGGGCTAAATAGGTCTCAGAACTTTTGTGCTACGCCTACACTGAAAAAAATGCTGGTCTTAAACCAAAGTAGTCAACTCCCTTGATAAGTTATTAGCGACAAGAGAAAATATTTTCTTATAAAAGAATATCTATTGCATGGAGAGAAATGTTCTGAGTTCAAGTAAAATAGTTCTCTTGAAAAAATCCAAAAATTCTCTTGACTGTTCCTTTCTTCAACCAAGTTCAAATTATCTTCTCTCAAGAGCTTCGGAAATTAAGTACCTATAGATAGGGAAGCTATTCGTTCAAGAGACATTTAGACGATTTCGCCACGTTTTGGTTGGTAGGTAAATTGGTTAACCGTTAGGTAGGCTCTTCGTCACACCAGTGACGTCGCATACCATTTTTAGCCGAAATCGGCCGGTTTCTCAAATGTCACGTGTATGACGTAATGGTGATGGTATCCCTGAGAAAATAAAAATAAACAAACTACTGAATACTTTTTATTGTTGGAAATTAAAATTGGGAATAGTGAAAATTTATTACGTTTATTTCTTGTGTTTAATTTCAAATATAAATAAAAAAGTGAGGTTAAATTACTCCAAATTAGAGAGAGATAGCAAACCGTGCTCCAAGTTCGGTACCCAAATTGACATACCAAAATAGATACCAAAGTTATCGTGACGTCATTGTTTTTCGTGCCGAAATTGGTTGGTACGTTTTTGACCAACCAAAGTGGGTTACCAAAACGTGGCGAAATCGTCTATTACAGTTATTCCAATTGCCTGACAATCTTGTTATTCAGAACCAAAATACAACGCGAAGGGAATTATGGGAAATAAGTGCAGCTGAACGATTGACGAAAGCGGCCTCGCCATGCCAGTACTCTTCTGAGTTTCGTTCCGTAAATAGGTCGTTTGTGCGAAAAAAAATCTAAATCTGCCGGTCGGGATAAATATTTTATTGAAATGAAGTTGAATTGCAATAGTTACTTAATTTCCAGAAACTATCCAATATAAGCAAATAAGAATATACAGGGTGTACCAAAAAGATACCGACAAACTTTGAGGGGTAGTAGGGGACATCAAAACAAGCATTTTTGTTTATATAAACATATGTCCGCAAATGAGCCATTCGGGCTGTAGAGCAAAAAAACTGTTTGGTACTATTCGCAATAATTAAATCACTGTTTACTTATTAATTTTGCTTTAGTAACAAAAAAATTATGGTTTACAATATTTGTTCAAAATGTTGACCATTTACTTCAATGCAAAGATTACACCGTCGGGTCATTGACTGAAAAGTTTAGTCTACGAAACACGTGTTCGTAATGAGGAAGATCTGTTAGCAAGGATACTGGCGAGTTGTACTCATGTAGAAGCTATTTCCGGAATATTTCAAAGGGTTCGCGAGTCAATGATTGTTGATTGATGATTGTTCAATTCTGAACAATTATTGTAAACCCTAATTTATTGGTTAATAGAGCAAAATTGATAAGTAAACAGTGATTTAATTATTGCAAAGAATAAAAGTACCAAAGAGTTTTTTTGCTCTACAGCCCAAATGGCTCATTTGCGGACATATGTTTATATAAACAAAAATGCTTGTTTTGATGTCCCTAACTGCCCCTTGAAGTTTGTCGGTATCTTTTTGGGACACCCTGTATAAGTATATCGATCTTCACCAGAAATTACAAGTTGTCTGTTTTTTATCAACTAAAAATATTAAATGTGCCTAGTTAATTGTTTTGTGATGGACACTCGATGCTATTTGCAATCGATTCTTTGTGGCCTATAGCGGAGTGGGAAGAAGATGAAATGAGAAATAAGAAAATTATTGACTTCCTACACTTTGCTATTCAGGTACAGAATTGTCAATGGAACCAAAGTGTCCTCAAAACAATTGACAAGTTTTATTATTAATTTTAACTGCTATCCAGATAACGTGTAACTTTTGTGAAGATCGGGATCCAATCCAAACAAGTAATCTTTCAACGGAGCAACATGAAGTTTGACTCAAAAGACAAATCTCTTCCGAAGAGATATTTTGGCTCTTCCCTCAAAATCTCTCTTACATGTTGGTTTTGAACCAAGAGAATAATAGCTTTGAACGAAAAGAATAAAATCTTGCCTGAATTAATTTTGGACAATCCATAGGAAGAGAGTTAATGCTTTGGATCAAGAAACATCGCTCTTGGACCTATTCAAAAGCGCGAATCTTTTGACTGAAAGTTATATTCATTTCCTTAAAGAGATCCTTTTTTTCAGTGTATATGTATAATATGTATTCTAGAAACTCGGTTAATACGGCGTATGAACGTGCGTACCTCGGATAATCAGGATTTTTGTGTCTTTAGACTGGCTCGATTAATCCAGAACTCGAATAATTGCGACTCGGATAATCGGGGTTCTACTGTATATGTGAAAAATGTACTATCACCTTGCACTTACACACCTCAATTAGGATTTTTACCAGAAATAATTAATAGCCCATTCTACTTGATTGGGCTCAGAAGATTCTGGACTTTGTTGGGTGACGTTAGAAGGAAACTTACCTAAGAAATAGAAGTGGCATAATTTTTATGGATATCAATGGAATGTACTCTTATACAATTCAATTTTTTTCTGGAAAACTACTGAAGGGAAAATTGTGAAACTTCCAGGGGGAAAAGAGGAAAGTTAGGAGTTCATATTATACTAAAATTTCAAACTTTTCCAGTGAAACCAAAGAATATTATAGACACTAACGTCTCTAGAAGACCCGTCCGCTAGCGAAAATATAAACCCGTGTGATGGCGCTGGTGTCCTAGTAAAATCCGTCGTTTCTGCGATTAAATTAATTTGAGGGACCAAATGCACGCGTATTTGTTAGGCTGCGTTGCCAAGTTGTCTTTTGTATAACAAATTAAATGCCTGTGTTTTATATAGGTACTTTTTATGCATATACCTACTATAGAATAGGAATATTATTATAATTAAAAACAATATAATAAATAGGTAAATAGTTATGTATTTTTGTGGGTAGTAATTTTCTGGTACTAATAAATAGAGGTATAAAACACAACGGATTTTGCTGAAATTTAGCATACTTTTCAAGTTCAGGTGATTAGGTGATAATACATTTTAACCACTAATGAAAGGTGTAAATTATTGTCAAATGTGACAGGTGCAGATTTTTGAACCAATATTTCGCAACGGATTTTGCTGAAATTTTGCATACACTTTAAGTTCGGGTGATTATACATTTTAGGCCACTAATGACAGATGTCAACTGTCAAATGTGACAGATGTAGATTTGTGAACCATTTCTTCGCAACAGATTTTGCATACACTTTAAGTTCGGGTGATAAAACAATTTGGAATATTCAACAGCTATCGAATGTAATTTTTGACAGCTGTCAAAATATGACAGGTCGAGAGGTGGGCAGGTTGTCAGCATTACCCCCGTCTTTGAAAAGCTTTTTTCGACAAATACACAAATTTCAAAAATAAATAACCCATAATTTTGCACACCGATTTTCAAAATTTGCACACTCTTTTGGGGAAAGTTATATCGTATCAAAAATTTGCATAACCACCTCCCATTTTTAAAAAAATTGATAGACCCCTGTGCTACTGGTTACATTTAATTTTGGACAATTTTGCACACCTATATGCAAATTTTGCACACTTTTCTGAGAAAAGTTATGAGGTGTGATAAATGTGGACTTTTTTCCCCGTTTTTCTGAAACTTGAAAAATTCTTATGCTACTCGCCTCGGCTAATTTTGCACTCGCTTCCAGGGAAAGTTGATGGGTATCAAAAATTAACTCGTTTTTCAAAAAATTTAAATTTTTTTCAGCTATTCGGTTAACCTAATTTTGCACAATTTTGTATACCTATTTCAAATTTTGCACACTTCTAGGTGATGAATTTTCCCTTTATCTTTGGACATCGGGTTGTGAATAGATAATATCAATAACTTGCATTTTCCCCCCCGTTTTTCAAAAAATTAATATAACCTCAATGCTATTAGGTTCACCTAATTTTGCACAATTTTGCACACCTATTTTCAAATTTTGCACACTCTTCTGGGAAAAGTTATGAGGTGTGATAAATGTGCACTTTTTTCCCCGTTTATCTGAAACTTGAAAAAATTCTTATGCTACCTACTCGCTCCGGCTAATTTTGCACACCTTTTTTTTAAATTTTACACATTCCTCTGAGAGTTAAATGTTATATTAAAAATTTGCACGTTTTCCCCTGTTTGTCAAAAAAATTGAAAAACTCTCGCTACTGGGTTCACTCAATTTTGCACGCCTATTTTCAACCCGAATTGAGTAACATAAGAATTTTTCATTTTCTCAAAAAACCGGCGCGGGAAAGTGCACATTTTGCAAAATTTGAAAATAGGTGTGCAAAGTTGTGCAAAATTGGGTGAACCCAGTAGCATAAAGATTTATCAACTTTTTGAAAAACGAGGGGGGGAGACAAGTATAGGATCTTTCAATTTTTCGACACACGGCGGGGATAGTGCAAATTTTTAATACCTCATAAAGTTTTTTTTTTTTTTTTTAAGATAAAAGTCAAAATGACATTATGTTGGCAATGCAATGTAAAATTGTCAATGGTTTCAAATTTTTTATGTAGAAAAGGCTTGTGCTGCCAACATAGTTATTGAATTTTTGACTTGGGGAATTATTTAAAAAATAAAAACATACTTTAATTTTCCCCAGAAAAATGTGCAAAATTTGAAAATAGGCATGCGAAACTGTGCAAATTTAGGTGAACCGAGTAGCATATGAATTTTTCAAGTTTTAGACAAACAAGGGTGAACGGTCAAGTTTGCTCCCAGTTTAAAAAAAAATCCTGTGCAGTTCACACCCGGTAGAAGTAAAACCTTCATCGAACTGCATGCATTACACACATACTAACATACACAGTGGCGTCCCCCCCCCCTCCAAAAGACTTGAGAAAGAACGCAAATAACTATAGTTTAAAAAAACTAAAATACACGCTGGGGTTCTTTGTTCCACATTTCTTATACATTGAGCACCCCACGCTTTTTTGACAATAATTCTAATATTTTTTACGCTGTGTCTAGTCTCCCGGCACCGGTATTCATACGAATCCCGGTTATGGCGCGTTTTAAATGACATCATCAACAATCACCGATAACTGTCGTGGATCCCGGTATAATTATTATTATGTTCATTGGTATTGGGGCAGATTTATTATGAAGAGTTAAAAAAGTAAAAAAAGTCGGGCGCGATAAGCTTTTATTAATGGAAAATAAAATTATGACTTTTTATTATATGTAGGTACAGGGTCATTTTGAAAGTTGGTTCAGCATTTGATCTTGTACAGCAACGCCGTTCAGCAACATTACACAGGGTGCCAAAAATTAGAGGTTAATATTTTAGCTGCGGATTCTACATCTCAAATTAAGAGCAAAAATTCCTATGAACATGGGTCCAATAAGAGTACCCTATTTCAGAGATACAGGCTGTTAAAAAAGGTATAGTCCTGAATAATAAATGAAAATAAACCATACTATTCCCTTTTTAAACCATTACTACGAAAAGTGGATTAAGGAAGTAGGTACTCACCACTCTCACAACAAAAAACAATTACAATTACCAATATCACAACAAAAAACAATAATACACAAAAGCTTTTCCGGATTAATCACAGCTGCAACTAGCATGAGAAACACCACTTTGAATTTTGAATCCAATAGCCGGGACCCACGATAAATCCCGGCGGTCGTTGATGGAGTCATCGAAAACACGTCATAACCGGGATTCGTATAAATACCGGTGCCGGGAGGCTAGACACAGCGTATTTTTTATTCATTAATATTTTCTGTTTATATAAGAAATTATTTTTCACTTTTTAGTTCAATTTACTATAAAAGCGTGTTTTTTAGTTTTTTCAAAATATATTTATTTTTCACTTTTTAGTTCGATGTATTATAAAAGCGTGTCAGCCCCAGAGATTTCCAGACTTTTCCAGACATTGTCCAGACTTATTCAGAGCTTTCCAGAGTTTTCCAGATTTCATCCAGATTTATCCAGACTTGTACAGACTGATCCAGATTCTGGAAAATGATCCCCAGGTCTTTTGGGACCTTTTCCAGAATTTTTCCTACCCTTTCAAGAAATTTCCAGGCCTTTTGCAGACGTTTATAGAGATTTCCAGACATTATGCAGACTTATCCAGAGCTTTTCAGAGTTTTCTAGACTTTATCCAGATTAATCCAGACTTTATCCAGACTTGTTCAGACTAATCCGGATTCTGGAAAATGATCCCCAGCTCTTTTGGGACGTTTTCTAGAATTTTTCCAACCCTTTCCAGAAATTTCCAAGTTTTTTCCAGACGTTTCCAGACAATATCCAGACGTATCCAGAGTTTTACAGACTTTATCCAGATTTATCCAGACTTGTACAGACTGATCCGGATTCTGGAAAATGATCCCCAGGTCTTTTGGTACCTTTTTCAGAATTTTTCCATCCCTTTCCAGAAAATCTTTTTTCCAAACTTCATCCAGATTTATCCAGAATTGTTCCAGCTCACTTGGCTTGTTCCAGGTTCTTGTTGTGTGTTGTGTGTTAATATAAGCGTGTTAAAAAAGTGTTGCTATTTCGTTTCGTTTCATCGGGTCGCTTTTTCGTTTCATCGAGTTTCAAATCACTCCCAACTATTTATTCTAAAGAAGTTTTCACTTCAGAACTGCTCTAGTTTTCGTTGTGTTGTGTGGGTGTGCAATATTTTAGTCATAGTGTCCAAAATTATTACGGTTTATTTATTTTTGAAATTTGATTAATACGGGCGGAAACTTGACCAACCCCAAAATTTACTTGTTGGTAAATAAACCGATCTACTGGAAAAAAAAAATAATAATTCATATTTCGAAATTAAACATAAATTTCTAAGTGGCAAATTCGCCAAATATACTGAAAAAACCTAAAGAAAATGATAGAATAGCATCCATCTATGATATTCGTTGGTAAATTATAAAATATGTTAGAAAATATATGTTTAACTTCCTAATTCCTCTTGGCACGCGTCTGTCTCCCTATGCATGCAAAGCAAATATTTTACTCTAATAACTTCATTCAGAGAAGCGGATACGGACGCTGGCTCGCTGGCTGGACGCCGAATCAACAGCACTGACAACTCGGCAACAGTGGGCAATAGACTCGAGCCGGCGTCCACACCGGCAAAAGCCGGCGTCCATCGAGGTATCAAAAATAAGAATACGGACGAGACTTCTAGAGACGTTAGTCTATAATATTCTTTGGTGAAACTCAATAAAATGGGAAATTAATGAATAAATAAGTACTTACCTACTTATCAAAAACCCGTCTACACTTTATTTTTTCCCCAGATAGATTTTGACATTGAAAACTTTGGAACATAAACAATAACGCTTGACCCTGATTGGTCGCAAAATGAGGTATTTCTGCAGGTTGACATTAGTTTTACAATAGCGACCAATAAGCGGCATTAGCGGCATTGTTTATGTTTCAAAGTTGACAATGCCAAAATCTATCTTGGAAAAAAATAAACCATAGAAGAAGGTTCTTATTATAGTCTCTTTAAGACTCATCCGTCGACATCTAGATTCTGTTTGCTTACAGGGGGGCTCACCTGAAAAAAATAACACAACGGCAGAAAAAATTGTTCATGTATATACAGGGTGATTAACGTAGCCCGAAAAAATGGATCGCAGGTGGATTAGATACACCTCAAGATACACGTATCATCTTTACTAATCCACCTGCAATCTGGAAAATTTCTAAAGCGGCGTTTACATTAGGTATAATAAATGAGTTAGGCTGTGGTCCGAATATAACCAGGGTTGTGTTTTCGCGGTCCGAAAGTGATCAAATTATTCTGGTTCCTGGAAAAGTGGTTGGTTTTGGACCTTGGTTTCCTTAAATCTGGTTAACCAAATGTCAAAATAGTTACCGGCTATCAAATGTCGGTTCTGTTGGTTTTATGTGTAAATTCTGTCATCTATTTTTTATTTCATATTCGCGCTCCCCAAGTAACCGGAATTTTCAGCAACATTTGTCAACCGATTTGGTTACTTTGGTTAACGTTTGGTTATATTCGGACCATAGCCTTAGTTACTTGCACCCAGTAACCTGTAAGACAGCTACTAGTTCAATGTAAACCACATAGTTAGTTTCTAGTAGCAGTACTTGTACCAGTGTGCTGGCTAGGAAAGTAGATAGCTCGCTAGCCTTCCCCACTCGATAAAATCTACTATCCGCGCTACTGAACTTGTTTACTTGCCGAATCTAAACAGGTTTGAGCTAGTGCCAGTTGCCAGCGATTGTTTAGTGAACACATGGATATATCAAAATACATTTTTATTTTTGTGTATTGAATATCAGAACGTTGAATTCTAGGTGATACCATAGCTAACAGACTCTCAAATTGATTAGGAGTTAATCGAAGGCACAATCTATACTCCTTGGAATACTCTATAAATAGTTCTTTCAAAAGTAGGGCAGATGCTCCTTTGGTATTGCTTTTACTAATCCACTTTCTAACCCACATTTTTTTTCTTCTACATTGTTCCTCCTCAAGTAGGTTAATAATTTCTTGCAATAGACAATGGGAAATTTTTAACATACAGTTTTTCATTTGATTTAATTTTGAACGCGAAATTATTGTACGAAGGTGAAGAGCCATGTTGAAAGCTACTAGTGATACTAGTATTGGCATAAAATATATTATGTATAAACGCCTACTATTCTGGACGTTGGGTTAGCTCATGGTAGGCTAGTTACTCGTACTAGTAGGTGGTACAAGCAGTGGCGCAGCCAGAAATTTTGTCTGGGGGGGTGGCATGCAGAAAAAAAATTAGGAAAAAACACAGATTCGCTTTCCTTTAAACTTTTTCTGATATGAGCAGTTTACAGTTTTCGTCTACTTTGTTATTTTTCTCTGAAGCCTTGGGGGGGCCCGGGCCCCCTGGCCCTCCCCCCTAGCTGCGCCACTGGGTACAAGTAACTATACCAATATAAACGCCGCTTAATGCACGGGCTATGTGAATCACGGTGTATTTGCTTCAGTCAAATCAAACAAAATTACAAATTAAAGTTGATAAGTAACATGAAAAGCGCATTTATATGAAACATCAAGTGAGTCTGTATTTAACAACACTGAAGAACAAATTAGAACCAAGATTATAAAACAAAATGACTTGGATAACACTCAATTTATAGTGGACCACTGGACCACCCTATACCTATTCATAATCCCGCGCATTTGAAAGTTACGTTTTTCTCAATAAATGTAAAGAAAATGCTCACATAAACATAAAGAACATGTCAATACAGAGTTTCAGATTTTCACAAACAAATCTTGAGAATAAGCGTCCAGATGTCTCCAGATAATTAACTCGGCTCTTGGACTATTAGGCCTACTATAATTAGCTATTTATTGACCAAATTCTCATAAATCCTTTAACACGTGTATATTGGGAAAATAAACCACAGGGCTACGCGTGTTTTTCTCTTAATTTTTATTAAAGAGTAGCTGAAATGATAGATTATATTGTTACCATTGACCTCATTGGAAAAGTTAGGTATAATATAATGTTTGATTCAAAAAAAAAATAGTAAATAGTCAAATTTGCCCACCGATATGTTCTGCTTTAAAATTCTATAAGGAAATATACATATCGTCGGGCAGCTATGATTGACACGACCTGGTACGCTTAAGTGTACATTAAGCATATACAGGGTGACAATTTGAAAAATAGCAATCAGGAATATTTCTTAGAAAAAAAATACTATTAGGAAGATCTTAGATATGTAACCTGTTGGATTAATGATACAACAAAAATAAATCCTATTGCATATTGTAAAATAGGTACTTCTTTATTAAACACGTACCTACATTTCAAAATAGAGTTTCCATCAGAGGGACAATAAATAAATAAATAAATTATGCAGGAGGGTGTAGATAGTCTATCTAGAAAAACCTTCTAAAATTATATGCCTCTTGTATATACCGCAATAGATAAGATGTTATAGAATTAGGTAGAAATGATGGTATGATAGGGTTTACCTATCATATTTTGTTTTGTAGTAATATTATTCTCCTTATAACTTTAGTTGGTGTATCACGTTACCTTTCTGCGTGGAATTAAAGATTCTATATAAAAACATTATCTTGTTTCAATTATTGTCCTACATTCAATTTACAATATAAACCCCTTCTGTTTTGGAGGCTTGCCCCCCTAATGATTTTTCTAAAATGAGAAACTACTCCGTGTGATAGATATCTTCTTTGAAGGCGTGACCATTTCATTTCAGTTACAATATAGAACATGATCACTTGACTTTTCATTTGGAAATCACAAAAACAATTTTGACTGGCAAAGTTGAGTAAGAGCATTCAGCCCCATTGAGCTGAATTCACTTGAAATCACGTTGTGCAGCTGACACCCAACAGCAAATTATAATTCAACAATTTCTCGCCGGTATTCGGTAGAGCCCCACTGCTACACTTACCGTGTATAGTATAATCGTGCAACAAATGGGATCCTAACCTATTATGGTGGACGGCCTCCCCAGGGAATACCAATTACTAAAAAGAAATAATCAAATCTTAATTTGTTGCCCTGGATAATCAGTGAAACGCAACTTGAACATCTGCAGCCAAATGTTTAAAGTCTAATATCAAACATTATGCTTAACTAGAAGTAGCTTGAGATAAATAAATCTTTCCATCAAAGGGCCCCATTCACTTTGAGATCGATATCGATACATGTTTCGCAACATGTATCTGAGATTTGTATCCATGTTTCAACTGCTCCTACACGTTGAGATTAGCCTACACGTTGAGATTAGCTCAGGAAACATTAGTTCAGTCATAAGTTCAGTTCAATCAACATAGGTATTATTTATATACTTAAATTCAAAACTCATTTTGGAAATAACACTGTTTATATTTTAGTAGCGCGATACATATTAAACTTCAACATACACGTTGAAACATTTATTAGTTGCATGCGTTCGGTATTGAAGTTACCGACGCTGGCCATACCATCCAATACAGTTACTAAGACAGACAAATACACAATGAGATTTGTATCAAGATACTGATACTTGATACCGATCTCAACGTGAATGGGACCCTTTACTTGCTGAAATGCACAAAACACCAATTTCAGATTGTTACGAAAATGTGATGAAAAACCATTAGAGAATGATCATTATTCGAGTGGCCAAAACTACTTAGTGCAAAACAATTATTTTTTTTATATGTAGGTATACTTATTATGCATCAGATAGGTATGTATTATGTAAATAAAACCCCATAACTGTAAATAAAGGCTTTAGGCCCATTTCGAAGGTGTAAATATTGTAAATAACCCCATTGTAATAATATCCAAGTTTTTTTTTTCTGTAAGTAATAAAAATTCCTTCCACCATAAATGGTAGTTGGTCATCCAAAAAGGCAACTACATGAACATTTTCCTTATGTAATAAAATAGCAATTTCTTAATAAATCAATAAATAAATGAGATCTTCTTCATAGTATTTTTTGTCTAAGTGTCAAATTGTCACCCTGTATGTCCGACATGGCCTAAATGGAAACATCACTGTCGGGCAGTTTTGCCCAATGTTCGTTTTAATGACTGGTTTTCCAAAAGTGCACCCAACACCTCTATGAGTATCTCAAAAAAACTGAAAACTTTCAAATTCATTTTTAAAAAATATAGCTATATGAATGGATAGTTATATACTATATTTATAGCAATCAGCTATAGAGTATTATTGTGTAGATTTTTGTATCATTTTAGCTGAAAATGTTTAGTGGACTATACCAATTAGCAATTATCCCAAGGTGTTAATATGGGTTAGTTGTGTTGGGTTAGTTAGGTTATTGCTAGTGGTAGTAAAGTGGCTTAAACAGCCATTCAATTGAAAACTGGGCAAAATCAATATTTTTTTGAGACACTCTAGCATTCTATTACAACAATACCTACATCCACCATACAGCATTCTATTTCAACAGTATCTACATATCCAGAACCCAGCATTCTTTTTTTTTTTTTTTTTTACGGATATGCGCACTCGCAAGGAAATGTCCTATCACGCTCGAGAAGCGGCAAGTGCGCGGAAATGTCGGTGTATGTTGGTCTTGAAACGGTTCAGGTTGTAACCTGCAGGGAAAACCGTCGCAGGGAGTTTATTCCACAGCGATGCTGTTCTCCAGAGATATGAATTCTGATATAATGAGGTTCTTGGTGCCTCTAGTTTGACAGTAAATTCATGGTTACCGTCTGTTTGACGGGTTCGCCTGGTAGGCGCTACTCTCGGTGGAATCATACGTGCCAACTCTTCTGAGCATTTTCCGTGATAGTACCTGTAGAAGAGAGATAAATCGCCCACAGATCTGCGATGTTCGAGACCATCCAAGTTACGAGTAAGTGCGGGGTCATTGATCAGCTTGATAGCTCGTTTTTGCACGGTGTTCAAAAGCATTAAGGTATGTTTGGGTGCTGCACTCCATATATGTGAGCAGTACTCCATAGTTGGTCGAATCTGGGCTTTGTAGAGTGTCAGCAATTGGCTTGGTGTGTACAGATGTCTTGTACGAAATAGCACCCCAAGCTTTTGGGACGCCCTTTTAGCAATATCTGCCACGTGACTGTGCCAAGACATGTTGGTCTCTGCAGTAACCCCCAAGATGTTCAACTGACTCTGTAATGTGACAGCACTTCCAGATAGCATGATGTTTGGCTCACCGGTGCTGGTCTTTTTTGAAAACAGAGCTGCTTGGGTTTTCTGCGCGTTGAACTGTACAAGGTTTTTGTTACCCCAGTCCTCTATTATCTCCAGGTCGTTATTTATCTGCGATATTTGAGTTAGTCTAAGATGATGGAATTCTCGTGCGGAAAGACCTGTGGGTGGTATGAGTGAGGAGACTATATTGCCATCGTCTGCAAAGCAATAAAGTGGATTTACTGTTTTATCTATGAGGTCATTTATGTAAATCAGAAAAAGAGTTGGCGAAAGGTTTGCTCCCTGTGGCACACCAGCATTTATTGGGTAAGAGTTGGAGTTCTGGCGATCCAGTGCAACATAAATGGATCTGTCCTTTAGGTAACTTTCAAACCAAGTGCAAAGTTTCGGCGATAATCCCATTGCTTTGAGCTTGTTGAGCAGATTTTCATGCCAAACTTTGTCGAATGCTTTAGATATATCTAAGGCAATTGTTCTTGTTTCACCCCGCAACTCAATCGCTTTTTGCCATAAGTGAGTGACGTATGTAAGTAAATCGCCAGTTGACCTATATTTTCGAAATCCGTATTGCTTATCGTTGATAATTTTGTACTTTTCCAAGTACTTGGTTAGGTGATTGTTCACAACTCTTTCCATTACTTTTGATATCACCGGAAGTAGAGCAATTGGTCTATAGTTTAACGGATCTGTCTTTTTTCCTTTCTTTGGAATGGGTTGTACTGCGGCAGACTTCCATGATGATGCCTGTAAGACAAATTGAATAATTTTGCGAAAGTTGAGGTGAGTTCGTTGGCGCAATTTTTGAGTACTATTGCGGGAATGCCATCCGGACCCATTGCTTTGTTTGTATCTAGCTTTTTAAGGGATTTTCGTATTTCTCTGTGACAAAAGGGTACCTCTGGCATACTATGGGAAACCCTTTCAATGAACGGTGGAGTTTTTCCGTTTGGCACTGTTAGGTTGGAGTTGGAGGAAAACATTTGGGCCAGCATATTGGCTTTTTCCTCTGATGTTGTGGCTAAGTGATTATTTTTATCTGTAAGTGGTGGTATGGATGACTTGGTGAAGTTAGATCCAACAGCTTTTGCAAGAGACCAAAAGGACCTAGAACTACTTGGACAATTCAGCAACCTGTTTTTTATTCTTTGATTTGTATGTTTCTTTAGCGGAGTCAATAGTAATTTTGCAACTATTTCTGGCTTCTATAAATTCTGTGTGGTTTTGAGCGGTTTGTTGTCGTTTCCAAAGGTTATATGCTCTGTGTTTTTTCTGTACAGCCGTTTGACACTGGCTGTTGAACCAAGGTTTTGCATTAGCTCTACGTTTAGTTGTATGTGGGATATATGCATCCATTCCAGATAAGATTACTTGTGTTATTTCATTACAGCAAATAGTGGGATCAGCTGTTTTAAAGCAAACCTCTTGCCATGGAAAATCCAGGTAAAACTGTTTTAGGTCATTCCATTTTGCCGATTTATAGTGCCACATTTTACGAGGAAGTGGTTGTTGGCTTGGTGGGATGAGCATTTCGCACTTTGTTATTATCAGTTTATGATCGGACGAACCAAGTGGAGCATCTACTTGAATTGTGTACGAGTTAGGATTTGTAGTTAGGAACAAGTCTAAAAGCGCTGCAAATTCGCCCCTTTCTGAGATACGGGTAGGTTCATCGACAAGCTGCGTTAGACCACAACTTATGGCATAAGCTTTTGCTTCTCTGCCTTCGTTATCTGTTTTGTTGTGGTGTTTCAGCCAGGGTATATTGTGGACGTTGAAATCGCCTAAAAAAACAATTTCCGCCTGTGGATAGTTTGACTGTATACTATCACAGCTTTCGGATAATGTCGCGAAAAAGTTTTGGTACTCGGTGTTAGATGGCGGTCGGTAGAGGCAGCAGATAAACTTGGTCGATGACTTTGAGGTGAATTTTAGCCATATGATATCAAGGTTCGCTGGTTCTAGCTTCTCCTCTCGATGACATGAAAGGTCATTTTTAATGTACACACAGATCCCAAAATTATGTCGAAATCGGTGGTGTAGGTCATAGCCGGGATAAATATAGTTCACAATAGGTGTTGCAGAACTGATTTTAGTTTCAGTGAGAACAAGGATGTCAGGTCTTTGTTCTTCAAGATGTTGGTGAACTGAATTCATATTTGTACTTATTCTATCTCATAACAGTCTACATCTCTGGATCATTCATCCTTCACACAAGCTCATATATACTTTCTTCATTAACGCACTTTTGGAAAGCCAAATCAAAAAAAATTAATGATGAAAATATAATTTTTGGACACCCTGTATAATCCCAGTTACAGAGAATCAAATAAATCACTATATTTAAATTTTAAAAAAAAAACACAAATAAAAAAGTGCTGGACTGTTCCAGACTCAGACATTAGAAAAATCAAGGATTGTTTATTCAAATTTCAATAAATCCCAATTATCAAAAAATAATTGTTGGTACTAGGTAGGTACTTACCAAAATCCAGAAATCAATTGGTACACTATGGGCACACAACACTAATAATCGGAAAATCTTAACTTATGTGAAAAAAAATCGCGACTGGCGGTGCTCCATCTCCGACGATCCGTACTCGACTAAATCGTAACTAAATCTAAATCCCTTGTCCAACAAAAACCCCCAAAAAAAGGTAAACAGATTAAGTAATAATATGAGTGAGATGGGCAAAAAAACTAACTGCGTAATAATAGATTAGTATTCCGACGGCAAGTGTAAATGTAAATCCCCTATTTCTAGTTAGTTACAGGGCCGAATTAGTGTTAATTTTTTTTTTTTTAGTTTATTTTAGCTTTGTTGCAACAAAGCAGAAAAACTGTACAATGAACCGTCAAGATTTTGCGCAATACCAAAAAATTCATATACAGAATGGCTCCGAAATCGTATTTTGGGTGGGTTTTTGGAAAAGACCTTGATTTTTGTGTATTCCAGGCTGAGGTTTTTAAATTGTTCAAAATGTGGCTGGAAAGTGTTTTGAATGGCTTATTGAAGTTTTAAAGTGGTCTAACTTCTTCGCTTGAAGAGTTCTGGAACATTCTAGAAGTTTTTCAATGATTTCTAAATTATTCTGATTGCTTTTTAAGTATTTTAGAGCCCTATTGAAGCTCCAATGAGTGTTTCAAGTTGGTTCAAAAAGGTTCTGAAAGGTTTCCGTTCTAAATTGAATCCTATAATATTGTTCTAGAATAACTGAAGTTTCTCAATTGCAAATCTTGACACGCTCATGAATAATTGTTTATATCTTCGATTATTCTTGAGCAAATTAGTAATAACTATATGTCATTGGAAAGAGTATTAAATTCTCTATAGCGGCTAAGTAATTTGTTTAACAAAAAGTACATTTGACTGACAGGGTGTTTTAACGACTGTTTCGTAAAAATTTGGATTTGGACAAGGCACCCAAAAATTTAAACCTCCCGCTTTTCCATTTCAAAAACTTGGGAACCCTACATGTACTCCAGCATGTAAAAAATGCAAAGTAGAATGCTGTAACTCTGACAAGATGTACCTCAGTTTGTTATTAGTCGTTTTTTCATTGAATATTTTAGCACTAGAATCAGAAGAAACTTAAAATTTCACTTTTCTTTTATCCTCTTTACCTAAATATCAGAAATAAAAGGTCTATAATACCCTTAATTCGTCCATCCATATCCAACAAGGTATTCCGTAAATAATTTTACTTTCGAAAATGGCAACCATTATGAAATTTTTGGGATTACCAGAGATACTAAAAAATATTTGGAATAAAACTAAAACATTTAGGTGGGGATACAGCGTGTAACTGTCAAGTTTTAAGCTTCGTACATATCTTAACACGCCGAATAACAAACAGCACAACGAACCAAACGACGAACGAAACCCTAATTTAGACGGGACTACGAACAGCCAGGATTCGCGAACGGGTTTGCAAACGCGTTCTGAGCCCCGTCCAAATTAGTGTTTCGATCGTCGCTCGGTTCGTTGTCCTGTTTGTTCGTTTGTTGTTCAACAGAACAACGAACTGAAATACTAATGTGGACAGGGCTACGAACGCGTTTGCAAACAGGTTCGCAAATCCTGGCCGTTCGTAGTCTCGTCCAAATTAGTGTCTCGATCGTCGTTCGGTTCCTTGTTCTGTTTGTTGTTGGGCGTAATGTTCAAGTCTATACAAAGCATAATGTTCAAGTCTGTACGAAGCTTTACGATGCGTGGCTTTGCGTTACAGCCCAGAACAAATAGAAATTGTGTCAAAAATTAATATATTGGATTGGTTCAATTCCCAATTTATTTAATTATTTTTAAAATTTGATCCCCCTAGATAAGCTACGCCCCTGAGCTGCTCCTATGGAGTATTTTTCATGGTACTCAGGATACCAAAAAATTTCAGAATTGTATTTTAAATAAAAAAGTCCCATATTCTACTATTTTCTAATATTAGCGAATTTAATAAAATGTTGCTTCAAAATTGGAAATTACGCCGCCATTTTGAAAATTTTATAGTTATAAAAAAAATATGAAATCTCCTAATTTGACCTATTTAAGGTGCCGATCAAGTTTCATGCTTTTAACACAATTTGCAGGGTTTTTTTGTTAACCGCTAGGACTATACGAATATTTTGCTATTTCGTAAACTTTGCATTTTGTGGGTTTCTGTTCGAGTGCGAAGTAAGATTAGCGGATCAAACTGTGAAGTCGCGTTATAACGATTAACTAAAGATTATTCAATATTTAATCGTACGTGCTGAGAACCACTGATAGGATTAATAAATAATACAATAGTAGTTGTGCAACTGCGACATGCTAGGATTCGGAGGATTTTTCAATTGATTGTTTATGAGAACCATATAAAATCGATCCAAGACAAGAGCCTGATTGCCTGATAGTGGAGCGAAACAGAGGCAAAAAGTCGCTTGTTTACCGAGATAAAAAAAATCAGCGTACAACCAGGTGAAATGTTTATATTATTGTTAAGTATCTTAGTGGCTATTCGAAATGGTGATTTACGATATTTTTTAGTGGTCGAGAGATTTTTTTTTTAGAAAAATAGCACCAATTTGGATAAAATCGAAAAATGTAAATTTTAAGTTTACACTCTAATATCTCTAAAACTAACAAAGCTAGGAAATCGACTTTTTTACCAAAATAAAGTCCATTTATTGGGCTTTCTAACAGACCTATTCACCTATACATTGCTGTACCGAAATATGTTCTATATTTTTTAAATGACGTTTTAACTGTTACGTCACAAAATATGACTCTAAAATTTCACTAAGCGACAAACTTTTTTATTTTCAACTTTTTCCACATACATGCTGCGAAGAAAGAAAGAAGAAACATTCAAAAAGTTTTTAAAGTGAAAATCTTTTATCTTCGATGTATAGTTTGTTTGCTATGAATTTTACAAAATCGCGAAATCTTGAAAATTCAGGCGCAGCGTGCACGGGATTGGCCGACGTCAGCGGCTTGTCGTTTTTACGCCATTTAGTAGGTACGATTTTGTAGCTGAAAATATAAGGCCTGTTTCTGCAGAAATCACAAATCAGTCAGAGTGAATTTCATTGGTTGAAACTGGTTTTCTGACTGTTTTCGACCAATGAAATTCGCTCTGACTGGTTTGTGATTTCTGCAGAAACAGACCTATTATCGCTACCAGTGACATCATAACAATGTTTTATTACTTTTGGAAATTTTGTGTTGTTTTTTGAAAACTTGAGGATTAGTGCGATTAGTTATAAAAATATGATTTTTTTTCTTGTAAATTACAAGAATTACAATACATATTACAATTATTATTAGGCTGTAAAAATAATTCTAAAATAAATTTGAAAAAAATTAATTCTATGCAGACGGGTCAGTTTTTTTTTTTTAAATTAGAAGAATAAAAATAAAACCAATATTTTTTTAATCCTTATAATAAAGTAGGTACCTTGTGTTTAGTACCTATTCAACCTCCTCTTCTTCATTTTCAGACACCTCCGTTTGTTCCATGATTTATTTTTAATTTTTGCACTGCTTATTACAGCTACACTCATAACAACATTTCAGCCCCTCCTTAATGCAGGTGCATTTTGAATTCATACAATTCTTATTTGCACAGTACAAGTTTAAACCTTGTCTTGTCTTATAAATTGGCGCACTGCGCACTGGTTGTTGGCTCGAAAAGACTGGATTTCAATTCTCATTTTCCAGGATCCAACTATTACATTGGGGATCATTAGACCCCATCTTTGCTACGTTATTATAAAAACAAAACCAAATTCTCAGCTGATACATGCACCTAAAATTTTACGATAAAAATAAAATCAAACTTTGTATGAATAAATTAAATGATCTACGTGAGTAGATCAACTCAGGTGACTGAGAAAATGCTGATAAAATGCCGCGTTAGTTGATGGTGGCTAGTGTTGCAGGTATTTCTTGTTCTTGTCTTGCTTTTTCTTGTTCTTGTCTTGTTCTTGCATGCAAGAACAAGACAAGAAGTGGATTAGCAAGAAATATACAAGACAAGAAACTAATGAGCAAGAACAAGATTTCTTGTGCAAGAAATTCGCAAGAAGCAAGACTTCTTGCATAATTTATTTTAAATAATAATAATTAGCTAATAAATATTAGCTAAAAGGTACACAATTACTTATACTCGCATAACATTATTTATTGTAAATAAGTAAATAAAAAAAATTAACGAAAAAGAAACTTTTCTATAGTTTGGTACATAAATAGGATGTTTCATTGAAGAAGCGGTTAAAAAATTTTGAAAAATTCTTATTCTAATAAAAAACAATAAACAAAAAACATGCTCAACAAAATTCGTAAAAAATGGTGTGTGCTTTAAGACTTTAAGACCATGACATAAGTGAAAAATTCAATTAAGTGAATAGGCGAGATTAACAATATGAAATACAGGTATTTTTTATGCTCTATACTTAATGCCCAGATTGATCTACCTTTGTATCAAAGATATAATGAATAGTTTTGATTTAAATCTATCTGCTAGATATTCTTTAAATTATGCTTGTATGAAACACGACAATTCTGTCACATTTACATATGGAGCATATGTAATATAATACAGGGTGAGGCACGAAAAACTTCCAACCCAGAGTTTCTCAGGTGTTATGTGTTTAATCAAAAATCGCTCAGACACGTCTGATTTTGTTTTTTAGGGGGCACATTTAATTGGTATTTTCACCCCCTACCTGTCAACCCCTAAGTGCGGGTAACAGGTACCCCAAAAATTTTAAATGGTCGAGTGATATGTCATTTGGTAGCTATTTTCATTAGGATTATATCCCCGAAGCTTTAAGTTGCTAGTGTTTAACCTGTCGAAATGTCGGAATGTCAAAGTTAGGATAATAGTTATTTATGGTCGGTACTAGTGTGTTATGTTGAGAATAAGTCACGCGAGAAAAATTTATACCACGAGGCCGTTAGGCCGAGTGGTATAATTTCTCGAGTGACTTAGAAAACATAACACACGAGTAGCATATAATGTTTTATCCAACAACTCAACTGAGGAATCATAACACACGAGCAGCATACAAGAACTGAAAAAACTAGCAGGTATTTTTTGGCAATGAGTCTTCCTTAAAGCAGGATTTATAAATTTTTATTTCCTGACGTTTTGCGTTGACGTTATAAGAGAGTGAGTTATGAACCATAACTCACTAGTGGGTTATGGTTTATAACACACTGGTGTGTTATTTGATAGTTTACCTGTCTAAATTGGCACAAATAATTACTCTTATAACTAGCAGGTGTTAGATAAAGGCTTTTTTTCGATAATCTAAACTGTATAGTTTTTACCTGTCCAACCCATGCCTAGGTAACAGGTAAGAACCACACAGCATTTTTCCATTGATTTATCCTCACTTTGACAAGCCACCATTTCGACAGGGTAAATAGTAGCAACTTAAAAATTCGGGGATACAATCTTAATGAAAATAGCTATCAAATGACGTATCACTCGACCCCTCCTTTCATTTGAAATTTTGAATGCACCTGTCACCACTTAGGGGTCGACAGGTAGGGAGTGAAAATACCAATAAAATGTGTCCCTCAAAAAACAAAAATTGACGTGTTCGAGCGATTTTTAATTAATCACTCAACACCTGAGAAAACCTGGGTGGGAAGTTTTTCGTGCCCCACCCTGTATATTAAATTACGATCAAAGAAAAAAAAAAAGATTATTGTAAAAAATTACTTGAAATAAAATGTGATGGATGTTTCTCTCTCTCGCTTGGCTGAAATCTACTCGAGCCGAATGTACCCGAATGAGCGTTACATAGCCGAGCGTGATGACTCAGTTTCATACCCACAAAAAAGTATGCTGCCTGAGCGCGACTAAATAAGTTTTCACTCAAAAAATATTTCTTGAAGTTCCAATATAATGACCAAACTTGCAAACATCAAACATTTAATTTCGTCGACTTATCTGATGTAATCTTAGGCCCAGTTCCACAATTATTGGTGGTCACCTTCACTGGTTTTCAAACTCATAGTTGTGGGTTGACCACATTGAATAATCTGAAGCTTGACCAATGCAATGGTTTGGCTAAACCACACATTATGAAACAGATATATTTTAGGTTACCAGTGTCTTGTAGTCTTGTGGTTACCGTTGGGTTACCAGTGTTTGTGAAACTGGCCCTGAATTTAATAAAAAAACTTTCAAGTTTTTTCGAAAGAGTTTAATTACATTTTGAAACTCAACTTGCTGTTTGAAAGGGGACTATAACCAATCTAAAATTTATGTAGGAACTTTTTATAAAGCAAGAACAAGAAATAGCAAGAGTCTTGCAGCAAGAACAAGAAATAGGCTTGCAAGAAATTTGCAAGAACGAGAAATTGTAAATTTCTTGTCTTGCTTAGCAAGACAAGACAAGAAATAGCCGAACAAGACAAGATTTTTTGCGACCTGCAACACTAATGGTGGCAGTTCTGATGATGGCTTATCGGTTGTTGTAGTCATACGCAAGCAAATTCATTAAGTGGGTATTGTTATATTTTTATATTTATTTTTATATAGCAACAACAGTTTCTAATTTTGTAGCCAGCTTCAATGCTTTATCCTCTGAAAGAAGGGGTAAAATTGCCAAATCTTTTAGTTTAGGAAGGTTCTTTTTTAAGATGTCAAAAGCAGTCTTCTTCCAACTTTATAAAAAGCACTAGTAGTGTCACTCCGGTTAAGCAGTGAATTGACAAAAAACAGGAACAAAGTTTCTTTACCTAAATTTACCTGAATTTTACGAAATATCTGAGGGACTTGCATAGAAATCAAGAAGGAGCTGATATACGAATGATTTTTTTGTGTAAAGTTAGTGTATGAATCCCAATAAGCCAACGAATTTTGATAAAATCTATAGATACAGATGTGTTAGTTTTATTGATCCATTTTTATTGCTCTTTGTCTACTTTAGAAGCAGTTGAGTTATTTATCGAATTGGGTCATGGTGCGAAACGAGACGATATGTTCCACCAAATATGGCTGTTGAAAATTCAGGTAAAGAATTTTGTTCCTGTTTTTTGGCAATTCCCTGCTTAACCGGATGAGGCGCTACTAGTGCTTTTTGTGAAGTTGGAAAAAAGACTGTTTTGACATCTTAAAAAAGAACCAGCCTAACTAAAATATTTGGCATTACCCCTCCTCTCAAAGAATAAAGTATTGAAGCTGGCTACAAAATACGTGTTGTTGCTATATAAAAACACTCAATGAATTACGCTTGCGTATGGCTACAATAACCAATAAGTCATCATCAGAACTGCCACCAACTAACACGGCCTTTTATCAACATTTTCTTAAGTGAGTAAATAATTTTATTTATCATTCAAAGTTTGATTTAATTTTTATCATAAAATTTTAGGTGCATGTATCAGCTAAGAATTTGGTTTTGTTTTTTCACTGTGAACCCATGAACCCGGGCCTCCCAGTTCTTACGGGCGCCGGGAATTTGTCCCGTCTTCCCCCCCCCCTCTCTCTTGTAGGGCCTAAAGATGGGGTCTAATGATCCCCAATGTAATGGTTCGATCTTGGAAAATGAGAATTGGAATCTAGTCTTTTCGAGCCAACAACCAGTGCCCCAATTTATAAGACAAGGTTCAAGCTTATATTGTGCGGGTAAGAACTGCATGAATTCAAAATGCACTTGGATTGAGGAGGGGCTGAAATGTTGTGATGAGTGTAGCTGTAACTAGTGCAAAAATCAAAAATAAATTATGGAACAAACGGAGGTGTCTGAAAATGAAGAAGAAGAGGTTGAATAGGTACTAAAAACAAGATACCTACTTTATTATAAGGAATAAAAATAATATTGGTTTTATGTTTATTCTTCTAATTAAAAAAAAAAACTGACCCGTCTGCATATTATAAAAAAATATTTTCAGCTACAAAATCGTACCTACTAAATGGCGTAAAACGACAAGCCGCTGACGCCGATCCCGTGCACACGGTGGAGTGTCAATCAAGCGACTACAGCTGCTATAGCCGCGCTGATGCAAACGCGCGTCTTCAGCGACTTTTCATCGTTCACTGGTTAACGTTACAATTTATGAACGCGTTGTCAATAACGCGACTTCAGCGTCACGACAAAAGCGTTCGCATCGACTCTGCCAAAATAGCAGTCTAGCCGCTCAAACGCCGCGACAAATTATAAATATTTACTATTTTAACCAAGTGTTTTCAGTAAATTGTTATTTTTTTGAAGAGAAATGGATGAATAGTGAATTGGATGACTTCTTATTAAGTGAACTTGTAGGTCAACATCCCAGTTTATATGACCCAAAAATCAAATAAACTTACCTCAGTGTTACCCCTAGTTTCTCTTCTGGGCTTATTGGCTGTTTAACTAGTCCACATGAGTGCTTTGTTAAATCATTCTATTCTCAATCAGGGCTAATACAAAATTGAACTGATTGATGTTGTAACATTTTAATTTTGCTCTTCCCATTAAATGAGTAATTCAGCGTTTTAACTGGTAACACACAAATATTATTTTAGAGCTGACTTAATTGATTGGATATTAATCACCTTACTCTGCATCTTTTTAGATAATTTCAGGCACAGCCAGACAAGATTTTGCTCCTTATCATTTGTCTAATGATTTAGTTGACCATTGCAGATGAATATTTATTGAACAATGCCTGGTTATCTTATTCTTGTTGTCCTTAAAAGGAATATACATAAATTATCAATTTCATTAGTCGATAGCCAACATTGTTTTGATTTTCAAATAAAAAGGGGGTATGTCCAGTTAATTGTCATTCAATTTTATTTTCGCGCCAGCTCATTTCGAAGGATTAATTCCTTTAGTTTTCACTCCCTCTCTGTCTCTCTCTTACTGGAGGATTTCATTTCTTTTATTTACCTGTTATCGAGTACCTATATCGATCAATTTGCTGGTACTTTGGTTTTGATCGCGTAGGGTTGGGTTTTTCTATAAATGTCGATATAATTGGTGTCGTGTTAGAGAAGGCATGGACAATATTATTTAATAAGTGAAGTTATTTATAGATTTTAACGAGAATAGTGTTTTCCTGATTAGTGTGGATTAATTCGGTCCCATTTGTTGAGTCTCTTTTGAGGTTTCGCTGACGAGTATCGATATCTTTGTCGTTATCTTTCAATCCTTCCTAAAGTGTGGAATGTGGAATTCGATAGAAGAAAATGTAACATAAAAAAAAGTTAGTGCGTAGAAATTTCTGGTTTAGGTTCCAAAAAATCGTACAACGGTCTCTTCTATTTCGTCCAGCGACTAGAACACTTTGGCTTTGGCCTGAAGAATAGTTTTTTTATCCGGTTGACCATAAAGAAAATTAAGTGATTTTCTCTATTTAATTAGGATCCGGTCATCCAGATAATTTCAATTTTGGTTTTGCCAGTCTAGTTTTGGTTTTTGTTACCTTTTGGCAGCCAAATCACCTTTCTAAGGGATTTATCTATTTCTTCTAGTCGAATATCACATCACGTCGCTTGGATTGAATTGTTTGAGCCTAGACTCTTAGAGCCTTGATTTTATTGTTGCTCGTTATTGTGAACTTCCAAATTGGATCAGCCAGCGTAGGTGAAATTAGAGTTCCATGACCTTCCGTTCACCTTCAACCTTTGAGCTGTGACCCTCAAAAATCCACGAGGGTCTTATGGTACGGTTTTATGCTACCGTTTTCGATAACGCAACTCAGTGGATGTTTTGATGGTATGCAGTACCCACCACTGTATCTGAATAGCAAAGACTCGGCGAACTAGTTTTCATTGATGAGATAGATCATCTGGTACGAGTGTGAAATCCCAGACCCATTGTTAATTGTCGGCATAAAGCTAAGTAGTTTAGTGTAGTTTTTTTATTAATTATTTAAAAATATCGTATATGGCTTAGGTAACCTTAGTTACTCACATTTAAGTAAACATTTGACCCCATTTATTTGCGGAGTGATCACTGACGCTGGGTGTGTGTTAATTCGCACTTATTGGTTATTTTAGTTTTAAGTATAGCTCTCTGCTTACATAGGTATTCATACATATCAATACCGACAGACAGTTTTCTTAAATCTGACTATGAGGAAGCCTTTAGGTTCTTTATTCCTGCTAGTCGTCATACTAGCCTCTGAATACTTGTCATAATCATTATTTAATCACCATAACTTGTACTAAATCAATACTTAATATTCAATAAATACTGATTTTGTTGTATTGCCAATTACCTGCTTTCTTTGTCTTTTTGCTTATCCAATTATTTTCTTACATTTCAGGCATAATAATTTGGTTTGTACTTTAGTTCAACCTGCAGTCATCGCAGGACTTTTCCGATTTAGTTTCAAAAATTGGTGGCGCACGAATTCACGAACCGGGCACGTGGACACTTTAACAAACTCTGTTGAACTATGGTCGCAATCCAAATAAGGTTACATTTTGGTAATTGATTTTTCTTACGTAAAATAAAAGTGTTACAATGTTAAGTCAATAAAAGCTTCGAAATTTGCTTTCGTTTTGCAATAAATGTCTACGAACTAACATATTTTCGAAACCCTGTCCTCCTCGGGTACAAAAAATATCATGGGGGCTGCTTCCTGAAGAATCCGCAAATAATAATTATACAAGTTCTTCTTCCTCTTCTTCTTCATTCTCTAAATCGCACCATTAAGCCACTGCTTCCTCCATGCTGGTTCAATAAGTGGTTCCTGAAAAAATACAGCGAAAGCGATCGGAATCGCGCCATTGACACTCGTATAGGCCGCTGCAGTCGTACTGCAAAAGTCGCGCGTTTGCAGCAGCGCGGCTTTAGCAGCTGCAGTCGCCTGATTCGCCTGATTGACACTCCACCTTAAGCCTGAATTTTCAAGATTGCGCGATTTTGTAAAATTCATAGCAAAAAAACTATACATCGGAGATAAAAGATTTTTACTTTAAAAACTTTTTGAATGTTTCTTCTTTCTTTGCTCCGCAGCATGTATATGGAAAAAGTTGAAAATAAAAAAGTTTGTCGCTTAGTGAAATTTTAGAGTCATATTTTGTTAGGTAACAGTTAAAACGTCATTTAAAAAATATAGAACATATTTCCGTACAGCAATGTATAGGTCTGTTAAAAAGCCCAATAAATGGACTTTATTTTGGTAAAAAAGTCGATTTCCTAGCTTTGCTAGTTTTAGAGATATTAGAGTGTGAACTTAAAATTTACATTTTTCGATTTTATCCAAATTGGTGCTATTTTTCTAAATAAAAAATCTCTCGACCACTAAAAAATATCGTAAATCGCCATTTCGGATGCCCCCTCAGACAGTTAATATTAATATAGGCATTTTATGTGGTTGTACGCCACGTAACATTTCATAGGCTATTTCGCTCCACTAATAGTGGAATAATTTTGTTCTGAATCATTTAAGGTGCGAGATGCGTAGGCTATGGGCAAATCTTGTCCAATGGGCCGTTGTGATAACACAGCACCTACGTTACTAGCATCACATGTTAGATTAAATGTCTTCGAAAAGTCTGGGTATTGTAGTATAGGTTCATTTACAAGTAATTTTTTGCAATTTTCAAAACATTCGATAAATTCTTGGTTGTGTTCAATCTTTGCACCTTTCTTCAAGCATTTCGTGAGGGGTGTTGTGATTTTTGCAAAATTATCTATAAAACGTCTATAATATCCGAGTAGTCCGAGAAAGCCTTTGATTTGTTTTGTTGTTTTTGGAATAGGGTAATTTTTAATGGCTTTGATTTTGTCTGGATTTGGTCGTACTCCTTCTGGTGTCACTATATGGCCTAAATATGCTACTTCTCGTCTGAGGAATTCACTTTTATCCAGTTGAATTTTGAAATTGGTTTCACGTAGTCTTTGGAAAACCATTTTGAGTCGTTCTAAGTACTCTTGTAGTGACGTGGAAAATATAATAATGTCGTCGAGGTATACAAGACATTTTTCGTTCTGGATTCCTCGTAATATACTGTCCATGGTCCTTTGAAACGGGGCGGGGGCGTTCTTCAGCCCAAACGGCATACGTAGAAATTCGTAATGGCCAATCTCCGTATTGAATGCGGTGTTCTGTATGTCGTTCTTATTCATCTGTATTTGATGAAATCCGCTGGCCAAGTCCAATGTAGTAAAATATTGACATTTTCCTAATTTGTCTAATAAGTCGGTTATATTCGGTAGGGGGTATCTGTCTGTTATAGTTTTTGCATTAACGCCACGAAAATCTACTACTACTCTCCATTTCTGCTTTCCAGAAGCATCCGCTTTCTTTGGGACCACCCAAATTGGCGATGACCAGGGAGTGTTGCTTGGGCGAATGATTTTTTGGTGTAACATTTTTTTCATCTGTGATTCGACTTCCTTTTTATGAATAAAAGGGTATCTATACGTTTTACTATATACCGGTTGTTCATCAGTGGTTTTAATTGAATGTCTTATTTCACTTGTAAATGTCAGTGGCATGTTTTCTTGATAAAATATATCTGAGTATTCTTCACATAATTTGATAATTTTCAATTTTTCTTCTGCATTCAGATGATCGGTGCGAATATGAGAACAGTCAAAATTGGGTTTGTAATTAAGTGAGTCTTCGAAATTATTAAGATTTATTTTTTCCAATTCTTCTCGATTAAATGGTTCTACCTTAAATGGTTGGGAAATATCAAGGGTTATTGGTTTGCAAGTGTTATTCAAAATGCTAGTAATAGCATAACCATTTTTTGCGATACTCAGCGAGTTAGGAATTTCGCACCATGTATCCTCTGGTAGGGTATAATAACATCGCCGTCTTGTATATCAGTTTTAATTTTCACAAGTTGTTCAACTCGAGGAGAAACAGTAACATTATATATTGATGTGTCAGTTTTATGGAACTGCAACTCAATTCTTGCATGTGGAGTTACTAGAAATGCTGTATCAAAATTAATGTTGGCTTGCAAGTTTTTAAGATTATCAAACCCTAATAAACCATCGAATATGTTGTGAAATTTAAATAGGTAGAATTTTAGAGGTTCATTATGTGGTAAATTAAAGATTTTAGGTGCGGGTATTTGAGCACTGTACTTATGTGCTGATTGTTGAAAAACGGTGGAGACAATAAATGGGTCATCAAATATATTATCCGGGTATAATTTTTGAGCTAGTTCAGGATTTATAGATGATCTAGTGGAACCGCTATCTATTAAAATTTTTAAATTGTGTTCTGGGAATGTAATGTATGGCAGCTCGCTTGTAGAAGCATTATTCAACGATATTATTTCAGGTCTCAAGTTTGGGGATTTTCCGAGGCATGATTCAGAAAATTTGCGTTATCGTAAGAGTACCCAGTTGCATTATTGTCATCAGCAGACTCAGCATATTGGGGGTTATAATTAGACTCGGAATCATATAGTTGGTCAAAATTAGATGAATCGTAGTATTGGGATTCTGGGTCACTTTCGTTAATGTCAACATGAGGTTCGTTAACGCCGTCAACTACGTTCGTATTATATAGCTCTTCAGCTATGAAATTACTTGGTTGGTTGGACTA
The DNA here is from genome assembly GCA_917834065.1 of Ceutorhynchus assimilis. Taxonomy (NCBI): domain Eukaryota; kingdom Metazoa; phylum Arthropoda; class Insecta; order Coleoptera; family Curculionidae; genus Ceutorhynchus; species Ceutorhynchus assimilis. Next base: position 73,040,951 of record OU892277.1, read on the forward strand.
GAAGGTTGTTGAGCATTGGCATTGAAGGTTTGCCTAGAAGTTGTTGACATAGGAGTAGGTTTTGGTAAAGTTCTATTTTGATTGGGTTTAAATACGTTTGTTGAGTTTGTGTTGGATTTATTTCTGAATACTTGGGAATTGGTAGGGAATCTTTGTGGGATTTTGTTAAAATTTGGTTTCACAGCAATAGGCTGAGATGGAAATGTTGGCTTAGCCGTAAATAAATTGTTAGATGTTTGGCTATTAAATCCTGGGTTAAAAATGTGTGTTTCTAAATTGTGTGTTTGTTTTATTGTGTTGTATGGTTTTTTGTGTATGAGGTTTAGAAAAATTCTGAAAATATTGAGTGTTATACTCATCAGTAACAAATTGTAGAGCTTGCGGAAGGTCTCGTGGACGCATGCAACGAATTGTCGTGCCTAATGGTTCCCTTAGGCCCGATAAGAATGTTTTTAAAGCTAAATCATTGTATAAATTACGTTTCAGCAATTTTGCAGCGTCATTTGTTTCATGAATATCCACGTAGGAAATAAAAGATTTAAAATATGTAAAATACGATCGTAATATTGGCTAAGTTTTTCACCATTTAGTTGCCTAAGCATTACTAAATCGCGATTTAAACAAGCTTCATCGCGCTGGTCAGCAAAATGCCTGCTCAAAATAGTTTTAAGTTGGTCCCAAGTTGTTACATTTTGGGTTCCCAAAACTAATTTTGCGTTACCGGTTAATTTATCGATTATCGAGTTCAGCAAGTAAATGTTCTGAAAACTATTTGGTTGAGCAGCGATATAGAAAGCATGATCAATGAAGCTTTGATATACCTACTGATAAATATCTGTTCAAATCATTCGGATTTCCGTCAAATTGTGGTACACAACTAAGGTACTCTGGCTTGAAATGAGCCATTGTTAGAGTTTAAATTCGGAACAATGCAAATGTTTTGATTATCAAGACCGAATAAGAAGAATTTCATTGCTATAAGTTCCAGAGGTTTGGTTGGCGACATGGTCCTTCCAAATGGTTCTTGGTCCTTGCGAGATTTGGACAATTTGGTTCCAAACTCCGATTACTTCGAGGTAACAGTTTCACGATGAACTGGGTGTTTCGATATCTAGAAAGCCACTCTGACACCTCACAGTAAACAATTAACGTAAGTCCGTTTTTTCCGGTTAGTCCGAATACCGAAGAACCGATAAACAGTCCCGAAAAACACATCCTGTCGACTGCGCCAGTTAACAAGTCAGCAACCGAGGGTTGGTTTTTAAAAAAATTGACTTTATTAACAATTCGAAATTATTACTAGCGAAAGCACGTTACAATAAAAGTTATAAGTATAATAAATCAACTGACTAACTATCCTAAGAAAATACATATATTTATAATAAGCTGAAAAGCAGAATATGCATTTCAAATGAGGACTCAGCAAATAGACGTGATATAACTCATGTTACAAGAATCTGTAACATAGAGGTTATAAACTGATGTTATATTTGTAATATAACTATTCCATTGCGTCTTAGTAACGTTGAGTGGGAATTAGTAAAAAAACATTAGAGATTTGTTATGCACTGGTAATATTACTTGTTACAGACAAAGTTGGGATATACGGGTGGGCCAATGAAAACGAAGCAAGGCCGATATCTCGTATTCATCGTTCATTGAAAAAATTCGCTCGGACCCGTCGATTTTTATTCGGAGGGGGAAATCTTATGCACATATTTACAATGTTGTCACTTCAACCCTCCCGCGGGGGTAATCTCCAACTCTTAAATCTCAAATGGCATTAGTGGTCAAGCGATACCTCATTTCAAAGGTCATCGAATTCTCTTTTCAACGGTTCCTATTTTTTTGAATTTGATGTAGTGGTTTTCGAGAAAACGCCTTTAAAATAGACGGTACTAGTACTGCTTTAGTCATTTTAAGCGCTATCAATTTTGTAGCTATAACAATTTTTATTTAAGTAGTGATTTTATGTATTTTTTTTTTAGGACGTGTCCTATCCAACTTGAAATAACAAGGTTTAAGTGGAGGTTTTTTTTATCACTCAATAAAATTCAACTTAATACATTCTAATTTTAAATATTTTTGAAAAAGAAAAACTTAGTAAATTCAAAAAACTAGGCACCATTGAAAAGATAATTCGATTACCTTTGAAATGAGGTATCACTTCACCCCTAATGCCCTTTGAGATTTAAGGGTTGGAGCTTACCCCCGCGAGAGGGTTGAAGTGACAACATTGAAAATATGTGCAAAAAATTTCCCCCGCCGAATAAAAATCGACGGGAAAGAGCGATTTTTTTCAATGAACGATGAATACGAAATATCGGCCTTGTTTCGTTTTCATTGGCCCACCCTGTATAATATTTATGTAATGCTAATATAACGATGTTTGCTGGGTATATATAAACTTTGTTTCATGAGGGTTCATACTTTTGACAAAATTTGCCTTCCTTTTTTAACAAATAGAAATTGACTGAAACAAATCAATGACGTCAAAAACGTGCGTCGGTTCTTAAGCCAGAAGTCATTCATTTTAATTTGTCAAAAAAATTGAATGTGTCACATGAATTAATCTACGACAACCCTTTTTTTTCAAGTTATGACGCGTTCGATAACAAAAGTATGAACCCTCGAGAAACGAACCTTACATAGTATATTTAACAAATTTGGAATGGGTTACTAGACTAGGTGCCTACTTATTTTATTTGTCTTGGAAGAGTAATTTCAATTTGTGAACATGATATTGGGAATATTCAAATTTTACAAAGTTAATTTGATTTTTTTTAGAAGTAGGTAGGTAGGTACCTATAATTTGTATGCATAAGTAGGTATTTTACAAATAAAAAAACACTCAGTGAATATAGCTATCCGTTGAGAAATCTATGCATTTAATTTAAGGCCGAAATCCGGAATCAGCTTATATAGAATGTCTGAGCAATTAGTTCTCCCCTATTCTTTCATCGTAGACTCTGATTTATTGGATTTAGAATTTAGCTCATATGTAAATTAAATTTGAAAACCTAAGATGATTTGGACCTTAGTTGGAACTTATTTTGTTGGTGAAAAATCATGAATATATTCATTCATCATTAGATCAAAGCAGTCAAAGAGAAAAATAAATCATTAGTAAAATGTTAAGTTTACTATTATCGCAAAGCCAAAACGCAGCTGTAGGTATGGATACGACAAAAATCCTAAGTTACAGTTTACTGCGACCTATTCTCCTATTCCTGCGTTCCTTATAATGCGACAGTTAAAATCGAAGTTTAGTTCAACTCGAACCCGAAGCACTAAAAATAAATTAATGTTCTAAGCTTTTGCGTCACATCTATTGAAACAGAAAGTGTCCCCGAACTCCGTAGTCATCGCGCAATTTGTTGGAAACATCCCTGTTTTTACTGTCTCCTATTTCTGCGTTCCTTATAAATGTAGCAGTTAAAATCGGAGTTCAGTTCAACTGGAACCCCAAGCACTATAAATAAATAAATGCTCCAGCTTTTGCATCGCATCATTCGCATCTATTGAAACAGAAAGTGTTTCCGCACTCCGTAGTAGACCGCGCAATTTGTTGGACATTTTAAAAAGTCTAAGTTAAAAACCAATCACAAAAATGTATCAAAAAAAATCCAAACTGATTCAATACATACGTTGTTTAGATTCGTTTATAAGTTTGGTACACAGGAGTTTCATTAGATTATATAAGAATCGAATAGAGCGAGGTACCTATGCTTTTAGACTGGACTGAGGACTCCCTCAAGACACGTTGTCATGCGGCCTCTTGTCCTTGGGAACCACCTATAAAACAATGTGTCCTATTAAGTTGATCGTTATATTTACATTATTTTAAAAACCCCAAAATCTTGAATTTTTCCAAATGCTGAGACGCATGTCCAAGAAACCCATTGTCTTTAGAATCGTTAGAAGAAGTTAGACAAATCAAAGAAGCCTTCCTTGTTGTTTCGACATAATATGTGCCTTTTTATCATTGAATTTCCATTTTTTTCTTCGAAATTTTCTCGCTTCAAATTTTTGTCCCTGCGAATTCATAGCCGGCACAATTTTTGGGCATTAATTGCAAAAAGAAGTCCGCATCTAACATAGAAATTCATGTAGGTAGATGATTGATGTCAAAAATCACACGACACAAACTCAAAAATCTGCTTAGGTTTTGAACACAAATAATTTTGCTAAGAGCTGATATCAGGAACGCAGAAGTGTACCTGACGATTCATACTAAAATTTTCCAGCTTAAAAATAAATATTCCCGGCTGTGTGGTGATTTTGAATGCGTTGTCGTCTGTTGTGTGTCACCGAGTAATATTAAGATTCGACTGACTGGACTAAGGACTGGACAATTACATTTTGATTGTTATGAATTCCTGATACAAACGATGGACTCGGTGACTCTCTATCAACTGGGATTCGGTTCGGTAGCATGTCTGTTTGTGACATGTTATCTGCGAATAATTCGCAGTAGTTCTTGAAGCATGAAGTAGGTATAGGTATAGGTAACTCAATTTCTAAATTTCTACTTCTGACTACGGATGGCTTTCTAATTTCTGTCTTGCTTTTTATTTTGGATCCTCAATCAAGACCCAGAGGTTTTCTTTAACAGAATGAGAAGATAAACTTCAATATACTGTAATTAGTCATTAGTCGTTGAAATTTCTAAAGATACATAATTAACTACCTAGGGTTTTTTTAACTTTGTACCCAAAATCTAATTTTTAATTCAAATACCTAATCCTTTCAATCGATCAATTCACTCATTTATTCCAGTGGCTCCTTTGTGGGTTTTTGTTTTGTTTGTTTATTTTCTCGAACATCGATCTGCATTGTGGCACCGTGCAACGTAAGTGGGATTTGGTATTAGGAGCTTAGAAACAGTAAGGGGCATATGTGTTTTGTTTTACTTACAGCTAAAGTAATTTTCTGTCCTAGTCGTACTTCGAGCACGCTAGTGACAAACAGGACGGCTTTTTGTGGTGATTGGTTGGCATTCTTGACGGAGGCGTACTTACGACCTACGTATTTTAATTTTGATGAGCGCTAATTTCAGATGAATTTATTTTATTTTGGAATTTCAATAATAATTTAATTATTTTTGAAATTAATTTTGTACCGTACCTATACTATATATATAATAGGAAATTGCATCATATCGAAAAATACTGACAATGGATAACGGCCAAACTGCAGAGTTTCTCGATCCAAAGCATTAACTCTCCAGAAATTGCCTAAAATTACTTCGGAAGAGATTCTATTCGTTCAAGTTCAAAGAATTACCACGTATTTCTGCCTTAAACACAACATGTAAAAGAGTTTTTGATAAAAGAGCCAAAATATCCCTTTGGAATAAGATATTTGTCTTTTGAGTCATATACATACTATACAGGCCCCAGGGTGTCCCAGAATATGTGGGCAATCTCTCGGTTTCAGATAGAACACAAAAAAATAACATAAAAAAAAATTCCTACGGCCCCCCATACGAAGTTACGTGTCCCTAAAGGACGCATCTGAAAATCGGTTTTTTGTTGATAACTTTCAAAATACTTCGTGTAATTTTTTTTTTCTTTTAATATGCTGGATACTAAATAAGACCCCTCAAAATGGACCCATTCAAACACACTTGGCCAATCTAGTTTGCCAGGGACGGACTAGCGTTAACACAATAATGCTAAAAAAATTTACACCCTGTATGATATAGGCATAGCAATAATATTTTCAGATAGTTTCAACCTTGAACTAGAAAAAAGGTACTTACTAATTATATTTTCGATTCAGAAACTTGTATTTTTAAAAAACATTTATTTTATTAATTAAAATACAATAGTGAAAAACGAAAAATATGTGGATTAAATTGCTACAGGAAGTGCCTGAAAACAAATGAACGCTCCGTAAGGAAATGCGCTGGCTTAAATAAGAAATAATTGCTGATGCAGCACTTGCGTCAGCGGATTAATGGTACTACCAGTGCAGTACCGCTGATTAGGCAGTTTTACATATTTATAAGTATTGACATAGGCGTACGCTTATAATTATCATAGGAAAGGAGAATTATTAGTATAAAGATAACATAGGGTCTTACAATATAACTTACCTGATTGACAAATCATCACTAAAGTAAGAAAAAAAGGGACCAGGGTAATGTAAACAAGCTATTGTACCTTTCTTTTCTTATCTATTTTTATATTCGTCATTCGGCAGTAGACTATCGTGGAGGAATAAGCTATTGAAAAAATAATAATTATATACCTACCTAAGCTATGATCCTAACTGCCTTTCAAATCAGAATTTTGGTGAGCTACTTCTAGTTGAGCATGTTTGGTATTAGATTTCAAGCATTTGGCTGTAGATGTTTTCAATAACTTCCTCTTAACAATTGAAGTTGCGTTTCACTGATATCCAGAGCAACAAATTATGATTTGATTATTTCTTTTTGGTAATTGGTGTCCCCTGGGGAGGCCGTCCACCATAATAGGTTAGGATCCCATTTGTTGCACGATTACACTAAGGTAAGTGTAGCAGTGGGGCACTACCGAATACCGGCGAGAAATGGTTGAATTATGATTTGCTGTTGGATGTCAGCTACATAACGTGGTTTCAAGTGAATTCAGCCAAATGGGGCTGTAATAGAATAGCTGGAATGAAATGGTCACGCCTCTAAAGAGGAATAGAAAACCTTTGAGGCATCACACGGGGTAGTTTCTCATTTTAGAAAAATCATTAGGGGGCAAGGTTCCAAGATAGGAGGGGTGTAGGGGTTAGGCAATAAACACATTTGGTTTCTCCGATATGTATTTGACACTTTTATGACAGAATGTTTTTGTCTAATATATGAGTAGTCAAAATTACTAGGTAGTTTTAATAATATGCTTATTTTTAAACACCGATAGGTATGTCAAAAACTTATGGTACGATTTAAGAGTTAACTTCAAGACTGTAAAAGGAAAGCAACGAGCTATTCAACGATGGGCAACACAAGGTAAGTTCGTATTTGAAACAAATAAGTTAGGGTAACTTCCCCCTAACAGTTGAGGCGGGGTTAATCAAAAAATGCCTCATTTTGGTTCCCCCGCCAATCCCCCGATACGTATTTCAGATCTTCCTGATAGTATTTTTTGTCTAAAAGATATTCCCGATTGCTACTTGTCAAATTGTCTCCCTGTATATGCTCGACGCACACTTTAGTGTACCAGGCCGTGTCAATCATACCTGCCCAACGATACGTATATTTCCTTATGGGACTTTAAAGAGGGGCCTGTGCGGTATACTTGGTTCGGGCAAATTTGGCTATTCACTATTTTTTTTGAGGGTTTTAAATGGGTCTCCAGCCCCCATAGTAAATTTTCTATGGGGGCGGAGCCCTCATAGTGATTTAGGTATTGTATGTAGTGGGTAGGTAGAAAAATATTGAGCTCCTAACACTTTATTTTTATATCAAATTTGTGTGTTTTATGTTTTCGTTGTTTTTGCTATACCTAGAATTATATGGCCATCTCCGATGATTCATGATAATTGTAATAACAATTAGTCATAGTCTAGCTCAGCATTTATTCTTTTATATAAATTCGAGCAGAGCAATAATAGTTTAGTTCTTTAGTTCGCTTCGCTGAGTTCACACGTTATTTATTAAGTAATAAAGTTTTTTAAAAACATAAGTTGCTTAATTAAAAACATAACTGGTGCAGTCGGTAGGATTCCTTTCGGGTATACAGGAATTCTTTTTCGAGTTTTATCGGGTTTTCGAAAAGTTTGAATTGGATTACGTGAGTGCGTACCTATCTGTCCTAACAGTTAAGAAAGGAACTCCAAACAACAACAACAGTGAACAGTGAAGTGCTATTGGCTCCTGGCAGACATCGCTGTGTGGTTCGCCATAACGAGAGAAGCCAGCCCGGACATTTTGGTGTTATACTAGTGTCCACTACAGACTTGTCTAACCTGAGCAGTGTATCTCCTCAGCAAGGATAACGTTTGATACAGGTCAGAAATTGGAATACTACTTTTTTAAGTCCCTTCCGTTAATTGAACAGCCTGTTAGTTAAGACATTGTTTTCATTTCAAACAAGTGAAGTTTTCACTTTTGCAAAATAAATAAAGGTTTAATTATAAACCAAATGAAATGAAACATTTTGTACCAAATCTTGTACAACTCTAAATGAAAAAATTTGGAGACCGTTCTAAGAAAATCTTAGAAGAAATTTCTTATCCAAGAAATCCAAAACGAGGAGCAAAGCAACCTCAATCAACAAATCAACCTTCAACTTCAACAAGTTCAGAAGATCGCCTTTGAACCGACGATTTTCCTAATTTTGATATAGCTAGTTTATATTCTAATATTAGTTTAGAAACACATGATAGTAACGATTTTAATAATTTTAATTTCAACAATTTATTACCTATTAATAATAATTTTAGATTAATAAATAACGAAATGGCTGACGCTTTGAGATCAACTGTTACTCTCTTAAAAACCTTTGATGGTACTCCATCACATTTAGAGGCATTTGTCAAACAAATTGATATCTTCCATAATAGATATTTCAATAATGACGTCTCACAACAAGAATATGTTAATCTCGCAATAAAATCCAAAATAACAGGATCTGCTGAAGATTTTCTTTTAACCAGATCTGATTTAACAACTTGGGATGAAATTAAAATAGCCCTAAGACAAAAGTTCAGTGATCCTCTCACTCGAGCTAACTTGCAACAACAGTTAATATTTTTAACAAAGAAAAATGAGTCCACACAAGACTATATTCAAAGACTCAAAGCCTTAGTTACCAAAATAAATACTAAAATTTGTACGGACATTGCAAATATAGAAGCGCGAACAATTTTGATAAATCAAGATGAGTTAACTGCAACTCAAAATTTACTGGCTAATATTTCTAGTGAATTGAGAACAATCTTAATTGTCCAGAATCCTCAGAATCTTGATACTGCTATTGACATTATTACAAATTATGAAATTTTAATAAGTCAAAATAACTTCAAAAATTCATTTTTACAAAATCATAATCAAACGAAAAATTTGAAAACAACAGCAACAACTTCCAATTTTTCAAAATCAAATAATAATTACCAAAATAATCAAAGTCGAACTAATCAGTTCAAGACTCAAAAGCAATTTAAACCTATAAATGAAACTAATAAAAATCAGTCAACTTCTAAACAAACTTACCCTCAACCAATGTCAGGTGTAAGCGTTCAACCCAGAAAGAATATGTCAACTGTAAGACATACTCAAAAACCTTTTCAGTCAACAGGAAAACCTCCTAACTTTACGTTTCAAGAATTAACTCATGTTGATGAAAATAATGATGAAGACAATACTGAATTTGATTATTCAGATAATCAAATCTATGAATATGATGAAAATGACCAATCTTCAACTACTGATGAAACTCTAGCTGAACAATTGGAAAATTTTCAATTACAAGCTTCGGATTAAACAAAAAATCATGCTTAAGTTTAAATAGCTTTCAAATCAATCGCTTACCATATATTAATATTCCTAATTCTAAGTATAATATTCGACTACTTATAGACACAGGATCTCATGCATCCTTACTAAGACCTTCATTAGCTGAAACTCTATTTCCAGAATCAATTGTACCTTATAAAATTACTTTACAAACTTGTGCAGGAAATAAAAAGACTACAAGTAAAGCAGACATTCCATTACTATTACCTTATGGCATATCTGAACCCTTGGAGTTCATTCTGTACCCATTTCATGAGTATTTTGATGGTATATTAGGTATAAAACATCTTCGTATATTAAATTTAAATATTGATTTAAAAAATAAATTATTGGTAAATGAATATTTAAAAATCCCTTTCCAATACAGGAAAAATTTCAACCAATACATAGTTGAAATACCTCCTAAAACCATACAAAAGGTTACTTTTAAAACTAGGTTACCAAATAATACAACTTGGCTATTACCTTATGTACATGATGAATTTATTGAAATACAACCAACATTAGTGACAATTGTTGACAATACTTATACTGTCGATATTCTTAATCACTCAGACAGATCATTTGTCTTAGATTGTGATATTGAAGAAACTTTACCATTCGAACCAATTGAACTCAATAATTTTGAGATCTTAACTTTCGAAAAACAAATAACTACGTCACAAGTAAAACCTTTACAAATGAAAGACTCTGAAGAAGTAGATTTAAAATCTTTAATAAGACATGAACACTTGAATGCTGAAGAACGGCTTCAACTCTTCAAACTTATACAAAAATTTAATAAAACTTTGCATAGACCTGGAGATACTTTAACTTTTTCAAATCAAGTAAAGCATGTTATTAATACAACGGACGAAATTCCAATACATACCAAAAGCTACAGATACCCTCATGTTCATAAAGAGGAAGTAAAAAACCAAATAGGAAAAATGTTAGAAGATAAACTCATACAACCTTCGAGTTCACCCTGGAGCTCACCTGTTGCTTTCATTGCTTTGGTTTCATTATTTTATTTTATTTAATGCAAAGGTTTATAAATAAATAAACGACTAATTATCGTGTACAAAATATCGTATGTCGTTTTAGGATCTTCTAATACTACATAATGATTCAGAAAAATGAAATTTCAGTCAGTCAAAATATCTTTTGTTTTTTTATTGCAAGGGTAGAGGGGACCTTATTGTGATATTTGCTTAGGGGCCTAGTGCACCCAAACGCCGCCGCCACTGGTGTCCACACTGATGAAAATTAAGTTGAGAAACACAAAATGTTCACCATTGTTCCTATATTTCCTTTGGTATTTGTCGCTAAATATGGAAACAAGCAACTTATAGGAATTTTTGTTGCTGCAATCGTAAACAATAAGCAACTTGAATAAACTTTTGAAAACATATAGAAACAAGTTTCAGGAACAAGCAACATAAACACAATGTTCCTATGTGTTGCTTTTGGTGTGGACATAGCTTTAGCAACAAGCTTGAGAAAGTTGTTATTACATTTATCAATGTGCGAGGATTATTCGGATAGAATTTTTTTCGACAGCACTGTCTGAGGCAATGTCATAGAGTGAAAACAAACCTAGGTTATTCTCAGTATAATGTTGAAATGATTGGGTGATTTGTGTCCAGACAAAAAATAACAAAATTTAATTGCCTGTTAAAAAATTTTAGGCTAGAATACTCACAAATTCTATAAAATGTAGGAGCGTATTTGCGTAATATGATTTAGAAAATTATTTCTCGTCACATTTATAATATTAGTTTTACCTTATATCTTATTGTTGCTAAATGCTAAATATATTAATTAGTATAATGATTTCTATTAATAACCATTTATTCAAGTTTTCGTTTAGTTAAGTTAGGCTAGGTTTCGGAGTAAGTACCTATTTTTTGTATAATTTTATCAATATATTTTTCCTTTGATTTCCATTTCCATGAATATTTATTTCACCAAATTCCTAATAATAGAATAGTTCGTGCAGTTCACCAAGAAACGTAGCAAATTGGGTTGTGAGCATGAAATTTGGCTGTTGAGTTGAGTTGTTATTTAGACTAATTGAAGTGATTTGACCCGCAGCACCTCAAATTACATCCCTTAGGCTACGCACACAAAGAAAGCAGGTTAATCAGCGCCTATTTCCAGCGCCGAAAATCAGCGCCGAAAATCAGCGCCTACAAGTTATCTCACAAGTACACAATGAACGCCGGTATTCGGCCAGTTTAGACGCAATTTCTATACTACAAAGTTGTCTGGTTCTTTTTCAGATGAAGACTTTTTATTGACGGAAAATACATTCCTAAGGATGATGCAACGCACTGAGGAAGGTATACATCCAGTAAATCGTGAACAAAAACTTTATAGTGAATATCGCCATTTAGTCCTTCTGCACTATATTCCTGTTGCTGTGGGACTTAAGTCGTTTGTCCCACAATGCATTTCTTTGAAAAATCGCAGAAATCAGTAATTCGACATCCATTATCGATGCAAGTCCAGCTCAGACAAGCGACCAAGAACTAAAAATTCATTCCGATAAAAAGTCGGCGCCGATCTGCGCCGGCAATAAGCGCCGACCTGCTTTGTCTGTGTGTTTTTTCCATTGGCTTATCTGAAAGGGTAATCAAAATAAAGCCCAGAAATATTTTTTTGGGGATTTTTTTGGTACCGGGAAAGGCCTTAAATTTTCATTTGAAATTCAAAATTTCTAGGATGGTGACGTCACGCGCCTAGATTTTCTATTGGCTGCTTTCTTCCAGTGTTGCCATGCGGTTGTTGATTTCACGAAATTTTTCTACGAATTGTGTTCTCAAAGTGACATATCGATAAGGATTCGATAACCCATCGATCTCTATTCTCCTTATTTTTGATATGTAAACAAAGAGTAATTTCATTTTATTTATCTGAAAATATAGCTGGGATTCAATAAACTAAAATTGTGCCATTTCCAAAAACCCATTTACCTGAATTTTGGTTTTTATTGGGGCGTCTGAGGATTTAACCGTGGTCGGTCGGTGGACTTATTAGGTACCTACTTCACATTAGAATTTTAAATCTGATTGCCTTAATCCTACTTATTTGAATGATAATATGATACAATCAACTTTCAATTTATTTATTCATAGAAACTCCATTTTAACAGCTTTTACAACAATAATAAAATATGTATAACAGTGTAGTAGAGTAGTAACAAAATTCCTAGATCATTCATTGTATGTAAGTAATACATTGTATGTAAGTATGTATTTTTCTCTCTTCAGTTGTAGATAACTAATAGCATTGACCAAATAATCTGTTTTTGCAAGTCATTGGTTTTTGCTTATCTAAAAACAAAAAAAAACTTAGTTGTAGTAGGTACGTAACCTACTTTGGACAATAGATGAGTTAATGCTTGTTTGTTGCTTATTATAATTATGTTCAGTATAAATCTACAACTTTTATTATCTCTAAAAGGCAGTTTTGGTAAAAAATAGCGCAAAATAAATCTCACCTTTTCAAATTCACATTTCTTATTTCAGTGCTGAAGTAGATTACATTGGAAATTAAATATTCCATTCCGCCACCATTTCCATGATCACTTGGGGTAAACTTGCAAAATCGGCTTTCTCGAATCCCTGTTCCACAGCTTTCAATTTGAACCTCGATTTTATCACAACAAACCGAAGAGTACAATAAACAGCACAAATCGAAAATGTTTTATTTACAAAAAGTACCCTTTTTCGAGGCCCTACCAGTACCAGATTTTGGGAAATTAAAGGTAAAAATCTGCACAGGTAAACAAAAACTGTGCGAAAGGTAAAGGTGTAGGTTTCAGGTTAGAATTCATTACAAAGCACACAAATCATGTGTCATGTCTTTGTCTAATAAAGCGTAAAAGATAAAGCTAAAAAATAATCGCTGGAATAGGGATCGATAAACCGCATTTATGTCTTTTTTTTTTCTTTTCTATCCTCTTCATTCAACTAAAGAGAAGAAAATTCGATAGGGAACAGCTTCGGCCGGTAAATCGGACAACTAAGCGCATTCTAATTGGTGCAAAATCTGGTGGACTATTTCAAATATTGCCATATTTTTCCCTTTAGCTCTTAATAATTTTTTTTTAAAATCAACCACATAGTCCTTCAAGTATTTTGTCGGATAAGCTTCCAAACCATATGGATGAAATACTTAAATTCAGTTGAATGGGAAAGACCCATTATTGGCGCTTATAAGCGCTTGTTGCCAGCAAGCAGGCAACTAGCTTGCTTTGTGTGCGTACCCTTAGGAGGGTGGTGTAACCGCTTTTTTATTTTTAAAGGGCTGAAATTACTGAAAACGTCTATGTTATCATATTATTTCAATATTGGTGTAGTGGAGTGGTAGTGGGAGTGGGAGTGGGAGTGGGAGTGGGAGTGGGAGTGGGAGTGGGAGTGGGAGTGGGAGTGGGAGTGGGAGTGGGAGTGGGAGTGGGAGTGGGAGTGGGAGTGGGAGTGGGAGTGGGAGTGGGAGTGGGAGTGGGAGTGGGAGTGGGAGTGGGAGTGGGAGTGGGAGTGGGAGTGGGAGTGGGAGTGGGAGTGGGAGTGGGAGTGGGAGTGGGAGTGGGAGTGGGAGTGGAAGTGGAAGTGGAAGTGGAAGTGGAAGTGGAAGGGGAAGGGGAAGCGGAAGCGGAAGCGGAAGCGGAAGCGGAAGCGGAAGCGGAAGCGGAAGCGGAAGCGGAAGCGGAAGCGGAAGCGGAAGCGGAAGCGGAAGCGGAAGCGGAAGCGGAAGCGGAAGCGGAAGCGGAAGCGGAAGCGGAAGCGGAAGCGGAAGCGGAAGCGGAAGCGGAAGCGGAAGCGGAAGCGGAAGCGGAAGCGGAAGCGGAAGCGGAAGCGGGAGCGGGAGCGGGAGCGGGAGCGGGAGCGGGAGCGGGAGCGGGAGCGGGAGCGGGAGCGGGAGCGGGAGCGGGAGCGGAAGCGGAAGCGGAAGCGGAAGCGGAAGCGGAAGCGGAAGCGGAAGCGGAAGCGGAAGCGGAAGCGAAAGCGGAAGCGGAAGCGGAAGCGGAAGTGGAAGTGGAAGTGGAGTGGAGCGGATTAGAGCGAATTGCAACCACTCAAAGTATAGGGAAAGGTTCACTGACGACTGAACGAACAGAAGGCTGCGTTTCCGGCGGTTAGTCGGCGTGACGTCACAAGCTCCGGCATAATTTAGCTTCACAAGGGATTTTCTCGGATGCTGTTTTAGCTACATATAGGTCTGCGGTTTTCACGAGAAATCTTAGATTTTTTTTTCTTGATTTAGGTAGCTTAAGTTGTTTTTTTGGATCACACCCCCTTTAAGCACCCACCGAATTTTTTTTGTTTATTTTGAAACTGCAACTCTAATGTTTGATGTTTGATGAAAATGTCGAACATTGTATCTACCACTTTTCTGAACTCCTTGTTTTATTTTTAAACTTTCAGCCGTATGCAACATCCACTTTTAACTTTGAAAGCGCTTTTAAAGCTTGTCACTTTTAAAGTACCTACCTATTCTATAAAAACAATTAAAATTGACAGCTTTCAAAGTCGTTTTTAGTCGAGCTAAAAGCTCGACCAAAAGGGGATGTTGCACACGGCTGTTAGACCCTACTGGGTGCTGAAAGTACTTTCAATCCACGTATTGAAAGTAAATTGTTATGTCAATCACAAATAATGTCAACAGTATTTTCCACACGTGTGCCAAAAGTCCTTTTAGCACGCGTATTGAAAGTACTTTCAGCACGCGTGTGATATTTAGGGCTTTCCAAAGAACCAGCTAGTGGGAATTTTGTCATTCTCGTATGTGGTCGTAGGAAAATAAAATTATCTAGGGCTTGTCGAAAATGTTATATACGACTGTTTTCGATTTCTTGTTCTTTTTTTTCTAAAATGTGACTCTACCTTTTGATAAAAAAAAAGTGAAATATAGTCGAAAATATTATCTACGACTTTTTCGGTTTTTATGTTTATTTTGAAACTGTGACCCAATGTTTGATAGAAAAGATGAGAAGTAGTCCAAAAACCAATCTACCAAAGGACCCCGCACCGGATGCATGGGATTTTGGATATCGGTGAAAATTTGTGAAATTTTCAAATGTTGTATAAATTAACGTGCTGATTAAAAATCCAAATGGCAAAAATTTCGTAACCCCCATAGTATGCCTTTTATAGGCTCTCCTATTCCAGACTTTTTCTAATCTATACGTTTATTGATTGATTTGTTTATGATTTTGGTGTATTTGTATTCGTTTTTCGGAGTTTTCGTTTGATGGCTAATGCGGAGGGAGTCACATTGGATCTACCTGGCCCTAATACACACTTAAGCAAACAAGCTGTAAAAAACAATACACCAAAATAATTAACAAATCAATGAATAAACGTTCTGTATAGATTACAAAGGGTCTGGAATAGGAGAGCCTATAAACGGCATTCTATGGGGGCTACGAAACTTTTTCCATTTGGACTTTTAATCAGCACATTAATTTCTACAAAATTTGAAAATTTTGAAACTATGTCGGGACGGTTAATCAAAAAAATGGGCAGAATCTTGCAAATTGCGATAAAAGCATGAAATTTGGTACAGATGATTTTTTTACAATTATAAGCGATTTGACCCGCATGACCCCCTTGTCGGACCCATAGGAGCAAGATGGCGACCATTTTCAAAATGGCGGCTATCAAGAGGTTAAAATTGGTAATTGTGAATCGATTTCAGCAAAATTGGGGTCGTTTTCGAATAATTTTTGATCGGAAAATGAGTGACCCATTTCAAATGCTCATAACTTTTGAACCAAGTAGGCTAGCCACCTGCGGTTTGCGCCATTCGACTTCTCTTGGCCTAAAGTTTTTTTTTTTTCGTTAGTTGATACTTATACCGAGACAGTAAAGGAGCAAGATGGCGGACCCAGAAATTATAATTTTTAATTGTGGATCGATTTTATCAAAATTAGGGTCGTTTTCGAATAATTTTGAGTCAAAAAATACAACAGAACATGTTTTTTGTATTACAATATAATCTATTGCCAACGAAAGCTCAGACCAATCAGTGTAGTTCAACGCCGGTAGGGGTATTTGCCCTCGGAGTAGTTGTTTCTGACTGGTCAACGAAGTTCAATTTTGCTTGAACAGGGAGCTTCAGCCTATGTCCTTCTGATGAGTCCTAACAAGGACGAAACGCGTCAAGGATTGGCACGGGAAGCCTTAGTCGACTGCTCAGTGGGCCGATTCCCAAACAGGGACCGAAGTGTCCCTGTATTCACGTTGGTCATTACCTGTAAAAATCTTTCTAACAATTTCTATTGCCAACGAAAGCTCAGACCAATCAGTGTAGTTCAAAGCCGGTAGGGGTATTTGCCCTCGGAGTAGTTGTTTCTGACTGGTCAACGAAGTTCAATATAATCTTAACTCAGAAAAGATTATTCTTTTAATTTTTTTGGGGAATTAACTATAGTTATATTCAAACTATGCAAAAAAACAAAATGTAGGTATCAAAAACTTTTTTCCGCACGCATTGGCCTGCGGAAAGAGTAATTTTTCCGCACTAGTGTGGAAATTTTTGTTTCGCACGTCCTCGCGTTGTGTTGACCTACGATATGCATCAGCGATAAATTTACAATTTGCTGAAACTTGTACATTCACCATTAAAATACTTGAACATAAATAAAAAATGTTGTTAATTGCCTAATATAGATTTATATATTTTTTTATTTTTTTATTTTTTATTGTCTGCTCGTAGGAAAAATTGTGTTCCTAACATTTGCGGAAAAATGATACTTTCCGCACTTGTTAGGAAAATAACTATTTCATTAGAAAAAAATATTTTTTAAATTAATCTATAGATAATTAATTTTTAATTCTCTAAATTCCACATCCTTCCTGCATCCCTACCCCCTTGCACACCAACCCTCTTCCCGCCGTCGATCACTCGGTACATTATAGGTACGTAGTAATTTAGGTGTAAAAATACATTCTGTTGATAACATTTCTAAACAGAGGTCATAAAAATTTGAAATTCGATTATACAGGGTGTCCCAGCCGAGAGTGAACCATTTCAAATCCCTATAATTTACAAACTAGGTGTGCCGGCTACCTGCAGTTTGCACTTGGCCTAATGTTTTTTTTAGTTAGTTAGTTAATTTTTCTGATACTTGTACAGGGCCAGTAAAAAAGCTGCTGTTTTTCAACATGGACATTCTCCACTATTCCTAATAAGACACCCTGTATATCACAATATCACAACATCAAAATAAGAATCGTGTACAAAGTATCCATGCACCAATAAACATCGTCCTTGAAGCTTAAAGTTTTAGTCGTAAAATATTGAAATCGAAATCCTGGTACTTATTTTTGCAAACGCATGCAACTACATGTCAGCAGGATGGTGCCCCACCTCATTATTCATTATTCTTTAATTTCAAGAGAATCACTGGATATGATATTTGGGGAAAGATGGATATAGGAAGAGTTCTATAGAATGGGCACCTTACTCTCCTGGCTTGAAAGTTCCAGACTTTTTTCTCTGGGGTTATATCAAGGAGAGTATAATCCTTTGCCAAATAACCTGGAAGATCTTAAGCGGAACATTCGTAATATCATTGAAACGATTCCTCAGAAAATGTTACATTATTCCTTCAATGATTTACTGATCCGACTCCATAAATGCGTGGAGCAAAATGGCCAACATATACATCTCTTTTTACAGTTTTATCCAGATTATTATCTTTTTATCAGACAAAGATAATTTCGAAGCTTTGTGAATATGCCAATAAAATATGCGTTTGCAAAAATACCCAGGATTTCGATTTAATTTTTTTACGGCTGAAACTTTAAGTTTCAAGGACGATGTTTATTGGTACATGGATACCTTGAACATGACTCGTTTTTTTGACTTTGTAATATACAGGGTGTTCCATTGAAAATAGTGGAGAATTTCGATGTTGAAAAACTGCATTTTCTTTACTGGTCCGGTATAAGTATCAAAAAAATGAGCAACTAACCAAAAAAAAAAACTTCAGGCCAAGAGAAGTCGAATGACGCAAACCACAGGTGGCTAGCATACTTGGTTCAAAAGTTATGAGCATTTGAAATGGGTCACTCTCGGCTAGGACACCCTGTATTATTCAAATTTCAATCAATTATATATTTTCTTACATTTTCCGAACAAAAATTATTCGAAAACGACACCAATTTTGCTGAAATCGATTCACAATTACCAATTTTAACCTCTTGATAGCCGCCATTTTGCAAATGGTCGCCATCTTGCTCCTATGGGTCCGACAAGGGGGTCATGCGGGTCAAATCGCTTATAATTGTAAAAAAATCATCTGTATCAAATTTCATGCTTTTATCACAATTTGCAAGATTATTCGACTAACCGCCCCGACTAATGTAGGTACCTATTTAAAACTGGTTGGAAAGTTCTACGGAAAGCCTTGTATTTAATAAAACCGTTCTATATTGCTCTTGTGCAATATGTCTGAGATCTACCGAAATGTTTATAAAATTGTTTTGCAGTATTTGCGAATAAAAAAAAAAACCTGAAATCTGTTTTATAATTTATCTCAATACCTAATTGTATTTTAGCTTTTAAAATATGCTATACGTAGGTAAACATCTTTGAATGTCTCAACTTGGCAAGGCCGATTTGTTGTGGTATTTCCTACCTCAATTTCCAAAAAAATTGAGTGTAGTCACACAAAATACTAACCACACGAATTTTCATTGCTTATTTTAACGTATAGCTTGTAGCGAACGTCGTTCACAAGTTTTGGCTCCAAAAACTAAAAAACCTGTTTGTTCCAAAAGTGAGGTAAGTAGCCGACCGTTGAAAGTAGCGATAAGGATGATTTTGGATTGCTACTAGTTGAGCAGAGAATCAACAACCAAAATTATTTGGATGAGGTGGTATTTTTTCTACATCGTCGTTATCGTACCTATCTTATATTTAAATATTCTAAGAGGAAATATTTCAACAGTATTCCAAAGCAGTGTTCTTTGAACATTTTAGGCTAACAAGAGAAACTGGTAATCTAATCCTATAGGTGAAGGGTTCGAAATGAGCCAGTTTTATAATAGCCAAGTGGGCCAGTATGGGAATATACCAGCTGGTTGGTATTTCTTTTCGTGGATAATTTAATTTCAGATTCTCATTTATTTATGTTACATGGGACACCACACTGCCAGTTTTCGAGACGTTGCCGATAGATTTGATGTAACAATAAATATAGATGAGAATCTGAAATTAAATTATCCATGAAAAGAAATGCCAACCTCAGCAAATAATTATTGTATTCTTTCCTGAGACAGAGCTGGTATATTTCCATACTGGCCCACTTGGCTATTATAATACTGGCTTATTCATAAGTTCTATAAATAGGGTTATTCATCGACTGACTATGTTTTTAAGGAATTTGTCCCGAGAAATACTATAAATGGCCCAACGAAAATGAAAAACGTATAAGTGAAGATCATTTCCGAGCTACAGAAATCCGAATGTAACGGGAGCCATTGATGGGACCTGGATTGTATTTTGCACCACAGTAGGGTGGCTTCGGCAACCTTATGCCGCCACCTGGATATGGCGCAAGACACAATAGCACTCATCCAAGAACCTTGGATAAGACAAAGTAAAATCCTAGGCTTAAGCACACTTACTGGTAGAGTTTTCAGCAACCCCAGCAATAATCAACCTAGGACGGCCATGTATTGTCCCAGATCATACACAGCTCACTCACGGACACAGCTATGTACGTCAGACCTAACTGCCATCAAACAGCGGGCAAAAGAAAGCCATCGTCCTGGTTTCAGTATATCTCCCAACAGATGCTGAGACGCTACCACCAAACAGGGACCTTGTAGAGCTGGTCAGGCACTGCCAGACCCACAATCTTGAGCTGGTTATTGGGTGTGACTCCAACTCGTACCACATCAACTAGGGAAGTCAGGATATAAATCCAAGAGGCTCAGTATAGTGTCACTATGCTCAGTATTATTATCAAATTCAATCCACAATTGGCGCGTATCTGATAAAGTTTCTATGTCGGATCACAGATGGATAACTTTCACACTAAACCGCTCGCCTGAAACCACAAGTCCTTACCGTGACCCTAGAAAAACCAATATTGCACATTATGTGCAAGATCTGGAAAGGGCTCTACGAGAGGTTGCAGTTAAAACACCCAATGCTGACTAAGAATTGGAGCGGTATGCGAATACCATCCAAGGTGCCATCATAAAATCCTATAAGATGTCGAGCCTACTGAGGATGTTCCAAAACTCTGGTAACACCTCTGCTTGGCGGTGTCAGGAACTGGAACACCTCAAGGCGACGACAAGAAAAGCTTTCAATAAAGCTAAAAACACCAAACTACCTGAGGACTGGAACCTTTATAGGTACCAACTGAACTAGTATAAAAAAGTCGTACGACAAAAACAAAGAGATGCCTGGAGGACATTCTGCAACGAAATAGAAAACTTACGGAGGAGGCGAGACTTCAGAAAGCTCTTAATAAAGACCTATTTCGGAAAATTGGTATCCTGTGCAAGGAGGATGGTACTTTAACTGCCAACTTTCAAGAAAGCACAGAGTTACTAATAGCAACCCACTTTCCTGGATCATACGCAGGTAACATACATACCCTCTGTGGCTGATTGGCAACTAGCGAATCAGATAATATACGAGGAAAAAATAGGTTGGGCTTATCCGCCTTCAAAGCACCAGGACCTGACGGCATCTATCCAGCCAGACTTGAATGGGGTCTGGCGCCACTCTTGCTGCATCTGGTAGGGATGTTCAGGGTGTCCTTGGCGCTGATATACATACCCACGGCTTGGAGAGAAGTTAAAGTGGCGTTCCTACCCAAACCAAGGAGGAAGGACTACACCACCCCCAAAGCATATCGCCCCATAAGCCTCTCATCATTTTCTCTAAAAACAATACAGAGGCTATGCGAAAAGTACATAAGTGTTGTTAACCAATCCACTCCACTCTAATCAACACGCATACACCCCCGGGAGATCAACGGACACAGCCCTCCACCTGTTTGCTGGGCTAGTGGAAAAGTCGCTGGATAACAGAGAGTCCATTCTCGGGGTTTCCATCGACATTGAGTGGGGGGCCTCTGACAAAACCACCTTTCAAAAAATTAGCCACTCGCTAACAGAAAGGAATAACTCTAAAAACTGTTACCGGATGGATATTCAATATGCTTTCCAAAAAAATTGTACAAATAAGTATGCAGGACGTCAACATTAAAGGAATAGTCACAAGAGGCTGCTTGCAGGGTGGTGTGCTATCACCTCTCCTGCGGAACATGATTCTGGACAGCCTCATTGTTCGCCTGAACAATGACTACCACTACAAAATAGCTTACCCAGACGACGTAGTAATCTTGCATAGAGGTAAATTCGAGAACTCGTTCTGCGAATGCATGCATTATGCTCATCGAATTATAGAAAGGTGATGCACAAAATACACTCTGTCCATCAACCCCGAAAAGACTGGAATGGTCCGTCCTATTCACAAGAAAGAGGAAACTGGAACTTTCGACAGCATCCAGATTCTAAAACATCGAAGTTTTGTCGCCGAGGTCAAATATCTGGTAGAGACACTCGATTGCAAACTAACATCAAACTCTCATATTGTCAAGAGAATACAGAAAGCATATATTGCCTATAAATAGTGTAGACATACTTTCGGTAGACGGTAAGACCTGGGGGTTCTCCCCCAAGGTAGTTATGTGGATCTACACAACCATCATCAGGCCTATGCTTACCTATGAGGCTATTGTCTAAGGCCGTACAGACTACTATAAGCCGAAAACTAGACCGCTTTCAAAGAATGATATGCCTCAACATAACTGGCGCAATGAAAACCACACCAACTAGGGCTGTGGAAGTAATTCAATGTTTGACGCCCCTGGATACTTATGTCAAGGAGGTCGTTTCAACCACAATGATGCGCTTCCGTACTATTGGAATAGTACCAAGTGCAGAAGTCGGTTTGCAGAGAGCCCGCATATGGCGTGAAGCAACGAACTCGCTTCCATTATTGGAGGCCAGAGTTGACTCTGCAACACCATCTTTCGTTTTCTAAAAGCACTACGCAATCAACATGAAAGGCATTGGAAACAATACAGTGGCAAGGGTAAGTAACATCTACACTGATGGTTCCAAAACTGAAACAGGCTCGGGATGCAGAGTATACTCCAAAGCCCCCAAACTGAACCTAGCTATAGCCCTTGGCTCCATGCCAAATATCTTCCAAACGGAAATTACTGGCATAACCATCGCGGCCGAACAAATAGTCAGCAACAATATATCACTGACAAGATCGTGAACATCCATACGGACTGCAGAAAAGCAGTACTAGCCCTGTCTAGACCGCGACTCACGTCAGAACTGGTACAACATTGCCACCGTACAGAGGCGTCGAATCACAATACGGTGGTTGTCAGCTGGATCAAAGGACATGATCACAGCAAAGGCAATCGGGCTGCCGATGCTCTAGCTAGGAGGGCCGCCAGGCTACAGCCCTCTGGACCGGAGCCCTTCGTGGGGCTGACGATGTCGGCAGCCAAAGATATGATAAAAAAAAAAACGTTCCCATACCCTTTCCAAAAAGCGCTGGAACGATGCGATTGGCTGCAACTTATCCAAGGAACTGCTAAGCTATCCAGATAAAGCTGCAGCGAGCCAAAAGCTGTCGTTGACCAGTAAAAGGCTACGCCTAATAACGGACTGGACTAAACGGACATTCTCTGTGACTGCAAAGCTCTTTCACCAATACGCAGAGACTGATTAGGCCAACCGTACCCATCACTAGAAGAGATCAGAGGCACCGCCCTCGGCGACGTCATCGCCCACGTTGAATCGCTAGGCTGGATGACGAGGTAAGGATGACCTCTCCTCTTGTGGAGGCGCACAATGGGCCTGATATGGCCTAAGTGCTGTTGCATACCACTCTCCCAAACTTACAGTTACAGATACTGATGAAATTTGATAAACCAGATAATGATCCAGACTCCTACTTAAATCGGAAAGGATAGTATTCTATTTAGCTGGGTTTAAATAATTGTATGTCCACAGGAAACATATACCTAAACAATGTTCAACTCCCATACTAACGGCTGATATATAATTTTTTTTCAGGTACAAGTAGTTTGCGATCATAGAAGGAAAATAATAGATGCTTTTATTTGATATCCTGGCTTTGTGCAGTCCATTTGGTCCAAAAACCGTGCGTCGTGCGTATCCTAAATGGGCCACACCATGCCTGTGAAAGTAATCGTAAAAATGGAAGTAATAAAGGGCGCAAAACATTACCTTACCTTAGCTGTAACGATACATTTGGCAACGGAGGGCATTTTAGCCGATCCCAAACTGTTGGAAACATGTTCCAACAATCATGCTATCTCTTTTTGATGGCAAAATATTTTTATACATATAAAGTTTGCAACACTGCAGCGTTGTCGTCATGTCTATTTTTGTCATGTCTGTCAATACATTGCGCGCCATTTTTGTCATTGCAGCAGTGTAGCTTGGAGCTTGTCCACGTTAACAAGCATCCAGAAACCTTTTCACATTTTAATAAATTTTATAATCTAGCTCTGCCCTGTTGGGCATCTAAGCAAGCTCTGGCTTCTTGTCATCTTGTAGTAGTAATTGTAAATAGTGTAAATATTGTGTAAATTGTTGTAAATATAGTGTCAGTGAAAAGCGCGTGTGTTTTAGTTCCCTATCCAGTCGATCATCCAGTCCACCTAATTATACAGTCCACTAATTATCAAGTTATTTATCTTCCATTATGTGGTTTTGCACATAATTTTGGCCAGTTCGAGCCGGATACTGGATAGTTCGGAACCTAAAAGTGCTTTAAAAACCCTCAAAAAGTGCCTTTTTAGTGGTTATTGATTGTTCCATCGTGATTTTTGGCGCCATGTGATGCAAAAAATCAATCATCCACTGTGCAGTCTGCACGTGTCTCAAACAACGTTGGGTTCCACGTGCCACCAGCGAAGGTTTCCGCCGGAACCGGAAGTGCGTAAGTAGAGTGGGGCGGAGCAAACAAATTTCACTTGTCAAATTCAAAAGGGTGCTTCTTTTTCTCGTCTGGTTCAACCCAAGTCACCCCGGGTGCAGTATCCTTGCTTGGTGCAATGAAGTACAGCCCCGGAGCAACGAACATGAAAGTGAGAGTTCACCACCCCGACAGCTTAACCTCAAATTAAATGTCAAACATTTGTTTACGTTTTGTTGTTTGTTGTTTGTGTATTTTGGATTTTTGCAGTGAATTTGAGTGAATTCGCATTATTTTTGAAAAACTGAATTTTTCGCATTAATTATTGCTATTTTTTCATTATTTATTTAAAGGATGAACAATTATCCGTTTTTCGTTTTGTTAAGTAGTTTTTAAAAAAAAAAATCTAATTTATTAGGTAATTTTAAATTTTGTTTATAGATTTCTTTTGATATTTTCTTATTTTTTTGATTGTAAACTTTGTAAATATGGCTACCAAAAAGCAAATTGATAAATTATTGTCAAAGAAAAAGCAAGCAATCGACTCCATGGTTAGAATAAGTCGTTATATTTCCGATCACAAATCTGATCCTGACAGTGAGTATAAAACCGACCAATTTTTAGTTCGGAAGGAAATATTGCAGGACAGTTTTCAAAAGCTTAAAGACATTCAAGTTGAAATTCTGTGCCTTGATGGTAACTATGATGATTCAATTGATGATGTAGAAACTCTTAAGTATTAAAAATTGTTTACCTAAATCTAATTTACCAGGACCAGCTAATACTAGTAATTTAGCAACTAATATTGCTCAATCGGTTTCAATTCCACCTACTCAAAGTAATAATTTTATTTCTGCTGCTAAATTGCCCCCAATCGAGATACCTACCTTTGATGGAAAAAATTTAACCAATTTCAAATCTTTTATCGATATATTTAATGCTGTCATCGATAAAAATCAACAGTTAAAAGATGTTGAAAAGCTCTTTTATTTGAGAAATTATTTGAAGGGTGAGGCTTTAAGCTTAATTGATAATCTGCCACTAATAAATTCTTCATATCAAGGTGCCATAGATATTTTAAATAACAGATTTAATAATGAAACTATGATCATAAATTCACATATTTTTTCTATTTTGGATATTCCTGCCATACAAAAAGGTACAGCTCATGCACTTAGAGATTTTGTAAGTCGCATCAAGCAGCAAATTGGAGCTCTCAAAAACCTAGCCCAGCCTGTTGACAACTGGGACATGGTGATGATTTGTATTTTAAGTAGAAAAGTTGACCAATTTACCAACAGAGCCTATCAAATAGATCGTGATAGTTCCAAATTGCCGACTTTGGATGACTTCTTGGCCTATTTAGAAAATAGAGCTACAGCCTTAGAGGCAACTAGTAGTACCCCAGAGCATAAAACTAAAGAAAAGGTTTACGGTTTATTAACAAAACAAACCAATGTAAAATGTCCCTTTTGTTCAATATCTGGACATAAACTGTATAATTGTAAAAAGTTCAAATCCGTACTAGTAAAGGATCGTATATCTTTTGTCGACAGACAGAATTTTTGTAAATTATGTTTGAATATTCATTCTGGAAAGTGTAAAATGTTGTTTCGGTGTGGTATGTGTCAAAAGGAACACAATACCCTGCTGCATTTGGACAAGCAATGTGAAAATAATAATTTTCCTACTGAACGCAGAGTCATGTATTCCAATGCCTCACAGCAAGAATCTGTACTTTTACCTACCTTAAAAGTAAAAATTAAATCTAATAAAGGCAAATATATTTACGCCCGAGGTCTGGTTGACACCGGCTCTCAGATTTGTTTAGTAACAAACAGTTTAGTTGAAAAGCTAGGATTAAAAGCCTTTAATAGTTCTTTGAATATCACTGGCATATCGGAGACTAAAACTAAAATTAATAAATCAATAAATTTAAATATTGAATCTTTGGTTTTTGATTATTCAAAAAACATAAAGTGTGCGCTTGTTGACACTATTACAAGCAATTTGCCTAATGTAAGTTTTGATATTTCAGAGTTTGAAACGCCTCGGAATATTCATTTGTCTGATGACAGTTTTTACCGCTCGGGACCGATTGATTTTTTATTGGGTGCAAATGTGGCGTTTGAAATTTTTCTCTCGGAGAAGCTTAAATGCAACAATATATATTTTCAAAACACCCTATTCGGTTATATTGTAAGCGGTGCAATTTCTGCTTGTGCAAATGTCACATGCAATTTTTTTGCGTTTCACGCGACCTATTCAGATCTTGAAAAAACCATGTCTCAATTTTGGGAAACTGAGAAAGTCCCTGAGATATTTCCAGAATATCCCAGCGAGCAAGAAGCTTGCGAGTCTTGTTTTCAAAATTCTCTTGAAATAATAAATAACCAATATCAGGTGAAATTGCCACTAAAACAAACTGACATAAATTTGGGGGATTCATTTTCAGTGGCTATAAAGCGCTTTGAAAACCTGGAAAAAAGATTTAGAGTTAATCCTGATCTTTTCTCACAATATAAGAGTTTCATGGATGATTATTTGAATTTAAATCATGCCAAAATTGTCAATTACCCTGTAGAGGAGTTAACTAATGGTTCGATTTATTTCATGGCGCATCACCCCGTTATAAGGGAAGAAAAAAAAACCACCATACTCAGAGTTGTCTTTGATGGCAGCATGAAATCGAAACAAAAGAAATGTATAAATGACTTCTTGTACAATGGGGCAGTAGTCCAGAAAGACTTATTCGATATTCTTGTTTGCTTCAGAACTTATAAATTCGTAATTTTAACTGACATAAAACAAATGTACCGCATGGTTTTAATTCACCCGGAACACCGGCCATTGCAAAACATTCTGTGGAGAGATCATCTCGGTTCCTTACAGTATATTCAATTACAGACAGTCACCTATGGCTTGAAAAGCTCGTCTTTTTTAGCAACGAGGTGTTTGGCTGAGCTGGCTCACTCAGAAGGTAAAAAATTCCCTCTCGCAGCAAAAGCTCTTTTAAATAATACATACGTAGATGATATCTTATCGGGTTCTGACACAATTGAAGAGACCATAAAGCTTAGAGACGAATTAATTTCTTTATTGGGTTCACGATCATTTTTTCTGCATAAATGGTGTACCAATGAACCAAACATTTTGAGTGGCATCCCTAAAGATAAACAAAATTTCGATGAGGTTGATATGAGTAAGAATAATTTTACCGTAAAAACACTAGGCCTAACTTATGATACCATTTCTGATCATTTTAAATTGTCAACTCCTAAAGTTATGGACATCAATGAATATTTAACAAAGAGACAAGTACTCAGTTTGATCTCCAAATTTTATGACCCTTTGGGGTTGGCAGGCCCGATTTTGGTGGCAGCCAAAGTAATCATGCAAAAAATTTGGACATGCAAACTTAGTTGGGATGAAGTATTGCCCGATGATTTGTTGGACATTTGGAAAAGTTTTATAAAGGGTTTTATTAACATGCAAACTTTGGAGATTCCTCGGAATTTATATTTCACAAACGCAAATAGCATTGAGCTTGTAGGGTTTTGCGATTCGTCCATGATAGCATATGGAGCAGTCATTTATGTAAGAACATTTTTTCCTGACAGAGTACATGTAAATTTAGTTTGTTCAAAGTCTAGAATAGTACCTATAAATAAAAAACTTACCATTCCTAGATTGGAACTTAATGGAGCTTTGCTTTTAGCAAATCTGGCAAAAAAGGTGTCTATCTTATTGCAATCAAAAATTGATAAAGTATTTATTTATTCTGATTCGACCATTGTACTTGCTTGGTTAAAATCAGATCCTCTGAAATTAAACCCTTATGTGGCAAACAGAATTATAAAAATTCAAAACTTAACTTCAACTTTTAAATGGTTATATATTAACACGAAAGAAAATCCTGCCGATTGTCTATCCAGGGGTCTCGAGCCTCAGGAAATTGAGTCAAATAATCTGTGGTTCCACGGTCCAAACGTTCTTTCTGATATTAATTTTTGCCATAATGAGATTCCTATAGAAATTCCTGCTTCCTTGCCAGAAGAAAAAATTTTAACACAAGTCATAAAAACAAAGCCAAATTCATTTTTTGAAGATTTTTCATCCCTTAGAAGACTTCAAAGAGTTTTTGCCTATATACTTAGATTTGTTCACAATTCTGAAAAAAATTCTGGTGAAAAACTTGAGGGAAGTTTGAAGCTTTCAGAACTGGAACACAGTCTTAGAGTAATCATAAAATGTGAGCAAGACTTTTACTTTTCTAATGACATTAAATCTTTACTTTCCAATACCCCTTTAAAATCCTCATTAAACTCTTTGTCGCCGTTCCTAGATGGCAATGGATTATTGCGAGTGGGTGGAAGGTTACATAATTCAAACATTCCATATAATCAGAAACATCCAACGCCCAAGGAAAGTCACATCACCAAATTAATTATAATACAAGAACATTCAACTTTGTTGCACGCTGGACCAAGACAAGTTTTAGGTTCCCTAAACCTAAACTATTGGCTCATAAATGGAATAAGATTAATTAAAAAAGAGCTACACAAATGTGTGATTTGCTTTAAATTCAAAGCAAAATGTTCCACTCAATTAATGGGTTCCTTGCCGGAAAAAAGAGTCTGTTCAGCCAGAGTGTTTCAAAATGTCGGGGTAGATTTTTGCGGTCCCTTCCTCGTTAAGCAATCTCGAATTAGAAAATCCGTAAGTTCCAAGGCATACATAGCACTTTTTGTGTGCTTTTCAGTCAAAGCAATTCATATGGAACTGCTTTCAGACCTGACAACCGAAAATTTTCTAGCTGCTCTGAAGCGTTTTATTTCGCGGAGGGGGAAGCCCGCAAATATTCTCTGCGACAATGGTTCCACGTTTAAAGGAGCCGAGAATAAAATCAAAGAGTTTTATAACGAAACAGAAAAAATTGAAAATTATTCCCTTCAGGAAAAAATTACATTTAATTTTATACCGAGCTATTCTCCAGTTTTTGGTGGTTTATGGGAAGCTGGAGTAAAATCGGCAAAATTTCACATCAAGCGAGTCATAGGTAGCAATGAGCTTACCTATGAACAATTTAATACTCTTATTGTCCAAGTAGAAGGAATTTTAAATTCCCGACCACTTGTAGCCTTGTCACAAGATCCTTCAGATTTGGACTATTTGACCCCTGGTCATTTTTTGATAGGTGCGCCTATCACAAGCTTTCCTGACCCTGATTTGACGGAAATTCCCCAAGGTCGACTTAAGTTTTGGAAATTGTGTGTCCAGATGCAGCAGCATTTTTGGAAAAAGTGGTATCACGACTATCTAACGCAACTCCAAAATAGGCCAAAATGGCGTGATGAGATGCCTAACCTTAGGGAGGGCTTGTTAGTCATTTTAAAAGAGGATAATGTACCTTCTTATAAGTGGCCAATGGCAAGAATAGTTAAAGCAATACCTGGAAAGGACGGCAAAGTAAGGGTTGTCGAAGTGAAAACCAAAAAAGGTATTTATCTCAGATCGGTTACCAAGATTGCAGTGTTACCGATTGATGACAATAATTGTTAATAATATTTTTGAAAATTATTCACAAAATTCTGTACATATATTTGTAAAACATTTAGATTTATATTTATATTCAATTAGCTATACTCGTATATACATACATAATGTCATACTATGTGTTCCAGAAATGTTTTTAGCTTTAATTGTTAGTTAAGTTTTCGTTTACTGGATCATCATTGAAATCATACCTTTTTTTTAAAAAAAGGGTTGCTTACTTTCTCTTTAATTTTTTTATTTTTTTTTTGCTGGAAAATTTTACCTTGGTTTCATGTGAAACTCTAGGCCCCCCAGCATGTTGGAAACATGTTCCAACAATCATGCTATCTCTTTTTGATGGCAAAATATTTTTATACATATAAAGTTTGCAACACTGCAGCGTTGTCGTCATGTCTATTTTTGTCATGTCTGTCAATACATTGCGCGCCATTTTTGACATTGCAGCAGTGTAGCTTGGAGCTTGTCCACGTTAACAAGCATCCAGAAACCTTTTCACATTTTAATAAATTTTATAATCTAGCTCTGCCCTGTTGGGCATCTAAGCAAGCTCTGGCTTCTTGTCATCTTGTAGTAGTAATTGTAAATAGTGTAAATATTGTGTAAATTGTTGTAAATATAGTGTCAGTGAAAAGCGCGTGTGTTTTAGTTCCCTATCCAGTCGATCATCCAGTCCACCTAATTATACAGTCCACTAATTATCAAGTTATTTATCTTCCATTATGTGGTTTTGCACACAAACGAACCCATTAGGATCGGTGCAACATTTTGGTGAATTTAGCCACCGTCTGTCTGCTCCCCAGGCTCTTTTTTACATGACAGCAGAGTATTCAGAAACTCTCCATTAAAAAACAGCATTGAAGAGAAATGTGGAAGATATTATATTTTAGGAGATAGTGGCTATCCTTTGCTTCACAACTCAACTAGACGACAACAAATTGATGATTTGAAATGGTCAACAACTCGCTATGTCATTAAGCATTGCTTTTGTTTATTGAAGCAGAAGTTTCGACAGTTATAACATCTAAAAATGAGGAGAACTAGATTAATTTTTCATTTCATCAGAGCAGCATATGCCCTCCATAACATTGCATTAGATGACAACTTTGTTGTCGACAATGAACCACTGGAAGTGGCTGAACATAATACACCAGGTTAAGAACAAGAAAATGATAGAGATGGAGAACGCATAGAAGCTCGTGCCATTAGGGATCAGGGATCGAATAGCAAACGCTTTACCAAGGTAAAGGTTTTTTTGGTGAATAGAAACTGTATACTGATTGATTGATTTTGTCCATACTTTCAGGCATATGCAGGCACTGCAGCCTTGAAGACTTATTGTGTATCCTTGCACATGCCCTACTCCTCCTCATTCACTCTGCAAGTTGGACTGTCGACGAACGCTAGCAGTGCCCCGATGCGCCTTGACTGGTGAGATTCCCTTTAACTTGGCTTGTGTATCGGGTGACACGGCGGTCACCCATCCAGCTTGCAACCCGGCTCCATATTGCTTGGCCGCAGATAGCAGTAGCAATCGGGAATATCTATGAGACAGAAAATACTATCAGGAAGATCTCAAATACGTATCAGGGGATTGGAGGGGAATCCAAAATGATCCACATTTTGAGTCACCTCGCCTCACCCCTTAGGAGGTAGCTACCCTAACTTATTTTTTTCAAATACGAACCTACCTTGTGTAGCACATCGTTGGATAGCTGATCGTTGCTAACCTTTTACAGTCCTATAGAAAAATCTCAAATCGTACGATTAGTCTTTGAGATATCGGTGTTTAAAAGTCAGCACATTTTGAAAACTAGTAATTTTGACTATCTCTTAGACAAAAGAATTCTGTCATAAAAGTCTCGAATACACATGGGCGAAACCAAATAACGTGTTTATCGTAATTCTATCCTATCTGCTTCTGCACATCTCTAAAGGGGAATAGAAAACCTTTCAAATGAGGTGTCACATGGGGTAGGTTCTCATTTTAGAAAAATTATTAGGAGCAGCTAGCCCCCAAGACAAGAAGGGTGGGGGTAAGGCACTAAACACATTTGGTTTCCCCGATGTGTATTTGAGACTTTTATGACAGAATTCTTTCGTCTAAGAGATAGTCAAAATTACTTTTTCAAAATATGCTTACTTTCAAACAACGATATCTCAAAAATTAATCGTCCGAGTTATTGAACGATGTGCAACACAAGTTAGGTTCGTATTAAAAAAAAGTTATGGTAGCTACCCCCTAAGGGGTAAGGCGAGGTTACTCAAAAAGTGCCTCATTTTGGTTCCCCCTCCAATTCCCCGATACGTATTTGAGCTATTTTCGATTGCTACTTCTCAAATTGTCACCCTGTATACATTTCAGAGTACCCTCGCTTCGCGATATTCTATGATTGAAATAATTTCGTTATCATGTAGGGATGTCGGGTATGTCCTGCCACGTTTGAACTCCACAATAAACGTAATCTTCTCGCCAACTGCTTGGGCGTATTCCAGTAAACATATTCGGGACGTTGACATGATAAAAAAAAAATTGTGGTATGATAGATTTTTTGTTATTTTTCCGAATACCTTCAACCAGTTTCGTTTCTTGTATCAAAGGTTTCATGATTTTTAAATATTTTTCCCATCTAGTTTACGTCAGTCCACGTATATCACGCCTCACCTTGGCTGGGACATTGTGGTTACCGGTCGGGTCTCTGGCACATACACAGTGGCTCAAGCTCCCTGTATCGCAGCAATCATTTTTTCGATGTCCAAAAGAAGAATCTAGGTATGTATATGTACATAAGATGTTTTAGTCAGCCATCAGGTAAACATTCGCCGTTAAAATTAGAAATTGAAATTAGAAATATTTGTGTTATAAATAAGATATCCATAAGAATATCTAAATACAAAAACAATTGTATAGCTAAAGTCTGATAGGTATGGTAGGTATTAACTGGTGATTAAATTAAACGTTTTTAAGCGCTCCAAGCGCCTAATAACCTGACATCTTTCAGAGGTTTTCGGTTGATGAAAATTACAGTTTTGTACTTGCTGGAGCTGATAAGTACGAAAGCGTAGAGCTGCCATGCTAATATTGAAAATTATTTTTGTGAAAATTTACACTTTTCCTGTAAATTTAGTTAATAGTGAGGGTTAGTTTGGGTTAGCTTGCCCTAATCAGACATTTCCAAACTTACCAATAATAACCCGGGTAGTTTTGGTTACTTTGCAATTTTAATCAGACATCCCCAAACTTACCGATAATAGCTCGATGAGTTTGCAGTTTTAACATTAATAAACTTTTAACAATTATAATAACCCGATTAGTTTGGGTTAGTTTGCGATTTTAATCAAACATTACCAATATGTTTTTCAAATTATTGATTTTCGAAATAAGCGTTTTCGAAAAGGTTTCTTTAGGGGTTAATAGCACAAGTGCCTCAAAATTACCGATAATTTTGGATGAAAGCGTGTTTTCTGAAAACTGCATGAGTTGATTTTCATATTTTTTGCGAAAGAGCCCCACACCGGAGGTGGAGGGTTCTTTTAGAAAAATATGAAAATTAACGAATGCAGTTTTTCAAGAAAATACGCTTGAACGCAAAATTATCGGTGTTTTCTCGTGCGTTAGCAACTCGGGCGTAATGAAAAACTACCTGAATTTGTCGTAACTCGAGCGCCCTCCAAAAATATGGACCTGTAACTTCGCGTATCGTGCGGTTCGATGGGGTATTAAAGTTGACCATGCTTACTGTAACCTGAATACTAATTTTAGTATGTTGCAGGTGGGTTAATTGAGTCAAATATCGAATACAATAAGAACCCCTTAATTGGACAGGTCAGGAACTTGGTTAGAAAGAGGTAATAATTACAAATTTTTGCATAAAACGGAAAAGCAATTCATTTTCATATTTCAGTTTGCACTTAGATTTGTGAAGTGAGAGTTCTATTGTAATTACTATTTTTATATTGAAAGACGATAGAAGTTCAAGTAGTGCAAACTCAAGGAGGCCAAGCTTCCATTTTACATTCTGGATACAAATATTCACTGAAGTGTCGAAATAAGAATTCTACTAAA
This sequence comes from Ceutorhynchus assimilis, assembly GCA_917834065.1. NCBI lineage: Eukaryota > Metazoa > Arthropoda > Insecta > Coleoptera > Curculionidae > Ceutorhynchus > Ceutorhynchus assimilis. The sequence goes on from OU892277.1 coordinate 73,075,048, forward strand.
CGCTGGATCTGTATAAAGCGCCCTTGTCCAGGTTCCATAAACACCAGTGAAAGTTTAAATGTTTTGTCAGAGAGACCGCATTCCTGTGTTCCTAGTGTAGCCAAAAATGAAGTCGAAGTGAGTCTGTTCAGAGCGAAGAAACATGCCTGTGAAGAAATGACTCCAGTGCCACAACTTTTCAGGCAAGAACTAATGGATTTAAAAGATGCTGGACTACACCTTTTCCATCTGTAATTGCGAATATATCACTTAATTTTGCGAATAGTAAAATAATATTGCGAATAAATCAAATCTAATTGAGAATAGTCACTTGATATTGCGAATATATTAAATGCAATTGAGAAAAGTTAAATATAATTGCGAACACATCAAATGTAATTGAGAATAATTAAGTGTAATTGCGAATATATCATATGTAATTGGGGAAAATCAAATAAAATTAGTAATAAATCAGATGTAATTGAGCCTTTTAATTTTTCAACCAATATCTGTATGTGGTTGCTAAAATAACTAAGTCTGTTGTTGAAGAAAGCTTTTGTTCACATACATATAGGTAGTTTTGTGTCAAAGAAAGGCGACACAAAAATGGAATTTCGCAATAATTGTGTTATAATATACAGATCAACCGATCAACGATGACAAGAAAGAGTCGACAGAGAAAATATTTGATTATGTCTTAATTATATTTGATTAATTCGCAATTACATTTGATATATTCCGAATTTCATTTGATTATCCCCAATTCTATCTAATATATTTCCAATTACACTTAACTTTTCTCAATTACACTTAACTTTTCCCAATAACTATTCAATATAGTCGCAATATCACTTGACTATTCGCAAAATCAATTGATGAATTCGCAATATAAATTGCTATATTCGCATTACATGTGGAAAAGGTGTAGATTTGGTCACTGAAATTCCGACATTTATATCTATTAAAGATACATTGTACAAACAAAGACATAAGAAACTAGGAATTCAACGGTTACCAAAATGTAGAAGTGAAATACAGATTCTAGATTGGGCCAAAGGCTATGTTTTAGCGGACAATGAAACAGAAGAAAGAATAATCGTGTCCGCCGACATCCAAAGGAATCTTCTAAGAGATGGAACCGAATTTTTTGTGGATGGAACTTTTAAAAGTCCATTGTTTGAGCAATTATATACCATACACGTAGCAATCAACGGTAGTTGTACCTGCAGTGTATGCTTTGCTTCCAGACAGAAAACAAAGTACATACAGAACGTTTTTCCAAATGATTAGACAGTGTATGCCCCAATTCTTCCCAGAAAAAATACATATTGACTACGAGAAGGCAGCGATCAATGCCATTAAGGATATTTTCCCAGAGACAACAATTAGAGGTTGCAACTTCCACTTTAACCAGGCTCTGTGGCGAAAGGTTCAAAAATGTGGACTGGTAACTATGTACAGAGATAATCAATGATAATCAGAAATCATAACCGAAGCCAGAAGAAACATTACAAGATGCATGGCTTATTATAATGGAGAATGCACCAAATGATCCACTCTTAGACAAATTCAACGATTATTTTGTTGATCAATGAGAGACATAGGACCATCAATACAGTAGAGGGCTGGCACAACAGACTCAATAGAAGAATGGGAAAAGCCAATCCAAATATTTACGAGATATTGAAAGTAATTGAAGAGGAAATAAGATTTTATAATGTAGCTGAAAAACAAGAGACATGTAAAGTTTGAATAATTTGTGTTGTGATGTAATGTATATACATACAAATAATATAATTTTATAATATGATTCAAAATTGATTAATAAAATTTATTTTAGCGAAAGATAAATAAAAAAAATCCAAAAAAAAAAACCTTGTTTTTATAATATCAGTTTTAATTCGAAAGAACCTTCTCCTCGACCTTCTCAGTACCGTAAGGTGGGGTTAGTTGCAACATTTTCAAAATTCTTTTGCCGATACCTTCTTTATTTTTTTGTCGAATTTGACCTAATTGGTGCCAAAATTTTAGTCTTGTAGTCTAGTATCCGATTCTAACAAAAAACTTTGAACAACATTATTATTTGATATTATATTTTTAAAAAAAACTGGGTGTTGCAAGTTGAACACCTGCAAGGGGATACTTGCAACAAGTGGCTTTTTTCAATAGTAATTGTATTTAGGAACGCGTGTTAACTTACTTGCAACAAAAAATATTTAAAAAAAAATTGGCTAATTTTGGCTAATTTTTGCCAATTTTGGTCAATTTTTCCTCCTCTTCCTTTGGAAATACAGGCTGCCTACCAGGATCAAGGGGAAACAAGTTTCTTCTTTTCCGAGAAAGCGTTGATGGGTCAATCCCGAATTCTCGCGATGCTTCCCGAATCCCTGATCCATTTTCGATGGCCCTTAATGCATTTTCCAAAGTTTCGTTGGAATAATTACGGTAGGTCCTACTCCCTAACTGTTTTTTGTATTTGCGAGGCATGTTGCAAGTTACCCACTTTTGTACATGCAATTTAAAAAAAATCTATTGACGAAAACCTTTAAACTTAACTCAAAACTAGATATTCAATGTTTTATACTAAGCATTCAAGCACATCATATCCAAATTTGATACAAATCCTAGGGTAAATAAGCTCTGCACAGGAGAAGTTATATTGCAACAATTTAGAGCACTTACCAGAGCTGTCAGAAAATGGCGCCAAATTTTTCGTGTTTAAAATTTTTCAACGCTTAACCTACTCAGATTTCAACCTACTGATCCGTACTAAACGGTAACACGTTAGCGGTTGACGCGCGACTCAAGCGAGAGGAGGGGGAAAGCAAAAATTCCACCCGATGAATATTGTTGCAAGTTGTGCCACTGTTGCAAGTACCCCCACCTTACGGTACCATTATTCTATCAAAGATGATATAACTTGGCTTATCTGTATCTTATCTTTAGCCTCACGCCCGAAATGCGAAAAAATATTTATCCCGCCCGATTTGCGACGCACGATATGCTAATGAATCTTTATAATTATTATCTAGTTATTTTGACGCACGAATGCTATTTAGGGGAATATTTCCCGAAATTAGGCCTGCCAGCAAAATTATCGGTACTTGCCGGGCACTTATCGGTACCTGCTGGACAATTATCGCTGTAAGTTTTCGATAATTGCCATGAGAGGAATTATGAGATTTTTTACACATGAGGGAAATATTCAAAATAACAGCATTCGGAAAATAATCGAAATTTGTATTTTCGAAAATTGAACATACATAGAGGACTGATAAAAATTGCAAAATTATCCAAACTAACCAGGTTATCATCGGTAAGTTTGGAAATGTTTAGTTAAAATTGCAAAGTAACTCAAACTTACCGGGTTATTATCGGTAAGTTTGGTAATGTCTTCTTGAAACTGCCAACTAACACAAACTAACCGGGTTATTATTGGTGGGTTTGTAAATAGCTGAATAAAATTATATACTAACCCAAACTAACCGGGTTATTATCGGTAAGTTTGGTAAGGTCTTCTTAAAACTGCAAACTCACCGGGTTATTATCAGTAAGTTTGGTGATGTCTGATTAAAATTGCAAAGTAACTCAAACTAACCGGGTTTATTATTGGTAAGTTTGAAAATGTCTTATTAAAGTTGCAAGCTAACTCAAACTAACCCTAAATATTAACTAAATTTACAGAAAAAGTGTAAATTTACAGAAAAATAATAAATTTACAGAAAAAGTGTAAATTTTCACGGAAATATTTTTCAATATTAGCATGGCAGCTCTACTCTTTCGTAGATAGCGAATCTACTTAATTAATTTTGTTTTGTCTTGATTATTAAAATATTACAATTTTTGTTAAAATGCATGCAGAAAATGAACATTGAATTGAAGAAACACCAGAGTTTTTAGTCAGTAGGTCCTGACGCACACCGCAAAAAATAACACGACAAAAAATTAACAAGAACCAGAAACATTTCGCTAGTCAACTTGTTTGAAGACTGTGTCAGACTTTGTAAATATAAAATTGTGGTTATGAATGTGCTTTTGCGCATTGTGAAGTTATCCAAAACGAAGAATATCACGCTGTTGCCAAGCACTTTCTCCGTTTAATCAAACACCGTTTAATTCTAGACGGTGCAAATCACACAGATATATGAACGTTGATTAAAAACTAATGACTGATTAGCTAAGCACTGTTTACGGCTGAGGCGGAACAAACAGGCATTAGAATGCGCGGATATGCGCGTCGCGTAAATAATTCGGAAAACTCTATTCTAGTAGTGCGCGTGCTTTTCTAGATAAATCCCGAGTACACTGTCTGTTATAAATAGCACGTAACAGTATCAAGTGGAAGTCAGTTTTACTTCGATATTTGTTGCGTATGTTTCGATAAGCGATAAGTGAATGTATAAAGGCAATTAGTTTAATACAAGTTGTTACTGTTTGTGAAGCGAGTTTCAGTGGATCCGGAATTCGTGACAATTTGGTGTCAGAATTGCGATCATTAGTAAGAGAATTGGTGTATTAATTGGAGCTAATTAGTGCGAGAACAATCAGTAATCAGTGACTTTTATTGAACTGGTATAGTGACTTTATTACCGGCTTTGACTTCGATAAACAAGCTCACGAACGGATTTCCTGGAAAATTCTACGAACTTCGATAGCACTCTATTTGGGAACCGTAAGCACTACAAGCATAGTGACTCCATTACTGGATTTGACATCGAAACACAAGCTCACAAGCGCATTTTTTGGAAAATTCTAAAAAGCTTCCATAGAATTCTATTTGCTGATTTTGACATAGAAAAACAAGTCTACAAAGTAATTTTCTAGAAGATCACATCGTGCTCTAGTTGGAAATTTGACGTCGTCATAGGACTTTAAATTCAAAATCAAGTTGCAGGAAAAGATGCAGAATATTCTGTGGTATTTACCCGACAGCAAGCACCCGAAATGAAACAAGTAAATCGAATGTTGGCTGACTTCATGAAGAATTTGGACGACAAAAGAGAAGAAGGCAAATTGAATAGGGCCGGCTTGCAGCACTTTTACAAAAACAAAAAGATCAAAGACAGAAAGAAAAACGACAGGAAGATAACCGAAGACAGAAAGAAAAACAAGAAGAAGAAGAAGACCGAAGATAGAAAAAGAAACTAGAAGAACAGGACAACAAGAAGCTGCAGAAAGCCTACAATCCATCTGATTACTTTGGTTTAACCGAAAGCAGCAGCAGAAATGCGAGAACAACCAGTGACCGAATATGTTATATAGGGAATTAGAGATATGGATGTCCAGAGAAGGCTGCTCATAACCAAACCTTCAAATAGCAGCGAAGCTCCAATCAAGGCCCTAGAAATCGAGGCGGCCTATATGATTTCCGAAGCAAAGATAAGAGCTGTGTGGATTCGTGAAGAAAAACAGCCAATGCAGAATAAATTAACGGCACCATGTTGGAGGAATTTCTGGAAAAATTACGGAAGGCTGTTATCAAATTAGGGAACTTAAAAGCGAGCAATAAATGTTACCGCTGCGGCAGAAGGGAACATTTAAGGCATTATTGTAGAGTACGGTTGAGATCTCGCTTTCCATTTAATGACTCTCAGCATTCAATGGGTTACTTGAACAAGAGCTCCGCATGTTACCGCTGCGGAAGAGAAGTATATTTGAAACGGAACTGTAAAGTACAACTGGAATCTCGCTCTCCTTCTGATGACTGTCAACCATCGACTAAGAATTTGCAACGCCGAGCATACCCAGATCAAGACAAGAACTGCCTCAGAATTGATGAGCTAAAAAGACTTCCCGCTAGAAGCTTTCGATTGGATGCGAATCAAGAACGGAGTCCCGAACAGCTGGGAAGTGAGCAACTCGAAGAAAGTGATCTTGACCTGGAATCATTTTTTGAGAATATAGAGGCGCCGGGGATAGATCAATCAAATGTAGAAAAGAAAAAGCCCGTAAGCGAAGACACAAAAACCAGGAATAAGAAGAAGATTACGGATCATGTTGATCCACAAGGCCAAAATTATCCTTCAAACGACCGCTCTATGAATTTCCATAGAGAGGAGGGCTACGAGTGCAGCGACCATCCACGAAAGCTTAGGAAATGCAGTTGGAAGCATCGCAATTAACAGGGAACAGGACCAGGTAGCCATTCGTCTAGTATCTATGACGTCGATCCAAGGGAAAAAGAGCCATGCATACATGAGTATAGATCTGGGAAGTCAGAAAGGCCGAGCAGTCTAAGGCATTGCGTTAAGGTCGTAGTCCACTTAGACAGGCAAAACGATGTCAGGCAAGAGAATATATTGAATAATTATGGATCTGAGTGGAGATATAGACGAAAAAGAGGAGATGGTGCGTCTTGGTAGAGTCAGATTGGGACGATCTGTTTTGAGAGGGAGGCAGTGCTACAAAATGGCCTCGGGAACCCGGCCGGATTCTAAGAATGCAATTGTATGCGCGTCGCGTAAACAATTCGGAAAATTTTATTCAAGCAGGGCGCCGTGTTTTTCTAGATAAATAGCGCATAGTAGTACCTATTAAGAGGAAGTCAGTTTTAATTCGATATTTGTTATGTGTGTGTTCCGATAAGTGATAAATGAATTTTGTAAAAAGTCGATTAGTTTAATAACGGTTGTTACTGTTTATGGAGTGAGTTTTTTGATATAATGAAGAAAAATAAGAAACCTAGAAAACCACAAGCTGTGAAACCACCATCCGTTAAGGAAATATATTAAACCTAAATATATTTTTTGAAAAATTCTGCCTGCCGCGGGAATCAGTTTCGCTGGGCTGGTCATGTCATTCGTATGCCAGACTCACGTCTTCCGTAGTAACTTATGTATGCCCAGAAGAAGGCAATTTGAGCGACAAGCGTTTCAGATCGATGTGGGTGACTCCGAGGTTGCGGCTTTGAATAGACCCGTATACGACGAAGTTTTCATCAAGGCTCGGAGTATATCGAACGACAAAGGCGAAGGGATGCACAGGACGAATGATATAGTAGAAAAGAACGACATCGTTTGATGAGAGCGACAGGCTACCCCTGATTGAGTGTGCAATCAATGTGAGAGAAATTGTGGGTCCAGAATAGGCGTATTCACAGAACTCACAGGTAATTATTATACTGTCAAGATTTTCATAATACTCGTTAGCGGAGTGAATGCCTATGATGATGATTATTATTCAATAAAGCTCAAAAAATTGAGGTGCTTTATAGACGTGAGTGTATTTGACTTAGGAGAATGGCGTCCTGTTTTTCCCCAACCCCGGCGACGGATCACTGAATCACTAGGAATAAGGCCCGAAGTGACGATATACTTATGCAAAATTCATCTATTCGTCTATTCTACCGGCCCTGAGAATTTCGTGTTTTTCCTCCATACTTTGTCCCTACACTCACACTGGAGTAGAGATAAATGGCCGGTTCTGCATCCTCCGACGCCTCCGAAGCCACTGCGCATGCTCCAACCTGGGTGTGGCGACGCTCTGACGTCAGAGCGTCGCTTCATCTACCCGCGCCATCTGTTGAGCAAACCCAACATTACCCCCACCCCACAACCCCTCCCCCTCCCCGCGCGCCATCTATCATCAATCATTCAAACTCATCTACGAGCACCATCTAGCGGAAAGAACAAGAACGTGGCGCAGCTCATCTACGAGCGCCATGTAGCGGAGAGAACAAGAACGTGGCGGTTGCAGCGAGCTTTTTTTTTTACCCGCACGTTACCAATCGTTCAAACTCAAACTCAAAATCTCTTTATTTCAAAAATTATTAGATACATGGTTGAGGAAGGTGAGGCCCTCCTCTGACAGAATACATATAACATTAACTAATATCTAAGGGACAGAACTTAAAGCTAGCACTCAGTGTGCGCAGCACACTGCGTATCGCATGCGCGCCTAGCGAGCTATGCGATACTTCGCCAGCTTGGCCGATGTCCTGGCCGACAAATCACCGTCCCTTTCCCATTTGGCTTCGATCTCAACGCTCCCTGGTTTCCCTTTAGCGTTATTCTGTGACCCTGATGTCGCTGGAAAATACCACGAATGGCGCACATTGGGCCACTACACTGGCCCGCTTATAAAATAGGGGTTGATGGATGGTAGGGGATGTCGAGCGCACAGCGCCCTCTTCGTGGGGAAAAGTTTCGAAAAAACCCCACTTCCAATTGACTTAATAAATATAGAAAATAAAAACAAACAAAAAAGTCGTGCCCCGTAGGGCGATATGGTCCATCATGGACGCTACCTCAACAGCAAAGTGCGGGCTAAGGGTTTCTGCGCGTGAGCGCGGGTTTTGATAAAATGGGGTCGAAAACCCTGCACCCCGACCAATCCTGAGGCCTGATGAGTCTCTAGGTAGTGGTTTGGGTGCAGGTGAAGGAAGATTGTGAGGGATGTCAGAGAATGAGGGTTGGGGGGATCGGGTGCAAGAATCTACCGGGATTGGGATATGCGTTTGCAGCTAAATTGGGCATTTTTGCCTAAGTATGATGGTCAGATTGGGGTTGTCCGATGTTTAATTAGACAAGTGCATTTCCTCATAGCCAGCGATAGAGGAGATGTTTACACACTAGATCGCTGACCAGTTGGAATTTTCCGAAGAACAGATGGTATAAATTAGACCTTTGCCAGAGCCTCCTGCTTTAGGCTTAGGCTGTTGGCGCCAGCGCCAAAGTACTTGTCTAATTCTGTCTTGAAGATAGGATTTTAGCTGTGCATTGGTCTGGGTTTTTACTTGGGGTTGTGATTAGCAGGTTTAGGATAGGGGGGTGTTCATGGGGGTTCAAAATAGATAGGTAGATTCTTGTAAGGCGGACCGTGCACTATGGGGTTGTCTGGATCATATCTTTGTGCAGTGATTCTGCGGGTTAGAGGGGAGCCTTGAATTTGATGTCTATAAAACTTTTCGCTGATTTCATCCAGGTAGTCAGATATAAGCGGAATGGACGTTTGTTCGTGCATGTCCGTTATTCTGGCGTACCTGGATTCAGACAGCATTCCCCTCAAAATACGATTCTGGAATCGTTCGAGGCGGTTCCTCTGAGTGCGTGAGATTATGTTCCAGACAGGGGCCCCATAAGTGAGCATAGGTCTGATTACCTGTTTATAAATTAGTAACTTGTTACCTGGCGATAGGGGGGAGTTAGGGCCGAGGAGTGGGTAGAGTTTCTGCTGCGCACTGAAGGTGCGAGCCAAAGCGTGGGAGACGTGGTGGTGGAATTTCATTCTCTGATCAAAGATGATACCTAGGTATTTGGCTTTTGGGGACAGAGTAACTGGAATGTTATTGAAGATAAGTGGGGTGGGCATGGTGCTATTGGTATGCTTCTTATGGAAGCATATGAGCTCCGTCTTTTGACCATTAACACCAAGCTTCCACTTATCGTAATAATGTTGAAGGATTGCAACGTGGTGGGCGAGCTGAAATTTTGTTGCTTGTGTGTAAAAGGATTGAGCGTAAACAGCGGTGTCATCTGCGTACAGCGCCAGATTTGTATTCTGGAATTTTGGAATGTCCGCTGTGTAGAGTGAGTACAGCAGTGGACTGAGTGCCGACCCCTGCGGCACTCCGGCCTGAATTGGTTTGGAGTGTGAGCGGGCGTCTTCTTGTTTGACGCAGAAAGAGCGGCCGCTGATGAAAGACTGTATCAGGGAGATGATGTGTAGTGGGAAATTGAAAGTTGCGAGTAATTTATAGATAAGGCCTGCATGCCAGACCCTATCAAAGGCGCGCTCCATATCCAGGAGCAGAAGTGTCGTGTTCATGCGCCTGTTGAACGCTTGGAAAGTGTCGCAGCAGATTTTGGCTGCAAGAAGAGTGGTGTTGTGACGTGGGCGAAAACCGAACTGCTCGTTTGGGAGTATGGAGAAGTTTTCGACGATCCTGTTGACCCTGGACAGGATTAACTTCTCCACGAGCTTGGCAAAGGAGTTTAGAAGGGAGATTGGGCGGTAAGAGGATGGGAGTGAATGGTTTTTTCCAGGTTTAGGGATCATAACCACCTCAGCCATTTTCCATTGAAGGGGAAAATGCTGAAGTTTGAGGATTGCGTTTGTTATTTGTACCAACTGGACAATAACTTTACGCGGGAGATTTTTGAGGACTCGATATGGGATGCCATCTGGTCCGGGGGCCTTCTCGCTTGGGAGCCGGCGGATAAGTCGTGTTATCTCGCCGGGCGTGGCAATGAGTTCAGCGAGCAAGTGCTGGTGGATGGGGTATTTCCGAATAGCAAAGGCTGTCGCTGTACGTTCGATTTCCTCCTGTTCAGGGGAGTTTGGTGGGAGACCGGAATGAATACTCTCCATGAACGAAGCCAGAGCTTCCGCCTTGTCCTGGGCAGTGACGCAATCCCTACCATTACTAGTAATGGCAGGGGTACGCACAGATTGCCGTTTCATTTTGGACTGAAGGCGCCATAGAGAGTTGTCTTGAGGACGTAGGTTCTGGAGGGTTTGTGTCCACTTACGATTCCGAAGCTCGCTGATGCCATTCTTAATGGCACCCTCGAGCTCCCGAACTCGTTGGCGATCCTCGTCCCTTCGGAGGCGTTGCCACCTCCTCCGGGTGCGATTCTTCAGTGAAATAAGATCTATGAGCTCTCGAGAGAGCTCGTCACGGCCTTGATGGACAGTTACCCGGTTAGCAAGGGGAGTTAGGGTCTGCTGGATGTTCCTGGTCAAGGTTGTCACCTCTTGCTCAAGAGCGTCTACGGTGTCAATTTGACCAGGAACTTCGGTACGGGTATTGAGATTCTGCCGAAACAGGGGCCAATTGAAGTTTTTATAACTTAGACGAACTTGTGGGCGGGGAGGATCAAGTTCGCCCCAGGTGAAAAAGACGGGTAGATGGTCCGAGCTCAGGGCGTTGATCGTAACGAGATCGGAAAGTTCCCTGAGTCCTTTGCTGAGGGCAAGGTCGATGTATGTCGGTGTCATGTTATTGCTAGGATAATGGGTGGGCGATTCAGTACTGAGGAGTACCAACTCCGGTCGGTCATTGACGAAATCATTTAGGATCATACCGTTGGTATTGCCTCTATGATTCCGCCAAAGTCTGTGTCTAGCGTTTAGGTCTCCAAGCAACAAGGAGCGAGAGTTTTGGGGGAAGAATGGACTTAGGTTGGCTACTGACAGACGGGTCTGCGGGGCTTTGTAGCAGCCATTGGTCAGGACGCCATTCGCAAGCTGGATGCACACATGTTCGATGGCACTGTGCCACTGTGGCATCCGCTTGTATGCGATTGAGTTCCTGATCAATATCGACACACCACCAGCGCGGCGGCCGGCTCTGTCAGAGCGTTCGCAGGAGTAGTTTTTCACCACGAAACGATCTCCATCCCCCAGCCATGTTTCCACGACTACAGCGATGTCGATCCTCTCGTGATGAAGGAAGTGGATGAGCTCACCTTGTTTGCCGTTGAGGCTATTAGCGTTCCATGTTATTACCCTGAATTGGACTTATTTGAAACTTTTTTATATCTGTTACGAAGAATATGCGGCTGGCGTTGAACATCTCTACCTCATCTTTGCATCCCTCGAGCATGCCAATGTAGTGGTCCAATGCCCGCAACATGCCGTCCATATTCACCAGCGCATCAAGGCGGGCAAATTTGGTTTGGAGCGCATTGAACGTTTCCACAGGGTTGGCGGTGGTTTGTCGGCCAGGGCGATCGGCCATAGGCTCGCGCACTTCACGCGTTGTTTCAGTAGCACGCACTCCGCGGTCACGCACTAGTCCACTAGGGAAGTCCCTATCGTAGGCGAATTGCGGTGGAGGGGGCCTTTGCCCCTGTGGCCTCTGTTGATGTGGTGGCTGTTGTCGTGGGGCCTGGGCCGCTCTTCGGAACCAGGCTGGGTTCTGGGGTTGTGGGGCAGGAACAAAAACAGGCCTGGGAGCATTCCTCTCATCCAGCAGCTGCTTCTTGTACTTGTACACCGGGCAGCTGGTCGACATTGCCCGGTGTCCCCCTTTGCAATTCACGCAGATCGACTGCCTATCCCTGTTGGGGCAGTCGAATGTCATGTGTGCTTCTGCGCACTTTGAGCATCTGCTGGATCGGTTGCATCCTATCATGGTATGACCCCAGGCCTGACATCTGATGCATTGAGCTATTTCTTTGCGGTTTTTCCGCTCTTCCCACTGTACTCTGGAGGCGAAGATGGTTTTTATTTTTTCTCTGATCTTAGTTAGTGTCCAGTCTGAGCTGGTAACCACCAGGTACAGTGGGTTGTCCTGCCCCGTATTCTTCATCAGATATATCTCCTTAGTTCGGAGCCCATATCTGTCCGCTAGGTACTCCCTCATCTCTGCTGTGGTGTAATTACCCTTCATTTTGCGTAATACGAATGCATGTGTTTTCTCATTTGGCATTGTATATGTATGGAACTCGGCACCATCGTTCTTTAGGTGCCGAGCCATGCTGCTGTGGTCTGCTTCGTTCTTAGTGTACAGGATGACGGAGTTCCTAGCGTATTTTAGCTCCAGAGGCTCCGTAGTTATGGTTTCTGCCATTTCTAAAAATCTTTTATGATTATTAAGTTTGCCCCGGATAACTATCGGTGGGGGGAGGGATTTCTTTCCTGTTCTTGGGGCTACAGGTGCTTTGGGGGGGGGGGTTGCTTGGGCGGCTTTAGCCCTTATCTCTTCCCTCGAGTTATCCAGGGCAGTGACAGTGGCGGCAGGCTGCGGATCTTTTGTCTCCAGAATCTGGAACTGGTTCCTTACTGGGATATTGAAAAGGCTGCCGAATCCCGTCTCCCTTATTAGTATTGGAGAGGGAGGCCTACCCTCGCTTGTTGTTGGGGTGGGTGGTCTGAGGGGCTGTTTCGGGATGGTCCCATTCCCCTTCATAATTTTATTTGCTTTCTCAGGGCTTTTGGTGAGCCTTCGCTTTACTGGTTTGGGTTTTGTGTATTTGTGGGCTTGTTTTAGATGCTCAATAACTGTTTCGATGTTGTCTCTGACTTCATCCGGATTTTTCTGCTGAATGTAGGTTAGGTATCTTTGGCATTCTCTACACGAGCTTGCCTGATGTTCCAGTTTTTCTCTAACCTTCGGGATGCTCCTTTTGTGTAGTGAGACGCTGGATGTGGTGCTCATGATGCTTCCCGTATCCGATTCATTAGAGGCGTCTTCGCCTGCCTCTGTTTCGGACGGCCCCTTACAATCCGCCTGTTGCCATTATATCGGACGTTCCCTCATACACGGGAAGCGTCCCCTTACTTTGTCGCTCTCTATTGAAATTAGCGTACCCTCACTTTTGATTGAGGAATTTTATGGTGTGAGGCAGTGTGCCCTCACTTTTGGAAACGACCTCTCGCTCTGAAGCTTCCCTCACTTGCTGCAGGTGCAGGTTGTTTGGTCGTGCCCCAACTTATTGGACGTTCCCTGGCTGAGAACGTCCCCTTACTTATTTAGGGTTCCCCTTTTTTAATTAGGTGCCCTTACTTTTGTTTCCGAGTCTGACTTATACTCGTGCCCCAACTTATTGGACGTTCCCTGGCTGTGAACGTCCCCTTACTTTTAGTGGCTACCTTCACGGTTTTCGTGCCCTAACTTTTGCAGGAAAAATTTGTTCTAAGTCCACGTCCCCTTACTTAGTTCGAAGGAGACGTGCCCTGACTTTAGTTAGTGTAAAAATTTGTTGTCGGTTTTCGTCTAAGTCCACGTCCACGTAAACCGTAGGATGTTCTCGTCCCCTTACTTGCCGTTGGTTGGCGTTAGAATTTGCGTGCCCTAACTTATTTCGGGGTCCTAACCGATGTTGCTAGGAACCCTTACTTGTTTCTGCTTGGCAGCTTTCGTGGAATTTCCGGAATTTTGCAGCAAAAAATTCCGAAAATGGTTTTAGGCCTAGAAGGCTCTAATTTATATGGGGCGAAAGCCCCGGAGAAACACTGGGTATTGCTACTATCAGCACTTACCCGACGATGAATTTGACGCAGAAAACTGGGAAATTACTTGACACATCCGGAAGCGGAATGTGCCGATAAAAAACTTTGTTTTCACACAGTGGAATGGCAAAAAAGCGATTTGTTTACTTTGAGAGCAAGCAATACAAAGCACCCGTTCGATACGACTACCGGACGAGAACCAATCGTTCCGTACCATCCACGTACGCATTAAAAAAAAAAAGTCTATGTCGCTCCATAGTCAACGTCAGCCAGTGCTATAACCAAACGAGCTAAGCTTGCCTTGGAAATTAAACCGCTAAATGTTGTAGATATGAAAAAATAGGCTTGGCTTATTGTCGTTCGGTTGGCTGGTTCCGTTGCTAGGCTAGCCTCGCCTGATTTCTAATATTATAAATAATATTCACTGACGTAACAATAATTTAATTACAACATTCGTTAAGTAATAGAAATAATATTGTTAATGTCCTAATGGTAGAGAACATTAAACGGCTGCTTGTATTCCGAGAGCTTTAGGAATGAAACAATTATATTTTTAATTAAATTCTATTTATTAAACTATAAAGTACATTGGCTTTTACCCATATGATAAACCATTATAAATAAAAAAATTCCAAAAATCATAGATATATTTATTATACAAGCATATAGTGACGTGAACAGGGGCTATTTCGTTGTTTAAAACAGTTCCAAGAGTTATCCAGTCCTTGCTTGTTAAAATGCTTTTATTTAGAAACTCCACTTGTAGCTTGTACTGATAGAATTGATCTCGAGTAGCTGGAAGCTTTGTTTGGAATGTAGGTGTACGGTTTATGATGCGATAACATAGCGGAATCCATAAGCCAGTTGAATAATTGTCCGATTTCAGCTGAATCCTAATATTTCGCACATTTGATGATGGTGTATGTATATAGAGAACATTTTGAAAAATAGCAGTGAGAGCTATAAAACTGGAACTTAACCAAACCATTGCTGCTATGCAAATGAGATTTTTCACTAATTAGCAAAAGCTTTTATGCAAAAAGTGCATGTTTTCTGTGACGATGGAGGTCCATCAACATGAGTCCTCCAATCAGGTCTGTTGTAATGTATAAAACATGGTAATTTTATTTGCAACTCAAATTCTTGCCTGTGTTCTACTGGCAGCAGACCCCAAATATGTAGAAGCGTAGAGCTATCGACATATTTTAAGAAGAAATCAATTGGTAATTCTTTTAGTTCTTCAGCACTACATTCTCTAATATTTTTTTCTCCTGAAAGAAACTTCAACAACTGGTCACACATCTTTGAAAGCTTAAGTTATACTAAGGAAAATAAAAAGCAAAAAAAAAAATATTTTTATAGGTTTATTAAACAACGATGACAAAGGTGATGTCATTGGTTAATTTTATTAAAATCATCAATTATTCTATTAGGGTTAAGGTGTATAAATTCTAGCATAAAGTACGATAATTCGGACATATTTAATTTACAGCCTTCCTTGATGACATCTAAACAATTATTTTTACAGATAGTTAAAATGTTATAATAATTTAAAAGTTGATCATAATACGTTCTAAAATCCAATTTTCGAAGAAGACTTAATCTACAATTTACAATATGTTTATTATCTAAAAATGCCTTAATATAATTTATACACAAATATAAATAAACTTCTCTACTACATAACTTAATTAGTCGTTCCCCTAAAAATACAATTGTTGAAACAGTATGGTTTTTCGAGCATAACACAACTATTTTCGTATGTTCGTCGGGTAAATTCGAAAATAACTCCACGATTTCCAGAAATTCAAACCACTCAGTCTCATCAAATGATACAGTCACTTGTTATTTAGGTAGATTTGTATACGTGCTGATGATTTTAACACTAGACACCAATCCTCGGGCTATACTTACTCCCGCAATAATCTCAAAATTCTTGACTAAATAGCTAGTCTCTCCCAAAAACTTAGTTTCATTCTGGATTTCGCGGCTACTTCTTAACACCATACTGTTAAAGTACTGCTCCCAGCAAGGTGAAGAAACAGTTGAACTATCACCACTAGATAATATTCCAGTATCCATACTATCTTCTTTATCTGGCCAATAGGGTGAAGAACAGGTTAAGCCAGCACTAGTCAATATTCCATCATCTTCACTCTCCGTTGATGTTATTGTTCTCAAATCTGACATTGTAGACTCGATAAAAGTACACTGGCTTTGGAGCTTATATAGATAAAAAAATCCCCCCCCCCCCCCCCCACTCTAATTATTTTAACGGCTTAAACTTGTTTAAGTTTACCTCCAGAAAGAGAAGTTTAGATAGACTCCAACCACTATCACGTTCCTGAAATTCACTAGATTTGGAAACAAGGACCTCTCTAAATGTCTCAAATATTTTCTCAATGTCCGTGCCAGTAGAAATTATAATAAAACAGGAATTAAAAGATTTTATTTCCTGTATCTCTTGTAAAATATGCAATCCATACAATTCCATATTGAGTTTTATGTTAGTGTGCATAGAAAGATTTTTTCGCATCAAATCCATGATTTTTGGTTTCAATTCCCCCATATAAAGTCCAACACTGGTAGGATGAAGATTTGTTGATAATCGATAGGATATTAAACGATTTTTGAAAGCCGTTTTAAGAATCTGAACATTAGGTTCCAAATCATTACAACACTTGTTTTTATGCCTATAACTTAGGTTATGCGAATAAGAAGACATGGCTTCATCGCAGTCTTTGCGGTATAAGCTAATTATTATAAATGGTTAACAAATGAAAGACTTTTAACTTTAAACGACATCCTTGGTTTTATCAATCCAGCTGTTGTGTGACTTATCAAATCCCAACCATTTTACGTACATTTTATTACCTTTTGTCCGTAGCACCTGTTCCACTAGAAACACATCAGACTGTTTTGTTTTCTGTAATTCCTCCTCATAAAAACCGCCGCTTATAGGTTGACCTTGCAAGTCTTCTAGCAGATACGTTATTGGATTCGTAATATGTACTCTTGCTATTTTAAAGAGCTCCGTAGTCCAATTCGGAGTATAACCTTTTTGAAAAAAATGTTTAAACTTGCTTATGCGAACTACGTCACCGACCTTAAACTTTTGCCTACCGGCAACTTTAATATGACTATAAACAGTATTAACTAGTGCTTTTTCATTACTTTTAGTCACTTGATTAGGCTTCATATGAATCGTGCCATGCTTGCTATCATTATATGCATCAGTTATAGGACGTAATAAATCTAGCCATTTATGGTTCCCGTTTAACGTGAATTGCTTGAACAGCTTCTCTTTAATGGTTCGAATTACTCGTTCCGCAATAGAAGCTTTTAATGGACTAAATGTACTGTAATGGTGTATTCCATACTTCTTCATTAGATTTTGAAATTGACTGTTATAGTATTCCTTACCATTATCGGAAATAATTTTCTTAGGATACCTCCCCGAAGCTTTCAATATGCTCTCCATAGCTTTAGCAACATATTGTGCAGATTTCGACTTTATAGGTTTAGTCCAGAGATATTTTGAAAAACAATCAATAACCACTAAAATATACTTGTTTCCTTTATTTTCCCGAGCGTAATGATCCAATTGAGCTAAATCTGTAGCAAAAGTATCATCTAACCCATACTGTATAAATCTCCTACGATTAAATTTTTTACGTGCTGGCTTATGTAGCTCGTTGACTACCTGCTCCCTAGCTTTCGTTATGATACTCATTTTGATACTAATCCTAAGTAAAAGGTATTACTGCTTATAATGCCAATCCTTATTTAAGTTTATCCTCTAAAGCTGTTATTTTAACATTTATTTTCTTTATGATTTCATTTTTCAGTAACACATTCGCATTCTTTAAATTAGCAACTTTCTTTTGATTTTCTATTATTAAAGATTCCAGGTCTTTTTGTTTCTTCTCAAATGCTAAAATATATGCATTTAGGCTTGTATTTAATGTATCCGATAATTCCCTTAATGCTCTATCAACATAATTTTTATTCGCTGCGTCGAATTTATCAGTAGGTGTTTTAAGATTACACACTTTTCCATTTTCGGTATTCTAATCACCATCATCGTTAAAGGGAAGCGTGGACTGAGAATGAATAATCTGCACAGATTTGCGCGTTGAAGATAATGAATGACCAAACTTGTTCATGGTTAGCAGTGTAATGATTGTATCTGATAAAGAGTGGTACTATTTATAAAATTCAATTACATCCAATTCAACAAGTTCTTCAAAAATATTCATAATTTCATTAATGTTGTTACCATTTCCAGCTTCTTGGGATGCATCAAGTTTAACAAGTCTAGTAATTAACTCGTTAACGTCATCATAATAAACATACTGCTTGGGCTTTTCATTGTATTCTAATAAAGCGGATCCGGATATACCTTTGCTATGAGATGATAGTCTACCTTTGAGAGAAGGAGGGGAACTAGCAGAACGAGCTCTATAAAGTTTATTCCCTACAGATTTTGTTGTAAGAAAAGGTTGTATATATTGTTTATACTTTGCTGCACTGGATCCTCTTATCTGACCAGATGAGTCATAACCTCTTCTGTGAGCATTGGTTTGATTTAATATTTCGTTGTAAGTATCGTGATCTTGACGTAAAGATTAGATTGGTTCTTTTAAAAATAATAACTCATATAACCCGGTGGTTCCTTTGTAAATTTTATCACCCACGTTTATGTTACCGTCTGGTAGAAAATTAACCTTCTCATTACCCATACTCCATCCATCATTTGACAAACTATGCTTTAAACCATAGGTATTATCAATTTTATTTGATTGGGTGTAATATATATCAATATATTCACGTGCTATTTCTGGATATTGATTTAAATATTCTTTATAACCTTGCGAGTGACTCAAATTTTGCACGGATTGCTCAAGCTCACTTGTTAAATCACGCATCGGTATGTCGAATACATCATTATCGTTTTCAGAACTAGTACTAGGGTTGTACTGGATAATTTCTGATCTCATCGGGTTAAATTGCATCATCGATCTTCTTTTGATTTTTTCAATTTTAGGTTTGGTTTCGCTATGTTCTTCTTTTCCATTCTTAATGCGGGGCTCCTCCTTTTTAATATTTATTAAATCATCTGTTTGTTTAACCAATTTGGTCAATGGTTCTTTTATAGGATTTAAAAATGTATGTATCGCATCATCTGCTTCTCTTCTCTCTAACTTAAATGATAAGTATTTTTTTCTAATATTATTGGCAGCATCAATGATTTTTCTTTTAATTTCTTTATCTGCTTTGCTCAAAATTGGTGGAGCCATAATCTAAAACATATAAAGAGATGGACAGATAGACAGATAAACAGACAGATAGATAGACATAGACAGATAGACAGACCCTGTTTTGAGCAGACGGACAGCTTTTAGATCAACCAGGTATGAAGTTTCGATATATACTGAACTGTAGGTATCACTTATGTAGCTATATAGGTATCAAACTTACTTCGGTATCTACCCCTAGTGACGTCATCATCTTTAACAATAACCAGAAATCCATATTTATCTTTCCAACACTCCGAACATATTTTTTTAAAGGCTTCAAAAGACATGTCTGTATTGACATGATCATTATAAGCATGTTTTAGATTCATTTCATCCTGCTTGAATAAAATGAGCATGTTTGCATTATCTCTAACTAATTGTTTGGGAATTTTTGAATATGTTTGACAAATATAAAAAGAATCAATCAAATTATGTCTTCCCATACAAAAATAGTTTCTTATTTTATCCTGTTTCTCGCAAGCTACATCATCAAATATAAACACTGAATCTGGTTGAACTGCTTGTGGATCCACAACGAGTTCATTATCACTATAACCGTAAAAGTTTATACCGGAAACACGTTTTATTACATTTTCGAGGAACTTGTACTTATCCTGATACAATGATTTGGAATACACGTATATATTTCGGAATCTAAGGCCATTTTTATCAGTTAAAACACTTAACATTACATTTGTTTTTCCTGAATTACTTGGACCACATATTATCGATCTAATTGTATTTGGTAAAATATCACTGTGTCTTTTTCTAACACTTGATGTTGCAATATCAAAGTTATCAACTTTAATTTCAATTTTCTGCTTCGTCTTTCGCATCGTAAAATATATATATAAATCATGCACACTCTATCGAGGCTTCATTTGAAATGAATACGTCATCAGGTGCAGGTCTTTTAAATAGTACTATTAATAGGCTCCCGTTTGAGCTTCATTTACCTGGTTATTCTTATTGCGGTCCCGGTACTAAACTTGCAAAACGATTAGCTCGTGGAGATAAACCGAAAAATAAGTTGGATAGTTATTGTAAGGATCACGATATCGAATACTCTAAAAATACAGATCTAGAGCACAGACATCAAGCAGATAAAGTATTAGAGAATAAAGCGTGGGAACGTGTTAAAGCTCAAGATTCTAGTTTTGGAGAGAAAAGTGCAGCTTGGTTAGTTACAACTGCAATGAAAACTAAGAGAAAACTTGGAATGGGAGCACGAGGAGGAGAAGGATCCAAGAAAGGATCCAATAAACTGAGATTGAAACCAAAACCATTTAAATCCTATGTTGTTAATAGTGTTAGAAAGCAGATAAAGCACCATTGTGGAAAAGGAACCAGCAATTATATAAAATCGGCTCTTCAGGCAGCTCGCAAAACGATTAGACAAGCTGGTGGTCGGAAGAAAATTAGAGTTCCTCGAGTTATCCGCGTACCAAAAATTGGAGGGATTATTCCACTAATACCTCTGGACTAAGCTCTTGGAGCATTATCTGGCGGTGCTGGTGGTATTGCGAAAGCTGTATCCGATGCTCGCATTGGAAAATCTAAATTAGCATAATAAGACTATGGAAGCCATCGCCCTAGGAAAGAAAGGAAGTGGATTATACTTAACCAAGCACAAGACTGGTTTTGGATTGTTTCTAAAGAAAATGTCAAAAAACTACCAATAAAGCTACCCAATCGAGCACTTAGTGATGAGGATATTAAGCGATACGCTAAAAAACTTAAAATTACTAATTTTCGAGGTGTGTTTATGCGAGATACCTTACCTGCAAGTCCGAAGAAAATCGAACATGGTGTGGTTAATTTGGATGCGGATATAGGATCTGGAACGCATTGGGTAGCTTATAAGAAAAATGGGAATACAGTTATTTATTTTGATAGTTTTGGTAATCTGAATCCTCCGAAAGAACTTGTTCATTATTTCAAAAATTGTGAGATCCTGTTCAACTATGATCAATATCAGTCTTATAACACATACAATTGTGAACATCTTGCATTAAGCTTTCTATTCAACGAATCCATATAAATAAGACTAAATGTTGGGTTGGGGTTTAGTCATGTCTCTCACGTTCACATTAAAAGGTCGAACCAGTCGCTTGAGTGTTGACATTAATCCACCTATTGATCTTGATCCTACATATAGCTACTCGCTAGCGCTCATATCGCTCAGTACCTGGAACTCCATTCCTAACATTGAACCAGGAAGAAACAAGCTTTATTATACCGATTCCGATAAGAAGGAGCAAGTGATAGAAATTTCTACAGGATCCTACGAGATTGCTGATATTGAAACCTACCTACAAACAAAACTCAACCCAGATAACGCTTTAAGTAACACAAAAGTTTTATCTCTTAAACCAAACAACAACACGTTAAAGTGTGAGGTGAAGTATATTTACGATATTAATTTCAAACCTAAGGATAGTATTGGGAAACTTTTGGGATTTTCACCAAAGTCTTTGAAGGCTAATTCTTTACACGTATCGGACCTTCCAGTGGAGATAATATTAGTGGCAACTATACGAATAGAGTGCAACATTATCTTATTGATAATATAACCATTAATATACTAGATCAGGATTCAAGGCCAGTTAATTTCAGAGGTGAAGAGATTATAGTTAGATTAGAACTTAAAAAGTAAGATGCCTCTAATTTTCAATAGAAATGGTAACTATTTAAATAGTCCCCTTACCAATATAACTTCAGTCTCTCGTCAGACATCAAAGCAAACGCTTACGTCTAGGAGTTTAGTTCAGTTGAGTTTTCTTGCATCCAAATATGGATTCCGTATCAGGAAAGCTGCAAATATTTCAGTCGGTCAACACCGATGAGTCTATAGCGCGAGAAGAATGGCATACTTATCATCCTTTCACTAAATCCTTTAACTATAGTGATAAAATAGAAATTGTCATTAATCAGCAAGATGTGTTTATGGATATTAGTCAAGCCGAGATATCTATAGAAGGAACGTTTAAAGAAGAAGATGCTGCTGGAAAAACCGGAAAATGTGAACTATCAAATAATGCAGGAGCATTTCTATTTGAATCCATCACTTACGAATTGAACGGTAGAGAAATTGATAAAATCCGAGATCCGGGTCTTGCTAGTACTGTGAGAAATATTTTATGACTTAATGATCTAGAGAGCAAAGCACTCAACCGTGCAGGATGGAATTGGCCTAGTGGAACAGTGAAATCCATTGCTGGTACAAACTTTAATTTCCTAATACCTCTAAGGTTTTTACTAAATATTTTTTCTG
This sequence comes from Ceutorhynchus assimilis, assembly GCA_917834065.1. Classification (NCBI taxonomy): domain Eukaryota; kingdom Metazoa; phylum Arthropoda; class Insecta; order Coleoptera; family Curculionidae; genus Ceutorhynchus; species Ceutorhynchus assimilis. The sequence goes on from OU892277.1 coordinate 73,097,497, forward strand.
GTTACAACAAAGCGATTATGGGTAGACAGAAAATAAAACTCGTAAGAGCTAGAAATGACGATAACTGTTATACTAATGCAACAGGTGACAAGAAGGCCAGCATAACTCTAGAATCTGTAGAATTGAGGGTGAGGCACATTTATCCAAATGATGCTATAAAGTTGAAATTGCTTCAAGATATTTCGAATAACAAGCCCATTTTTATACCATTTAGAAGCTGGGAAATCCATGAGTTGCCAGCACTAAGAAAAACGAAGAGAGATGTATGGACTGTAAAATCCATGTCTGAGAGGGCTAGATTTATCATCGTTTTTTTCCAAAAAGATCGAAAGGATAATCCTAAATCTGATGTAACTCTTTTTGATAATTTAAACATCACAGATGTTAAACTATACCTAAACTCTGAGGTTTACCCGTATGAATCGCTAAATCTTAATTTTGGCAATAAACAATTTGCAGAAGCCTATCGGATGTATACCGAATTTCAAAACACATATTTGGGTAAAACCAATAGTGAACCATTGTTGGACTATACTGATTTTGCCAGCAGAACGTTATTTGTTATAGATTGCTCGAAACAGAACGAAGCACTTAAAAGCAGTACGATTGATGTTAAACTAGAGTTTCAGGGCACTGATAATTTTTCGGCAGATACACGAGCCTATTGTATAATCGTACATGATCGAGTGTTTGAATATATGCCTTTATCAGGTAATGTTCGAATCCTAATCTAATCGGTTACTCTTGGACATTCAAGAAAATATGAAGTTTGTGGTTCTCGATGCTCAAGGTTACTTTTCTAAAAATTTTCAAGTTAAAGAATTGGCTATTTATGATGGAAAAAACATAAATACTTGGATTTTTAAACCAAAGATATTACTCCAAGACTTGAGTGTTTGCGAAAAAAAAGAAGAAAATTATACCTTCCACAATCTTCACGGTATCCCTTACAATGCAGGTGATGTAGAATATGAACAACTTAAACAAGTGATTCAGGATAATTTGAAAAATATCGATACTGTCTACGTTAAAGGGTATGTTAAGAAGAATTTTCTTATTAAAGCATAAACCGAAATGAATCTGGACCCTCCAATTATTGTAAATTTGGAATTTTCGGGGGCTAAAGTTAAATCGTGGTTTAACAGACTGTCAATATCATAGAATTAAGTTTTGCTCATGTAGCGTTAAAAATGTTCAGGTACTCTATAATTATATTGTTAGCCTCTTACCTCAATAAATTTGTTGCATGATAAACCTCTAGTTTTTTTTTTTTTTATAAATATAGAAAGTTAAGTTGAATAGGCTCAGTCGGTTTCTGTGGGTGTGATGAGCTGTGTACTCACTAAAAGAATTGAAAGGTATTTAAAAAATCTATCCACATTGAGAAAAGATTTAGAATTTTACCAAGAGAAAAAGTTGATGATAAATAATTATCAAAATCTAAAAATGGACTTGAAATTGAATGGACAAACAACCTTATCTAAGAAGCCAGTTTATCAGGAGTATAATATTGAGAACATTGTACGAATTAATTATAACATCGAGAAAAAGGAAGTTATCTTACAACACAAGGATGGATCATCAATAAAATTTACCTATGATGAGTTTACAGAGTTTTTATATTCTCTTGATATCATAAACGATGGATGGTGTGATAAAAGTTTTTTCATTGGTGATTATATTTACGTTAGTTATTGGTATGAAGAAGACAGTAAAGGAATGATTGTCTCCGATACTCGAACCAATGAAGTAATGACATGGAATGAAAATCATCTTGAATTAGTTTTAGCTCATAAATATAACTTGTATGATATTTTTATAAAAGTAAAATAAAAGAATCAAGTAAAAACAAAACAAATACATATTTTATTTCGTAAAAAACATAACAAGATTTTTTGTAGGTATACAATACAATACAAAATGTCTTTATTTATATATCTTTTTTTTTTACATGATGGCGACGTTCAAGTTAATGCTCAACAAGAGAGAACAAAAAAAACTTCGTATATCTAGCCTAAAAACATGTAAAGATACAAAAAAATCTAAATCTTATAACAAAAAATAATAAAATAAATAATTAAATAATATAAAGTTAATATACTAAACCTAATCTAAAAACTCCCTAAAAGAGGTCATAGCTACCAGAAGATTTAAAAACTATAAAAGCTGCTGTTGATGTAATCAGCCCTAACTTTCTCTAGGATTTCCGATTATTCCTTATACAGTGCTATATCTCGGTGACCCCAAGCAAGCGTGTACTCTGTACCGGATATAACGTAACGTTTATCGTCCGCGTATGATAAGGCTACCTTATTTTTAAGTTCGATAAACATATCGTGTTTATGTGAACGGAAAGTGTTCATCTGTCGATGGATAAGCGTACCTTCTACGTCTACCGCAGCCTTATAGTCTGCAAGACCAAGTTCTTTTTTGGTGACGTAATCAGGTACGCCTTTAGCTTTTTTAGTTAACTCTCCCTCCACATTAACACAATATGCCTTCGCCCCAGTTCCATAGAACTCCCACACAATCTTACCTGCGTATTCGTCTTTCATTTTACCCAAGATTGATTGGTTTACAGGTAGATTATGTGAATTGTTCTGTGAGTAATTGGAAGTATCGAATCTGTTTAAATTTTCTCGCATATCATCATAAAAATTATCTGTATCAACTTTTAAAATTAGGGAGTCAGTATCCGTGTAAAGCAAGGATGCCTTATCCCCGTATTTAGGCTTAATATAGCTATACAGAAAATCATACATGATAGTCTTAGAGATGTCTAAAATGGCAAATCCGACATATATGGGTTTATCATATACAACTTTCTGTTTAGCCATATGAATGGCAACTAAATTTTCGCCAAAAATAGTGATATCTTTGAAATGCGGTTTCGAGATCCATGCTTCTGCCCCCAGTTTCCTACCAATATTTTCCCAATGGGTAATTAGCTTGATATCTACCCTTTTCTCCACGTTTTCCATGGTTTTCCCAAACACAGCATTATTCATAAGTTTGAGAAAGTCTTTTTCAAACTTATTGGATGCAGCTTTCCTTTTTATTGTGTTTAGGTCAATATAAATTTTTAGCCAGGGAGATTGATTAAATGAAAGAACGCGATGAATTTGGCCGGGTTTAATGCCATGACTTATGGCTTGCTGCAAATTTTGAAAATGGATAATATATTTTTGTTTACGTTCGAAATTTGGAATAAGTTTTTTAATTTTAGATCTAGAGCCTTTCGGAATAACAGATTCCGGACAAAAGGGTAGATCGTTATGCCTATAATGTAGGTCTTCCGGATATTCTAAATCGATCTCAAAAATATAGCCAGTGTCTGAATTTTTATCTAATTTTGTATAATCTAAAGTTTTAATCTCATCCGCGTCAAGCCATTTAAAATTACCCGTTGGTAGATATTGAGACATAGCCGCTCCAAACTAAGTACATGATGTAAGAAGTGGGTTTGGAAGCATCATAATGAGGAATAAATTTATTATTCGCGACAGCTTTCCTTATACTACATTGACTGACCCCTCCGCGAATACCGCGCTTCAGGAAGTGTATCATGTCTATATCTGTCAGTAATTCCAGCTCTACGGCTGTCGTTTTGAGAGCCGCATCGAAAGACAGCCCTGGAGCTGTGTAATACTGACATGGATCTAGACCGTAGGTTGATAGACACACGTCTCTGAAATTTTCAAAAACATCAGCGAGAATTAATACGTCGGATTTTAAATAAATATCTGAATATTGACCTAGAGTTTTACATTTGAACAAATTCCATACTGTCTGTGCACGCTCGTAATCTTCACGTTTGATGGCTTCTTTTCTTAACTGGTTATAGAAATCATCAATGGATGGGAGCTTGTTGTCATTTAGTTTTGAAAATGAATTCACGTAAGAATACGGGAAAACGCCCTTCTGTCGAATAATTTGAAATTCATCTTCCGCGGGAAAAAATTTTCTAAATTCTCGACATTGTTCTGGTTTTAAATTTTGAGATAATTTATCTAGGCTTGAGGCCATGAATCTGAAACTGTCGAGGATGCGTAACTTTAAAAATACCTGTTTGTATTTACCGGTTTCGTCGAGCAGGATCTTATCCACCAAAATATGTTTGGTGAATGAAATGTACCGCTCCTTATTTTGGGGGATAACATCCAATTTCTCGTTTCCTTGAGCCAATTCCTTAACAAACAGATGGGAATCGAATCCGGACATGTTATGGAAGAAGATGGGAATATGGGTTGGTAGTGTATAATTATTATTACAAATAGAATGAGCTGCAGCTCGAAAATTCCCTGTAAGATGACAGTGATCTTTTACTTTTTCATCTCCTACTTTAAATGGTTTTTCGCAAATATGACAATTTATTGCATCGCGAAACTCATTCTCTTGTTCTGGACTCAGAGGATGCATGTTCACGATATTTTTCATAAATCGGTTATAGATTGATTTACAATCACTCTCTAACCAATCTACGAATACTTTCTGCGCATCGATTCCTCTGAAGGTCTTGAAAATTGAACGAGAATCATCGAAATCACATTTAATGTAGTAGGCGAAAGAGTAGGGAATAGCTTTGTGTATTTTAATAGTATAGGAATTTTCGGGGTCCAGCTCTTTCTCTTCTCTTTCGACGGGTTCGATAATTGTCTCGAAATCAGCGTAAACAGTAAAAGGTACCTTTAATTTCTTCTCGAAATTTTTAATTTTCAAAATATTCTCGGGAGCCTTTTCACCGTATTTATTTGTTATTAAATTGGTAGACGGAAGTTGAACTGAAACGTGACCGCAGTCGTGTTCTTGATGAGCCTGTAATTTTTGCTCGCTTGAAAAATACAACAAACAACCATCGCACAAGTACTTTTTTTTTCATGCTTAGATAATTGACTTGAGATCAGTCGAGACATGTTTTTTATTAAACAGTAGTGATTGTTACCAAAATCATTACTGATTAATAATAAATTTACATGTGTCGCTTTTCGAGATTCAGTAAAATATAAAGGACCAACAACTTCAACAATATTGCTACCATATTTATAGACTGTATCCAAACCGTATACGTTGATAGAAATATTATTGAGTTGCTCAAACTTGTGAATGTCTTTCAGTTTAATCGGAAATTCTATACCTGTAAAATCCAGTTCATTCTCATAATGCGAATAGTTCGCGACTCTATTTGCATTTTGAGTCCTATCAACTGGATGTAGCTGAGCCAAGACTGACCACATAAAACATTTTTGGTCCCAATTCTGGATGTTTAAAACAGCTTTCTTAGCATCTATTTCTTTTGGTAGCGGTAGATAAGAAGATGCTTTTAGGGGGTTGACTTTATTTATACTTATATCTAGGTAGAGAAGTTGTTGCAAGGTCCAGCCTGTAACAAAGGAGACATCGTATAGTATAAAGCCGTTAACTAACCACGATACATACCACTTTCTTTTTCTTGGAATTCCACACATTTTTTTGCCAAGATATTTGAAAATTGTTGAAACAACTCCTCCAAGTCTGCACCCTCGTTCACCAGCGTAAATTTTGTATTAAAAGAGTTGACCTCTTCTAATTCTTTTGTTTGCAGAAGGAAGCGGCCGAAAAGCTCCACACCGACCTTGATATGGTTAAATTTATTAACCATATCCCCTACCAGCTGGATGAATTTTTTCTGAAGGCGTTGTAGAAATTCCTTCACGCTGGTAGGGTCTTGTTTAGAGGAAAGTCGGTATGTTGCAATTCGGCATTTAAATGACGTTTTTATCAATTCGACGCCTTCCTCCTGCTCCACGTAGGTGTTGGCCCGGTGTTGGAGACTCCGAAGATGGCCAACCCAATGATTAGTCGGAATCTCCAGATCACATTCCTGACACCTGCGGGTGACTGATGTTGAAGTTTCTAAAAAAAAAAACAATAATTTAGATTTAACAATAACGAGTTTAAAATGGGGAACAAAAATTAAATTACCAGCTCGGTCAAGTCTAGCTTGTTTCTTCATGGGGGTTAGGGAATCTTCAGCTTTACGTTTGAAGGCTCTCCGGGCTGGGTGAATCTCCATTACATGACGTTGAAGAGCCCCCGCTGATCTAAAGGTCCCTCCACATTGACTGCAGATGTTGGTGGAGGATCTGCAGTCCCCATGACGTTTTAGGTTATCCTTTCTGGTGAACGATTTATTGCAGAATTCGCAGACAAACATTTTCTAAAAAAAAAATCCTAAATAAAATAACTAGCAAAACATTATAATAAATTCGCTGTATGAGGTCATAAGATCATACACGTGTTGGGTAAGTACTTTTAATTAACCATCAACTATTATAAAAAAAAAATGTAGAACAATTAATCTCCTATACTACAATAATCGATTCATGTTATAAAAATAATTCGTTGTATGCGCTTTTTAGCTTAGATACAATTTAGTTACTTTTTATAAACCTTAACTATCTAATCATTGGAAGAAAAAAGTAAAATATGCTGAAATCGAAGAACGTGTATGAAAACGTATGGAAAAAAAATATATAAATACCAGAAAATACAGAAAAAAACTCACTTCACAGCATAAGTGTCCACTACCACCATGAATGTACCAGCAACCTTCATTTTCGAGTCAACCAGTCCGAAAAAAATGACCAACAACATGTTGGTGGTTTTTTTAAAGAATTTATTTAGGTAAGTCTTTTTTTTTAATTATCTACGCACTTTTAGTTTTTTGTTTTTTTTGTTTTGTTTTAATAATTTCCAGGTTTGGGAGAAAGGACGTCAAGATAGTGAACGGGCGAGTTCATCTATATTTGTCGTACTCGCCCAAGAATGAGACGGTGGACAGTAAAATGAAGGGGTTGCCAGTAAAATACATGAGAGTGGTAGCGGACGATGAAGATGAACTGAATTTGTTCCTACAGGGACTCAAAGAATTCAGCCAGTTCAACTTCTACCTACTGGATGAAGCTGACCGGAAGAGGCAAATATCTGAGGTTGATGAGGAGGAGAAGCTTGAGGCAGGAGAAGAAAAGCAAGAAGAACCCAAGAAAAAAAGAATGAAAATTTTGGAAAATAGAATAATTAAACCATCAACGTCAGCATCAATTATCTATGATCTTGATGCTGATGATTTTGATTCTCAAAAATACACTGTATTGTAAACTTTAATAAAATTAAATAAATATTTTTGACTAAACTATTATAATTCTTTATTTATTTATTTATGTTTAGTACCTATTTGTTACTATAAAAAAAAAATACTTTTAAACAGATCCTCAAAATCTCGCCCAATTTAAAAAAAACAATTAAATCTCTTGAAAAGCCCACATTTCTATACTCAAATTTAAAAGAAAAACTTATAAACAACTAAAACTACCTTTAAACTAACAAAACTTCGCACATAAAGTCTGTTTTTTTTTTTTTAAGATAATTCCCCAAGTCAAAAATTTAGTAACTTTGTTGGCAACGCAAGCCTTTTCTACATAAAAAATTTGAAGCATTGACAATTTTACATTGTATTGCCAACATATGTCATTTTGACTTTTATCTTTAAAAAAAAAACAGATTTTAGGTACATAAAAACATTGAGTGAAAAAAAAAGAAAATTAAAAATTTTAAATTGGTTTAATAAGTTGAAAACGAATCGGTACTTACGATTTTAAAAATAATTTCTCCACAAAAATTGCACACGAACACACACACACAGTCGCAACGGAACCCAAAGTGATCTTACTGTGACGGAATTGCGACGAGAAATGATAAATAATTGAACAATGGTTTATTTAGGTATGACGCGAAATAATGCACTGCATCTGCATAAAATCCTTGAATCCAACACGAGTTTAATAAATAAGGTGGAATTTTCCTATGGATAATTTTTTAATGTAATAGTAATATCAATTTTAATCGGGATTTTAATGAATTACGTAAATAATTTAATTAGTCATCTCGTGTAGGTAACAAATTTAAAATATTCAGCCCAAGAAGAAATTAATTAATAAAATATATATTGTCTCTACACCATTAGAGCTAATATTGTTGACTATCTGTGAATATTTTATGAAACCCTGTTAATTATTTTGGAATTTGTAGTTACGAGGGCACCTGAGCCTGGGAACTTTTTCGATAGCGTGGGAAAATCTCTAGATCGGCGGCGCCTTTGATCTGAAATTTCGGGGATTTGACCCGGACCAACCCCAAATTTTTGGCGGTTTTCCCGAAATTTGACCGCAGCTCCTTATCTCATGGTGTCATCTGATTTCTTCTGATTCTCATTTCTCTGATTTCTATCAGTACAAGCTACAAGTGGAGTTTCTAAATAAATATAATGTTCTCTACCATTAGGACATTAACAATATTATTTCGTCTATGATTACTTAACGAATGTTGTAATTAAATTATTGTTACGTCAGTGAATATTATTTATAATAATAGAAATCAGGCGAGGCTAGCCTAGCAACGGAACCAGCCAACCGAACGACAATAAGCCAAGCCTATTTTTTCATATCTACAACATTTAGCTTTAGCATTAGTTTAATTTCCAAGGCAAGCTTAGCTCGTTTGGTTATAGCACTGGATGACGTTGACTATGGTGCGGGCGCCTCGGGTTCGATTCCCAGCGGCAACATAGACTTTTTTTTAATGCTTACGTGGATGGTACGGAACGATTGGTAACGTGCGGGTAAAAAAAAAAGCTCGCTGCAACCGCCACGTTCTTGTTCTCTCCGCTAGATGGCGCTCGTAGATGAGCTGCGCCACGTTCTTGTTCTTTCCGCTAGATGGTGCTCGTAGATGAGTTTGAATGATTGATGATAGATGGCGCGCGGGGAGGGGGAGGGGTTGTGGGGTGGGGGTAATGTTGGGTTTGCTCAACAGATGGCGCGGGTAGATGAAGCGACGCTCTGACGTCAGAGCGTCGCCACACCCAGGTTGGAGCATGCGCAGTGGCTTCGGAGGCGTCGGAGGATGCAGAACCGGCCATTTATCTCTACTCACTGGGAAAGGCAATTATTTTATTATTATCCTCGAGTTTTTAAAAAGTAAAAGTAATTGGCTGTTCAACATACAGGGTGCCCCAGCCGAGAGTGACCCATTTTACGTTGGCTATCTACCTGCAGGTTGCGCTTGCGGTTCGACTTCTCTTGGCCCTAACTTTTTTTCAGTTGTTAGCAATTTTTCTGAAACTTAAAATCCGATTTTCAACATCGAATTTATGAATTTATCCACTATCTTCAATAGAATACCCTGTATATCACAACGTCAATGAGTCATGTTCAAGGTATCCATGTACCACATACCCCATGTACCAATAAACATCGTCCTTAAAACCTAAAGTTTTGGCCGTTAAAAATTAAAATCGAAATCCTGGTATTTTTGCACAGGCATGCAATTATATGTTGTAGGTAGGTACTTGTCGAGCTACTCTTATCAATATGGCAAACAATTTTGTCACTGTCAAGTTAAATATCAATTTAATTACAATAGATACATTTCAAAGAATATGATCTATTCTTAGTTGAAAAAGCCAAAACAGTACTACAGGCACTACAGAAACTAGATCAATAATAACGACAAGAAGAAGATTTCGAGCTATATTCTAGAAAAATTTTTTTTTTTTAGGAAAACATAATTTTCAAGCTTTGTGAATATGGTAATAAAAAATGCGTTTGCAAAGATACCAAGATTCCGATTCTATTTTTTCACTGCTAAAACTTTAAGTTTCAAGGACTATGTTTGTTGGTACATGGTTGTTGGTACATGGATACCTTGAACATTACTTTTTTTTTGGTGCTGTGATATACAGAGTGTTCCATTGAAAATAACGGAGAATTTCGATGTTGAAAAATGGAAATTTTTCACTCGCCCTGTACCTATAGGTACCAAAACATCCAACTGAAAAAAAAATTAGGCCATGAGAAGTCGAATGGCGCAAGCCGCAGGTAGCTAGCACACACAAAAGTTATAAGCATTTAAAATGGTTCACTCTCCTCGGCTGGTATAAGTGAAAAATGGCTTATTTTCTATTGAACTTTGTAATACTATGATTCTAATGATACACCTTGTATTTAATCTATTAGCTTTTAATTCGACAAAAATCTATATTAATGAACTTAGACAAGAAATTCGCTCAAACACGCAATGATTTGTACGTATTTTTTTATTCATAAAATCATTATCTCTATAACTAAAATTACACACCTGTCGCCTTGTTATTTATTAATTCCAATACATACTTGATTCTACTCGGTATTTTTACTTCCATTCCAATAATGCTTTTCAGTTTGCAAACAAGCATGTTACATTATATGCTGATATTTCTTTTTCTGACAATATCCACTCTTTCGCAATATTGTGATGGACTTTATACGAAATTTGCAAAAAGAGCGTTGCAAAAATTTCATGAAAAACCTAGAATTCAAAAGCTCTCAGGATTTTTTTTGAATCAGGATTCTTATTCGGATGATCCTGATACATCATTAATTGATTTACTTACTGCAGTTGCTAGCAATTATCTATCCGACTGCAGCACTGCAATATTTTATGATAATTACACTGAAACTCAAGATCGGGGTTTTCTAACAAATTTTTTCCAACATTATCCTTTGGCGCATGTTCATGGAAGTATACCTGAAGATCATCACATTGAAGATTCAGTTGATCAAAGTGCCGATAAATGCGTCCATTATATACTTTTCATAAAAGATGTTATGAGGTGTCAAGATATTGTAAGTAGAAGAAGTGAAAAAGTTGTTGTAGTAGCCAAATCGTCACAGTGGAGAGTGCAAGAGTATTTGTCTAGTGAGCATTCACAGGAAATTGCTAATCTACTCATCATAGTGAAGTCGGATAAGTTTTTACAAAAAAAGGTAAAATGTGATGTGTCTGAAACTTTTCAATAAGTTGAAGAAATGCTTTTCTAGAAAGAAACTCCTTATATTCTGTACACGCACAAATTATTTGTGGACGCTTTGGGCTCTAGCCAACCAGTAGTACTAACTTCTTGGTCAGGAGCAAATTTTTCGAGGAATGCAATTTTATTCAACACAAAACTCAAACATGGATTTGCTGGTCACAGATTTATTATTGCTGCTGCTCATCAACCGCCATATGTGATTAAACTGTAAGCCTAATATCATTGCATTTTTTGACAAACGTATATTCTACCAACAATAAAACAGATTTATAATTTAGTTTTATCTCTTCCACAGGGGACGTAATAAGAGAGATGAAATAGAATACGATGGAGTTGAAGTGAAATTAGTTGAAATTCTTTCTCAAATGTATAATTTTAGCACAGATTATAAGGAAAGCGCTGACATAAAAACTTTAGGGTAAGCTTCAGACTTGTAGTCACTATTTTAGTTTCCAGAGAAGACAGGATTACGCCTAAATCGAGACCGTAATATCAGGCGAATAATGTGTTAGATCACAGATTAAAAAAAAAAAAAACAGCCAACCATAGCAAGAATTCTGTACATTGTACATAATAATATACGTAGGAATTTAAGCCCACATATGTTCGACATTTCAGGAAGAAAGGCGTAGTGGAGCAAAATATGTTATACCTATGGGATAAAAGTGTTGGTATTCCATGAAGCCTATTTCGATGTCTATAATTTAATTTAACTACTACACGGTGACAATATCAAACCTTCCAATATATTTTAGAGGCAAACAAATTATCAAACATCCCTTACATCCGTTTCTATTTAGAGCGCAGTGCTCAACATCCTCGATCTTGTCTCTAGGGTTATCTAATGGGTATGGGTAGATTTGAACAGTTTATGTTGCTGCATCTGTCCAATCTGACGTTTATTTCATCATTTGTTATGGTAAGTTGCAGAGTCAAGCAACACGCGCATATCAAAACTCAACTATCAAAATGGGTGTTTTCTTGCGGCAATGTTTCTTGCCTTACACCCATTTAACGGTCTACTTGGTCATTCTCTCCAATCTACTATGTGGCCAAATTCGAGTCCATCGGTTTAGTAAAAAATCAGCAAAACCCGTTCGTCAACCAAATGCAAGATCTGCTGAAAACATCGCCGCAGACCGTGATAGTGTACAGGAGAACCAAAGGCAATTATTAATAATTTCTCGCCGCGCACATAAACTTGGCCTTTCGCAGACATCAACTTGGCGAATTTTGCACTAGGACTTAGGTATGCACCTGCACAAAATCCAACTAACCCACTAGCTGAAGGTAGAGTCCGCGTCAAGAGAAAAGAGTACGGTGACGTCATTTGCGCACAAACCCAATTTTGAAGACTAACCGAAGTATCGTATCGATCGGTGCTGCTGCCGAACGCCAAGCACGTGGTTCATTGTCGTACGGCCAGCAGGCATATTTATTTAGTTTATTTTGTATCCAAGTTTTGTCTAAAAAGATACCCCGCTGCTGGTTTCAGCTCACGGCCGAGGTCACGGCAGACAGCGAGAGATAGACGAGGGAGAGAGATCCGACCCGCTTCGCGCAGCTTTTTATTTCGTCACCGTAGTCTTTACTGCTGACGCGGACTCTAATCGAGCATATAGACAACATCGTGAGTTCGCTCACTGTGCTCTGGAGCGTCCATAAACAAAACTGCCGGATTTGGGACGATGCCAATCCACCAAGTGGCAATGTATCTGCAGAAAGTCACTGTTTGGTATAAATAGTGGGACGGCGGCATCTTTGGTTCAAACCTCTTCGAAAACGACGATGGCATTGCCATCATCGTTATCGGAGGGCGATACCCATCGATGATAATCAAGTTATCTTGGCCCAAATTGGATGATATGGATGTTGACGACATGTGATTTCAACAGGTCAGCGCTGCTATGTTTAACGACGTCATATTACAGAAATAATTTCATCGGTAAGCATTTCAAATGAAATAAAAAAAGTCGTTGATATTCCACACATAGTTTGTTTTATTCAATTTTTGTTTCTACCCGTCCCTATTGGAAAACCCTAAAATGAAAGACCAAAAACACCACAAAATAGAACAATGGTCAAGCAAAGATATGCCAAATTTGAATTCACTACGTTAACAGTTCAATAATTTTCAATGTCTTCATTCACATGATTTGGCATGTTCGATAGTTTTTGCTAATCAATTACTCAATTAATAATTATTGGTGTGTGAACGATGTTGAATCCCGAATGTTCGAATTCCTGTGCTCTAATTTCTATGTTGCTTACGGTATTTTTATTTCGGATATCTGATTTTTTTTCATAAAATACTATCAAAAATGATATTATTTTATGAAAAAAAATGATCTGACTAACGATCGGGAACGAAATATTCATGAAAAATTTTATTTCAACACTTTCTGATACTGCACGTATAAACTTTGATCTACCGTAGATTAACCTAACGGCTCAACTGCCAACAGGGCCACCAGAGCTTGGACTCTGTAACAAATCGCGATCAATATCTCTATTTCTAATGTATTTCCCCCTCTATTGATTTGGAAATTTGGATAAGAGAGAATTAAGAAGACGGCAGGTGTCATAGCGATGGGAATAACGATCTCTATCCATCACAGAGTCCCAGCCCAGGGGCCCATTTTATGGATAATTTCTAAACAAATGTGCAATTCTCAAAAGCTAAAGTAGTTGGAAACTTATCCCCTTTCCTCCACATGTCTGGTGTTCAGCCAGCGGGGCAAACATATACAAAATAAACATACTTTTGCTTGTGTCTACTTAAAGCGCATACATAAATAATCCCTTAGCTACTATTTTTTTTTTTTTTTTTTTTAAACTTTGCAGGTTCTGATTTGTGGTTCTTTTAGTATTTTGTGGTGCTGATTGAACTGTATGAACTTCCACTCTGATCTTTCACACAACATTTCGGGAAATATCGAACAAAGCAAAAACTTCTTGCGTTACTCTTTTAAATTTTGTGAATGAATGGGTACCTATCTTATGTACGTTATGATTTTTGGTTCTTTATTATGTTTTTTCGGGATTCTCTGATTACGAAATGCATCACTACCTAACCTTACAAATGCCTGAGTGGAAAAACGAGATTCTTGTTTACTATGTAAACTAGAATGCGAACTCTGACATTTATCGCAGATCATAGATTATTAGCAAGTAAGAATATATGTACCTTTATTTTTCAACCTTCATTTGCGATAATAAAAACGTTTGATAATAATGATAATGATAATTAAACCTGCCTGAATATACTGTACTGGAGCGACTGAGCGGAGATAAGAAGCTCGATTTCAGTAGAGAATCGTCAATTTCAAATTTAATCATCGTAAATCTGTTGTGATTGCAGACTCACTAATAAAATTTTCAATTAACATTTCAGACCTAGTGAAGCAGTGATCAAGGCGCTACAAGATGGGAATATAAATTTAGGCATTGGTGGCTTGTATATAACGGAAGACAGATATACCGCTGGTATATTTCACTGGCATAGTGAGGATTGCGCTGCTTTTATATCTTTAGCCTCGACAGCCTTACCCAGGTAACTAGGAATCAAAATCAAAGTCCTTATTTTTTTTTCTGATAAAAAACAAATGAAATTTTGAATCGGCATTTTGCATACTTTTCGCGTTTCAAGCAGAATACACACATCGAAAGAAAATGACATGCTGGGGCACTCAGTCAGTCAATTTTTCGACACATACCTAATCTTTGAAATATTTCAATTTTCAGTCCATAGTATAATTGGATTATCTTACTAATTATCTTTTTTTTTTCTCTGAAAAGTTAATAAACCCAATTTTAATCTAACAAATTGTATTTGTCTTTTATTTTTTCAAAAATAATAAAGTTTATTAACTGACCCGTCTTTGCGTCACCCGGTATGGAGTGTACAATAATGCTAATTCATACGGGAAAAAAATTATTTGTAGGATATGCGTTTTTTTTTTATGTGCGATAGATCCTGCATGTCCGATAACCTAAAACAACATTTCGCTATGAAAACGCGTAAAATGGGGTTAGATGGCAAAATATCGGAAAAACTTATTTGAAAAAAGTGATAAGAATTATATTTTAGGATTGTTTACGGAATGTAGAGCAAAAACAACAAAAAGTAAGAAATCCTCTAGTTTTCGCCATAAATCTCGTATCAAATAATATTAAGTTAGGTACTTGTACAGTTTTGAAACGAAAACTTCTTTAGGACGGGTGTGATTTGGGACTCGATGAAATGAAAAAGCCACACTGAAAAGGGACGAACAGATAGACCTATAGAATGTAGCCTGTGAAAGAATGGAAAAGAATACACTTATACCAAAGTCTTTATACCAAAGTTTACAGCTTATACAGTGTTCCCTATTATCTTCGTCTCTTCTGTGTTAGGTGCTTCGTGGCCTTCTCACTCATTCATTACAGTTGCTCTCTCAGTTCAGTGTCATGAAGGGTTCAATTCCCCTAGAACAAATAGAAATAATCGATTAGCACCACGGCCCACTACTAAACAAATGGCCATGGCGCACCAAGCAGTTTTAAAAGTCACGTGACCATAGAAGGCCTTAGTTTTGAAATAAATAGATGCAACTTTTATCTTTTTTTACGCATTTTGTCTATATGATTTATTAATTTAATTAAAGAAACATTAAGTAATCAGTTTTTTTTTCATTAATTAGGTTGGTAAGAGGCGGAGTACAGGATTAACTTGGATATAAATGTACAGGGTACAGGTCACATTTAGAAAAATAAAGTTTTTATTTTGGACCAAACTTTACAAAAAATTTTGTTTAACACAAAGGCAAGAAAACTAGTAAACATTTTGATGACGAGGCAGCACTTAAATTAGGGAAACACTGATTTTTAAATAGCAGAAAAAAATGTTGTCATCCTCTTGATACAAAATCCAGTTTTTGGTAGAACTTTCAATATCTCACTCACATAATTAATTTGCAGGGAACTTTTATAATCCTTAAATGATTCTAGGCTGGCCTTTATGGCAAAATCCTAGTTATTTTGTTCAACAGCAGCAAGTCTCTTCACACTAGTAGGTACTTTTCTTAGACAAATACTTGGAAGGCCTTCAAAAATTGTCGGCACCGCATTTTCTTATAGTTTAGGATTAATTCGGTCAAATTCTTTTATTTCATTTTTTCCTCGAACTTTGTCCCCCTTTATAATGCACTTTTCTTCAAATTCATGGATTTTTCAATGAACCTAGTTCGGTAGGAACATGGTAGGAATATTTCACAGCCACTCTCGTTTTAATTCATCATTCTTCGGCAAACAAGAAGTACCTGGTTATTTGTTTCACACCTTTTTCTGATTTTAATTGGACATTGGACTTACAACCGGAGACACTGCACTTAGAAGGCATAAAATTTCAGCAATATATTATCAGTTTTCAGGTTAGGAATAGATTCAACCTAAGGATTCAACAAATCAGAATTTTGTGTTTACCAAGTTATTTTGAGTTTCTTAACTTTAAACACGTTCAAACACACACCTTTTCGACACGAATAAAATTTAAAATATAGTTATATATAGTTAAAAACAAGCAAATATTTGGACAAAAACGGATAACTAACAACAAAACGGCACCCTTATGTGTGTAAATCAGCTGGTTCTTACAATCACCTGTTTGAAAATATCGGCCTTTTATGGTCACGTGGTACATCCAGTGCCAGGGCCATTTGTTTAGTAGTGGGCCGTGGATTAGCACAGAAAAGTTGTAGCAATGCCCATAGTTTTTGAAGTTTCCAGTAATCTCGAAATGTACCTTTAGGTTATCGGACATGCAGGATCGATCGCACATAAAAAAAATTCATATCCTACAAATAAAAAGTTTTGCATACGTAACGAACAAACTTGAATTTGAAAGTAAAACCACGTGGCTACCAGGCAGTATGCATGCTTCTAGTAGCTGATATGGTGTCCTCCAAAACCTCTCTTCACTAGAACTTCCATGTCCAAATCAATTCCAACATAGTTGTTTCTGTTGTGTTTCTTCAACTAGTATTTTTCTTCCGATTTCATTATTCCTCTTTAACGTTCGATAGATTTTCCGCGTTAAAATGCCTGTTGCTGAACATCTCCGAAATTAAATTCATTGTTATTCCTGGTAAATGGCATTATTCCTCACGTTACTTTGGGAAACATTGGACGAGTTCGAGTTTAACATCTGAGGAAATCTGGAGCGAAACATATACAAACTGTTAGGCTTTACGTTGATGAAATTAAAGTATATACCTATAGAAAGGAAATTTCTATTGGATTGAATAAATATCTTCGGATATCTGGATATGGTGCAAAAAGACAGATTTCGGAAGAAATTCGCTTTAGCCTGTTTTTTTCACTTATGTCTTTCGTATGAATTTGGTCTTATGCTTCACATGGTAAATTTAAAATCAATTGAGAAATAAAACCATAGTTTAAACAGGTGCTTCACAGTCAAATATTTTTCCATTATCCATGGATGCTTGGGAATTTATTTGTATGAGATTTGTGCTGCTAGAAAAGGATAAAGTCCTTTTAATTTATCTTCAACAAATTGTTTAAAAAGCGAAACATTGGAGTAAATAATAATCATTAGGCATTCTGCAGTTAGAAACATGGATGCAGGTATGCTTTAAGGTGCAACAAGGTAGGTACCTATGTATAAACGTATACAACCAATATTTTGGCTAAGCTTGACACAAAAATTTACAACTACGATGTCCGATAAAAGCCTCATCTTCCCGACCCATGAGAATATCTACCATGTGATGGATTTCGAACCTTTAACTGTTAAATGGGCCAAAATACGGAAAATATAAAATATTTTAATATTGAAGATAAGAATCAAAGGCCCTATTTTTCTTTCAAATAAGAGCGTTGACTACACTCGCCAGACGAATCGATCGGTCAACTATGTACCCTATATTGAATAAAAATAATATAGAGACACGTCTTTGAAGTTAGCATCAGATTCAGAAATGAAAATCATGTTTTTACACTCGACCAAAAAAGTAGTGTCACAAATAAAATAAATCAAAAAATCTATTCTAAAAGATTCTGTAACATCATCAAACTTGGTGGAAATATTATTGGGGGTGATGTACGTCACATACTGAAAAATCCCTTGCCCAAGGAGGGGTTGGAGGGGGTAGATTCCGCCCCAACAATGTAAATTGAATCAGATATCGAAAATTTTGTAGCACCACCAAAATTTGTGCAAATATTGCTTAAGTAGATACGAATGACATATCAAAAAAGCACATGTTTATCTCGGGGTTGAAGGGGAGAAATTCACCCCAAAGCTGTCGAAAAAAACAAATTTCTTTGAAAAATTTTGTAGCAGTTTCAGAGTTGGTCCAAGTATTGCTCGAGAAGATACGAGAGACATATCAGAAAAGCACATGTTTATCTCGGGGTTGAAGGGGATAAATTCAACCCCAAAGCAGTCAAAAAAATCGAACTTCTTTGGAAAATGTTGTAGCACTTTCAGAGTTGGTCCAAATATTGATGGGAAGATACGAGAGACATATCAGAGAAGCACATGTTTATCTCGGGGTTGAAGTGGGGCAATTTAATTCCAAAGTTGTCAAAAAAATCAAACATCTTTGAAAAATTTTGTAGCAGTTTCAGAGTTGGTCCAAATATTGCTTGAGAAGACACGAGAGACATATCAAAAAAGCACATGTTTATCTCGTGGTTGAAGGGGGAAAATTCAACCCCGAAGTTGTCGAAAAAAACAAACTTCTTTGAAAAATCTTATAGCAGTTTCAGAGTTTGTCCAAATATTGTTTGGGAAGATACGGGAGACATATCAAGAAAGCATATGTTTATCTCGGGGTTGAAGGGAGGAAATTCAACCCCAAAGCTGTCAAAAAAATCAAACTTCTTTGAATTTTTTTTTAGCAGTTTCAGAGTTGGTCCAAATATTGCTTGCGAACAATACGAGAGACATATCATAAAAGAACATGTTTATCTCGGGGTTGAAGGGGGGAAATTCAACCCCAAATCTGTCAAAAAAATCAAATTTCTTTAAAAAATTTTGTAGCAGTTTCAGAGTTGGTCCAAATATTTCTTGGGAAGATACGAGAGACATATTAAAAAAGCACATTTTTATCTCGGGGTTAAACGGCGGAAATTCAACCCCAAAGCTGTCAAGAAAAACCAAACTTCTTCAAATAATTTTGTAGCAGTTTCAAAGTTAGTCGAATTATTGCTTGGACAGATACGAGTGACATATCAAAAAAATACATGTTTATCTCGGGGTTGAAGGGGGAAAATTCAACCCCAAAGCTGTCAAAAAAACCAAATTTCTTTAGAAAAATTTGTAGCAGTTTCAAAGTTGGTCGAATTATTGCTTGGACAGATACGAGTTACATATCAAAGAAGCACATGTTTATCTCGGGGTTAAAGGCGGGAAATTCAACCCCAAATCTGTCAAAAAAAAACAAACAAAAACTATTTTACCGACATTTATTAATTTTGAGTAAGATCATAAAATGGAAATGAGTTACCGACCTTTTTAGATCCTTCTTTCCTTTTTCTCAAAATGAGCTGAGTTAGGTAATTCTTAACGATTTGCAAGAATATTGAAAATATTCATCTACCTAAAATATACCTGATCAACTGGCTAAAAAAAAAATACGATGAATTATGGACGCCTCATAACGTGTTGCGAAAACTAATTCTAAATGAGAAAAATTAATTTTTTTCTACTACCGGCCGTAAAGTACTCAGTAGTGCGTAAAGTGAAAATACTTCACGCACTAGTGCGTAATGGATTTGCCTCTAATCTATTTTTTTATACATATTTGATTGGTAGTAGAAAAAAAATTGTATGCAATACGTGCGTAAAGCACCTTTTTTCACGCATGTGATTGTCAAAATTCACATTCGTGAAAAAAAGTTCACTTTACACACTTGTTGCATAAATAACTATTATTGCAAAATTTTCTGAACAAAAACCTGAGAGGGAAATCTCTTTTGGACAAATGTGACTTAATTTTTTAAAGAAGTTTGTTTTTTTTTGACAGCTTTGGGGTTGAATTTCCCTACTTCGACCCCGAGAAAAACATGTGCTTTTTCGACAGGTCACTCGTATCTGTCCAAGCAATAAATCGACTAACTTTGAAACTGCTACAAAATTTTTCAAAGAAGTTTGATTTTTTGACAGCTTTTGGGTTGAATTTCCCCCCTTCAACCCCGAGATAAACATGTGCTTTTTTGATATGTCTCTCGTATCTTCCCAAGAAATATTTAGACCAACTCTGAAACTGCTACAAAATTTTTCAAAGAAGTTTGTTTTTTCGACAACTTTGGAGTTGAATTGCCCCACTCCCCTTCAACCCCGAGATAAACATGTGCTCTTTTGGTATGTCTGTCGTATCTTCCCAAGCAATATTTGGACCAACTCTGAAACTGCTACAAAATTTTTCAAAGAAGTTTGATTTTTTTGACAGCTTTGAGGTTGAATTTTCCTCCTTCAATCCCGAGATAAACATGTGCTTTTTTGATATGTCTCTCGTATCTTCCCAAACAATATTTGGAACAACCCCAAAGCTGTCGAAAAAAATTTCGTTTTTTTTCGACAGCTTTGGGGTTGAATTTCACTCTTTCAACCTCGAGATAAACATGTGCTTTTTTGATGTCTCTCGTATCTTCCCAAGCAATATTTGGACCAACTCTGGAACTGCTACAAAATTTTTTAAAGGAAGTTTTTTTCGACAACTCTGGGGTTGAATTTCCCCCCTTCAACCCCGAGATAAACATGTGCTTTTTTGATATGTCATTCGTATCTACTTGAGCCATATTTGCACACATTTTGGTGGTGCTACAAAATTTTATTCAATTTATATTTTTGGGGCGGAATCTACCCCCTTCAACTCTTCCTTGGGCAAGTGATTTTTCAGTATGTGATGTACATCACCCCCAATAATATTTGCACCAAGTTTGATGATGTTACAGAATCTTTTAGAATAGATTTTTTGATTTATTTTATTTGTGGCATTACCTATTTGTTCCACTGTTAACAACATGATTTTCATTTCTAAATCTGATGCCAGCTTCAGCGACGTTATAAAGACTGGTTACAAACTCCTGAAAATCAGGACATAAGATCATATCTGTTTTTAACGCCCCAGTTTGTGTGCTTTTCCTTTCAAAATTCAACCGAATATACGAATAATTTTGAAAAATTTTGAATACCTGTTCGATGTGTTAAATTAATTATTGTTATTAGGTACCGAGCTATAATGGGCCCGTTCAATTGGACTGTGTGGTTGGCTTTGATTATGGTTTACCTAGGCGCCATTCTTCTTTTTTCTTATTCGGACAAATCCACACTCAAACATTTAATCAAGAATCCTGAAGAAATTGAAAATATGTTTTGGTATGTTTTCGGCACTTTCACAAACTGTTTTACGTTCTCCGACAAAAAATCTTGGACAAAGGCGGAGAAGAATACTACGAAGCTTCTTGTGGGTAAGATAGTGCTGAATTGCATACAAATACAAAAATGTGTTAATAACCTGCACTCAAGCTTAGGCTAAAGCAGAACATAAGAGAAACCTATAATTTTGTCAGATTTTTGAAATTGGGAGACTGTTGTATACTGGGACAATATTTTTCTAATTGAAATAAAAAATTTGTTGAATAATTTTAAACTATTGTGGACATTCTAATATATTCAAAAGTAGTTAGTTTATAAAAAACTATAAAAAATTTAACAACTTTTACACTTTGATATAGAAATGATTGAATGTCTCACTATGCAACCACCCCATGTTGCATACTGGGAAAGATGCATGTGTATAGTGGGACAATGTTTTTTGAACCCAAATAAGTTAATATAAAAAAAAAAATTCGGTCGTTTATTCACAAAATGATAGAACTTCAACATAAATTAAGTACGTAGCCGAACTTATTTCGAATTCGAAAAAGTTTGAACCATTCGTCTCCGGCGATTTCATTTTCCGTCCATGTTTTTGGATAATTTTTTATTTGCGACGACATATTGTCAACTATTTAAGTAAATAACGACTCTGTACATCAATTTTACTAAAGTGTGTCGGCGAGTCAGCCCGGACGAAATCCATTACCCGGCAGACTAAGGCTAGTGCAAAGTACCTCAATTGGGAAAAGCCCCTCTAGCTAAGTCTCTTCCCAGTGCAAACTACCTTTGATGGGAAACGTCCTTCTGGGAGTACTGAACGCAGCAGACTAGGTCCAGTGCAAACTACCTTTATTGGGAAAACGCCCTTCTGGACCTGTCTCAAACCCAGCTTCAGTCTTCAGTCTCGCCAAGTGTACAGAGTGTACATAATACAGAGTTGCCTGAGTAGTACGTCCCTCCGTAGAAGAGACGTCATGGTATTATTTCTAGGGTAACATATTTCTATATATTCAATGCATCTCTCATTGTACCAATACCAAGCGAGTTTCTCTCTTTCTGAACCCACCTACGCCCCCAGGTCACGCTCCTGTTGTGACGTCCCAGGAAGAAACGTATAGGAGCTGTGACAATATCTATAAGCCAACTTCACTAGTTTGCTATTTAACCCGTAGCACATTTGTGAAGAAGTAACTGAATATTCGCTAAGCACTTGCTCTTCATCGTCACTGAAAATCTGCTTGACACCATGTTGCCTTTGAAAATTCAATTCCTGCGTGTCTGCTTCATTTATTTTGTGCTTCTGTCTATGCAGAGCTGATTTGCTAACTCCAAATTAAGTTGCAGTATTTTTATTATTGATTTCATTTTTGAAAACAGCCTCTGCCGTATTTCTCAAGGTGAATTTTCAAAAAACGATTTTTTGTATTTCCGGTTCCTATTCTTATCAATTTCTGGAGGAAAAAAGGTATTGAAACTAAGTAAAAAACGAAAGTGTTCTATTATAGAGCATATAAAATGTTTGCCCCAATATGCAACCCAGAAATTCTGTCCCACTGTACACTGTCCCACAATACACCCTTATACGCTTTTTGAAATTTTCTGAATTAAAAAAAAAAAAACAAACAAATACTAGCAAAAAATAACCTTAACTCACCTTCAAGACACATTCGCGCACAATTATTCTCAAATTCAGGACAAACCATTGGATATTACTGGCATAAACTATGCCCAACACGTGGTCGTAAAAAAAAACGTTGTCACTTAGATGCTTAGACTACCGAGAATTCCGCCTTATTGAAGACTCTAACAGCGAATGCCAAGTTTATATCTAATGCGCATGTATGAAGCAGTTGACACAATTTTTTTTCGGAATCTTAAGCGATACCAGTGGCGGATAGTTTGAATTCTCCCACTATGGAATCTGTCCCACTCCACTATACAACAGTTTCCCCTAAGCTATTTACGATTTGTTGATTTAAAGAAAATGTTGACTCCACAATGCCAGGGTTGCCAATACTTCAATAGACAAAAAAAATACAGAAATTGTCTTACCCACCACGACCACTACTCTAAATAGTAAAAAATCACACTGCCTTCCATCTAAGTGAGTTGAATTTCAGACACTTGCATCAGACACGTGCGTAATGGGGAAGTTAAACGCATGGCACAGAGCAGCAGAAGATGCTTTGAGCGTTTACTCTTGTACCGCGCCATCCATCAATTGCTAATGCTCATCCATGATGTGTCGTTTTTAATTACTTGGATTAAAAAGATGTTATTGCTTACGGCAGCTGTTCATCGGAAAGCATTTCTGGTCATGTTTAAGGAGTGCTTACAGAGGGCGCCGCGAAGTTTTTATTTATAAGGTCTCAAACCTCGAAATAGACCTCAATATTATATCTGAAATATTATGTATAAAAAGAAATAATACAGCAACGCTCTCCACTTAAGGGTATTGAATGCGCCGTTTATCATTGGCCGTTTAAAATATATTGTAACGCACGTCGAACTATACGACTCCCAACAAGTTAATGCTAATAAAGATGCGAGGTTCATCGCGATTATTGCATTGGGCTACTGTTGGGCCGGTTGGCCTTGGATCCTTCATGATAGCGATTTAAAATTTATCGCAAATCAGGCGGAGGAAAGAGCCATAGGGTTTGCTGTGGGTATAACAGAGACAGGCAAAATGACAAGAAGAATTAAGTAAATTTCTACAAAAAAAAGTAGATAATTTTTGGGATTCTGGTCTGTGCTATTGTATTGCTAACACACATAAGATTGGCGCTAATTAAAAAAGACACCATAAATTGATTAATTTTCTCGTTTTTTTCCAGTTTAAATTACACTTTTGTAATTTTTCGAGAACTCGTTTCTATTACCGGATTTCTAAAAAGATAGCGCCATTCTTCCCTACATTATAAATCGAATGCAAAAAAGAAATTTGTTATAACTTCAACTGCTAAAAAGTTACGTTGAAACTAAGAACGCAATGCATTCCTTGTTTCATTCATCCACTGCCTCCTATACTTAACAAGCCATGAAGTTGGAAATGACGGCAACGTCGCGTATGGTGCTATTTTGTTATTGGGTTATGTTTCTGTGTATTGCTTTCATTGTGTATTGTTGCAGTTTAGTATTTTTGTGGGCATTATTGACGAAAAAGTGGATAGAAACACACCAATATATTGCCCATATTTAGTTGATACCTGTTCCTTTGTGCTTTGATAGCAAATGGGTACAGGAGCAAAAATGAAGGTAAGGTGAGATAAAACAATAAAAACAATATTAATATTTGTCTGCAAGAGCATATGTCTCGATATATTACCTAAGATATTTAAACTTGTTCCAGATGCCATGAAACTACTGTGTTCCTGGGTGCAAATCGAACTATTAGGAGTTCCTTAAAAACTGAAGAAATGCAAACATTTTCATTTCCAAAAAAATTCTGAATTGCAAAAAATGTGGATGAAAGCAATACACCAAGATAATTATACCCGAGATTATACAATAACGAAAAATTCTGTGGTGTGTTGTAAACATTTTGAAGAAACCGAAATAATTAGATTTGAAACAAACAAGGATAAAGGCGTAGTTCGAGAGTTCAAACTGAAACGTCCAACTCTTAAAAGTAGGTACCTCTTATTTTCGAAAATCAGCTCAAGTATTTGAATGGACCTGCCTTCCGAAAAAATCCCGAAGAAAGAAAAAGTTAGATTTTTCAAAAGACATACTGAAACATAGGCCTATAACACTTTAGACTCTAGAAATATATTCATTTAAATAAATTATTTACTGTTCTTATTTACACAAATAGTTATATTATTCATTGAATTACTGTTTTTGGCCCTTTAGTACAATAAATTATGCATTTTTCGTGATTCATATTATTAAAATAAAAAATATATATTTATAAAAACAAACACCACCAGCACCACTTGGCGGTAAGATTGCGGTGTTGCCTTTTTAACTTCATGGCTTGTTAAATGTAGGAGGCTGTGATTCATCTCATTCCCACTAAGGAGTATTAATAGGGGGGGGAAGAATACAATGATAGACTGCGTTAGGTGCTTCGCGCAGGAAAAAATATTTTGGCATCGAGGCGCATTCAATCCCCTTAATTATGTTCGATAAAAGTTTAGTGAAAAATTACAAAATCTAGGATGTCAATTTAATGAGAATCATAAATGTAAAAATACACTTAATTAGATATTTTTGTTTAAAATAATAATAATGATCGATCATTTTATTTAAATTGGGACCCTTTCTACTGGTCTATCTGCCCTTAAAACTCATATGCTCAACCGGACAGCGAACTGAACATAAAAATGCGTCATTCCATTTATTAGGCAATGCTCAATAAAAAATATACAATATTGAATGACCTCGTTAGGTCTATCTGCTCTGAAAATTCATATGCTTAACCGAACAGCGAACTGAACATAGAAATGAGTCGTTCCATTTAGGTAATGCTCAATAAAAAATATAAAACGACTTGGTTGAGTCTTCTGCTCTGAAAATTCACATGCTCAGCCGAACAGCGAACTGAACTGGGAAATGAGACATTCCATTTATTAGGTAATGCTCAATAAAAAATTATAATATAAAAAGTAAAATTTAAACGTAAAGAAACCTGTAGTCACTACTTCCAAGTCGAGGTGTCACCAAGGACGATAGGCACTATCCATCAGTGTCTTTATTGAATTGGATCAATACTAAGCCTGGATGTAGGAGTAGGACCCTATCAGATAACTAAATTAATGATGGTCTCTTTTTTATTAAAAGAAAGGTGAAATAGACAAAAAGCTTGTCTACTGATTAAGTTTATAATAAGACACAAAAGTACATAAGTGAGCAGCGAAGCATTTTCATAAACGAAAAACAGGAGCCAGGGTTATTTCAGGGAGTATTTTTGTGCTCAATTTAGTTTTTCCTATGACAACAATTGAACTAATCAATAGAGTGGCTCTTTTGATTAAATAAACTTACCTACACGAACCAAAATGTACAAATCTTTTCACCCAACCGCGGAATAACTCCGAATACTGACGGCCGTTTCTGATTGGCCAGCACCGTACGTTTAACTTACGCATGTTGCTGTGGAACATTTAACTCACATAAATTGGCGGCAGTGTGATTTTTAGTCGTAGTTGTGGTCGTAGGTCAAAAGAATAAATTAAACGCACGTAGCGTTATAATACATGCTAATATTACAATTAACGAGTATTGAGGAAGATGAAGAGGAGTTTTTACTGAATCAGCTTTTGTTTATCAACTAATAAGTTGTATAAATAAATAAAATAAAATAAAGGTTTTCACGATGATTTTCATTCAACTTTGGTTCATCAACTTTAATCGGTCAACCTCTACTAAATTCTAAAATCACGGCCAATGATTTTCAACCCTTTTTTAGGTATCTACTGGATTTTCACAATCATTATAACTGCCTGTTATACCGGTTCAATTATAGCCTTCGTGACACTACCAGTTTTTCCTGCAGTGATTGATACAGTCGAGCAACTTTTAGGGGGTAGATACGAAATAGGAATGTTAGATAGAGGTGGTTGGAATCACTGGTTTCGCAATATATCTGACGAAGCAAGTAGAAAACTTCTGGGAAAAGTTGATTACGTCCCAGATGTAGAAAGTGGATTAAAAAACGTCACAAAGGCCTTTTTTTGGTCTTACGCTTTTTTGGGTTCAAAGGAAGAATTAACTTATGTTGTGAGAACCAATTTCTCTGTGGGGTAAGTTATTCTTTTTGCGTATTTATTATTTACATTATTTTATCTTCAAGCGGTCTATTATTTAAACTTTATTGTCAACAATACACCGAAGTGATGCACATTAGGCCTGGATACATTTTTATAGCTAGCGACAGCAGCGTCAATCAGCGCTTTTATGTTCTTGTAATTACTTTTGCGTTTTCTTCTCGCCAGATAGCATCAACGACCAGGTTCGGGAATAAGTTCCAACAGCATAATTTATTTATAATTTGCACTAATTTGTTCGTTTTACATTTTTTGTCCAATATTATGGATTAAGTTATTGCATAAATAAATATGAATGATCAAGTTGGTGTGTTAGAGTGACCCAATATTGATTTGACATTTGAAGTAAGAAGATTTGACATACGTTATTATAGTTGCAGCCTTTATTTTTCCGGAAATGGTGGAAGAAAGCAGTGATTGAGATGTGAGAGGAAACGTTGCATTCCCTTGAAGATAAAATATTGTATGCTATTCGGCCCCGAAGGTCTTTTTGTGCTTCGTTCGCTAAATGGGCCACTTTCACGTGCCGGGAATATCGCAAATTAAGATATTTTTGACGTAAATACATGAATGCAACCGAGAATGAACAATATTTTGCAAGATTTCAGTCAGAATATCAATTACTAGCTCTCACTCGCGGCTTCGCTCACGTTGATGTCCTTGAATAACTCTCAAAGATTACCTATTGAATAAATAATATGATAATTTTTTTTTATTGCTTAAGTGGAATCATTAGCAGGTATTTTATTATTTATATTTTAAATTAATTCCTCTTTGACTCTTCAGCTCTATTATATTTGAATTTTTATATTTTATAATAAAAAATAATACAGTTACGTCGGTTGAATGCGCCAACTTAAATAAATATGACAACGTTGGTTCATATTAATGTCAAAAAAAAGTTGGGTCATGTATATGAATGAGTTTGTTTATAATTAATTGATTTTTCTTTTTTTCAATATTGTTCTTTTTTATGCAAAGTATCCTATGTTCTTTATTAAACCCTTGACAATATGTGTACAGAATTTCATGATGATCGGTTTAGTAGTTTACTCGGGAAAGCATAAATAAACAAACAAACAAACTCACATTCGCAAATTACATTTTTCGTTTAGTAAATCTTGTTTTTAAAAACTATCTACACACATCAAAATAGTCTAGGGAACAAGAAATAGGTACCTATACTATCAGAAATTTTTGCTGATTTTATTTATAAAATATTTAAACTAAACAAGTTTGCAAAAAAGAGCCGATATGGTAAATTTGATAAGATTTGCTTAATAAATAATACCCTCGTTATCTTTAAAAAAAAGTTGTTGGGACTTAAAATTGGAGGACAGATATTTCTTGTTCCCTAGACTATTTTGATGAGTGTATTTTATTAGAAACTAAGAAGTTACAACAAAAAATACTAGACTCTAATTGCTGCGGCAAAAGACCGGAAACAAAGAAATCTTGATTGTAATTGCTATAGTGAAATCTAAAAACAAAAGAATGAGCAGAGACCTCAGCGCGGCTCATTTATACCAAAATACTGCCGACGATGCATTTGCGTGGGCGAAACCTTGATATGACGGTACTTTTCCAGGCTGAATATCCCTTACTCAGCAACTTTATAATATGTGGGATTTTACAGTGGCATATGCTTATGTTTAACATTTATAAGGGGAATTATTTGTATAATAATAACATAGGGATTTATTATATAGCTCCTCCCTCCTTAAGTGGTTGCAAATTGGTATTGATTAACAATGTTGAACGTTTTCCTTTGGAAATTTCCCTTGTGCAAATTACACTGGAAATGTTGCATACAAATTGTCAAAATTAATAAGTGGAAATTTTTGGAAATATCCCGGGGAAAATTTCCAGAATTGTCATTTTTGACATTGATGCCCGTTTTTCCATTTAAAACGCATTGATGTCAGAAATCTGTCAGAGTGTATATTTTTGACAAAAGCAGTTTATATGGAAAAGATCAATAGCAATCAGCATCAATAAAAGAATTCGACACAATGTAGTAAATAAGTTTCAAACTCGGGAAATTTCCTATCAAAATATAACACGTGCATACAATATTTCCTAAGGGAAATTTTAAAAAATTTCGTCTTTAGCCAATTTTTTTAAACACTAATTTTATTTCTGTCAAATTCCTTAATAAAAATAGGGTCTTTTAATTCAGGTTCCTTTTCACGTTGTTTATTAAATTTCTCTAAATTTTGTGTTTATCTTGATATTAATTTGTCATGAATTACATTATTTAGTTTCTAATGATTCGACAAGATTATTGATATAATCTGTAGTTATCTTATTTTGTGAATTTTCGATAGGTATTGAATAATTCAAATCGCCTTTAATTATTTGGGAAGGTGTATAACCTGTAACACTATGTATGCTGTTATTATAGTTCAAGATTGCAATTACCTTCAGGTCATTTTTTTGTTTTTATTTGGGCTTTGTAATTTCCAGTTTGTTAAACTTTCTCTCAAGGTAGAATGTAATCTCTCAATGGGACTGTTCGAATTAGGATTTCGAGGAGTCGTATAATGAAATTCGAGTACATAAATCTGTTACAATTGCATTTTTAAATTCAGTTCCGTTATCAAAAGTAATTCTTTGTAGAATTTCGTGATCACTGAAATATCTTATTAGTTGTGATGCAATATCAACTGATGTTTTGCTAATAATTGGGATAGCTTGTGCAAACTTCGAAAAGCTGTTAATAATTGTTAGGAATTTTTTATTCGAAACAACGTATGTATCAATATGAAGGTGTTCAAAGGGTTTTGAACCGATTGGAGTTGGTTTGAATATTATTTCGTAGGGTTGCCTTTCATATTTTGTCCTATTACATATTTCAAATGTTTTGACATATGCTTGTACGTCTTTTTCTAAATTAGGCCAATAATATCGTTTCTTCAAAGATGAAACATTTTCTGTAGCTCCGCGATGAGATGTTTTAGTCTCTTGGTATAGTATAATTTTTTCTTGCTGTTCATCAGTTTCTGTTATGTCTTCGACAAAAGAATTGGAAATACATCTATTCTATCTATTCAGCCTTCTTCAGTCCATCTTGGGACGTAGGCCTCCCCCAGTCTTCTCCATTCCTCTCTGTCTGTTGCCATGTTCATCCACCTGGTTCCAGCGTGCTTCTTCAGGTCATCAGCATACCTCGTCTAGGGTCTTCCTCTACTTCTTTTATTTTCCCAAGGTCTCCAGCTTAAGATACATTTATTCCATCGGTCGTCTTTTTGTCTGATATTGTGACCTGCGAATTTCCATTTTAGTTTTGCTACCTTCTTTCTGACGTCTCTTACTCTCGTTTTATTTCTTAAACCACTCGTTCCTCTTTTTATCTATCAGTTTCACATGTAACATTTGTCTTTCCATTGATCTTTGTGCTTTTGTTATTTTATCCATATTTGACTTTGAAAGTGTCCATGTTTGGGATCCATAAGTGAGAACGGGAAGTATACATTGATTAAAAAATTTGGTTTTAAGGTATTGTGGATATTTTCTATTTTTCAAGATGTAGCTCAATTTGCCGAATGCTGCCCAAGCTAATCTAGCTCGTCTCTTGATTTCTACAGTTTGGTTTTCTTTGTTGAGTTTAATTATCTGTCCTAGATATATACATATATATTCATCGACTTGATCTATTTTTTTCTGTCCTATTCTGATTGTGATGTCATCGTCTGTGTGCGTTATTGTTTTAGTTTTAGCGTAGTTCATATTGAGACCTATGTTTTTAGCTGCTGTGTCAAGTTCTTCCAGCATTTCCGTCAGTTCTTCTTTCTTATCAGTTATAAGGGCGATATCATCCGTGTATCTTAAGTTGCTCAAGTATTGTCCGCATATTTTTATACCTTTTTCTTCCCAGTCTAGTTTTTTAAAAACATCCTCCAGGGCCTGGTTGAAAAGTTTGGGTGATATTGTGTCGCCCTGTCTGACACCTCTTCCTATAGGTATTGGTTTTGTTCCCTCATGGATTTTAATAGTTGTTGTTGCTTCGCTATATATGTTGCTTATTAGGTCTGTGTATCTATAGTCTATTCTGCTATTAATTAATGATCTCTTTACTGCCCAGTGTTCAACACTATCAAAAGACTTTTCGAAGTCGACAAATGCAATATATAGTGGGATGTGATATTCGTTAGCTTGTTCTATTAGGATTTTCATGGTTAATAGGTGGTCGCTTGTACTGAGACCCTTTCTGAAGCCGGCCTGCTCTTTCGATTGATAACCATCGAATTTTATTGTTAGCCTGGTGCTGAGAATTTTTGTGAAGAGCTTATAAATTACATTAAGGAGTGTTATAGGTCGATAGTTTTTCAAGTCAGTTCGATCACCTTTCTTATGAAGGATGATTGTTATGGATTCCTTCCAGTTGTTTGGGATTTTCTTTTCTTTCAGTATTTTATTTGGGAGGGTATGGAGAGTATTGATAACCGTTTTTTCTACCGTATTTTAGCATTTCTGCCGTGACTCCGTCTTTTCCAGGTGCTTTGCTGTTTTTCATTTCTTTCAGAGCCCTCTTTATTTCCGATTTGCTTATTTCGGGTTGTAGTTCTGAGTTTACATTCTTTATTTTAGTTTGTAGTTGTTTTACGGTTTCTTGCGGTGGTCCTTTTTTTGTTTGATATAGTTCTGTATAAAAGAGTTGTGTGATATTTATGATATCTTCCTTAATATTAGTTTCTACGCCGTTCTTGTCTCTTATTTTATTTATTTCGTATCTTCCTAGTGTTTCTTTCTATTTCTTGGTTCTTCCTTTTGTTTTCTTTTATCATTTTCCTGATGGTCTTATTGATTTCTGTGTATTCTATCGATTTCCTTTTCCCTTGTTCGTTCAGTTTCCGCCTTCTCTCCATGAATTTCTTTGTCTCTTCTGATATGCAATCTTCCTTCTTTTTATCTTTTTGTGCGATTTCTTTTCCTACCCTAACCATGATTTCCGCTAATGTATCGTATATTTTATCTATATTTTCATTATCGCTGTTCAAGTTCTGGGTCAGTTGTTCCTTCAGTCTCTCTTTGTATGTGGTTTTATTTTGTGCAAGTTTGGTCATGTCTAGTTGTCCCTTCTTTCCATTAGTTTTTCTTTTCATTTCCAAGCTTTCATCGATACGTATTTTTGCTCTGATCATTCTGTGATCGCTGCCTGTGGTGAATCTGTTCAGGACTGTTACATCTTTAATAATATATTTTTCAGTGGTCAGTATGTAGTCAATTTCATTTCTCGTTGTTCCATTAGGGCTGAGCCATGTCCACTTTCTTTGCGGTTTCTTCTAATAGAACGAGTTCATCGCATATAGATGTTTTTCTTCTAGATAGTTCATCAAGGTAGTTCCCCTATCGTTCCTCTCACCGTATCCAAAATCCCCTATTTTAGTCTCTTCTTTATTCAGTTTCTTACCAAGTTTGGCATTGAAATCTCCAATTACTAAAGTAAGGCGAGTTTTATGTTCTTCCATAGCCTTTGGGATATCTTCATAGAATATTTCGATGCTCTCGTCGTCGTATGTTGAAGTGGGCGTACACTTGAATAATTTTAAGCGATGTTCTTTTCATTTTAAGTACGAGATAAGCAACTCGATCTGAGACTCTCTTGCAGTAACTTGAACAAATTCGAATTGAATGATGTACATGATGTACTTAGAACTCAGTATAATAACGTTTTGTTGTGAAAATACATACAATACGTATTTGGTGGAAGAAATATTTCTTTATTAATTTTAATAGCTTGTTCCTCTAATGGGTCATTAGGTAAAAAGAAGGTTATTCTGGTCTTGTTAAGAAATGGAATAATACTTTCTTTGCGAAAAGCATTATTATTAGAATATCTAAAAGTTATTTGATTAGCAAAAAAAATTACATGCTCTTTTGTATAAGGGGCTCCTAGAATAGGGTTTTCAAGAGACGTGTGAATAGTTTGATCGTCTTCGATTACTTCATTCTCAATTCTTGTATCTTTTCGAATTATATCTTTTTCAATTGTATCTCTTTCAATTGTATTTTTCTTTAATCTTTTTGGAGGTATTATTATTTGAGACAAGATTTTAATCTTAGGTTTTAATTTTTCTCTTTTTGGTGAATCTGCTGAACAAGTAGATTCGGACAATGGAACATCTTTATATTTCAGTTATTTTAATTTCTTTACCCTTATTAATAGGTTTCTTTGGTTGTGGTTGAGGTCTGAAAATTTCAGTATCTTTGAAATTTTTTTCAATTATCTCGTCATTATTAAGTGGTGTGTCTTTTAATATTTTTCAGTACTGGAATTTGATCTGGAATTAGCATTTGTCTGTGACGGAGGTCTGGATAATGCGTCTGCATTCATATTGAGTGTTCCTTTCTTGTATTTGATTTCGTAATCATATTCTGCGGATTAATTTAGATCCGGGTTCTCTAACAGAGAATAACCATTGAAGTGGTTTATGGTCAGATAAAATTGTAAATTTCTGTCCAAATAACTATGGTCTAAGTATTTAGTTGCCCATACTATGGCTAGTAATTCTTTTTCAATTGTGGAATAATTACATTCCGCAGGGTTTAATGTACGACTTGCGTAAGCAATTGGTGAATCTGAGCCTATGGTCCTTGTGACAATACAGCGCCAATAGCATAATTTGGTGCGTCTGTAGTCAATACAAACGGTTTATTGAAATCAGAGTGTTGTACTGTAGTGTCAACTAGCTGCTTAGGAAAGGAGGACCCGGTATTTAACCTTATTAATTTAATTGCCGATTCGATCGGATGTTTATTGCAATTCAGCAATAAACGGATATAAATTGCGCTGCAAGCCGCTGCAAGCCGCTGCAAGCCGCTGCAACGGCAGACTTAAACCATTGCAAGAACCTCTCGTTGGAAAAGCCCCTCTGGAATTAAGTCTCCCCAGTGCAAGTACCTCTCGTTGGGAAAGCCCCTCTGGGTATCTGCAGCCTTATCGTTGTCCAGTGCAATTACCTCTCGTTGGGAACGCCCCTCTGGACAAGGCATAAGGGTCACGATAACTAATCTACCGTCCCCCAAGCAGCGTTGACGTGTGGCTCCCTATAAGGACCCCAGTGTTCGAAGGGTCATGCGTCTTATAGGATTAGCATACATGTAAGGGCATATTTGGGAAAATATATATCTATATTTTTATTTAACCTGAGCGAGTTTCTCTCCATCAACCCCCAAAGCTACAAACCCCCCATGTCACCCCCGTAAAGCGAGCAGTTGTGACATATTTGGTGGAGGCGCCGTCTCGAAACCGACGCGCAAGAACCGACGCCGTAAGGCGCCTTTGAAGAAAGCCAACGCCCAAACACGTCACGACGTGGTAGTGATGCCGCGAGACGAGACTAGACGAGACTAAGGGTTGGTCTCGTCTCGACATCTCGAGACGAGACCGTGACTTAGTCTCGGTCTCGAGTACTAAAGTCTCCTCTCGTCTCGAGTGGTCTCGTCTGGTCTCGAGTTATACAGGGTGTTCAAAAAATAGCGTGAAAACTCTTCTCTATATGGTGGAGGACCCTACAAGGAACCCCAGAAAAATACTTTAAAAAATCTAGTAGCATTCCTAAGAAAAATCGGCTACTCTGAAAATATCCCGTTGAGAATATGTCAGAGAATTAAATTAAATACCCATGTAATTACCTGAAGAATTCGAAGGTAAATTTTCACATCTACCTCTTCATATTACCAAAAATAATGCTGGACAAGGATTTTTTTAATTTAATTATTTTTCTAGGGTTTCTCAAAGGGTCCCCTACTACGTGGAGAGCTTTTACGCTATTTTTCGGACACCCTCTATTTTTGGTTTTTATTTTTATATTATAACGGAAGTCCAAACTGCCACAGTGAAAAAGCAGTTAGTGAAAAATCACAGTAAAGAGTAACCGT
Organism: Ceutorhynchus assimilis; assembly: GCA_917834065.1. NCBI lineage: Eukaryota > Metazoa > Arthropoda > Insecta > Coleoptera > Curculionidae > Ceutorhynchus > Ceutorhynchus assimilis. Next base: position 73,132,427 of record OU892277.1, read on the forward strand.
GATATTTAATTTACTGATTTCATATTCAAATAGCCCAGAATAGTCCAATAATAAAGCTATGAAAGAAAAATTTTAAGTGTAATCTCGAGACTCGAGACTACACGAGACTCTCGCCGAGTCTGGTCTCGTCTCGTCGAGACTTCACGAGACGAGACGAGACGAGACCAGTCTCGAGTCTCGCGGCATCACTACGACGTGGTACGTCAACAAACGGTACCGTGACGAAAGCACACAAGCAAAATTCACACCGTGGCGAAGGTGAAGAAAAGACAGAAGAATAAATTGTGACATATTTGGCATATTCGACGCGGTGGCGAAGGCTTTTTTTTTTTCTTCTAAATCAGAAATATTTGAACAGCTTGCCAGATGCGATATAGATGTCAGATAAGCGAGCATACAACTTGAGGCCAAAGAACGCAGCAGCTACAACACCAAAAGAATCATTCAGACCGTCTCATAGGAGCACAGGATTTGAATACTCGTTTTCTCAGTCAAGAAGGCCACTTCAAAGATCCCCACCAGGGTCAACCAGTATCAGTTTAAAAAAAATTGAAAGTGAGATAGAAAACCAAGCAAATAATCAAACAGGCTACGAAGAAGACAGTGTTTTTGGAAGCCCACCAGACCTTACCCTTCAAGAAGCACCAAAACCCAGGCAACCATCAAAAGAGGAAGTGGAAAAACCAGATATAATGGCGAACACCACAATAACGGACGCTATGAGAGCGGAGAAACAGGCAAAGTTGCCTCAGTTTATCAGCCCTCAAACCTTCCAGCCGTGTAAAACCAGCGCGATCGAGTTCCTAAGAACATATGACAGATCGGCGATAGCAAATGGATGGGACGAAAAGCTGAAAATTGTTTATTTTGAAACATATTTAGACGGAGCCGCAAACCTGTGGTTTCAGGAGTATAAGCGCGACCACCAAAACAACAGCTAGAAAGACATTGTCAAAGATTTTTCAGAGGAATTTGAGGATACAGATAACCAAAGGGCACTCAAGAAAAAAGTCGAAAACAGAAAACAAGGTCAAGATGAGTCAGTAAAGGAATACTTGTACGATTTACAAGTATTATACCACAATTACACAAATACATTTAATATACAAGAATTTGTAAAGATTTTTAACGAAGGATTGACGGAGGCAAATCATTACAATTACTACTGGTTAACAAACCCGCCGAACAAGCCACCAACATCACTTATACAATTAAAAGAAATAGCAGACACGATAGATAAAGCTCCGAAGAAAGGTGCAACGCAAGATACCAAAATTACCAGCTGTACGGAAAGAAATTCAATCACAGACACAGAACTAAAGATATGTCATTATTGTGGAAGAAGAGGACATGTAATGGCTACCTGCAGGATCCGAATGCAAGGAGAACACACAAGCACAAGAGTACCAATATTTAACCAAACGTGTTATAATTGTGGGAAAACAGGACATTTCGCAGCTGTATGTAGGAGGCAAAAGATGAGAAATCATAACTCCAAATTGCCACCGTTTGTTACAACTGTGGGAAAACAGGACATACTGCAACAGTTTGCAGAACCCAGCCTCAAAGGAACAAATCGTATACGCCACGAAACAACAAAAAGAATCCTGGTTGCTTTGTTTGTAGAAAACAGGGTCACTTTGCAAACACCTGTACAACCCGACGAAAAAACCCAAACGAGAAGGTATGGCAAAATTGAAAGCCCCTGCCATCCTTAGCCTGGGGAAGAACAATAATATAGGAATCTTGCACATCACAATTAGATTAACCCGTAACTGGTGAGGTGGGGTTTCTCAAACCCCACAAATTTTAAGAATCTCTACCACGTATCAACTAATGGTTGGAGGCCCGCTACCTCCCGTGTAGCTTTCGGTCCGTTGTCCGTCAGTACCCTAACGGTGTCAACAACGCGCGATATTTTACTTGGAGTGCGATATAACGATTTTCATACAAATGTCACTATGAGTGGTTTGGGTTAGTTTGGGTTAATTGCTCTCCAAAAAGATTACTTGAAATACAATTTTGATAAAACTTTATTCCTTGAATGTTTTCCACAGATTTTTAGACACTTTTCCGCCATTTTGTATTTTTTATGCTACATTTTCAGTTTGATCAATTCCATCAATTGGAAATAAGTTTTGATGTGTGTTTTTTGCAGTCCCACAGTAAAATTGAATTATTCCTAAAATATTTGTTTTCTCTTTGTTGAAAGTATGTACCTACGCATTCCAAAAGGACAAATGTTACCCAAAAGTGAATAACATACTCGTTTTTTTATTTTGAATTAGCAGAATCGCCTTTTTCATTTGGGGTTTAGCAAACCCCACCTCACCGGTTATGTAACAAAAAAATGACCTCACCAGTTACGGGTTAAATAATAAGTACATGTCAGCAATCGTGGATACAGGAGCACAAGATAGCGTTCTACAAAGAAGTCTAATCAAAGACGAACTAACAAGAAATGATGACACGGTTCTAGTCACTGCAGGGGGACACCAGATAAAAGTTTTGGGAGACATTGAAGTTCCGATAGAAATACCAGGGAGTAAAAAATGGAAAGGCAGACTAAACGCCAAAGTGATTTCATCATTAACTCAACCAATAATCCTAGGCATGGAGTTTTTGACAAAAAATAACGCGATCATAGATCTCCCACGGGAAAAACTGATTCTGAATGGTCAGCACGAAATACCCCTAAGACAAATGAATAACAAAAAAATCAACATGTCAGGTCTGGTCACAACAAAACAGCCGACTAAAACGAGAGAGCTTAAACTAGATACTTCAAGAGATGAACAAGAGTTTAACAAGTTTGTAAGAGAGCACATTCACATAAAAGATGACCAGGTTAACGGTCTCCTGAAAGAAGAATATGGAAAAATAGACGTCCTAACGAACGACACCGTTTTAGTAGTAGGAGTAACCCAAAACTACAAATCAAAAAAATCAGTTTTCAGAAAATATAGGCATATGATTCCAAAAAAGAGAGAGAGCTATCTATGGGGAGCTATCTATGTCAAAACAAGGAAAAAAATCAGTCATTTTTCTATTCACAAGAGAATCAATGAAGAAGAAGCCAAGTCCAAGAAACATGTACAAATGTCTTACAGCACTGAGGAACAATATCTCAAAAAATAAATCCATCAAAAAATTAGTCATTCCAAGACAAGGATGGGGATTAGAAAAAGAATGGACAATATTTAAACAGATGATATATTTTCTATTTGAAGATGCAGGGGTCCAAATTCACATTTATAGGGAAAAACCTGGGTATAAAGTTAAAGAAGAAAAGCAGGAAGAATAAATCAGGCATCTAATGCAATCGCTATGTATACATGCAAATATAATTTAGACTGGTTAGCAAAAAATCATCTTGAACTAAAAACGAAAAACCAACGAAGGTAGCCTCATTTTAAAAGTACAATCAAACACAAGGAACCCAGTAGCTATATACGCCGGAACCACAATGGCATTTTTGGCAGAAACAGCATCAGAGACAAATCTTTCACACAATTTCATGTTGCAAGCAGAAAAAGATGAAGAGAGCGAAGAAATAACAATGAAAGATCATAAGTTAGACAGCATCACAAACGAAAAGAACAGTCATGAACTCAAAGAACTCCTTCTGGAATACAACGACGTTTTCGCGAAATCTACAAAACATATGGGAAAGACAAACTTAACAGAACACATAATAGACGTCGGAGAGGCTCGCCCAATAAAGAGCCGCCCATACAGAGTGTCACAAAAAGAAAGACAGATTATTGACGAACAAATCCAGGAAATGCTCGATAGTAAAGTAATTCGGCCTTGCCACTCTCCATGGGCTAGCCCTGTAGTGCTAGTTAAGAAAAAAGATGGAAAAACAAGATTTTGTGTAGATTACAGAAAGGTCAACACAGTAACAAAAAAATCAATATATCCACTACCGCAGATCGATGACATTTTGTCATACTTGGGCAATGCAAAATGGTTCAGCACACTGGATATGTTTTCCGGATATTGGCAAGTTCCAGTCGAAGAGAAGTCCAAGCAATAAACTGCCTTCGTGGCGCAAGGACATGGGACTTACGAATTTAATGTTTTAAGTTTTGGATTATGCAACGCTCCAGCCACTTTCCAAGAACTAGCAGACCAAGTTTTTTGGGACATGAAATGGAAGGAAGTGCTAATCTACCTAGACGACATCATTATATTCTCACAAACATTCGAAAAACACTTGAGCAAACTAAAGAAAGTTTTTGAGCGATTGCGACAAGCTAACCTTACTCTAAAACCATGCAAATGTGAATATTTGATAAAATAAATCAAAATACTAGGATTCAAAGTAAAGGAGCAAGGCAGATTACCAGATGAAGAAAAAATAATTTGCATAAAAGGGTTCCCGACGCCAAAAAAAATAAAAGATGTACAGAGCTTTCTAGGATTATGTAATTTTTATAGAAAATTTATACATAACTTCGCATCAATAGCAAGACCGCTACATGAAGTAACAAGAAAGAACATAGGGTTCAAATGGGGTTCTGAACAAAACAAAGCATTTAACATCCTTAAAGAAAGACTGGTTTCCGCACCTATGCTACAGCATTTCAATCCAAATAAAGATACCATTTTGCACACCGACGCAGCAACATGTGGAATTGGGGCAGTACTTTTACAAGAAGACGACAAGGGAGAAGCACATCCAATAGCCTACATAAGCAGAAGTCTTTCAAATAGCGAAAAGAACTATTCAATTAGTGAATTAGAACTCTTAGGCGTTGTGTGGGCATTGAGCTATCTGAGACATAATTTACGGACGACCAGTAAAAATCGTCACTGACCACCATGATTTTTGCTGGATGGACTCCTAAGGAAAGCAACAGACGCTTGGCCAGGTGGGCACTAAAACTTGCAGAATTCGATTACACGGTTGTATATAAAAAAGGATCAACACATAGCGACGCCGACTGTATGTCCCGCAATCCAGTGCTTCAACCAGAATCCCAGGAAAAAGAAGAACAAGAGGAGCTCCCCACATTCACACTAAAATCAGTGCAAATGGCTACATTACAGGAGAAAGACCCAAGTCTAAAACAAATATTCAAAGCTATAAGAAAACCAGACGACCCAGAAATTAATATTGGCATCAGAAAAAGAGCAAAAAATTTTAGGATTGAAAAATACTTACTCTATAAAATAAATAAGACAAAAAACGGCTTAGAAAAAGTATTAGTAGTACCAAAATCAATGAGAGAAGAAATTATGTGGGAGCTACATGCATCACCGACAAGTGGACACTTGGGACTGAGCAAAACAACGGACCAAATCAAAAACAGATTTTTTTGGGATGGAATGCTAAAGGACATCGAAAAGTACGTTAAGGGATGCCTGGATTGCCAAGCTAGAAAGGGGCAACCTTACAGAAAAACGCCAGGGATGTTACAACCAATACCGGTGGGAACAATTTTCGACAAAATCGGAATTGATCTGTTAGGCCCATTTAGAAGAAGCAGTAAAGGGAAAACAATGATAGTTGTAGTTACCGATTACGCCTCACGATATGCCATCACAGCCGCCTTACCGAATGGAAAAGCCGGACCAGTTGCAAATTTTTTACTAGAAAAAGTATTTTTAATACACGGGATGCCAAGAAATCTGCTCAGCGACAGAGGAAAAGTCTTTCAATCGGAATTAGTAAGGGAATTAGGAAAATTAATGGGAGTAAGAAGCCAGTTTACAACCGCATACCATCCTTGTTGTAATGGTCTCACTGAAAGGCTAAATAAGACAATAGCTGACATGTTATCCATGTATTGTAACACACAGCAAACGGACTGGTGTAGCTATCTACCATTTATAACATTTGCGTATAATACAGCAATACAGGCCACAACGAGATTTAGCCCATTTATGTTAACTTATGCAAGGGAACCCACACACTACCAGCAGAAGCTGCATTGTTGGACGCCGACAACGAAACGGACGCTCTGCAAATTAGAGAAAAGGCACTCTCAATAAGAGCCATAGCAGTAGAAAATATACGAAAAAGACAAGGAAAAGATAAGGGACGTTTTGACGAACGACATAGAGAATTAGATTTCGTAGTTGGATACAAAGTTACGGTGTTCATACCAATTAGAAAGGTTGGAAGAAGCGAAAAATTACTCTTAAGATGGTTTGGACCATACAAAGTAATTAGAGAAATGGGAGAAGTGAATTACGAGGTACAAAAGATTGGAAGCAGAAAAAAGGATACGGTCCACGTGAGTAGGATGTTACGCTACTACGATCCATGGACAGAAGCTGCGCCTATTGAAGAAAGGGTAGATGAGACAGATATAGCTGAAAACGCAGAATCTAAAATTGATGAGGATGAAGACAACGAAGAAAAAATTGAAGAGGAAATTGGAAGCAGTGAAGCAGAAAACGAGGAAGAAGAAAACTGATTGTACAGATAAAACATAAGCAAAACTATGAAGTAGGGAAATGGGAAGTAGAGATAGGATGAAAAAATAGAGTAAATAGAGTAAACAAGGAGGGATGGAGAGGAATGACAACTCAATATAAGACGACACTGGTGGATGACCTCATAATTCCAAGGGAATATAGAGAATATGAATTACTATAAAAGAAGAAAAATCAGAAGCATTCTTATCGACGGAAGAAGCCGCCGAAGGGATCTTAGAAAAGTACGAGCTGCAAAAGGAAGGCATATGGGTATACAAAAAACAAGTTGGACTAAAAACTTACCTGTTGGAGCCATGATCAACAAATAACCAAAATGATAAAATTTGGTGGCCCGAATGTGGTTCATAATTAAACTAATTATACGAATAAGCTTTTTTTTGTATATTAAATATTATTTTATTTTTTGCATGTATATACAAAACCACCAACCAGGGACGGACTACAAAACAAAGTAGAGGGAAGGCATTGTAATAGAAGGACCTAGCTCTGGACTGAGCAGGGGCTAGGAACTTCAGACCAGAAGAAACAAATGGGTATGGACCAAAAGTAGACAGACCACAGTACCATTTCCACCACACTCACAAAAGAAATTATCAAGGATTACTTGGGCCGTGTGACCGCGCAAACCCACGACCCAGATGACCAAATCATCAGGAAGTACTTGGAGCCAGAACCAATCCACTTGAAAGACAGAATACAGCACAATGAACAAGAAAGAAGTATAACAAACCAGGAACCGACACTTAGACCGTGGGACCGTTAACACCCCACGATCTAGCTGACCAACCAAGTATTTGGAACCAGAACAGAGCCACAATACAGAAAACAGGACTGGATCAAAAGAAAAAACCCATGGCTGAAGCGGTGAAGTTGATGAAATTTCTTAGTTGTAAGATATTTTTTTGTAGTAACCTGAATAATAATGCACCCTCACCCATCCCACCATAAAAAACTTTTGTTAATTTTAATTTTTATTTTTTTTTCCTATACGCGATATTTGGATTATAAAATTGTTAAGCATCAGGGATATTTTATAATTAGGCTACTATTGTAAAGAAGGGATATTTTTCGGATAAGGATATTATTTTATTTTTTAACATTATTATGGTATTTGTATATATTTTGTTGTAAATGTCTCTTCCAAGCATTGGGGTCCAATGCTTCATGGACAGGGGCGGCTTCTCAATAAGTGCGCTCGTGCGCGCGCACTGCCTCCAAAAACCAAGCAAGAAAATAAAATTAAAATTTTGGAAAGAAAAGAAACTTCAATTAAGAAATACCTACCCAATTTTCTAAATTAGGATAAATATCTACTCATTTTTCTATTTTTAAATTCGCACGAACGGAACGAAAGCGCGCCCTGCGCCTGTCTTGTATATTTTTTTCTCCCGCTTGGTTGTGCTGGTGGTCCGGGTGGTCGGTGTGGAATCGTTCGGCGCTCTGGGTAAATGTGTTTTCTCGCTGTGCGATTGATCGGGAATATACGGTAAGTCGCCCGATGAAAGGGATGCGCCGTGCGCTATTTGAATACACACTTCCAATGTTGTTTCCACTCAATCGAGAATATTTCGATGTTTTTTCACCATTTTGGCGGTTTGACAACTCTGTTGTTCGCGGTTTTTTTTTAAATTATAAATTTCAATATCAATTATGTATTATGGCTAGAATACAAACATTCAAGCCTCTTTTAAATAAATATATTTTTGTTTTCGATAATTTTTCCTAAAGTTAAAAGAAAAAAAATCAACATACAAAATAAATGTAAAACAGGACGTGGCACCTCCAAAAAATTTTCCAAGAGCGCACAACCACACTAGGTTGCCACTGGCCGCCACTGTTCATGGAGGGGGGGCATATGTCAACTAGCTGCTTAGGAAAGGAGGACCCGGTTTTAAAACCTTATTAATCTATATGCCGATTCGATCGGATGTTTATTGCAATTCAGCAATAAACGGATGTAAATTGCGCTGCAAGCCGCAGCAAAGGCAGACTTAAACCAGTGCAAGTACCTCTCGTTGGAAAAGTCCCTCTGGAATTAAGTCTCCCCAGTGCAAGTACGAAAGCCCCTCTGGGTATCTTCAGCCTTATCGTTGTCCAGTGCAATTACCTCTCGTTGGGAACGCCCCTCTGGACAAGGCATAAAGGTGACGATAACTAATCTACAGTCCCCCAAGCAGCGTTGACGTGCGGCTCCCTATAAGGACCCCAGTGTTCGAAGGGTCATGCGTCTTATAGAATTAGCGTACATGTAAGGGCATATTTGGGAAAATATATATCTATATTTTTATATAACCTGAGCGAGTTTCTCTCCATGATCCCCCAAACCTACAAACCCCCCATGTGACCCCCGTAAAGCGGGCAGCTGTGACAATAGGATCATTGATTAATAAGTTTTCACAAGTTTTAAAACTTTTTAGAAATTCAGAATCGTGGATTACTTTTTGATCCTTTTAGTCATTGGGTTTGTTATTTTAGCGAAGTTTTTTATGAACTTTCGGTAATATCCTATCAATCCTATAAATGATTTAATTTCTTCTACTGTTTTTGGGATTGGAGATTTTTTTATTGCTTCGATTTTCATTGGGTTTGGTTTAATACCATTTGGGGTTATTACATGTCCCAAGAATTCTACCGATTTCTTTAAAAATTCTGATTTGTCTAATTGGATTTTTAGATTGAACTGTTTTAATCTTTTAAATATCTTTTTGAGATTTGCAATATGTTCTTGAAGAGAAGTAGAAAATATAATCATATCATCCATGTAAACTAGACATATTTTGTTTTGTAAACCTATAAGTACGTTGACCATTACTCTTTTATATTTCGCTGAGGCATTCTCTAATCCAAAGGGCATACGAGTAAGTTCATCATGTCCATTTTCTACATTGAAAGCTGTTCTACTTATGGAGCTTGGATGCATTTCAACTTGGTGGAATCCAGAAGCTTAGTCTAGAGTAGTAAAATAATTACTTCTTCCAAATCTGACAAGAATGTCTGTTATATTTGGTAATAGGTATCGATCGTCTATCGTTTTTTCATTGATCTTTCTATAATCTACGACTATTCGCCATTTTTTTTATGCCTGAAGCATCTAATTTTTTAGGTACAATCCAACATTTGCTGGATTTGTTTATTCACTTCTTGTTTATGAATATGTGGATATCTAAACGTCTTTGTGTGTACTGGTATTTCGTCTTTGGTCTTGATTTCGTGTTTAGCTTGATTTGTGAATGATAAATTATTTACTCACTCAGCAACTTTATAATATGTGGGATTTTACAGTGGCTTATGTTTATGTTCAACATTGAAAAGGGAAATTATTTGTATAATAATAACATAGGGATTTATAATATCAGCTAGGATATAAATTATTAAATAAAAATTGCAAATTTTAACAAAAAATCACGTGACTGGAAACGGCGTCTCATTGGCTAAAGCCGATATTCATGATTTTGTTGCCACATTTAAAATACAAAATTACATATCCTTTATTTTCTTATAGCGTAGTGAAGGACGAAAATAGATTCTGGCTAGTGAGTTGCGTAATGATTTACTGATGAGAAATTTGGCAGCCTCGCATTTTATTGAATTTCGAGTTTGTGACGTCACAAACCGATCCCGCGTTTTCAAAGCAGAAAAATTCGATTTTTGAATAATTTTATTTTCGAAAATAAGCGTTTTGGTTTTTTGGATAAAAAGTATACAGATAGTATCAGAATGACTAAAAAAGAATTTAAATAGGTTTTTGAAAAATGTGAAAGTGGCCCATTGTAGCTATGCGTCAGATTTTGAACTTTGAGCGCAACACAAAATGACGCACTTCTCTTCTTGGACTAATGACATAAATAACTATCAATTATTTGTCCGTTAAAAATTTTAGGAGTAGAAAATCCTTGCTACACATAACCAACCAGTGTTTTGTACCATTCAAGGTTGGAATTATTTTTCCGACGCACTCGGTATATAGTGAAATATTTTCACAAGGCATACAGAGAATACTACAGTCCGGAATTCTTCTAAAAATAAAAGGTGATGTAGAGTGGAATATGTTGAGAGCAGCTATAGGAAAACTTTTACCAGTAAGTCTTAATATACACCCAGCAAATGAGACTGATATGGGGTTTTATTTCAAAAAGCAATATAATATTTTTGATGGCAAAACTGAATGATGCTCACCTCTACCTAAATTGATGAAATAATAGATCGCACTAAAGAAATCTGACACTTTAATATTGGTGTTTCCTGGAGTTTAAGTATGAACCAATGATAATTATTTGGGTTTTGTCCCAGCTCAGGACAAGAAAAAAATCGACATGTTCAGGTCTCTCTTGGTCAAAGTGTTTGGAATTTGATTCTCTCTATGTCACATGCACCTTTCAAGTTTGAAATTTATATTTTTGATGAGTTCTTTATTTATCTCCACTATCTCGATTTTCTAGGAAGCGCCTGTCATTAGATACTCTTCTTATTTTTTCCTTCTTGCCTTTATAATATTATTGCGAATACGGGCTCGCAGATAAGTGAGAACGAATTTTCCGAAATTAATTAAACTTTATTTGAAACAATAACACAACATTTGTCTCCAATAAAACTAGCACAAGTACAAAAATGATGCAAATCACTCAAGTTAAGATTAACTGTTCAAAAAACTATACCACTATAACTGATCAACTCACTAATTCAGAACTTCTTAGTTATTCCGCAGCTCGTTTGTTTCACTAGGTACTAACTTCATTGACGATTACCGTTATATACTGTTTCAATCCTCCTGTAATTGTCTAGACTCAAGAAAATTTGCTCGATCGCTCAGAAATACGCTAGATTATTTCATTAACGTTACATTCGTCGGAAATTCTAGTCATACAGTATACATCTGACGCCTGATTCTCGAAAAAAGAGAGCAGCGTTCTCATGAGAACCAATTTTCTGTCTTTGTAACTCATATGAGATTTTGCATGGAACTGAAGATAGGACACTTGTTCTCATAGCAACCTCTCGGTCCCAGATAAGTATTAATATGCGTACAATTCATTTCCCATTACTCGCTTTTTATGTACTATTTTATTTCTTGTTTTCATATATTTATTTTTCTCCTGATTCATTTGAACTCGAGTACTGTTTGTATTTCTTCCTTTTATTTGCTGTCTTTCTCGACTTCTACATCCCATCAATAAGGTTTTGAGTGTAATTATGTTGTATTTTTTGCATTTGCCTAAGGCTTCAAATGCTGCACTGTGAATACTTTATTTTATATGCTGTTTTACTTCTTTTGGAAGTTCAGAGTATTCTGGAATTTTTTGTCTGACCTTCTTATGTAGGTTTGATGATGTATTTCTTAGGCACAATCTTGTCTTCCTGTTTTTCTTTCTATTCTCTCTTGCGATGTTTTTCTCAGGGATTAGGATTCTTGTTGTCAACAGGTAGTAATTAACTAATGTTTTCTTTGCTTTCCCCATGACATTTTGGACAACTAGGCCTTACCGAACAGTGAACCATATATTTTATTGAAAAAGGTTTGTTTGTTTGTGTCGCACTAACTTGAACTAAGCTGTAATATTTCAGATTATGGCAGATAAACTATACAGGGTGTATCAGGTATGAGTACAAATATTTTAACATGAGATAATATGGCCCATTTCAATCTAATACTGTCCTATTAACCATGGGTCAATTGTTAGTATTTTTGGAGTTATCGCAGAATTTAAATTAGGAAAAATGTTAACAACGTGACAACATTGTACAGGTATTATCTCTGCCAGAATATAATAATGTAAACACATGTAAATAACACCCGTAAATTTAAAAAGTTTTTTTTTTTTGCACGGAGTTTATTTATTTCCATCTGTTTACGTTTTGGTTTGTTATTGGCTTTCAAATAATGTAAATAGTAACTTAAGGGCCCCATACACTACGGTGAAACACGACGGTTTTCAACGCCGCGAGGAAACACGTCGTGCCAAAACCGAAGTGTGTGGTAGAAAAACACGACGGTTTTCTACCACACACTTCGGTTTTGACACGACGTGTTTCCTCGCGGCGGTGAAAACCGTCGTGTTTGACCGTAGTGTATGGGGCCCTTTACATTTTTATCACTTTTCTAGTAAAAATAAAAAATGTGCCATTTTATTAAGTTGTGAATTGCACTCAATGACATTTTTGCACCGAACATTCAAGAGTAAAATCAAATAATACTTACTCAGCTATTGTCAAATCCTTATTAATTGTTGTTAAGAGGTTCTCAAAACACTAAAATTAACACGCAGATTTTACACACTCACAACTCGCACTTCCTGTATTATGCAATCTTTGTAAAACAGGCACAATGTTCTTACATCAGGTGGGTGCTTTTCTTTTGAAAAATCTTTCCCTAGTTTCCTTGTAAATTTTGGCGGCTAAATGAGCATTTTGCAACATATCTGCCTAAACAAGTATCTGCATATTCGAACATTTTATTTTCAAAAAAAAATGAATTTGAATTACGCGGGTTTCCTAACTAGACCAAATCAAGAATCAATTTATTCAACTCCACCCGGTTCAACCTTCAACCACCTATTCTTTATTGTGCTGTGTTGCCAGATGTTTAGATACCCTTTTACAAGTGAAATTTGTAAGTTGTTTTTTCAATTTTTTGTTATAGTTGTTGACTAAAAATGCATAATTACTTAATAATTGGATAAACTAAATTTTTCTACATCTCTAATGATTAAACATTTCTTTACCTTTAAAATATTCGTTAAAAAATGTCAAAACTTCAAAGGCCTTTTTCTTAAAAATGGTTGAGTTTGGACCCCATGTTGTATAAACTTTTTTTGTTCAAAATGGGCCATATTTTCACGTGTTAAAATTTTTGTAGTCAAACTGAAACACCCTGTATAAAACGCTCACGAACGACCGCCCCAAAGCAGGAAGTGCTGTGTCGAATAACACAAACAAACAAACCTGAAGCAAACTCATAGGTTGTAGCACGGCCGGCATGACAAGTATTTTGAAATTGTTCCTAAAAACAGTTTAATGTACTAGTTGCTAAACAAGGTACCATTTTCACCTAAAATTGCGGTTGAAGGAAACCGGCTGTATAGTACGTGTTTCTTAGTAGTGATTTAAGCCAGTAGACGCAACCCGGGACCATCCATTTCTCTTGGAAACTTCTTTTACGCTAGAAAAATGGATTCTCTTTCTGACTGTGCTGGACAAAAACCTCGTAAAATGAGCGAAACCCTAGTCGAAAAAAGGAACTAGGTATGTAATAAGTATTCCTGAGATGCAGTAGAGACTTTCCATATTTACTTTTTTTTTAAACGTCAAATTAAAGCTGTTTTATGGCATATAAAAACCCCATGTTAGGATTGGTTTTAATAGAGTCCCAATTTCATTTGCCTTTAGGTGCATTATGTTATACATATGTAATATAAAATAGCTTATAGGTGCCTAATATAGGGATGTATTATTTTCAGGCTAATTCTAAAATAGGAGGCTTCAAATCAGTGTCCGAAGATCGAGCATTAACTCTAGATGACACCCAAGGAATGTTTTTACTGCTAGCGTTTGGTTATGTAGCTGGTGGTGCTGTGTTAATATCAGAAATATTTGGTGGCTGCCTCAATTTGTGCAAAAAATTAAAAACAAATTCAAGAAGATCCTCATCTAATGTTACCATCTCGAGCAATCCTCGCTTTCACGAAAGACAAACCAACAGAGAAAGACACCGGAGCGTTTCTTTCACCCAACAGCAACCAAGTCAAGATCGATCTTTTTCACTCTTTTCAGACGAAATAGAGCCTTTAGGACAGAACCCAGAAGAAGCGTTTGGGGAGAATCTGATTCATAGTATGAAATCTATGCGTAGTGAATCACTCGTAGACTATAATGGAAAGATCGATGAAATATTTGACGATGCTTTGGAAAATGAAGATTGCATCAGCACGGAAGGAAGTGAATTTAAAGAAAAAAATATACATAAGACAACAGAAAATTAGAAATATATTCAGGGTGATTTTGAATCATGTTCTACACAATAACTCTTTTTTTGTCAATTTTTTTTACTGAAATTTTAGTAGCAGATAAAATCATTTATATGCATTTTTTCATATACATTGTGTCCCGCATAAGGACTGACCACCCTTCTGAAATTTTTATTTTTCAACCGATTTAATTCATTTTGTTTGTCTTATATCTACTCGAATTTGGCACTTATTTGGCTTATAATTTTATTTCTGCGGCTGTACTGGTGTACAAGCTGTCCACATTTATAGGCTCAAATTTCAATAAGTACTATTAGGGATTTTTTTTGAAAAAATCTGATAGCAGATTCTTGTTTAGAATCGTCTAAAACCCAAATGTACTTGTTTCAATATGATACAGGATGATCACAACAAATTTTCAAAATTTAATGGACCAAACCGGAAAAATGTCATATTTGGAGGCCTTGAGAACAACAAAACTTGATACAACATAGTTTTAGAACATCCTTAACCAAAACTTGTAGTAATCTTGTCTCAAAATATAAAATTTTTGCGGTTTGATTCATCAAATTGTGAAAATTTGTTGTTATTACCCTGTATCGTATTGAAACAATAATTAGTACATTTGGGTTTTAGAGCATTCTAAACAAGAATCTGCTATCAGATTTTTTCTAAAAAAAATCCTTAATAGTACTTCTTATTGAAATTTGGGCCTATAAATGTGGACACCCTGTACACCAGTAAAGCCGCAGAAATAAAATTATGAGTAGATATAAGACAAAAAAAAATGTACAAATGGATTTTTCTTACTCCTTTAACTGAAAGGTATGGGCGCTTTCTTTTATTCAGCAATGGATCCATAGAATAACTAGACAATCGAAAGAAAATTGCGGTTTGTGCCGCTAGTAGTTTCGGGGTGGTGGGTTTCTTAGATCGACGGGGCTGATCAACATCTCAAAGCCACGTAACATGTCAAATTTTAGCTCGTCTTTTCCAAATAAAGCCTGAAAATATTTATTCTTTTTTTGTGGTACCGGTAATGGTCCTAAATTTCCATTGGAAATTTGAATTGTGAATGGTGACGCCACTTTCCATCGGTTTGTATTGGCTGTTTTCTTGCCTGTTGCCGTGTTATTGCTGATTTACGAAAGCTTTTATTTTGCATATTGTTCGGGTAATTGACATATCGATAACAATTCAGCGTAGTGTCAATCAGGCAACTATGCGGATTTTTATGTATTATTTTGAATTCTCTTTTGAGTAGACATATAAATGAAATACTTGATATCAGTTAAGTGGAGAAGACTCCGACTCAAATCGACTCAGACTTACCTATGTATTAAAATAAAAAATATCATTGTGTAGTATCAATATGTTAGTAGAAAAAACACCTTTTAGCCTAAACTCTTTATTAGAAAATATAAACTTCCACGCATTTAAAAATTTCAAATGGAAATAGAAATGAATGTTTTACATAGGCGGGCTCGCAGATCAGTGAGACTACTCCCCTGCCTTCTCTTATTTCTTCGAGAATTCCATACTAGAAACTTGGAAAGCAACCATACAGTATGTTTTTCTTATTTATTTAAATAACTTTGAAAATTAAGAAATTATGACAGTTTAAAATGTTATCAAGGTAAAATGACCACACTGTAGATCCGTGCTTGCAAAAGGTTCGGTCGTTCTCAAATTTTTATATGTTGTTAGGACCTGAACCAGTATTAAAAAACAACATTTTCAATTTCCAAAGTACTGTGCGAGCGGCGGTCTACCCAAAAAACCATGAAATTTTCGGACTTATTTCAGATTTCAATATCTCAGTGAAGGAAGGGTCTGACCGGTAGCATTTATTCATTCCGTACATGTATATGACACCTAGCACAATGTCAGATTTAAAATTTAAACCAATTAAACCTCGAGTGCCATACGCGCGTACGGAATGTAAATCAGTGCCATATGCACTTACGGAATGTCATACCTAGTTATTATAGCAGAAAATTTTGTTAAGCTGAAAATGAGTTGAGCGTCAATTATTCTTCAACTATATCTATTTTAAACTGCAGTAAATACTGTATCTCAAAGAGGTAGTATGGCGTATGGATTTTCCAATTTTTTTACGGAATTTCGAATTTAATTTAGGTAGGTAGGTATTATTAACATATAACAAACATGCGGTGTATTAAACTAAGTTTCGGTGAGCAAAGAAAATATACATAGAGTATCAGAGCGAAACAGAAAAGCGTTAATATATGTTTATTGAATAATATAATCAAAGACATACATTTTTTCACCCATCCTCTAGCATCATTTTCAGTCATTAGGTTTGCCCTACATTTTTAGGGCTCTGTTGTTCAAAATAATTATGATTCAACATTGTTGCCGCATGATATGACGATTTCAAACACCCAAATAAACCACAAGAGATCTGAAGAATATAATGTCGGCGAAGCAATACCTGCCAATTTCTTGTTCAAAATATTTTTGAGAAAATCGAAAGAGAAGACGCAACATCAAACTCCATAGAAATACCTCTACCTATGTAAGCCCGACCACAATAATTACAAAAATAAAACAGGACATTTGGCCGCTGGAGACGTGATTTTGCATGTGCATAACGCATATTACAATCCGTAAGTGTATATGGCACTGATTTACATTCCGTACGTGCGTATGGCACTCGAAGTTTAATTGGTTTTAATTTTAAATCTGACCAATGGGATTGTGCTAGGTGCCATATACATGTACGGAATGAATAAATGCTGACCGTTATAGTCACTTTACATCCTAAAGTAGACTAAATATGCTAAAATTTTAGGCCAGGGCGAGCTCTATATACAGCCATTAGTTCCCAAGATGCAGTTCTTCGAAAATAGGACATTTTTTCCAAAAAGTATTTTTTTTTCTCGAAATGGTCATTTATTTTGTGAAATATCTTCTAAAATATGCATCCCACGTCAATAATTATATGGAATGAAGCTATAGTAAATTTAATTAGCTTTTATTTAAGACTGGTTACTTGTAGGCCCAGCGCAGAGTGTTGCACTCAATGGACAAAATTCAAAAATGTTTGAATTTATTTTTGGATAATTAAATATGGCTATCTGTGAAGAAATGCCTGGTGATGACAAGTATATTATTGTTAACTTTTTTTGTTCACGATTTCCCAAAAAACAGAGATAAACAAAACGAAAAAGAATTTTGTGCATTTGTTGGAAGGTTATTATAAAATTAAATTTTGAAAAGGCCGTGATATTGTTTTGAGGTAATTATTTTTTTAATACATTAGGAGGGTTATGGACAACATTATAGAGGGTAAGTACTCAGTTACACTATTTGCCTTTTGCAGATAATTAATTAAAATATCTAAAATATTTTTCTTAAATTTCAACTAAGGATTTAAAAAATATATAAAATTATAGTCCTATAAATTTTTGAATTTGAACTCTGCAAACCCTCTACTTTAAAATGACAGTTATTATTTTTTGCGGATTTTTGCGTTTTTTTTTTATTTTCAGAAAAAATCGTTGCTATTCCTAATAGTATTTTATACCAACAATGGGTAACTTGCGGCAAGAATCAAAAACCTTAAATGGTAATGGAAACAATTCAAGTTTACTTAAAGCTAGAAAATTGTTCTGCTAACATAAAAAAAAAATCTGGGAGTGCAGCAACAAGTGGGACGCTGGAAATAACGTCATGACGCGCAAACATCCTCGTCTAGTTATTAGTTCTTAATTTTCGTATTTTTGAAAATTTTAACATTTTTAATGACAAATGTATCATCTTTATAATTTATTTATCTACAAGAATATTATTTTTTTTTGAAAAATAAATTCACCTAAGGTTTTTTAATTAAACATTATAATTTTTTTGTGTGTTTCACCCTGTACAATAGGAATTATTTTCTTTTGTTCAAATATTCTACATTTGGGTTGTCCACTAAAATGTTTATGCATAAATAAAAACATTCTCATTAATTAATTCAACTTTGTATTCAAGATATGAATTTTGTCCCAATTCCGCAACACTGTGCAGCGGTTCTCTCAAAAACGGGAGATAACCAAAAACAGCCATAAGTGAGTTTTGGGGGAAATGGAAATAAACTGCTCTCACGTGTTTTTATGGTTTTATTTATCAAACAGTTGAAATTTATCATTTATGTTATTGCTAAAAAAAATTCTGATGGAAAAAGAAAAAAATAATATACCTATCGGGAATTACGTCAGCATCAAACATTGTTTTATATACCTACCTACATACTACAATGCTTGTGTACAAACATCATGGTACCTACTATAAGGACAAAATAGATATACACAAAGAAGAAAACTAATATAAACCATGTAGGTGTGATTTGGTTGCCAAATCATGCCTTTCTTTTTATGTTAGATGGCCCGGGCGCGATTTCACATAGTATAAGTATACCATAGAGAGCATCGAGTCCATAAGCTCCGCCCCCAAGAGTCTAGCTTTGGTTCAAAATTATAAATGTCTGTAATGCGGTATACAATGTATATAATCAGCAGTGCGCAAAATGGGGTATAGTACGTAATCGCGACAATTGCGTTATAGGCTCGCGCGAGGGATAGCTATTTCAACCTATAACAAGCCTGTATTTGGACGGTATCGCGTCAAAAGGACGCGGCAATTTGGACGCGCGACAAAAGGACGAGTACGACAAATGGACGCGTGGTAAATTGGACATACGACATCTGGTCGCACGTTATTTGGACGCAAACAGAAAAAAATAAGTTTTAACTAAGTAAAATATTTGTTTTTTTTTTGAATAATATAAAATAAAATACAATTATATATAATAATAGAATAGGTACATAATACTATATTTGTAATTGGAAATTATAGGCAATCCTCGTAAATATTCTAATATCGGCCGGTTTTCGTACTCGGAAACGATCTGTATAATTCTTTTTGTTGTGTCTTGGAAACAGAGACGCAAGTATGGGGGGAATGGGGGGGGGGGGAGGACGTCAACCAGTTGGGATAGTTGGGATATCAGGTACAAGTTGGGAGAATCGGTACACTTGCAAACATAAACATTCACGGGGAAAATAAAAAAATATTCCAAAAAATGATAAAAAAAAAGAGACGGCGGGGTTTTGGGGGTTAAAGAATGTATAATTAGAAACCCCTTCTGGAAATTATTAGAAATTAATAGTTATTTATGGTACTAGTGTGTTATGTTGAAAATAAGTCACGCGAGAAAGATTTATATCACGAGGCCGTCAGGCCGAGTGGTATAATTTCTCAAGTGACTTAGGAAATATAACGCACGAGTGGTATACAATGTTTTATCCAACAAGTGGAAGAAATCCTTTTTTTATGAGATAATAATTAATAAGCTTTGTGATCAAATCAAAGCTACTTACGTCTCAGTACCCTATAAAAAATGTCCGAATGACTTGACAGTGACTTTTATGCATTTTGGTCAAAGCACATACCACTCAAAAATATACAGGAAACCTAAATGTGTGCCCATGTAAATGAGTTTTTAGGCAACCAAATAGACTCTTGCTTTTTCATTTGGAGACTAACCGGGTGGTGGCGCTCACGGCGGTTTTGCTTTAAGCAACGGGTACATTATTTATTTTATCATTCCCTTGTCATCTTGTCATCCAAAGTTTTTAAAGTTTTGTTGGGAATTGTGATTTTTATCCAACTTTGTGGATAGTTTCGAGATTTCTGCTTGAACTATAATGGAGGCTTCTCGAGAACGTTATAAAAAATGTGTCGTTGCTGGTTAAATAAATAGAATACTACTTCAAATATGAACGTGTCGAACGTGAGTTATAATCCATAACTCACTGGTGAGTTATGGATTATAACACACTAGTGTGTTATTTGATAATTTACTTGTCTAAAATGACATTAATAATAACAGTCATAACTGTCATGTGTTGGATAAAAATTATAATACAAATACTAATAATCTCAAAAAAAATACATGCTTTTGACTTTAATTGACTCATTTACAACGAATTTTCCTACCTAAAATGTGAAGTCACGAAGGACCTATCCATTGAGACATTACTAAAAATTCTAAAAATTTACCTTACGAAACCTATGTTTTAGCATATACCTACTTTTTGATCCTCAAAATTTTACTCTTTTTATATAAAGCATTTGACCTTGAAATTTTACAAAATTTTCGCCTGCGGCGAAATTTTTTTTGTGACCTCCCAATAGTCAGGGAATGTTGCTTAATTTCAATACCTAGCGAAAAACCCCCCTTATCTGAATTTTCTGGCTACGAGCCTGCTAGTTAAGATTTTTAAAGAGAGGACAGTTGGGAGATTTTACCTACGCCACCCCCCCAATAAAGAGTCTTGGGGACGTCCCTGCTTGGAAACACTCTTACTTGGTGCGTGATACCGTCCTATCAATTGTTCCACTTTCAGATGGTTCAAACATTCTTCCTTCTTCATTAATAAACTTTCCATATACTAAGATGTGCCGCACCAAGCACAGAAGAAAAACTGTTATGCCATCCTTCAACTGAGTTGTTCGTCCGGGGTATATCTTCCCCTAGTAATTTAAAACAATTCCATAGACTAATTGATGAAGTAGATTGATAATGCAAATTATTATTTTTGCAGAAAATATTTTAATACATTTAGTCATTTTAATGTAAAAAAGGTGAATCCTAAGAATTCAGGTACTCGAATATGCAAATTATTTTATTGTTGCGTCCAAATAACTTGCAACCAAATATCGTGCGTCCAATTAACGCGGGGTCCAATTGTCGTACTCGTCCTTTTGTTACGCGTCCAAATTTCCGCGTTCTTTTGTCGCACGTCCTTTTGTCGTATATCCTATTTGGACATTCAGACCATTTTTCAAATAACTGTCACGTCGGATAGTGGCTTTAGTTATTTTTTCAAATTTTGATGCAAATTTGTGCACTGCTGCATCTTTTTCTGTGAATTCTTGTTAAAGTCGTTATTCTGACAGACGAAAATTTTGCGAAAAGCTAATTTTTGTACATTCGGAAATGTTCTCCTAACTATCCAATTTGTATATGTATCGGCACTAAGCTTTTCCATAAAACTCTTAACTTATCCTGCAAAATCACTCCCCATTATTTTGCATCTATGTAGAGCCTTATATTTTGGACAACTTTCAAATTCCAGAGTTTCTATTTCTACCTCAGGTTGTAATTTTTGTCAATAAAATCTCTAACGTAGGTACTTTGCTCACCCATCTTGATTTGTTTCCCCTCTGCAACACTCGCGAAATAAATGAACGATTGAATGCGAATCGTGGGTTCTAAAGTTCCTGGATACTTTCGGCGTTATCGTGCTGTCTCACTCCGTTTCATCTCCTTTTGCCGAATGTTGCCTGAGAACCCGACTACAAACTATACCGCATTTGACGCGCGTCCTAACTACATTCTAAACCGCAGTACAGAGATTTTCAATTCTGAAACAAAGCTGGACTAGGCTTGGGGGCGGAGCTTATAGACTCGACACTCTCTACATGGTATACTATGTAAAATCGCGGCTCGGGCTTAGGCTCGCACGAAGAAGGTGACTCGATGGTTGTGATGGACGCTGGGAGAGGCGCCCAGTCTGTAGTCGAGTCATCGTCATCTCCGATGCACAATTTAACAATGCATGACTGGCAGAGGACTGAATAGTGGAGCCCAGCCCTCCTGCACGAGCAGCTCCCATAGCACCCTTTCTTGCATTTACATAAAATTTTTCGCAGAATGGCAGGAGGTGCGGGATCCATGATGGTGGGGATGGGGGTAAGTTTCTGAGACAACATCTTCCACTCCCAGTCAGTGGGATTCAAGTTGACTCCCCGCCACTTCTGCACTTGTAGGTAGCTCCTTGCTGCATAGTGGCCTGCGGCATCTTCCGTCAGTGGCAATCGGGTACGGGGGCTTATGCTCGTTAAAGTGACAAACGTGTTATACCTCAGCAAATCCAAAGTATCCCGCGCGATGTCTCCCCCATATAGCGCCACAAAGCACTTGATGCCTGCTTCTCTCACAGCTTATGGGGTGGAGTGTCACCGAAGGAAGATCTCTACGTGTTCAGCAAGTGGTTGACTCTTGCTCAGGGTTTGGCCAAACAATGCTGAAGATGGCATCGCATCTGGTAAACGGGTGGTGAATAGTACCGTCCCTGGTGATCGCTGGGAATTCTGATGGTTGTAAGAGGTTGTAGAGTAGTGAGAGCAACCAGCTTTGCCCTCCGTGTTCTTCTGAAGGTAGACGTTTGTCTTTTCAGCGCATGTCGACATCTTCTCCCACTATGACGACCCGAACGGAATCTGCTCTTTTTGAGCGCGCCATCATGACGATCTCTCGACTCGATCCGCATCTTCTTCGGCAACAGCCACTTCTGAAAAGCTTCACAAAGAAAAGAAATTAGGCATCTCTTGTTGTTCCCTTAACCAGGGCTAGTTGAATTACTGTGGATATATGGAACGGCAATTCGTAGCTGGAATGAGCTGCGTATCGCCGGAGTCGTTCCGCTGTTTTGTTTGGTGTTTTTTCAGGTAGCTTCTTCGGAGTAGTCGTTAAAAGCGATAGAGACGTTATTCCCAAAGTGGTTACGGGCGTAGGTGGTATAACGCGCGTATCTGGTATAACGCGCCAAAAGTGCTCAAACTGTGCTCTTCCGCTGCCACACGACCTTGTGCAAGAGGTAGTTACCATCCAAAACGACGTGCGTGCTGTCATCTATTGGCGTGTGGCTGGAAAGAGGACTGAAGGTGGAGTACATAGTGGATTTTGAAACCTTGCGCATCCCCTGTTTATTGAAAAGAGATATCGGCAACGGGGCCAACTTATACTTGAAGTCATTCTGTAAATCCTGTTCAGATGGTTTTGCAATACACACTCGCTGGAAAATTTTGAGCGGATCCACAGCTACTCTTCTGTTTCCAGCAATTTAACGGATGAGGTGATCGATGCCAGCGTGGTTACTGTGTTTTTTCGTTTTATTACTAGTACATTTGCCCTCAGGGACACTTTATCCGTTAGGACAATGAGGTCATATCCTACCAACTGCTGGTCTTTAATTTATAATATAAAATACAAAAGCCCACTATTAAAAACATCGACTTGTTTAGTAGCAGGACAAGCACATATTTCAATACTCTTTAATTCTTATAATTCCCACTGCACAAGCACAAGCACATTTGGTTTGGCTAGAGTGCATTGCCTGACGTCACGATGCTCTAAAATCGCTCCGCTCGCTCTATCGAGCATCAATCCGGAACACGCCCTAAAGTCACTGAGCTGCGCTGACTCACGGTCGCCTCATTAGCGCAGCACGGGCACGTGGCAACTAGCACGACTACAGCAGGAACCTGTTAGTGTTTGAGCTAAGCCGTTTGTTGTTTGTACGTGTATCTATTTATGGTGTCAAGTGTGATCGTGTGATTTACAACTTTACGAATTTCTACGTGTTAACTAAAATCTTTGAGAATCGCATACAATTCTGTTCGTCTGTTCCTGAAATATAGTGTTATTATTTTGGTCATGGTGTATAATAAAAGCTATGAAATATTTTTTAGTGTTTTTTTTAGTACGTAGTTTGAAATCGTCTGAATGATTTTATTTAACCCCATAAAAAGAACAATCACTCATGAGGGCCATACCAAATAATTTACCTACGGGCCAGAGAAAGGTTAAAGCGTCACTGTTTGCCTTACAATTTTCATCACTTCCTCCCTTCTAACTCTCTGGGCCGTGTGGCAATTAATCTCAGGACGTGCCAGTAAACCACTACTGATAGAAAGCAAACTGTCGGTTTTGGGGAATGGAGGGTGGAGAGCAAACCAGTTTTTGAGTTTTTCCACATCACTGTTATCTCGGATGATTCGAGAAGGTCTCATTTCTACATGCTGCTCTCCAGTAGGACATGAGATATGCTGCAAAAACTTTCAAGCTCTTCACACATGTTCACCATAACCACCACTCGTGTTGGCTGTTGTCCACCTTGCCAGCACACTGTCGGAGATTCCGCTTCCTTGGGTCAGTATGTCTTCTTGAAGCGCATCAGCTTGTGTTGAATTTTTAGGTCTGGCTAGAGCTTCGCGAGACCACAAGACTAGTCTTGGTCTTGTCTTGGTCTTGGTAGCAAGACCAAGACCCCGAGACTAAGACCAAGACCTAATAAATCTTCTCAAGACCAAGACCAAGACTTGACGTTCAAGACCAAGACCAATACCAAGACTCTCTCTCAAGACTCTCGTCTTGGTCTTGGTCTTGAAAAGAAAAATCGACTTAATTATTGACATTGCCCATTGCCCGTAAAATAAACAAATACCAAATATACAAATACCAAAAAATTAGAGAATGTACTGAGTGCACTCACCGAGTAAGATTTACTTTTAAATAACTGCGCGAAATGGAAGGAGTCAGAGTGCATTTTTGTCTGTAGCTTGGAATTTCCAAAGATAGTTAATAATTAGGTACACAAACCCCACATCTGACCCAAACTAACCCAAATCTAATTATTGTGAATAGGCCAATAAAATTCAAATGAGCTATGTGACTATGTGAGGGTTCTCGAAAACCTTTGTCTGAATGTTAAGGTAGGTTGATTCTTATGGCTTAAATGGAAATGTATTTTTTTCCTCTTTCGTTCCTCTGTGTTGTGGAATGCTTTTTGCGGTATTTTTTGACATGAAACGCTCTTGCTGGTAAAAATAGCCTGTGAAGAAGACCAAATGCATGGTCGAAACGTCGGCATAATTTTTTCAGAAAGGGAGTTTTATTTTTTATTTCTGTCCTAAACCTACTCTGTCGTTATATATTATGTATATTTTAAAAATTTGGTATAAGTTTTTTTCAAGACTATCAAGACCAAGACCAAGACTATCAAGACCAAGACTATCAAGACCAAGACCAAGACTATCAAGACCAAGACCAAGACGGAACCGGTCTTGTCTTGGTCTTGAAACATCAAGACCAAGACCAAGACAGCATTTATTTTTCGAGACAAGACCCAGACTGGCCAGTCTTGGTGTTGGTCTTGGTCTTGCGAAGCGCTAGGTCTGACTACAACCCAGACCAAAACTTGTCTACCGGCGACTAGTGAAGGATCCTTTTGTGAACATGTCGTATTCTTTTGCCTTTAGTATTTGGTAAAAATCAATTTCTTTTGCTGACATAGTGAGAAACCTCTCAGTGTCTCTCATCAAAAACAATGTCGGCCAGTGTGAGGTTTGTCAAAATATGGGCCCGAACAGCTCGTGAATATGCGTGCCCATTCAAAATTTTGTCAACACTATGGCCTGCGTAGATGGTGGTTAGTAGCTCTTTCAAACCACTCCCACCCATTATTGTGCCAAAGCATCCCATAAAGGACAGGAAGAGGTGAAATCCACCAAGCCGTACAACTACACGGTTCAACTCCGGGTGAAGTCCATTCTCGACAATATCTCTTGCTTTTATGAATAATGGCTAGTCGAAAGTAACGAACGTTATTTTCTGGTCAAGAGCTTTCCTCCGGTTGCTGGCTTCTATGAGTCATCTAAAAACCGTATTGTAGGATCGTAGAATGTGGCATCGAGTGTTTGTTGAGAGACTTCCTATACAACCATATCAGGCCAGGAGCCGAGGGCAAAATTTCACCATCAATTTCATATGTTCCTTGCAAATCCTCAACGATGATTGCTGCCAATACAGTGTTTTTTTTTAATGCATCTTTGATTTGTACTGCTGGAGGTTACATTTTGAGCAGAGAGATAGTTCTGTAAACGTGGGTGTTTTTGTGTCGCATTACTGCTCTCGAGGGGGTCACGCACATAATGCCTCCCATCTCATGAGATGTGTTACCACCATCCAGCTCGTTCTTCTATTGGTGGTGAGGATTCATCTCGTGAGATCGATGAAGTTTCAAGCTGTAAGAACAGAAAAATCCCAGCACAGCGCACGTATTTCCCAGATGCTTCGATCCATAATTTCGTCAAAAGTAGGTACCAATTCCATTCAGAAGAGAGGAAACAAAAGATCGAGGTCGTACAGCAGCTATCAGAGCATGAGAAAATCACACACACTTCTTCTTCTGAGCTTCAAGGAGGCCAAGCTTGTTTCGAGAACAACGGCCTCAAAGAATAGCTGCACTGATTCAGGCATGACAAAATCAACATTGCTGAAGAAATCGTCCAATGGGGGATACTGACTGGTGTCATACACTTGTGTGCGGATATTTTCCACGATGATTTCTGCTGCTGCCTTCACAACTCTCAACCGCTCTTGCTGCGAAGCGCCATTTTGGTCCTTGTACCAATGATCATACAAAATTTTATTGCCGGTGTTTTTGAAGCAGACGAGTGTCTTTTTGTTGGATCTCATCTCCACTATGAATACGTCATCGCCGAAACGTTTTTGCAGGTGAACTTTCGCTGTTCTGACATCAGGGATGTAATCACCCTTAATGTGCTGCAGAAGGTGTGATAAAGAAAACTGGCATTTATCACTGTTTTCCAGTAAGTAAACGTAGGTACAGACACTCCATCGCTTCTCTAGTATCACTTGCTGGACGATACCCTCTCTTATTCCCAGTAGCAGGTGGTAATCTAAACAGGCTCCTGTAGCACAGTCTGTGGTACGTCCCGTGTGCAGCAACCAGGTCATCAATGTTGAGGAGGCGCCCCTCAATGGCCCTTTCCCAATCGTCACCTCGGCGTTTAGCTATATCTAAAACAGTTTGCCTCATGCCCATTTTCTCAACTGTATGGACCACATTCCTTCTTGCCAAGGACAGTTTGCTTTGTTGCTGGAGAAATTCTTCCGTAGCATCACCACATACAAAGCAAATCCCTCTCAAGGTATAGGAGCTAGTTTACTTGATGATCTTGTCGATAAAGTCTTCAATTGGGAAGCAGAATCCTCTCCTTAACAAACTGAGGCTTCAACGTTACACACAGCTGAATATCTCTTCCTTCATGCAAAAAAAAAAAATATGAAGTTATTAGTCTGGTCTCAAATGATTTTTTTTTACCAATATAAAAATAAAGAAATAAATAACTGTTTGA
This sequence comes from Ceutorhynchus assimilis, assembly GCA_917834065.1. Taxonomy (NCBI): domain Eukaryota; kingdom Metazoa; phylum Arthropoda; class Insecta; order Coleoptera; family Curculionidae; genus Ceutorhynchus; species Ceutorhynchus assimilis. The sequence goes on from OU892277.1 coordinate 73,159,855, forward strand.
TAAATAAAACCATAAAAAGACATGAGAACAGTTTTATTTGTATTTACCCCAAAACCCCTTTATGACTGCTTTTGGTTATCTGCCGTTTTTAAGAGAACCGCTGAGCCTATAGGTAGGTACCAGTCTAGTCTCAAATGAAAGCTAATTAAATTTACTACAATTTCATTTCATATAATATTTCACTTGGGATGCGTAGTTTAGAAATTATTTCACAAAATAAATGACCATAGGATGTAGAGTGACTTTACGGGTCAGACCCTTCCTTCACTGAAATATTGAGCAGAAAATGGAAAAATTCCGAAAATTTTATGTTTTTTTGGGTACACCGCCGTTCGCACAGCACTTTGGAAATTACAAATCTGGTTTTTTGATACTGGCGTAGGTCCTACCAACATAAAAAAAATTAAAACGACCGGACCTTTTGCAAGCACGGCCCCCTTCTCATGTTTAACTTTACTGGACAAAGCGTTTCGCCCCAAAAATCTAGCGTCTCCTGGTCGCATCCCGATTTGGATCCCAACCAGGAGAAGCTATTTGCATCTGTATGGGGTCAGTCTACTTGAATGACCTTTGCCTTGTCGTTGGGCGAAAGATGAATCCTGTAAGTAAATCAAGTCGTTTATCTTCTTGATGATCTTGGATGGTCTTCTCCGCGGTTTCTGTAGTTTCGACCTTTAACCAAACCTTTTTTTCATCAGACTAAAAATAATCCAAAAGTAGCTCACAGGGCTCGCAGATCGCTAGACGTCAGACTGTCCGACCGCAATTTATAGTTGCCTTTCCAGTGTCCTGACTTTTGCTTGTGCCTTGTCTTTCTCAGTATTTTTTTCGTGTGCCTCCTTAGAATAAACCGTAAATATTCAATAATGTACCTACATATTTATTACTTATTTATTAGCTCTAGGGTTGCCAATGTTATGTAGTAATTTGCACATAATTAAAAAATCTGCATACCTACCTATTTAGCAAAATATTTTTCCCTGTTACTTACCTTTGTGAAAAAGTTTCACTGTATGTTATTTATAAGTTTTTGCATAGTTAGGAATGGCTGAATATAATTAATTAACTGCTGTTTTTTAAACTTGGTGGCAAATTTGAGATTATTATCAACATGATCTATTCAAGTCTATTGTGAAAGATCAAGTTTGTCTGCTATTCAAAATTATTTCTGTTTCCATTGTATTATCTCTTCGAAATGTGCTGGAAGTAATACGCTATAAGAGCTTATACCTACTAAGTATGTATAATAAAAAAATGTGTTCTGTTGTAGGAGAGTCTGTAATCTAAAATATTGTAATTGCTTATAATAATATGGTATTAGAGTAAATATTGAATAAATACAATAAAAAAACTGCATTGTTTATGTTATTTTTACAGAACTAGAAAAAACCATCCAATACATAATATATAAGGCTCTCTCCTCACTAATTACCAGCAAGCAAACCAGTTTATTGCGCCTTGACGCTGGATCCCGGAGGCGATTTTACAAAGTATAGCATGTAGAGAGCGTCGAGTCTAAGAGTTCCGCCCCCAAGCCTAGTCCAGCTTTGGTTCAGTTTTAAAAATGTCTGTAATGCGGTATAGAATGTAGTTAGGACACAGGACACGCGCCAAATGCGGTATAGTTTGTAGTGGGGTTCTCAGGCAGCATTTGGCAAAAGAAGATGAAACGGAATGAGACAGCACGATAACGCCGAAAGTATCCAGGGATTCGAGAACCCTCGATTCGCATGAGTTATCTGATGGTCATCAGCTGAGTCAGCAGCATCGAATGTCAAGCCGAGAACTAATACAAATATAGCAACAACCATTAGTTAGTTAGTCAGTAGTTGAATTTTAATCGCTTATTATTGTTCTCATTTAAATTTTTGTAAAATAATTTTTTTTAAAAAACAACTCCCGTCGTTCGTATTACTTATTTGGCGCGGATCGATCAATCAATTTTTCGTCGCAGCGATTTACTGGAAAGAACAACTTTCAATTGTTGAGACGTTGGTGGACTGTTTCGAACCAGAGTGGGTTTTTGCGAACATTGATCGGCTTTTCCCTGTAGTGACTCTCCCAGACCCAACTTGACTGGAGTACACATTCTCGAAAGTAATTGAGGGATGCGTCTATCCTCTTCAATATCCAGAAAATTCCTACATAGCATAAGTAGTTTTCTATAAGTTTCCAAACAAATATCGACTTTCCCGGTAGTGACTGTCCCAGACCTGAATTGACGGGAAAAAATATCCTCAAATATGCTTGAGGGTTGTCCCTACTTTCCTCAAATTCCAGAAAAACCCTACAAAGCATGAATAATATTCTACGAATTTTCGAACAAATTATCGTCTTTCCCGCCTAGTGACTCTCCCAGAGCCCCAGACCTAAGTTGACTGGAGAACGAATCAACGAACGAACGACTCTCCCAAAGCTTACTTAACTGACATATTCTCAAATGTGTTTGAGGGTTGCTTCTATCCTTCTCAAACTACAAAAAATCTCTACATGACATTATCAATTTTTCAAATTTACAAATTATCAACTTTCCCCCATAGTGACTCTCCCACATCTAACTTGACTGGAGGAAAAGACCTCGAATGGGCTTGAGGGTTGTGTCTATCCTCTTCTCATTCGAAAAAATCTCTACAAAGCCTTCTCATTTTTACGAATTTTCAATTAAATTATCGACTTCAACGCGTCGCACAGTGTTGCACTCAATGGACAAAATTCAAAAATGTTTGTATTTATTTTCAGATAATTAGATATGGCTATATGTAAAGGAATGATGCCTGTTGATGATAAGTATATTATTTTTAACTTTTTTTGTTCACGAGTTTCCAAAAAACAGAGATGAACAAAACGAAAAAGAATTTTGTGCATCTGTTGCAAGGTTATTATAAGATTAAATTTTAAAAGTGCATTACATTGTGTAAAATAATTATGTAATCAACATTCCAATTATTGTATTCCTGTCAATAAATTATATTTAATAATCAAACAAAACCATTTGTCGCCTCTTAATTAAATAGTCCAAGCTGCCCAGAACCTCTTCATTTCAGGTAAAATATTGAGAAGGGGAATCTTAGAAAGAAGGAATCGTCGAGAGGGTAAAAAGAAAGGGATGAGTGGTGAGCGGGGAGTCAAGCAGATAGGAACAGAGGTTGTTTTTCAATGTTTGTGTGTGTACACGGATTTTGGTAAGCCTTTGGCCGATATAAATAATTATTGCTGATATATACTGTGTATAAACTGATATTTATGAATCATAATATATTGCACGCTGGTGTAGAAACTCATGGAAATGTACTATGAGTACATTTATTGCACGCTGGTGTAGAAACTCATGGAAATGTACTATGAGTACATTTATTGCACGCTGGTGTAGCAAGCCTCTATACGCTGGTATGGGCGCCATTCCTTCAGGTTGTCTTGTAAGATTGGGGGCCTTACTTGCGACTTGATTGACTTTAATAGGTATAGGGGTGTAGAGCAAACACCCCAATACCCAATTTGTTGAGCCTTGACTTATTTCAGGGGGGCACTAGCTAGTCGTCGAAGAAAGAAGATACAAGTGAAGATTAATCCTGCTATTTTAATTATATTTTTAGCCAGGAATATTTAGTATTGGTATGCCAGAATGACCAAGAGGCAAGGGGCGGTAAAACCCCCCGGTGAGTAATTGCATTGTTATTAATTGATTATCAGATCAGTAATTCTTTCATTTTATTTCATATGGTTCCTGACAATATTTTCCGGCATTATCTTGACTGAGGAATGAATCTCCATTGCGAAAACCCACTAAAAAGTCCTCATTGAGAGCCCAAAAGGGTTAGTTTTACAATTGTTTTGAGGTGATTATTTTTTTAGTACATTAGGAGGGTCATGGGCAACAATGTAGATGGTAAGTACTCAGTTAAACTAGTTGCCTTTTCCAGATAATTAAATAAAACATCTAAAATATTTTTATTAAATTTCAACTCAGGATTTAAAAAAAACATAAAATTATAGTCCTATGAATTTTTGAATTTAAATTCTGCAAACCTTCTACTTACTTTAAAATGACAGTGTTTATTTTTTGCGATTTTATTTATTTTTAGAAGAAACCGTTGCTATTCCTAATAGCATTTTATGCCAAGAATGGGTAACTTGCGGCAAGAATCAAAAACCTTTATTAATGGTAATGAAAACAATTCAAGCTTACTCAAAACTAGAAAATTGTTCTGCTAACATAGAAAAAAAATTGCTGGAGAGCAGCAACGAGTGGGACCCTGGAAATAACGTCATGACTCGCAAACATCCTATGTCTAGTTATTAGTTCTAAATTGTCGTATTTCTGAAAATTTTAAAATTTTTAATGCCAAATGTACCATCTCTATAATTTATTTATTTACAAGAATATTAATTTTGTTGACAAATAAATTCATCCAAGGTTTTTTAATTAAACATTATAATAATTTTTTTTGTGTTTCACCCTGTATAATAGGAACTATTGTCTTTTGTTCAAATATTTTAATATTTGGGTTGACGAATAAAATATATATGTATAAATAAAAACATTCATATTCAAGATATGAATTTTGTTCCAATTTCTCTATGGGACGCAACACTGTGCGTCGTGACTCTCCTAGACCTATTTTGACTGGAGAAAGAATGAACGAATGAACGACTCTTCCAGACCTAACTTGACTGGAGAAAATATTCTCCGAAAATCTTGAGGGTTTTTTCTATCGCCTTCAAATTTCAGGAAAACCCTACAAATTATACTATCATTCATTTTTCACACAACAAGTTATCGACTTTTCCCCGTCGTGACTCTCCCAGACCTAACTTGACTGGAGAAAATATCCTCGAATGTGCTTGAGGGTTGCCTCCAACCTTTTCAAATTCAAAAAAATCCCTACAAAGCATTATCAACTTTTTACCAATTTTGGAAACTTTATGATATAAATCAAACTTCAACTCATAATAAAAGTTGTGACTTTATTAATAAGGCATGGCATTTCCAAGGGCGCCCACAGGGAGGGTCAGGGGGGGTCACTTGACCCCCCCTGGAAATCTCTTTTATTTTAATTAGTTTCCTTGATGAAAATATTTTTATTTCTGATATTAGTTGAACTATGATCGCGGACCGACTTTGCGACTTTATTTTTGTTAAAATAGAAAATGTGAATGTATCTCGGAATAGGAAAACGGATCGGAACGTACCCTAGCCACCAATGCCACCACACCATATATGTACAGTCGTAAGCATAAAAAGTGGGACACCGTTTTTTTCCTATTGTAAAACGAGCTCATCGGCTATACCTACGGCAATGACTGGGATTTTCATGTTTGACAAAAAATCCATTGTAGAAGAAAGACTGATTTACCCGAAATTTTATCCAAAATAGCGAAAAATGACAAGACCTGTCAGCTGTCAGTCGAGTGTCCCACTTTTTATGCTCACGACTGTACATACCTACACGGTGACAATTTGAAAAGTAGCAATCGGGAATATCTCTTAGACAAAAAATACTATCAAGATCTCAAATACGTATTGGGGGAATTGGGGGCTTGGACGGGGAACCAAAATGAGGCACTTTTGGAGCCACCCTGTCTCACCCCTTAGGGGGTAGCTACCCTTATTTTTTTTTCAATCTGAACCTACCTTGTGCTGCATATCATTGGATAGCTCCTTGCTTTTTCTAAGAGTCTTATAGCCAAATCTAAATCGTACTTTTTGAGATATCAATGTTTAAAAGTAAGCACATTTTGAAAATTGATAATTTTGACTATATCTCTTGCTAAAAAGAATCCTTTCATAAAAGTCTCAAATATACATAGGCATAGAGGAAACCAAATGTGTTTATTGCCTAACCCCCACCCGGCCCACCCCTCTTATCTGGGAGGCCACCGCTAGTAATTTTTCTAAAATGAGAAACTATTCCATGTGATACCTCCTTTGAAAGGTTTTTTTTTTTTTTTTTTTTTTACGGATATGCGCACTCGCAAGGAAATGTCCTATCACGCTCGAGAAGCGGCAAGTGCGCGGAAATGTCGGTGTATGTTGGTCTTGAAACGGTTCAGGTTGTAACCTGCAGGGAAAACCGTCGCAGGGAGTTTATTCCACAGCGATGCTGTTCTCCAGAGATATGAATTCTGATATAATGAGGTTCTTGGTGCCTCTAGTTTGACAGTAAATTCATGGTTACCGTCTGTTTGACGGGTTCGCCTGGTAGGTGCTACTCTCGGTGGAATCATACGTGCCAACTCTTCAGAGCATTTTCCGTGATAGTACCTGTAGAAGAGAGATAAATCGCCCACAGATCTGCGATGTTCGAGACCATCCAAGTTACGAGTAAGTGCGGGGTCATTGATCAGCTTGATAGCTCATTTTTGCACGGTATTCAAAAGCATTAAGGTATGTTTGGGTGCTGCACTCCATATATGTGAGCAGTACTCCATAGTTGGTCGAATCTGGGCTTTGTAGAGTGTCAGCAATTGGCTTGGTGTGTACAGATGTCTTGTACGAAATAGCACCCCCAGCTTTTGGGAGGCCCTTTTAGCAATATCTGCCACGTGACTGTGCCAAGACATGTTGGTCTCTGCAGTAACCCCCAAGATGTTCAACTGACTCTGTAATGTGACAGCACTTCCAGATAGCATGATGTTTGGCTCACCGGTGCTGGTCTTTTTTGAAAACAGAGCTGCTTGGGTTTTCTGCGCGTTGAACTGTACAAGGTTTTTGTTACCCCAGTCCTCTATTATCTCCAGGTCGTTATTTATCTGCGATATTTGAGTTAGTCTAAGATGATGGAATTCACGTGCGGAAAGACCTGTGGGTGGTATGAGTGAGGAGACTACATTGCCATCGTCTGCAAAGCAATAAAGTGGATTTACTGTTTTATCTATGAGGTCATTTATGTAAATCAGGAAAAGAGTTGGCGAAAGGATTGCTCCCTGTGGCACACCAGCATTTATTTGGTAAGAGTTGGAGTTCTGGCCATCCAGTGCAACATAAATGGATCTGTCCTTTAGGTAACATTCAAACCAAGTGCAAAGTTTCGGCGATAATCCCATTGCTTTGAGCTTGTTGAGCAGATTTTCATGCCAAACTTTGTCGAATGCTTTAGATATATCTAAGGCAATTGTTCTTGTTTCACCCCGCAACTCAATCGCTTTTTGCCATAAGTGAGTGACGTATGTAAGTAAATCGCCAGTTGACCTATATTTTCGAAATCCGTATTGCTTATCGTTGATAATTTTGTACTTTTCCAAGTATACTTGGTTAGGTGATTGTTCACAACTATTTCCATTACTTTTGATATCACCGGAAGTAGAGCAATTGGTCTATAGTTTAACGGATCTGTCTTTTTTCCTTTCTTTGGAATGGGTTGTACTGCGGCAGACTTCCATGATGATGGATATACACCTTGCCTGTAAGACAAATTGAATAATTTTGCAAAAGTTGGGGTGAGTTCGTTGGCGCAATTTTTGAGTACTATTGCGGGAATGCCATCCGGACCCATTGCTTTGTTTGTATCCAGCTTTTTTAGGGATTTTCGTATTTCTCTGCGACAAAAGGGTACCTCTGGCATACTATGGGAAACCCTTTCAATGAACGGTGGAGTTTTTTCGTTTGGCACTGTTAGGTTGGAGTTGGAGGAAAACATTTGGGCAAGCATATTGGCTTTTTCCTCTGATGTTGTGGCTAAGTGATTATTTTTATCTGTAAGTGGTGGTATGGATGACTTGGTGAAGTTAGATCCAACAGCTTTTGCAAGAGACCAAAAAGACCTAGAACTACTTGGACAATTCAGCAACCTGTTTTTTATTCTTTGATTGTATGTTTCTTTAGCGGAGTCAATAGTAATTAGCGGAGTCAATAGTAATTCCTCTTTAGAGGCGTGCAGAAGCAGATAGAATTACGATAAACACATTATTTGGTCGATGTGTATCTGAGAATCCTATGACAGACTTTTTTGTTTAGGGATTATAGTCAAAAGTAATTACTATAGTTTTCAAAAATGTTGCTTACTTTTAATGACCGATATTTAAAGAACTATTGGTACGATTTGAGATTTTGCTATTAGACCATCAGCTAGTGACAGATTTAGGTGCTTCATTGGTTGCGTTCCTAAGCACTCAACCTGTTGAGTGATAAGTCAGCGGCTATGTTGAAAACAGATGAAAATCAGCTCTAGGCCAATCAAAACTTTTCTATCTTGTGTATTTCACTAACTGGAACAAAGCCGCTTACTAATCACTCAACAAGTTGAGTACTTAGGAACGCGACCATTTTCGCATACAAGCCCCGAAGAGGATTGAAAAGTACATCGATTTTGAGTAGGATGAAGGTATTTTTACTAGTGGCTCCTGGGGATAACATATGGAAAATTCGATTTTACTTATGTTACCCTAAAATGTAATTTTCCATTTGCCAATATGTTTTCTTGCTACCGACGTAGATTTTCATCCTACCGATGGGCTTGTTTGGAATAATCGCCCAAAATTTCGATTTTTCCTTATAAGATTGCGCCCTTATTTCAAACCTTCAGCCACCTGCAACACCCCCTTCTTTGTTTTACGAAACCAGGTGGTATTAATTCATCTTTTGGTGAACACGGCTTGTGAGAAAATATGGGTACTAGGACGTCTTCCATTTCTTTTAGGGAAAATCGAATATTTTCCATATGTTATCCCCAGGAGCCACTCGTAAAAATACCTTCATCTTACTCAAAATCGATGTACTTTGCAACCCTCGTCGAGGCTTGTATGCGAAAATGGAGCACCTAAATATGTCACTATCTGACGGTCTATATAGGACTGTGAAGGGAAAGCAACGAGCTATCCAACGATGCGCATCACAAGGTAGGTTTATATTTAAAAAAATAAGTTAGGGTAGCTACTTCTAAGGGGTGAGGCGGGGTGACTCAAAAAGTGCCTCATTTTGATTCCCCCTCCAATCCCCCGATACGTATTTGAGATCTTCCTGAGAGTAGTTTTTGTCTAAAAGATATTCCCGATTGCTACTTTCCATATTGTCCCCCTGTATTTCCAAATTGTTAATTTTTTAGATACTTTAGAAAGAATGTTTTAAGTTTTTTTATATATTTATTTAAGATGATTTTTCAGACTCTGAAGTGCCCTTTTTTATCCCTGAAAAATTTATTCAATTGGTTTTGACCCCCCCTACATATTTTTCTGCGGGCGCCCCTGGGTATTTCCAATTTAATACCTTCCTAACTACGTGCATATTTTGGAGCTTTGGATGTTGAATGATACACAAATAATATTTTTAATGAAGTTTAATTTATTAATAAAGTTTTATTACAAAAAAATGTGCCTATGCAAAAATAACAACATAAAGTTATGTTGGCCGGTTGGAGCAATACTGGGAATTCAATCTACAAATTATAAAAAAGAATTAATCGTAAATGAATAAACATATGGGTACATACTAAAACTTACCCTGGGCTATGAGTGTCATAATTATCATATTCTTCTTGGAAACACTCACGGAAATTATTGTCAATATTTGTTGTGTTTTCGGCGGTCCTTAAAATAGAGTAGGTTTTGTCCTCGATGTCTACTAGTGCTACCTAGGACATTGCAGAATAAGATAAAGTGATTGACGTACGTACTTTCATTCATAATTTAAATACGCACCACTGATGCTGATGTTGTGCTCTTCAAGAATATAAAACCACGTACATATAGGTAGAGCATTTCATCCAAAGGTGAAAGTGTGCGCAACTCTACATTTATGACATTCAGTTTTTTTTTCCTGCCATGGATTTTAAAAACTCAGCTAAAACTAATAGTTGGGAGCATAAGGCAGTTTAAAGTGTGGCGCCTAATTAAAAGTCTTATGAGGGTATTTTGTCCTATGAAAATGGTTCTTGCCCCTTGGGTACATGACTCTCACGTCACTCCCCAGCCACCCCTAAACTCATAATTCTTAAAATAAAGTATTTTAATTATTTTTTTCCTACGAGCGTGCGGAAAACGCGTTTTGACGCACCGATATGCGTGCGGAAAGTACCACTTTTCCGCAAGATTATTACACGGCGTGGGGGAAAAAAGTTTTTCACGCTCTGAATTTTTTTTTTACCCCAATTTTTCTCCCTATGACGTGCTTCTCAAAAATTTTAGATTTTCTCGAAATTTCTCTACCGTTTTTCCTCTTCAACTATTAGCTTTTTGTATTGACGAATATCGACACCTTCAATGAGTTTTATAGCATAGATTTTCCATTTTCCATTTTCAGCCGTTTTCTATCCTTAGGATATAGGCCTCTTTCCAATTTGAACATTGTCTTCGATTTTGCGCAACTCGGTACCAATTTTAGCCTGCAACCTTCTTTATCTCGTCGTACCATCTTTGTTGGGGTCTTCCAACACTTCTCCTCTCTTCCCAAGGTCTCCATCTAGTGATATACCCGCTCCAGTTTTCTGTATGTCTTGCCACGTGTCCTGCCCATTGCCATTTTAGGGAACCAATTCTTTTTATTGTGTCGGAGACTTTGGTTCTTTCCCTTATCCATGTATTTGTTTTGTGGTCTCTCAGGGAAATTCCTAAAATTCGTCTTTCAATGGCTCTCTGATGTACAATTTGTGTTTAATTTTTCTGGTTATCACCCAGGTCTCGCAACCATACGTGACAACAGGCAGTATACACTCGTTATAGACTTTTGATTTGAAAGTCATTGGAATATTCATGCTGAAGATCTACTTTAATTTGCCGTAAGGCCCCAGTCTAATTCTCCTATCAATTTCCATTTCTTGATTTTGTTTGCCCGGTGTTATAGCTTGGCCAAGGTATATGTATGTTTTTGTCTTTTTTATTGTGCTGTCATGGATCGGTATTGTTTCGTCTGCATCTGGTGTATTTGTGATAAACTGGGTCTTTGTGTAGTTCATGTGTAATCCTACTTTTGCCGCCTCATCCTGTAGTTCTTCCAACATAGGTATCTATCAATTCTTGTCTTTTGCGAAAAGTACAATATCGTCGGCAAATCTTAGATTGTGCAGGCGTTCACCATGTATGTTCAATCCTTTGTTTTCCCACTGTAGCTTTTTAAAAATATCCTCGAACACCAAAGTGAATAGTTTTGGAGATATTACGTCCCCTTGCCGAACTCCTCTTTTGGCGTTTATTCTGTTAGATGATTCATGAAGTCTGTAGTCATGTAGATGTTTTCAATGAGGTTTATATAACGTTGATCCACTCTGGCATTTCTCGAGGATTTTATTATTGCCCAGATTTCTATTGCGTCGAAGGCTTCCCAGAAATCGACAAAAGCCATCCATAGGTTTATATTATATTCTGTAGCTTTCTCGATCATCTGCCTTACTGTGTGTAGATGTTCTGTCGTGCTATAATGGCTTCGGAATCCAGCCTGTTCCTTTGGTTGGTAAACTTCGAGTTTTCGCTCTAATCTGTTGGTGATTATTCTGGTGAATAATTTATATATTTATGATAGTAAGCTTATCGGTCGGTAGTTCTCGAGATCAGTCGGGTCACCTTTCTTGTAGATCAGAACAACTACAGCATTCTCCCAATCTTTGGGTACCTATATGTTCTTCTGTTAGGCACTTATTGAATAGTTTCACTAGTTCTAGTCTCGTCTTAGTATCGCTTTCCTTGAGCATTTCAGGCAGAATGTTGTCTTCTCCTGCCGCTTTACCATTTTTCATCTGGGATAAACCTTGCTCCAGTTCTTCCATATTTATGTCGGGCATTTCTTCTGAGTTTGCATTTACTATTCGTATTTTGTCTTCTCTTGTCCTTGTGTTTGCTATTTTAGATTCGTACAGAGCTCTATAGAAAGATTCCACAACTTTTATTACATCTGTTGTCTGTCTTCTAGTATGTTGGTTTTCGCATCTTTTATTTTTGTTATCTCTTTCTTAGGTGTGTTATGTCTTTTAAATATATTTAGTCCTTTATTCTGTTCTAATAGGGATTGCACTTGTTTCGTTTGATGTTTTAGTATATCCTGTTTCGCCATTTTTCTTGCTGTTTTGTTGATTTCTGTGTATTCAATAGTGTCTCTTTTACCCTCGGTTATCAGTTTTCTCCTTTTCTCTAGTAGCTGTTTCGTTTCTATCGACAGTAGGTATAGCATAGATAATCAATCAAAATAATTGTTAGTATTCTGTTATTAAACTTATTACGTTATTAAACCTAATTAAAAAATCAGATTTTTGACCATTTCCTTTATCAGTAGAGCCAAAAACAAATAAAAAAAAAACAATGTGTCAATTTCCGCACACTTATAGAAAAAATGTTGTAGCTAACAAGAGCGTATAGTATCTTTTCCGCACTTACGGATTGCACGAACTCCGTTCGCGAGCCGTTCGTGCAAACGCCGTTGTCGAAAGCACTCCACAAAAAACGCTTATTAGTGGCATGGAAAGACGCTTGTCTTTCTAACCTAGGTGATTGCGGAGAAAATCTCTGTAGCAGTCAAGAGGAAGCAGATATTAAATTAACTCTTCACGGAATAGAGACCTCAAGAAAATATTCCTCTAAAAGTACTGATGTATCGTTAAGTATTTGTTCACTAGACACACTGACGTTTTTCGCTTGGTACTAGAATACTACAAAGATTTAAAATGTTTATTTCCAAACTGGAACTGGTACAAAAAAAACGAACAATCTATATTGCTGAGATATCAGAGAAGTTGACCAAACTGAAAGTTCAGACAGATGCTTTACTTACAATCCATGCATTTTCTGGATGTAATGCAACCGGGGGATTCGCAAAAACGGGTAAGATTAACGCAATTTATAATCGTTCTCGAAAGCTCTCAATAAGGTGCCCGAGGACGTTTGGTATTATTAGGCGACGTAAGCATCAATTTGGAGTCCATTGTTAAAATTTTCAAAAATATCGCACCCTTGCTTCAAAAGTGACACAACTATTAAAACTGCATTTTTCAGAAAACGCAAAAAAACTGTTTTCATTTTAATATTGAACTTTGAAGAAAATAAAAAACGTGATAAATAAATAAAGATTCTCTAATATATGAATAAATATAATTTATTAGCTATTTTATAGTATTTATTTTGTGACTTAAAATAAAGGTTTTTGAGTTGTGTCTCTTCTAATGTAAGAAATACTTCACTTTGAAGGTATTATTTTGAATTGTGACACTTTTGACGCTTGTTTGTACAATTTAGACATTTTTGAAGAATAATTTTATCTAGAATACTATGTATTTCAATTTTCAAATAGTGTCATAACTTCAAATTTGTATGCTAAATTAAATGTTTCATAAATATTTTGAGATCATACTGGTTAAGGGTTGCTAAAAATGAACTAATCTAGAAGTTTCGAAAGTTTTATTACAATAAAAAATAAACAGTTTCTAATGTGTTGGTACCTTATTGTATTAGAAAAAAATAATAGAAATATTCAACAAATCAAAATTTGTTATACATAGCAAGTACAAAATAATATTTTCTTTTTTTGGAACTCAAGTCGAATATTTTTAAAACTCTACCAACAAAGATATTTGACATACTTTTACAGAAACAATATTTGGCATTTCACCAGTCCTAAAACTGTAAAACATTTTTATAAAATGAATTATAATAATATTTCGGGATTATTGCTTTATCAGAGAGCTCTTTTAGATCTTTCTTTTTATTGTCTGACAATGGTAAATTAATTGCGTAGGCCCGAACTAATTCAATAGATATCAGCGGATCTAAATTGCCCTGAGATCTAGTCTTTTTGATGTTGAGCATATTGACTGTCTTGAACGTGTCGTCTTCATAAGAAGTCTTGTAGTAAAATGAAGTTGGTTCTCTTTTTTCGACTTTAATAACCTTAATATCGTGCCATTTAACTTTCATTTTCTGAGTGTCCACTGTAAAATTATTGCCTATTTGCTCTTGAAGAATCTTTAAATCATAAAAATGTTCGTAGGTGATCTCATGGATACGATATGGGGGGCCATTTCGTTTCGCCAATCGAATTAAAGAAATGTATTGCTCTGGCACGTTGATTGGTCCAGATTTGAGGTGCCTTTTGACTTGCTTCTCAATAACACTATGCACGTTATCGCCCTAGTTTTGTGAGTGGCCGTGGATCAAAAATTTATGTGTAATACTGCAGATTTTAAATTTATTTGTAGCATACGTATAAGCTGCAAGTAGAAATTTGTTCTTCTGTTGCCCGCAACAGTTATCTGAATAGAACACAACGTCTAAATCTTCAATATTTCTACTTGCCGCCAATGTTTCAAGATAGTAAAGAACACAACTGCCAATTTCTACTGCACCTCTCTTTCCCTCTGTCTCATTCCAAAAATAGCAATCAACATTTTTTGCATGTAAATCACTTATGGTAAAATTATAACAGTTTAGTTTACTTTTGTAATAAAATGAAGAAATCTGGCCCCTTGGTAATGGCAATACAGCTTGTAGGTCGTAAACGGCACTGTGGATAATATTATTATTTTTATAATTTTCCTTCTCAGATCTAGATAGTGTTTTTCTTTCTAATGCAAATTGTACGCTTCTTTTAAATTTTGTTTTCCTTGATCATCAGCATTTTTGTAGGATTCGCACATGTCACACTTGCTGGGGATCGGGAGTTGACCGATGCCACGAATGTTGAGTACCTACCTAGAGTTTGCCGCTGGCTTCAATCTCGTACTTCGATAATTAAAACTCGGTATTGTATAAAAATGTTTCATTTATTAAAATTCTCGTTGAGGGAGGGACACTTAGTTAAGAATGTTGAGAGGCAACCCGACTGTTTAGAGTGAAGCTCGGAATCTGAATACCTTCCCTTCAACTATCTTCCACTAAGGAAGACAAGTTTAGACCTCCCTAAAGAAGGGTATTTTACAGTTTCCTAAAATTAACTTATCCTAACAACATATTTTATTTAGGTGCTAAAATGTTACGAAACGTTTTTACAATCATAAACCTAAAATTAACCTAGGGGTTGTAATTCTCGCCATCTGTATTATAAAAAAGGCCTGGGAAGGTACTATGTCTTTGGCGGCAAGAGTACTTCCCATGGGCTGTATTTGACTTAGTTTTTATATTTACAACAGTTGGGGTTTCTGCAATAGAAGTACCGACTTTCGAGAAAATGATGTGAACAAGACATTGGTTATATAATAATTCTAGCAGGCATCGTCTTTGAACCCTAACAGTATAAAGTGGTTGTGTTCCTTATCTTGATGTTATTTAATACTTCCCTGTAGTGTTTTTGATTGCGTTCCACCAGTATTGCGTACGTGTCTTTTTTCCTCTTGGTGCATGTGCCTGTGATCTTCTTGTCGCCTTGTTTCCCCTGCTTACCATCTTGGTATGCCTGTGTAGTACAAGAAAAAATATCTAATCAAAATGTACAGGCCGAGCCAAGTAAGAAGCACTACTTTCATTCATTGCTTTTAGGGCTGTTTCCCTAAAGTCCGTATAGTCCGAGCAATCATAAAAATAAATACAGGATTCGAGAGGAGTAAATTAATGCAGCAACAAAAATACCTAACCGTTAAAGCTTTGAGTCGGAACAAAGCTACTTTTCAACGTATTTTAAATTCTAAACTAGGTGAACCGCCAACACCCACTCCAGGAATAGATGAAAACTGCAATAACATCTCAAAGAGTATTCAAATCGCAACAAGAAATATATGTTCCAAACAAAGAAGAAATTTGAGCAAAATCAGCCCACACACAAAAAATCTAATGAAATTAGGAAAAGAAATGGATCGAGACCACCAAGGATATAGAATTCTTAACAGAGAAATAAATAGGAACATCCGAAAAGATTTAAGAAACCATAACAATGAGCTAATTGAGGATACAATCGAAAACAATAAAAGCATGAAAGTTCTAAGATCCAAACTATCAAATGGAAGGTCAGAAATGACTAAAGTTAAAAACAAGCAGGGTATTTTGGTTAGCGATCGTGGTGACTGCAGTTCAAGACTTCTACAAGGACCTGTACAGTTCTAAAGTCCAGGGCCGTCAATCTCAGAGGAAAATAATACAAAATGTAGGATCCGAAGAGCTCCCTGAAATAAATATCGGAAAATTGGAGACAGCACTACATCAAATTAAAAACAGAAAGAGTCCAGGCGAAGATCAAATCACAAGAGAGATGATTAAAATAGGAGGTTAGATGCTGATGGAGCATGTAAGGTTATTGCTAAATGAATGTTTAACAGAGGGTAAAATCCTATTGTACAAGAAAGGAGACAGAAACAACATAGATAATTATCGACCTATCCTTATTACCGCACCTATATAACCTGTTTACGAAAATAATAACCAACCGGTTTACGAACAAGATGGACTCATACCAACCAGTCGACAAGCGGGATTCCGTAAGGGGTTTAGTACTATCGACCACCTACAGACACTTCGTACCCTTATTGAAAAAACCACAGAGTATAATATAACACTTCATTTGACCTTTGTCGACTACCAGAAAGCTTTTGACTCTGTCGAAACTTGGGCAATTCTGGAATCCCTACCCAAGCAGCGCTTTTACGTCCTAACAACGTCGTCATTGATGTCTTGACGTTATGACGCGACGTCAATTAGACGACTATACAACCCGTATTTTCACCAAAATGGAGAATCATTTCATGGTTGTAACGACGTCGCAGGTCGCGAAGCTATACTAGTTTTTAACTTATACGTCAGCATACAGAACCAGATTTGAACGTTTACTAAACGTCGTAAACCATGACTAACCTAAAAACAAATACTAAACCAAATAAAGGACGTTCCAGGTTTAATATATTGCACCAAATTCGCACTTTTGGTTTATTATTAGTGTTATTTTATTTCCCAACTCATCACATTAAAAACAAAATGAATAGGTACCTACCTATAAGAATATTGGGGGACATAAAATGATAATGGCGCCTGGCCTTGTTAACAATAAAATACGTAAAACTAAATATTTAGCTTCTGTAGGCACAAAAATTTCAAACGAAGTCAACTTTTCTGTCAAATATAATTATGATATGCACACAAAACAAACGGGCTCCTATTTTGTTAATATTTTCCAAAAAAAAAATAAAATAAATGTGTGATTTACATAATTTCTTGTATAGCTTCGATGGGTCAAAAACATCTTTGGGCAAGTCCGATGTGCACAAAAATAAGTAAATTTGACTAAATTTCCTTATTAGGGATTGATTTTTCGAATATTATTTTATTTTTATTAAACGTGCAGCAATGGCGGACAATTAGATAGGACCTTGCGATACATAAAATGGCCAAGTTAATAATTTGCACCTTATCCTAACTTAATGCGTGTTTTCGTCATGAAAATGGACTTAATCTATATAAACATAGGACCAAGGTAATATAATAGTACAAACATATAAACCTAGATTGACTATAGGTCCCATACGGTAACCTATCGTAACCAGTTCTTTAGGTGCTTCAACGCTCTCATTTATTTGAAATTTTTCAGGAAACTGTAAATGTTTTATTTTTGATGTTCAAAATCTTAAAATATTGTCTTTTAGCCCGACATCTATTGAATATTTTTTAATTTCCTAATTGGAAATTACAGGGTTCTCTTCCAATAGTTCCAATTTCCCTTCTTGCTCGATTTCCTTCATGCTTGGAATACATTTCTCCCTTTTCACTAAATCTAAAAAAAAAATCTTCTTTTGTAATATGTGGATGAGTATTTGAAGCTCCTGTTTTGTCCCATACCTATTACGTATAAGCAAATTTTTCAAATTGGTGAAAACTTTTTATCGTAATACCATATCTATTGTTTGTTTATGTTTTTATTTGACTGCTGACAGTTCATTAACGAACGACGCAAAAAGTATGAAATGCTACACCTAATTTTACCTGTGTCCAATTTTAACGTCGGCCGGACGTTTTTATAATACCTCTATCTGACCTTATGATTGGTCGTGTCAGACGACGTTTTCAAAACGTTTCAGAGGTCGCAGGACATGAAGATAACGACGGATTGACGTCTTCAATGCAACGCTGAATTTGGTACAATATTATAACGTCCATTTTACGATTTTAATCTTACCTTATGATTGGTCGTATTCGACGACGTTTAAAAAACGTTTCAGAGGTCACAAGTATATAAGAGAACGACGGATTGACGTTATCAATTTAACGTTAAAACTGGTTTTCATTTATTACGTCAAAATTGAGCTAGATAAAGGTCCGATTTCTTGAACACATATTAAGGACGACGGCACGACGTAATTTTAACGAAAAATCATTGACGGAAACTTATCCGCACCTCTGGCGACGTTGTATTTGGTTAATACGTAGTCGCAAGGACATGTATGTGCTACTTGGGTAGACAACGCAAGGATCGACTCTAGATACTCACGCCTTATCAAACAAATCTATAATAACGCTTCCATTCTTGTAAAAATAGATGATGATTAAAAACCGACAATATTCCAATTAAAAGAGGAGTAAGGCAAGGAGACACCATCTCACCAAAACTTTTTACACTAGCATTGGAGGATGTCTTCAAAAAACTTGACTGGCAAGAGAACGGGATTAATATTGATGGAGTGCGTCTAAACCATTTACGACTTGTCGAAGATATTGTGGTCATTGCCAACACAGGTGAAGAGCTTAAAAACATGCTTCGGGAGCTCCACCGAGCATCGCTACAAATTGGACTTGAAATGAACTTGAACAAAACAAAGATCATGAGTACCGAAGACATCCAGGTAACTGTTAACGACCAATCCCTAGAAGTTGTCCCGGAATATATCTATTTAGGCCACAAAATTCAGCTTGGCAAAGAAAATCAATCTTCTGAAATCAGAAGAAGAATAGGCCTCTCCTGGGCAGCTTTTGGCAAACTAGGATTTATCCTTAAATCTCGTGAATTTCCTATGAATTTAAAAAGGAAAGTTTTTGATGCCTGTGTGATGCCAGTTCTCCAATGCCAATAAATTACAAATCATACAACGAGCAATGGAGAGGGCTATGATAGGAATCACTTTAAGGGATAAAGTCCGCAACGAGGTAATTCGTAGAAGAACTAAAGTGACGGATGTACTAAGGCTTGTGGCACAACTGAAATGGAGATGGGCTGGTCATATAGCAAGGCAGGATGACCATAAATGGGCACACAGGATATTAATTTGGCGCCCAAGAGAAACCAAACGGAGCATTGGTAGACCCCAGAGACGATGGCGAAACGATATCCAGAATGTTGCAGGAAGGAATTGGATCAGGACTGCTAGGAATAGAAGAGCGTGGAGAGATTTGGAAGAGGCCTACATCCAGGAGTGGATAAGCACGGGCAGAGAAGAAGAAGAAGAAGAAGAAGAAGAAGAAGAAGAAGAAGAAGGGCTGTAGCAAAATTAATTTTTTTACTCTAAAACTACATAAATTATTTGAAAATATTAAAAAAATATCGGAAGATAGGCTATGAAAAAAATTTTCGAAATATTTCAGGTTTTGTATTAGAAACGTACAGGTTTTGTATTACAAATGTATTTTTTTCGAAAACTTTGTTGAATAGTATTACCATACATCGTAAAAGGGGTTTTATTAAATAACAAATTAACAGAGTGAAAAAAAAAAAAAAGATTTTTCAATACAAGAAACTATTGTGCATATAACCTCCCTGATTATCCACAATAGCCAGGGGGCTGATTCTTGGGCTAGGGAGTAGAGCTCCCTGATAGAGCGAATGTTTTGTCCTTATCAACGTAATCGAAAAGTAAACGAGATATCGTATTTTCACTCTTTTGTTAAAATACTTTTACTTAATAAAGATATTTGACTTCAATTTTATTTCTTAAAATTATCGATATGAGGGAACGAAAATAAAACACATGTTGCTCGGTGCAAGCCAGACCAGAAAGAGGATTTATTAGATGAAGTATCTTTTGACAATAGTCATGCGCAATCTCGTGCGCAATATGTATTTAATGATGTTCATTTGATTTCAAGTTCAAATTCAAATATCACAATGATGAAGACGAAAAATGTATTCTCTTGGGGATCTCTACTCCCTGACCCGAGAATCGGCCCCTGGGTCCTTTTTCTTGAAATAGGAGAGCAGCGTTCTCAGGAGAACGAGTGCTCCGTCTTTTTCAATGATATGCAACTGATAATATAAGTAACAAAGACGGAGCACTCGTTCTCCTGGGAACGTTGCTCCCCTGTTTCAAGAATAAGGACCCTGTAGTCTTCGGCGCTATTGTCCATTTATAATTTCTGGATTATATTAATGACAACAGTAAACTATTCTCAATTTAAGCTGATCAATCGTATTGATCTGAGTGAGTATTCTCATAAACTTTTTCCGGGCGCACTCTCTTCTTTTTTCACAGGTAACTCGATGTTAACAGTGTCTCCGTTTTGTTATTTAATACAACCCTATTACGCTGTATGGTAATATTATTTAACAAAGTTTTCAAAAAAATTACGTTTTTAATACAAAACCAGAACTTTTTCGAAACATTTTTTCACAGCCTCTTCCGATATTTTCCTAATGTTTTGCGTTGGCTAATACGTAATGTATCGCGCGGTAGTGGACTGTATTTACTTTGCGGCGCAACCTCTAAATAATGAAAAAAAGGACTTACCCAGTGATTGCATACGTGGACTCCTGCAGAGCCCTGCTTCACACACGCGCGGCGGATTATGCTGTTCCCCAATTACGGGTTATGAAAATTTGTAGAAGGTTGATACGACAGGACTTCACAATGAATTTTTAGATCAGGAATATTGCGACCATTTTAAGACGTACTACGACGTGCCCGTGTGTTGTCTTATCGGGTTTCTTAGCAAATCTGTTCAAATTACTCGCTTCTGGTACGTTCCACTATGAAAATCTAGAAGTACGACTTTTTGCGCGATACAAAAAATGCGAGCGAACAGGAATTTTGTACATTTGCCCTCACTTTTCTTATGCAAAATGGCTTTCGGCCAATTTATTCAAAAATTTAGTATGTTGTAGTCTTTGATGTCCTGAACAAATGTCTACAAAGGCCCAATTCGATCCTATCTCCAGTTTCCGAGATATCGGTGCTCAAACTTGGTCAAAGGGGAATTTTAATAATTTTCCTATATTCTTAACAATAGCCTATTATAAATAAAACCCCTAATTTTTTGATAAAATTATTATATGAGAATTTTGCTTACAGTATGGAATTTTAAATATGAAATTCATTTTTTATACACAATGAACCAAAAGAATTATATAGAGGTTTATTTTATTACATTTCAAAAGTATGCAAAATTATCGCCCATCATTTTAGACCGAGGTTCTGTATCTTGAAAACAAACGGCCAGATTTTCACAAAACTGTGATATTTTTTATGTATCGATAGCCAAAGAAAAATGATGCAATAAAGTGTTCGCACGGTGTAACATAATAATGGGTATTATGGGGTTTTTTAATGGTCTCCAAACCAAGTATGCATAGTTCCAGACCGTACCGATTTTCAATATAGGTTGTTCGAAATTACGGGGAAATCTAGTGGTGCCGCGAGACGAGACTAGACGAGACTTAGGGTTGGTCTCGTCTCGTCTCGTCTCGACATCTCGAGACGAGACCGTGACTTAGTCTCGGTCTCGAGTACCAAAGTCTCGTCTCGTCTCGTCTCGAGTGGTCTCGTCTGGTCTCGAGTTATACAGGGTGTCCAAAAAATAGCGTAAAAACTCTTCTCTACGTGGTGGAGGACCCTACAAGGAACCTCAGAAAAATACTTTAAAAAATCTAGTAGCATTCTTAAGAAAGTTATTTGCATTTTAATATTTATTAAAATTGGCAACACTGAAAATATACCGTTGACAATATTTCAGAGAATTAAATTGAATACCCATGTAATTATCTGAAGAATTCGATGGTGAATTTTCACATCTACTTCTTCATATCACGAAGAATAATGCTGGAGAAGGATTTTTTCAATTGAATTATTTTTCTAGGGTTTCTCAAAGGGTCCCCTACTACTTGGAGAGCTTTTACGTTATTTTTCGGACACCCTGTATTTATGGTTTTTAATTCTATATTATAAAGGAAGTCCAAACTGCCACAGTGAAAAAGCAATTAGTGAAAAATCACAGTAAAGAGTAACCGTGATATTTAATTTACTGATTTCATATTCAAATAGCCCAGACTAGTCCAATAATAAAGCTATGAAAGACAAATTTTAAGTGTAATCTCGAGACTCGAAACTACACGAGACTCTCGCCGAGTCTGGTCTCGTCTTGTCGAGACTTCATGAGACGAGACCAAAAGCCAGTCTCGTCTCGAAAAGTCGAGACGAGACGAGACCAGTCTCGAGTCTCGCGGCATCACTAGGGAAATCTCTGGACTACAAAAACTAAAGACCAAGATAGCCCTTTGAGCCATACATACCTTAGTCCAAAAGTTAACAACTAAAAAGTTACAGGGTGTTAAATTATCAATTTAATTTTCGAATTTGTTATTTAACATGGAAACTTTCTAAGCATTTGGAATGAATTTGGGTGAGAATAACATATCCGATATCAATTTTGTCCAAATTTGTAGAGGGCGCTACGTGCAGAATTATTTTTAGTAATTACCGTTACTTAAATATATTTTGTGCCATCCTGTATATCAATCATAATTAAACAATTTCATTCTACCATCCTAACTAAAATATATCTGAATAGGAGTTGAGTAGGCAAAACTGTACAGGCTATGACCTAAATTGTCAACATGATAGTAAGCCTAAAAAAAAACTAAACCAGAAGAAACTAAAAATAAACGTAACTAACATCTAGCTAAATATGTAAACTTGCGTGCATAGAAATCGGCCCACTAGTCTAGGAAAATAGTCGAAAAATACATGTATTGCAAAAAAAAAAATTCCTACCCAAATGAACTTCTCAGGGATGATAGGGTGCTGGTGGGTGATCATAAAACCGAAAATATCAAACATTTACCCCTCTGGCGTTTTGCGCTATAGGGGTTGAAAGTGCGCCATTGGCGATTACTTGGTACCTATTGATTTTACAAAAAAATGTTTCAAATAAAAGATGTGCAACATTATTTGATCTACAATGTTTATCTAAAGATTTTTTTGATTAAGGGCCGTCTGTGGTCATAAGGGCGGTTTGAAATTTTATAATGAAAATGAAAAATTTTAACCAACGTGAAAAAATGTTCTACAACTCATACAACATTTTTGCTTTATGAAGTTTTTACTCACCCCCTGCCGTTTTTCAATAGGGGTAGTTTGAAGTTTTTTATTTTTTTACAAAAAATTTTTCTCAATAAAAGTTTTATAAGATGACATTTTCTACAATTTTTCCTAATCAACTTTTTTTGTAACTCACCCCCATTCAGCGGGGGGACACTTCCCTCGGGAAAATTTTAGTTTTTAGGGGTATATATTATTTATGTTTTTCTTTTCTCGCCTTTAGTGCATATAAAAAGGTGCAATTAACATTGTATTAAAAGGATTTTTTTTTCACCACCTTTTTGTTTTTAGGGGTAGTTCGCCTATTTTCAACTTTACAAAAAAAAATTATTAAGAAAACCTGTTCATTTTATTATTTTGAGCAACTTTTCTCTATAACTTTTTTATACGGTGATAGATCACTTTAGGTCCCTTTGATTTTCAATATGATTTTGATTATTACTGATAAACAAAGCAATTTCAAGATGGTTAGCGAGAAAAAAAATATGGATCCTTGAATATTTATCAGGTTATTATTTTTTTAATTTAATTTTTTTCTCTGTTGATTGTGCATCTTTGATAGGTATAGCGATATTAAGCTGATAAGAATAGATATTATTCATTGATCTGTGTCAAAGGTTGAGAAGCGAGAGGATATAAGGCATTAGTGACTAGTGATTTTTTACAATTATTATTATTTTGTTCATTTATTTTGTTTACTTTAATAGATTTCTATTTTATGGCAAAATCAGCATACCACCTTGGTAAATATTTACAATATTTGATGTTTATGGAAAAGGTTTTTTTGAGGTTTTTTACTGATTTTATTGATTTTTTACTGGTTTTTTACTGACATTTTGAAAATTCTTACCTAATTTGTGATTAGTTTCCTTAATTAACTTAGTAGTTGTCTATTAATGACCTGACGGTGCAATCTTTGCATTGAAGTAAATGGTCAACATTTTGAACAATTATTGTAAACCATTATTTATTTGTTAATAAATAAACAAAATTAATAAGTAAACAGTGATTTAATTATTGCGAAGAATAAAAGTACCAAACAATTTTTTCGCTCTACAGCCCAAATGGCTCATTTGCGGACATATGTTTATATAAACAAAAATGCTTGTTTTTTGTTTTGATGTCCCTTACTACCCTTTAATGTTTGTCGGTATCTTTTTAGGACACCCTGTATATTTAAATAATATATTATTTATTAAAAAAATGAACTCATCCATATTTTTTTTTCTTCATTATGTCCTAATAATTGCTCCAATGCAAATTTGTACATAGAAAAATTGTGCGTTTTTAGGGACCTAATGTGTTCTAGACCCATATATACCCCTAAAAACTAAAATTTCCCCGAGGGAAGTGTCCCCCCGCTGAATGGGGGTGAGTTACAAAAAAAGGTGATAAGGAAAAATTGTAGAAAATGTCATCTTATAAAACTTTTATCAAGAAAATTTTTTTGTAAAAAAATAAAAAAACTTTAAACTACCCCTATTGAAAAACGGCAGGGGGTGAGTGAAAACTTCATAAAGCAAAAATGTTGTATGAGTTGTAGAAATTTTTTTCACGTTAGTTAAAATTTTTCATTTTCATTATAAAATTTCAAACGGCCCTTATGACCACAGACGGCCCTTTATCAAAAAAATCTTTAGATAAACATTGTAGATCAAATAATGTTGCACATCTTTTATTTGAAATATTTTTTCGTAAAATCAATAGGTACCAAGTAATCGCCAATGGCGCACTTTCAACCCCTATAGCGCAAAATGCCAGAGGGGTGAATGTTTGATATTTTCGGTTGGTTTTATGATCACCCACCCTCCCCCTATCATCCCTGAAAAGTTCTTTTGGGTAGGATTTTTTTTTGAAAATCGACAATTTTCCTAGACTACACTGCTAAGTTTTGACTTCAATTATTTTTTGTTTAGAAAATATTCATGAGATTAAAAAAAGAAATATGCCATTTGAAAAACAATTCAGTATTATCTGATATGAGTTGAAATTATGTATTTTAATAATAATCCTATGAAAAGTTTCCAAAAAAAAAATAAAAATAGGTGAAGTCAAAAGTTAGCAGTGGGCCGATTTCTTTGCACTCAAGTGTATATAGGCACATGAAACCGTAGGACTTTAATTTTGCTAGTTATTTCTATTGGCAACATCTACAACAATCTCAAATAGAGCTGTCGACGGATATCGAATCTCTTCGTGATGCCTTGCATATCCCATGTACCAAATGAAACTGGCTACATGCACACAACTTCCCAACGTTCGTGCACCACTTTTAAATGTGTAGTAGTATCCACTTATTGGATTTTCCAAATTATTTTCGAAAGATATCCAAAGTTGGTAACGAGTCGCATTCCTAAATCTAGAAAAAATCCTTAAATGCAACAGTGATGGTTCATTAACCAAGGTATTTAATTGAAATTCATTACGTTCTGGATTTTGGAGAATAGAGTCCTGTACATATAAAGGAGCGAGAGTTTTATTTGGTATGTTCCCACGGTGAGGTCTTTAAGATAATTTAATTGTAAATGAGGAAAATTAGGAACAATTTTCCGCCTCGGCTCTTATTTGAAGATGATTAATTTGTTGTCTTCTTCTTAGAATGTCATTTGCAAGTTCGGCATTTGCTTCAACCATATCAATTGAAGGATGGTATCGATTTAGTAGGGCTCCAGCAATTTTCAAATAATCTTCTAAATGTGATGCATGAACAATAGAAATCCTCTGGGCCAAGAATTTAAAAACTGACTTTAGGTGACCGTTCCTCGACTCCACAATCCACCGAGTCTTGATTATTAGACAAGTCATTTGCTTCCTCAGTTGTTAACTATCTCTGATCATGAGGTAACAAACTAGGCATTTTGTGATCAATACCAAGTTCTTGTAAGATTGGAATAGATTCCCGATACTTTCTATCGACAACAAATATATCGTCTTCCTCAAACCATTCACGCAACACATTCCCTTCTCTTTGTAGCTCTGTATTTAATATTGCCGCATCATTATTTAATCCATCAGAAAAATTTGGATTAATAATGTTTAGGATATATCCATCAGGAGCTACAATTAGGGTAGGTTTGATGAGATGTTTATGTTTGTGAACCAAAAACGAATGGCGTAAAGTTCTAAAGTTGGAGCTCTTTACAATAGAAAAGTAAGTGCCATCTATGTACGCGATTGCCTTTGGATTAAGTGGTTCTGGATTGTATAATATATTAGAGAATTCAGTCACATGTTGACGGATATAGTTTTCTCTTGTTACCGCGGTAAGTCCAATATTTTGTGGAACAAAGTTCTCCATTAACTTTTTCCTGACATTTGTTATCGCCATACTAACCTGTTGTGACCTTCGGTACTCAAATGTAATTCGCAGAAAGTCATTCGATAACCCATGTCTCATTTTGCATAAATAAGCAATTAAGTCTTTATCTACTTGAAATATTCCTAAAAGAACAATATAAAAAAAGTAAAAATAGAAATTGTATTAAAAGATGCACCTAGTAGTATTTAGGTGTTTGAAATAGATTGTAGGTAAATGATTCCATTAAATACGTAGGTAACTACCTTAAAAGTTTTGCTAATCAAATAAGTAGGTATTTATAATTATTTTTACCTGTGCTGACCATATTGTCCAGAACCGGATTGCAAAATGTGAAAAGATGCAGGTATTGTTCTTTGGTAAGGCCTGAAATGTCTTGGAATTCCCTATCGGATAATGAATTTTCATCATAAAACCATCTGCTAGATCTGGCTGCCAATATGCGTAGTTCTTCAGAACACTTGCGAGTCTTCTCCCGGAATCAAATACGCAGGGTGAATATATCTTAAAGTTGGCATCAAAAAAGGTAGCATATATTCATTGTTATCTAAATGTTGTGCACAAGATCTTGCCCCATTTGGAACGTATATATGTTGAGCTATATAGATCTTTGATCTTGAAGAAACAGATAACCTATGAAGATTCTCTATCGCATCGCAGATTAAGCAACTTTGTCTACGCGTTGGCTTCAAAACGTTAATTCTTACGCAACGGGGATCATGGTGTATTTGCTCAAGTTCATTTATTATGGATCTGTTGCGATTGAGGCAAATCCGTGATTGCACTTCAATGTTTCCATTTTCGGTTCATTATTGGCTACGTACAGAATATCCATTTGCTGACGATTAAAATTCCCATTACATGTGTAACAACGGATCAACAAACGATTTCGGAAAGCCATTATAAAATTAGAATAATCAGAAAATGCAATATTTGAATAGATACTTTGAAGTAAACAATGCTTGTTGATATTCGACGCAAGTGACAGAAACCGTCTTTTGTTTTGATTTTCAACCCTTAACTTTTTACTCGTTAAATTTTGGATCAAGGTATGTATAGTCCAGAGATTTCCCCGTAATTTCAAACGCCCCGTATTGAAAATCGGCACGGTCTGGAACTATGCATACTTCACAGTCTGGAGACCATTAAACCCCATAATACTCATTGTTATGCTACACCGTCCAAACAATTTATTGCGTAATTTTTTTGTTGGCTATCGATATATAAAAAATATCAAAGTTTTGTGAAAATCTGGCCGTTTGTTCTCAAGATACAGAACATCGGTCCAAAATGGTGGGCGATAATTTTGCATACTTTTAAATTGTAATAAAATAAACCTCTATATAAATATTTTGGTTCACCGTGTATGAAAAATGAATTTCACATTTGAAAGACCATACTATAAGCAAAATTCTCATATAATATTTCTAGCAGAAAAGTAAAGATTTAATTATTATAGGCTATTGTTAAGATTATAGAATTTTTTTTTAAATTCCTCTTTGTCCAACTTTGGGCATCGATATCTCGGAAACTGAACATAGCATCGAATTGAGCCCATCGAGACATTTGTTCAGAACATCAAGCACTACAACATACTAAATTTTAAAAAAAATTGCATAAGAAAAGCGAGGGGTCCTTTCACTTAGAATAAAGACGAAACACCTAATATTTTCAAATAATTTATGTAGTTTTAAAGTAAACAGTTTAATTTTGCAACAGCCCCAAATGCAACGATTAAGTAAAAGTATTGCTTCTTACTTGGCTCCGCCTATACATTTTGATTAGATATTTTTTTTCTACAATTAAGGAAAGGTCCCCCCTAATATTCACACAAAATTTGACAAAAATCCGTTAAGTTCAAAAAAAATTATGCAGAGCCAAATTGGGTTCCAAATAAATTTGGCCCACAGTGTATATGACAACATTTGTGACTGTCCCCGCGAATACTGCTCCCAGCATTTTCCTCATTCTATCTGGGTGCATTCTCCTTAGATGGCGTACAGCCAACCATTCTAGTTTCTGGAGCATTTTCCATAACTTCTCGCCAGTGTCTCCCGTGTGGATTTTAATTATTTTCTTCCCCGTGGTGGGCTCGTCCTTGCTCGTCCTTATTTTGGTGTTCTGCTCCATGACCGTCAACGTTATTTCCTACAGCTCAGGGTACCGTCTCTTGTATAGAGCCTGAATGATTTTTTCCATCTTTGTATCATCAGGTTCGAATAAAACTGCTCTCACAGTCGATACTTCGGTACTGACGGGATTCCCCACCTTTAGTGTTACGTTTCCTTACGCTTCCTCTGTCCAATTTCTTCTTTCTATGGTTTGTAAATTATCATAGAATTTCGTGATTTTCAAAGTGCCGAGGAGCTCTTCCGTTCTTCTTGAGCTTGGAGTGCTAGTACATTAGTGATTTCTGCCCGCGGTACTTGGGACTGCCTGTGTCTCTTGTTCTTTCGTCATTAGAGTAGCTCGTGCACCTTCGTCGAGGGTTATGTTGTCTACCATCTTATACTTCGTGTCGCTTATCCAGTTCCTTACGCTCTCTTTGCTTAGTTTATCTGTCTGGATTTTTGTTTGTTTAACAATCTCCTTGATCTCTCTTTTTGTGTTGGAGTTCAGCGCTATTGTAGCTTCCAGCCATTCTGCTAATTTTATATTCTCTTGAGATCGCTTTTATGTGGTGCGCGGTCTCGCAAGGTTGTCTTTCTGCTGCACCTGTCTTATCTGCAACTTCGTTTCCCCTTTCACTTTTCCTACCTTTGCTGGCGAAATCCTATCAATTTTCAACTATTTTGCTATTTGCCGTGGCACTTAGTAAATGACTACAATCACAATGCTTGATATTGCTTTATGCCTACGACATATACACCAAGATTTCAGCACAATCAAGCTTCTTATTTGACTACCAGAACCAAAATTAAACTAATATTGTCAAGTGGCTTGATGATAAGGACTGAGGAGCCCAGGGAAAGTAAGAATGATATTCGTGTCTATCGTGCGCTCGATCCGTGCCGAAGTCGGGTATTTCAAATGCGGGTTACTGGAAGCTCGATACAAATATGCGGCCGGGATAAGCCAATTTCTTAATTCTTAGTTTTTTTTCTTAATTAATTTCTGTGAACACAAATTTAAGAATAGTTGAAAATTTACGAATTGAGGTAATAAATTAAGGACAAACATTTAAGAATAAAGGAATAGGGAACTTGCAAGTGAACTAAAATTTCCCAAAGGACATGGCACGGATTATATGGAAACTAAAGGCCAGTCCATTTTTTTAAAAATTTTAATATGTTGTAAAGTGAGGGAAAAGAAACAAAAGTTACCATGGGCACACTGTGCCCCGACCAATAAGAGACCCACTAAATGAGTTTAAAGAAAGCTTGGAAAAAGACCGAAAATGATTGTTTCCTTTTCAGCTAGAAAGTTTCTTTTGAATAAAATATCTAAGGATTTACCCCCAAAAAAAGGAATGGTAAAGTAGGCGAGCTCCCGACCCCCTTGAGAGACAGGACAGAAAACAGTTCTATAAATTATGTGCCATTATTGTTGATTATTGTAACTGTTACCATAGTGTAATAATATTGTCAAATAATCTGTTTTCAAGCAAACTCATTTTTTTTCCGTTTACCCAAAATGAATTGTTTTGTATGCGATGCAGGTGGAATGCCAAGGGCTTTTCAATATCTAGAGGACTTTCAAAGAGTTAGAGAGCTTGCGCTGCTTATGAGGTGAGTTGTAGTGAGTTACTTTTTCATTTAGGGGATAGGTTGCAGGCATGCTATCTTTCATAACATTTGTTTGAAAAGGTTCATTTTTATAAAAGTTGCAAAAGAGTCGCAAAAAGTGCGGGCAAAAATACACTTACATACTCAATAAGAGCATCGGTAACCCCACAAAAATTGGGACGGCGCCGGCGGCGAAAATGAAATGCACGGGCTTAATGGCAGAACATTCTTTGGCAGAACATTTGTACCTTTTAATACAAATCATGCCCTTGTTTATTTACCGTTTTCGAAAAACTGTGGATATTTAGAATCTACAAACCTGTGCGAGTGTGCGGAAATCATTTTCTTGTGTAACAATTAAAATTAGCATGTTTTACAGCCCAGTGAAAATCGGAATATTCGTTGGATTGTTCAGCACACTAATTTGAATTTTTACAAAATAGCTATTCACCTCGGCTGCTTCACCGAACTCCGCTAGGAAGACTCGTGCGAAAAAAATCATTTTTCGCACTTGTTAGGTACAATAATTTTTCTACAGACGTGCGGAGATTAGTATACCTATATAATTCGTAGTTATTTAATAGTTTTTCTCCTCACGGCTGTAGAAACAAAAATACTTCCGCACACTCTCACAGATTTGTGAATTTCAAATATCAAAAGACGATAAATAAACAAGAGCACGATTTGTGTTAAAAGATACCAATGATAGCAACACATTGGTAAATGTGTTGCTATCATTAAGGCCGGTCTACCGATCGTGTTCCAATTATTTTTTTTAGAATGGAACATGATCTGCCAGGTAGGCAGATAAATGAACATGAAAGAATTCATCGAAACTGCCACAGTGTTCTACTGAATGAAATAAATCTGAAAACTAAGATCATTTCAGATTTACAGTAGTTCCCCAAAGAAATAATAGATGTTTCATTTGTTTGGACGGTAAAAGAAGGCCCCTAGCGCAAATAACATTTGCTGCTAGAATTATTTTTTACATTGAAAGGAACTTCTTTGTGCCAAGAACAAGTCTTTGCTGCTTACGGCATTATAATGTCGAGGGTTTTTTGAAATCCCAGGATACAGCCCCAATTCGCGGTTTTCAACGGGCAGTCAGAAAACCATTTTTCAGAAGAATATTTTAAGTTATTGACTAATCTCAATAAGGAACAATTTCGCGACTTTTATACCTATTGTCATGTTGTTTTATATATATCAACGCGAAATATTTCCAAAAAGATGCCATAGCATTTTTAATGAAAATGAAACTTGGCTTGTCGGATAGGGGCAATAGAAAGAGAAAATTACATAGACTTACATCGAATTATTTTAAAGTCTTGGGAAAAACATGAACGACTTTGGTCCTAAATCTCATATTATTTTTAGCTGCCTACCGTAAGAAAAATTGGATTCAAATTAGGAAACATGAGAGTCAGAATCTGATTTAAAATTTACTTCGTTATCATTCAAAAACAAGCCTCCTTTTGTTATTTGACTGATTTAAGTTTCCGAGAGAATTATCAGGATGCTGTCTTGATGCCTCTTTTACATCGGTATCAGAATTTTATGTCTGAAAACATTTATTGAAAGAATCGTCTATCTCACTCTAACTCAAAATTAGGATAGCAAAGGTCTTTATTGAACTCCTTTTTTGAACGATGAGGATTCTCAGGACTTAGATTCCAGATTACGATCCGTGAATAAGTTTACATCATAAAATAAGGCGTTATTGTCAATATAAATTTGTTTTATTCAAGAATTTTTTATTTTTTCTACGTAATAAACCTTAGTTGTATTGATACATTTTCACCTTTTAGCAACTTCAGCAGATCTCTAGCATTTCTATCTAAAATTAGCTTTCAAGTTGTTACTTTTCAATTTATATGGAATGAAAATAATTGGATCCAAAACTATGGGCTTTTGAATTTCACTAGGAGTGGTCATTTCAGGCTTTATTATTCTATTGTAAGAATAATTGGAATGTCCAAAACCCTTGTCGTTTTTATAATGCCGTTGGTTAGATATTGGGTGATATGAATAAAAATGGAGTTTAAACTCTAAAAATCTACTAGCGAGCATGAGCATCCAGTGTGAGTGTATGCTGATTTCATATGAATAAAACTCTTCAGCCGGAGATAAGTACCTATATGCTCCTTATGTACAGAGTAAGTTCTCACATATTTTGACTCGGGTGGTATGAATAAAAATTAGCATTTAGTTTCTACTCCAAATTTTGGAGTAAATACTTCACGTGGTATGAATAAAAACTACGAGCAGTTATTTCGCTTGAGTAGGTACTTCTATGTATAATTTGGTATGAGTAGATTCTCACTTTTGGTATGAATAAAAAATTGTTTATGCTCTTCGGCAGAAGAATCTACTCCATAGTTTTAAAGTCTGCTATGCAGTAGACTCAACTTTCTGCTTCAAGTTATTTCAGTACCGTTTTTTCCTCGGTAGAAGGCAGAGCTATGGCAGAGTTCTTCAATCTTAACCTGCGTTCGGAAAAATTTTACTAAGCTAGAAAAAATACGTGTGATCGGGACTTTAAAACGTTGTACCGGTTTAGTAAAGAAAATGTGGAGTGGTTATCAAATCAATTTTTGGGTGAAGAGTCTGGAGAAAGAAGAGGTGGTGCTTTATGCAACAAAGACAAGAATTTAAAATATTTTCAAGATACGTGGGTGACCCGGGGTTTCAGGCAGGAGTAGGCGAGGATGTTGGTGTTCACCAAACTTCGGTGGCTAAAGTTGTATCGGAAGTAGCTGATAAGATAATTCAGCAAAGTGAACGGTGGATCAAATTTCCCCGCAGTCCTGCGGATATAATATTATCCATTCACAATCCGATGTCCAGAGGTACAGGTAAAATTTATCACCTTTCAATGCTATTTGATAGGGAAAGGTGATAAATTTACCTGTACCTGTGGACATCGGATTGTGAATAGGATATAGAGGCGAAAGAGCGGTGGCAAGCAAAATAAAATGTTGAGTATCTACTCTATGTACTAGGAGTATGTACTTATCAAACCAAAATCTTTTTTATTCTTACGAAATGAAGTATAAGCTCAGACTTCATACTCATGCTCACGAGTATATACTCCGAGTTTAAACTCAGTTTTTACTCATACCACCCATTTAATAAAATTGAGTTTATACGTATATATACAGATATATTCGTATTTTAGTCTTAGTTAGTTTTTCATAAACTATCATTTGTGAAATCGGTTTTGCTGTAAAATCAACCGTTTAGGTTTTTCAGTCTGTCAAAGATGCAAAAAAGTCAATTTAAAGCTGTCAATATCTCCAAAACAGTTGAAGATAGGTATATGAAATATGTCCAGAATTTTCCGCAGAATTCAGAAATGTCATAACAAACACGGAGAGTCATTTAAAAAAACACAACTTTGTGTCACCACTACTTATTGGGCCACCCTGTATACTGGAAAATAATTTAGGAATGTCATGTTTATCTACAAGTTTTGTATTTAGTTTTTTCTTCGATCTCCGTTAGTATACGAGATATGGTTCACCGCGCGCTTAGTAACTCACCCTGTATATCTTAAAAATATTTTTATTTTTTCAAAATTGCTTAGCGCACCACCTCTTTTTTCTCCGGATTCGTCCAGGGACGCAAGTATGGGGGGAATGGGGGGGAGGACGTCCCCCCCAACCAGTTCTACCAGTTGGGATATCGGGTACAAGTTGGGAGAATCGAAAAATGATAAAAATATGAAAAACAGCTTGAAAAAACCGCTACTTGGCAGGGGCGTAGCCACGGGAGGGGTTTTGGGAGTTTAAGAAAATATTTATTATTAGAAACTACTTCTGGAAGTTATTAGAAATTAAATATTATAATAAATATTATAATAAATACTAACAGTCTCAAAAAAATACATGCTTTTGACTTTTATTGTGTTAGTAAACATGTTGATTTTACCAGTAGCGTTCCCAAAGGGGGCCGAGGGGTCCGTGCGTCCCCTAAATTGACTCATTTACAACGAATTTTCCTACCTAAAATGTGAAGTCACGAAGGACATATTGGGACATTACTAAAAACTCTAGAAATTGACCTCACGAAACCTATGTCAAAAAAAAAAGGTCAAAGACTATATTATAGTCTTTGACCCTCAAAATTTTATTGTTTTCATATAAAGCATTTGACTTTGAAATGGGATTTTTGAGAAAGACCAGTTGGGAGATTTTACCTACGCCACTCCCCCCAATAAAATGTCTTCGGGACGTCCCTGGATTCGTCGCCGAGAAAATTATTTGATAGCCACTCTACGTTTTCTTTGTTAAATTGGTAAAGAACTTTAAAGTCGCGGTCTACAGTATCTCTTCTTAATTTATAAAGTTTTTGAGCACGCAAATTTACCATAAAGGCCGTCATTGTTGACACTCACAGGCTAAAATATCGACTGAGTTTGCCTAGTACCAGACTCCAGATTTTCGGAATATAAACTTAATTTGATTGAGTAGGGACTCAACCTTATTCATACAAAATAAGAGCATATTCTCCTCGTGATTTGTATATAAGAGTAAATGCTCATGTTTAAATCTCGTCTTTATTTTTATAATTACCACTTGAAGTATTTACTCCAATTTTTTGAGAACTCATTTTTATTCATATCTGCCATTATGTATTTTTAATTTTAAGGATTTGTCTACAAATTATGTATTATTTTTTTTCACAATAAAGCATTACCTACCTATTATTTTTATTCAATTTAATGATAATACATATAGGAATTAAAAAGCATCGAATGATAAAAAAAATCTGGTGGGATATATAAAATCAATCGACGATAAAATGCAGGATAACAAGTGAACTACGCAGATGAAATTTTAGAGAAAATAAGGTTTTTATTAATATTAATCAGTAAGTAATACATAGGAAAATGAAAAGTAGTACATTCTTTGGTAATACATGAAGAAATGAAAAGAAACACGTAAGCAAATGAAAATTACATCGGCATCGGGATTGGCCCAGTTCCGTATAGCCCGGGCGGACCTTCCAACTTGCAGTACTCCAGATACAGCTGTCTGGGGACCTGAAACATATCCAGATTAGTACACAAGACAATTTACAATCCATCATACTAAATATTTATGATATATTCCAATGTTCCTCTACATTGTGTAGGCCAGGAAAGAGAGGTTGAACCTCGCAAACTCGATCCAAGTTCTGTTTTATTTGTTTTCTGGTAGGACAAGGGCTGCTTATTAAGGGTCTAACTTTTTCCAACAAAATTTCTCCCTGGAAACTCCCCTTTCATCCCCTTAAAGGTCGTTTTTTTCTCCGAAACTTACTGCTTCCGCTACGTGTTACAACAAAATACCTTTATGGTAAATCAAAGAAGACTAAATGCTCTGCAATTTACCCAGCGACAGCATTTATCTATCACCTACCCTTTAGTCAGGGTAGGGCTCTAAAGTTGAATGACTTTGAGAAAAGATATTTTGGGATTTTTTTTTTTACTGAATTTGAAAGAGCCCCACAGACTATGATGAAACACGAGGGTTTTTATCGAAAACCGTCGTGTTTCATCGTAGTGTATGAAGGGCCCCATACACTATGACGAAACACGAAGGTTTTCATCGCCGCGATGAAACACGTCGTTCCAAAACCGAAGTGTGTATTAGAAAAAGACGACCGTTTTCTACCACACACTTCGGTTTTGGAACGACGTGTTTCATCGTGGCGATAAAAACCGACGAGAAAGAACGTAGTGTATGGGGCCCATTAGAGAAGGTAAAGCACTATCCTATGGACATCAGGAGTAGGAACGCGCCATTCTGCTATGAAACTAAAGTGAAGCCAAGTTTTTTGGCAGGTGTTTGGCACCAAATACAGGTGAAGCATTGAAATTGCCTATACCTTCATTTTTTTGGTGTCAAAATACCTGGAAAACACGGCTTCATTTTCCAACTCTATGTTACTACTCCTTTACCTTTACCTGCTCTAACTTACACTACACACAGAGCGAATTTACCACAAACTATCCAGCAACACATACACCAAAAAAAATAAAAATAAATAAGTTTAAATTCCCAATATGGTTTGGTCCTGAATTGAAAAATCTCACTATTGAAAAAAAAAGGCTCAGATAGCTTGGAAAATTACAATTATTTTAAACAGCTGAGAGCCACTTGTAAGGTTCAGGCAGAAAGATGTTATTTTGATTGATTATATTGGGCGAACTAAGCATAATGTATTAAAAGATCCGAAATATTTCTGGAAATATATCCATTCTAAAACTCATTCTAGGGAGTTGCCACCCGCACTCCATTATCAAGGGGGCGTGGCGTCTGATGGTGAGGGCATTGCAAATCTCTTTGCAAGGCACTTTGCATCGGTCTACGCGTCTGCTGGTCCTATGGGTAATGTGGTCAGTTGTGAACCTGTTGCTTTTGGTGAAGTCATTTCAATCTGAGGTTATTAGTGTTACTTCTGGGGTGCCTCAGAGGGGTCATCTTGCACCACTCCTGTTCTGCCTATTTATCAATGACATAGGGTCTTGCTTCCATTATGTGCAATTTATATTATATGCCGATGACTTAAAACTTTTCAAGAGTATAAATCAAGAAGGCCCAGACAGGGGAATGCAGGATGATCTTCTGAGGTTCTATGAGGGGTGTGTTGAGAACGAGATGACGTTGAATGGCAAGAAATGCAAATATATTCAGTTCTCTAGGAAAAATTCTCCCAAACTAAATGACTTATATAAATGATAATGTTATTGAAAATGTTTCTAGTATTCGGGACCTAGGTGTTATATTCGATGCAAAATTGTCATTTTCTGAACATATTTATGCACGTTGTAATAAAGCATTGAAAATGTTGGGTTTTATCAAAAGACATACAAGAGACTTTAAGAATGTTTCTGCTCTCAAGTGCTAGTATGTGTCATTGGTTCGTTCCCATCTTGAAAATAATAGCTGTGTGTGGTCACCACATTATAAAATTTATATTGTATTAGTTGAACGTGTACAGAGAAAATTCTTGAGATACATAGGGTACAAAATGGGAATACCTTCAAATTTTATTGATCATGGTCTTCTTTTGCAGAATTTGTCTTTGGACACATTGGAGCATAGGCGTAGAAAATTAGATCAGTTATTGATTTTTTAAGTTGCTCAGAGGTTATCTGAATTGCCCTGAGTTGCTCTCGGCTGTAAACTTGGGTGTCCCAGTGAGAAATTTTAGAGCTGTGCGCTGTTTTTCGTTGGAGAGACATCGTACCTCTTATGGCCAACACACAACCATTAATCTGGCTATGTCTTATGCCAATGAGATACAGGTGGACATATTTACTGCGTCTTTGCACCAAATGAAGCTATCACTGTGATATTGTTTTGTAATCTAGTGATTCACTCTGTAATCTGTTTTTGGCTGTTTTTTGTTGTCCTTTCAATTTTTTAATTTAGAAATAATTTATTGTACTCTTTTAAATTTTTTATTTATATGTGGTTTGTTATTAGTATTAATATTATTATTGTGGCAATATCTGTAAAATTGGGCTGCTGCCCGTTGGAAGTGGAAATAAATAAATAAACTTTTGATAAATAATTGGCCGATTTTTTGGTATAAGTTTTATTTAAAAACAGTTAACCCTTTAAGATATACAGGGCGTTGAAATTTAAACAACGCCCTTTCATATCATCTGAAGGACTAATGCTAGGCTGTTCAAATTTTCAGGGATTAGTGACGTAAGAATGATATTTAAAAAATTATATAATGCACCCCCATTTTTACCTGGAACCACCCCAAAAAAAATAAAAGGACCCGGCACACTTCTTATGGGATTTCTGACCGCAGTCAAATTTTACCAAATTTTAGTATGTTATAGATCTGACCTTTCTGATCAATAACTATCATGGGCACAACTTAATCCTATGACTAGTTTTTGAGATACATGGTGTTCAATGTGTGAATGTCCGATATACATTATGACATCCTATTCAATCAGCCGAAATATATTTGTGTGAGAATTCGGTCAAGGCACAGAAATCAAGTGAAAGATCAATAGTTATTTGTGCTCGAACGATAGGTTCATGTACAGGGTGTCCCGTTTTGGTTATACATAAGGAATTACCAGGTTGCTATTGGAGTTGGTCGAGTTGGAAGGTTGCGGTTTTCGCAAACTTTGGCTACGAAAGATAGCGCCAACAGACCTGTCACCATCCTTGTGGTTTTTTAAGATACAAGGTGTTTTTGAAAAAGTTGCATTTTGGGACACCCTTTTATATCGGTTCTCTCATAAGTGTAAGTGATCGAAAAAGTGAAAACGGATTCTTATAGATATTTTACCGAAGACTCCAGTTGCCTAGTCAGTTTTTCTCTAGAAGTGATAGTTTTTGATTTATGAAACAAACATAGTGTTTCCAAATGAAATACCCAATGTATTATAAAATCATTGGAAATCAGCAAAAGCTGATTTGAATGATGCAAAATTCGTCAGGTTTGTCTCTAACAGTTTTCCAGCGAAAAATTTTTTAAACTGTTTTTGTCATAGGAAACAATGTGTTAGACCTTTCCCATTTTCCTCACAAATGCAAAGTTCTTTTCTGACACATTATGACAAAAACAGACATGATAGAGATACACCTTCTTCATCGTCAGCCCGTGTCCATCCATTGTCGGATATAGGCCTCTTCCAGGTTTTTCCATGTCCCGCGATTTCTCGCTAATCTCATCCATTGCCCCCCTGCTATCGTTCTGACATTGACTATCCATCTCTTTTTCGGTCGTCTCACATTTCTTGTTCCCACATTTCTGGCTTGCTACCCTTTTCACGACATCCTTCACTTTGGTTCTATCACGTATCTGTTCATTTCGTATTTTATCCCCAAGGTGATTCCCAGCATTATTCTTTCCATAGTTTCTAAGCCGGAGGTGAGAACCGACAGAATACAGCTGTCGTAGGCTTTCCTCTTTAGTTTTATGGGTACCTTTAAAAATATAGTTCATGTTTCCGAATGCCATCCATGCCAAATGGATCCTGCGTTTGATTTCCGCCGTTTGGTTTTCTTAACCCAGCTTCATTTCATGTCCTAAGTATGTGTAATGTTCTTCATTTTCTATGGTAACGTTGTCTATGGTGATGTTATATTAATGTTTGCTCATTATTTTGGTCTTGTTTAGGGTCATTTTCAGGCCTATTTTCTGGGATTGTTCGTTTGGCTCATTTACCATGTTATTCAGTTCTTGAATGTTGGTGTTCATCAAGACTATATCATCTGCAAATCTGAGGTATCCATGGATGTTTATGCCCTTGTTTTCCCATTACAGCATCTAAAAAACATTCTTCAGTGCTAGGGTAAATAGCTTGGGAGAGATGGTATTCCCCTGTCGTACTCTTTTACCAAGTGATATTTTGTCTGTTTTAAGATCGTCGTATATTTCTACGTGAAATGTTGCCTTATAATAGATATTTTTAATAAGGGTATCTCAAATCGACTCTTGCGTCCTCCATTGCCGCTAAAAAAGATAAGGTTTCAACGCTGTCAAACGCTTTCTGGTAGTTCAGAAACGCCAGATGTAGGGGTTGTTTTCTCGATGACTGCTTTAATTGTAGTACTAAAGCCCCTTCGGAAGCCTACTTGTTGTTTTACCGGTTGGTAGGAATCTAGCTTCGCAGTCAGTCGATTGTTGATAATTCTAGTGATAAATTTATATAGGTGTGATAACAGGCTTATTGGTATGTAGTTTTCTATATTTGAACGATCCCCTTTTTTATATGCTATCACGTCTTCGGCATTTTTCCATGGTTCCGGGATTTTTCCCTCTATCTCCATTGTTATTGTCTCTGTTAGTGTTTTTCCCTCCATCTTTAGCATCTCCGGTGTTATTCGATCTTCTCCCGGAATCTTGCCGTTTTTTATCTGTTGGAGTGCGTATTTAATTTCTGATGGTGATATTTCCGGCATGTCTTCAGAGCCTATGTTTGTAATGTGTTTAGGAGGTCCATTTGAGCTTGGTATAGTTGTTTGGTAGAGCTGTTCGTAGATTATTTGTATTTCCCTTCTAATTTCCTGTATTTCCTTTAGGATTTCTTGATTGCTTTTTATTTTTACAATTTTCTGTTTTCCCCTCTATTGGTTCGATCTTTGAACTCTCATGCCTGTATTTTTCTCTTTAGTTTCCAGGATTTTGTTTGTTTTGTTTTCTCTTAGGTCTTTTCTTATTTCTTTTTTCGTTGTCTTATTTAGGGTATTATATTCTGGGGAGTCTCTGTCAGTTTTTCTTCTTTTTCTTATTACATAGTTCTATCTCATCTGTGGTTTTAATTTGGTATCCGATCTCTGTCTTATCCTACTGCATGTTTTCTTTGTGGCTGTAATTATGTTATGTGATATTTTATTGAGGATGTCATCTATGTCCTTACCCTGGAGTGTTGATAGTCTTAGCGTCTTCTACAGTTCTTTTTTATAGGTTTCCTGATTGAGTTGCATGGCATTTCTTGTAGGGAATGTATGTCTGGCGACTACCCTCATAACAAAATTGCATCCTTAGAATGTAATAGGAATGTTCTTTTTTTAGGAGGAATGTACCTAGAATGTTCGCCAAAAACATTGCGAATGTCCTGAGAATGTTCTGAGAAAAGATTGTAGAAATACTGTTTGCAACACCCAAGAACTTCCTGGGAAATCCATTAGGATATTCCTAGAATATACCTATGAGATTCTCAGTACATCCTGAAAAGAATATTCCTGTTTGATTCTAAAAATATGCTTGAAATGTATATTCTCACATTCAAAGAATGTTTCTATGACATTATAGTTATGTTCTCAAAAGAATATTATACCAATATGCTTGAAATATTCTTAAAATATATCTACATATATCATTCTCAATATGCATCCTAGACATAACATTCATGTTTGATTCTAGGGATATACTTGGAATGTTCGGATTGGAATTTCGCTTCCAAATAATGCTCCTTTCAGTCCTTTTATATTAAAGGCAGTGAAAGAGTTGTTGGAAAACTTCTCTGGAAAACACAAGTGTTTAACCAAAGCTCCGATTTCGAGCTTGTTATGCTCTCGTCGCGGTAAGCACGCCAACTGAGAGAAACAGGTTCCAAGGTGATTCAAACGATAGGCAAGATGTAGATCTTTAATAGCGCGTGGCTCCCTCTCTTGGAAGTCCTACAAAGCAAAAGAAAAAGAATATACCTATAATATTCTTAGTAGATTCTGGATAGTAATATTGTTTAATTCTTTAATTGAGATTTTTGAGTAGGTACTTTAGATAATTAGGTTAACAATATGAAAATATTCTCATCATGGCTACCTACCTACATAAACTTCTCAGCACAACTTGGTAGGTATATTCTTAATACTTGAGAGATATTAGCCGAAAGAACATTTTTTAGGGTACATTATAATAATGTTCGTATGACAATATTCAAATAATGTTATATAAAGTAGGTTCTTGGCACAATCTTTCAGGTAGGTGCATAGAAGCAACATTCCTAGTACATAAATAGAACGTTCAAAAATGAATATTTCAATCGAAACAATCTTAGAATATTCATTAAACATTCCTAAAATAACATTCCAAAAAGCACTTTGAGGGAATATTCTGAGAATATGAATGTTCTTTCTATGTTGGTGTTTATTTGTATCTTGGCACGCACTAGTCTATGGTCGCTTGCTGTGTCAAACCTGTTTAGCACTGTGACATCTTTGCAAATAGTATTCCTGTTAGCGAGGATGGAGTCAATTTCATTTTTCACCAGTCCGCCTTGGCTTCGCCACGTCCATTTTCTTTGAGTTTGTTTTTTGGAAGAAGGTGTTCATACAGTAGACTTGTTCGTTCTTTGAGAAGTTTACGTGCATATCTCCTTGTTCGTTCCGTTCTTCCTGGCCAAAGTTCCCTATGTAGTATGTATCACCTGGTTGTTTCTTTCCTACCTTGGCGTTAAAGTCCCTTGGAATGATTACATATTGAGTTTTTTCGAGGTTTCGGGCCCGTGTAATGTCTTCCTCTAGTTCTTCTATTAGTTCGTTGCACGCTGTGTTTGTAGGTGCGTAGCAGTGTATGTTTTGTTTAGGCTTATTACCAAATATATCACCCTGTTTGATATTGCTTGGTATTTAGTCATAAGGTGTTTGAATTGACTGTTAACGATAAAAGCCACTCCCCCTTAGATATAGTTGGTCTCGAAGTTGTTTTGAAACAGGAATTCCCACACGAATATAATTCAGCTGATTGAATAGGATGTCATAATGTATATCGGATATTCACACATTGAACACCCTGTATTTTTTAAAAAAATTAGTCATAGGATTATAGGATTGAGTTGTACCCATGGAAGTTATTGATCAGAAAGGTCAGATCTATAACATATTAAAATTTGGTTGAATTTGACCGCGGTCAGAAATCCCATAAGAAGTGCGCGGGGTCCTTTGAAAAAAGAATGACTTTTTTTCATTTTCTCGCACACAATGACCTCCATGTGAATGGTTCAAATATTATTTTGTACAGACCTCCGACATACATGCATAGACACCAAAAGCATTTTTCTAGTACAACCTCTCTGGACGGAAAAAAATATATAAGGGAGTGAAATTTTTTTAAATTTTTTTTTGGCTTTTTGTTTCACATAGGTCAGTAGCGCACTAAATAAGCTTTCCAAAAATATATCTACTTACTGCAACATCCCCCCGGAAACTACCCCTGCCCCTTATAGAAGTTGTCGCAACCACTCTTTTGCGATTATTTCGTTACCCATGCATTGCATGGGCAGGAAATTTATACGAAATTGAAGATCACCATTTGCTTTACAAATAAGGCCTTGATGCATTTTTTTTATATTTGCAATCGTTAGGCCACAGTGGCGTCCCAAAGCTCAGAAATTGTATAGCGAATTCCAGTTTTATTCCATTATCTCGTCACTTATTCACAAATTAGCTGAAATTTTTTGCATGTTATAAAATTGATATATACTTAATACTGTTATAATGAATCAACTAAATAGGCCCTTATTACATGAGGTGGAGATCATTGGCGAAAAAGCCAAAAATGGAGTTTGCGTGACGTTTTCCTACCTTTGGGCGACCGTTGTGGCTAAAAGGTGGCAAGAACATAGAAAGTGCATAGGGCATAATTAGTAGACAAATTTCTTCAATTTAGCAAATGAATTTCAGCGATAAAATTGTTGAAATAGCCAATAAGAATATTTCTTTAGTTGAGGTTGTTAGCAACACCGCAATGTCAAGGTAGTCAGTCAGCTGATCGTGACAGAGTATGCTTGTGTTTTTTTTAGTACGTCCGTCGAGTATTGTATTTTTCGTTTTCTCTTATTAATAGAAGTGATTAAACATTATTTCCATATCTAAAGTGTTTGTAACTCGATAGTTAGTCGCGTCGATAGTTGTTGGTGCGAAATATGGTAACGGTTTACTATACAAACTTATGCTACTATCGCTATTTTACTAGAAACAAACCATTCGATATCGTTCAAATAGATTATTTAAAACAATTTATGGCGTCGAAAATGAATTTCTCACGAATTTAAATTCTTTATGGGTTCTTATTTAGGTTTTTTTTTTGATTGGCCGCATACTAAACAATTACCTACCCCAGGAGTATTTGTTCACTATACGGACTTATTGTGGTTTTCCATTTTTTTCTGAAAATTATGATCAGATATTCTTCAAATGAATTATTTAAAGCAAATTATGGCGTCGGAAATGGAATTTTTATTAATTTAAATTTTCCATAGGGTTTTCTATACACCGCCTACTAAACAATTACCCCCGCGGATTTGTTTAGTAAACGGACTTATTGTGTTTCTCCATTTTTTCCTGAAAATTAAGGTCACATAATCTTTAAATGATTCATTTAAAGCAAATTATGACGTCGGACATGAAATTCTTCTTAATTTGATTTTTTTTATGGGTCACTCAAAAAAAATCTCCATCATAATATCAATGAACTGCTTTCATCAATTACATTTTCATTGATTCAGTGAAATTTTCATTAATCCTAAGTACAGAAAACTGTAAGTATCATGATTCCAAGAACAGCTATCATTGGAATAAAGAATGATGCTTCAGTAAGTCATGAATAGTTATCTACATGAATCTATGTTCAATAGTGCATCGGTTACATGAACT
This sequence comes from Ceutorhynchus assimilis, assembly GCA_917834065.1. Taxonomy (NCBI): domain Eukaryota; kingdom Metazoa; phylum Arthropoda; class Insecta; order Coleoptera; family Curculionidae; genus Ceutorhynchus; species Ceutorhynchus assimilis. The sequence continues at coordinate 73,204,151 of OU892277.1, forward strand.
AAGTTCATTGATATTATGAAATTAAACCCTGATATTGAAGAAAATTTCTTTGACGGAGCTTCCACGGAATGTTCATAATATAAATGAATATTGATATAAATAATATGAATATGGTTCATATAGCCTTACTAGAAACTTATCCTTTCAAGAAAGAAATTCATTGATACAATGTACGGTTCATTTAAAACAAGCAAATATTCCTAGAAACAAAGCTGTAACCATTAGATTAAGATAAATCATAAATACAATGAACAGTTCATGGCATTAATGTACACAGTTCCTAAGCACATGCGCAAAGATCTGCAGTCGGGCAACGACATAGAAAAATATGTTGAAATAAGAATAAATACATTTCTATTTTCTGGATGCATTGCTACGTACTTCGTCCTATTCAGTTTTTTCGGTCTTGTGTTGTTCGAGGTGTTAAATAGAAAGTCGGTTATACCTGTCGTCGGTTTTTTTTAAAAGGTAAGTTGTATACCTCTATTACCTCCATAATATGTATACCTATTATGTAGGTAGGACTTTGATGATGCTCAAAATGGGAATGCGAAAGAAATGATCTACAGATTTTAATGTCATCCGGGGAGAACGTGAAAGACAAGAGCGTCAAGAGGTCCTCAGAATTTCTAAGGCATACTGAAGTCTCTAAAAGTAAGTATAGGTACCCAATTTCAAATCAAGTTGTAATTTTTTTCATCGATATATTTTTGTTAAATGGTTTTGTTTCACTAGGTAGAAAAGCACAAGATTCAATGCCGTAGCTAGTGTTTCATAGCTGAGGCAAGGAAACCAGCCAAGACAAGACATCAAATCTAATTTTCTGACGTGGCTTGTTTTAGAAACTTTGGATGTTGATAGTTCAAAAACAGCTGGAACAATAGACATAGTAATATATATTTATGGAAACAGGATTTAAGGAGGATTCCATGAATTTTGAATTTTCAGATTTTGGGATGCCCATTGGTTTGTTTGACAATTCTGGAAGATGATACGAAGAAATCATACAACTTTTGCATTAGAAGCTTTTTTCCTATTGCTCATATTCACCAGTAAAACAGGGGTCACGCAAATATAAAAAATGACCCTGTACCCCATTTAAAATCATAAGAATATTTAAGGCATAATTCAATAAAAATAAAGAATAGGGTACATATTATTGAAAACGGCATTGATAAATACAATGAATGAAATTCTTAGTATTCAAGATTTTGATTCAAAAATACAATGAAAGGGTTTCATCGAATTATATCTGGGCTTCATAAATATTATGCCGTCTGTTCATCAGGCCAATGAAAAAGTACATATAAACTAAGAACGATGTTCATTGTCACTATGGAAAGTTTCATTAATACAAAAATCTTGCCACATACTTCAATGTTCGTTGTTCATACACAAGATGAATCGAACTAGGAATTAAGAAATTGTTCTTCCTTCAATAACGTAGAGTTCATGTGATCAAAGAAGCAGTTCTTTGGACCGATTTTAATGAATTGTTCATTAAATCAAAGAACAACTTCTTTTTATTTATGCTACTATTTGGGTGAGTCTACATAGGGCTTCTTAATCGGGTCTAGTAAGTACGCCTTAGGAATCGTTTTTAAGTCTCCGATTGCTTTCATCAGAAATTATCGAAGCGATAACGATATTGGGCTAATAGCAGCAGATATTATTCATTGATCCAAGCATGTAAAAATCGAGAAGAGAGATCTGCAGGGTCTGGTAACTTATAGGTCCCAATAAGGACGATTTTTTTTTCCAGTAAGATTCCTTCACATAGAAACATGTAAGCTATACCAAAGAATATTATAGTTAACACTTATAGAAAACCTATTCCATGTATATTTTTTGACCCCTGAATGGAGCCAGACTTTTCGAGCCGGGCTCCATCGGAGTGGTAGACTCGCCGTAATCAACGGGGCTCCAGTTGATGGCTAGTCGGCGTTGCCATATGTCCATATAAATATGTATAATAACTTTAAAACGGTGACCGCGCTGATGTGAAAAAGCACGATATGCGGGAAAAAAATGGAAGATTTTGTTTTGAAAATATCGCTGAAAAATTGCTAGACGATAATCGCAGTTCGAACTCGAGTTTCTTACAGAAATATCATAGTTTTTCAATTTTTTTCTGGAAAACTGGCCAAGTAAAAATTGTGCAATTTTTCCAGGAAAAAGACTAGAGTGAGGAGCTTATTATGGGAAAATTTCAAAATTTTCCAATGGAAAATCATTCCAGGAAAAATTCTGGAAAATAGATTTTTTTAAGCAAAATTAATTTTCTTACATTTTATTTTTTTCCTAGAAAACTGGCAAAAGGAAAATTGTGAAATTTTTTCAGAAAAAAGAGGAAAGTGAGGATTTCATTATAGCAAAATTTCAAAATTTTCCAGTGAAAAATCACTCCAGGAAAAATTTAGGAAAACTGACTTTTTTGAGCAAAATTCATTCTTTTACATTACAATTATTTTCTGGAAAATTGGCAGAGTAAAAATTGTGATACTTTTCCAGGAGAAAGACGAAAATGAGGAGCTTATTATAGGAAAATTTCAAAATTTTCTAGTGGAAAATCATTCCAGGAAAAATTCTGAAAAATTGACTTTCTTAAGTAAAATTCATTTTCATTCTTTTTAGTTTTTTCCTAGGAAACTGGCAAAAGGAAAATTGTGAAAATTTTTAAGAAAAAAGAGGAAAGCGGGGAGTTCATTATAGCGAATTTTTGAAATTTTCTAGTGAAAAATCAATCGAGGAAAAATTCTTGAAAATTGACTTATTTAAGCAAAATTAAGGAAAATTTACCTTCTTAATTTTATTTATTTTTTCTGGAAAACTGGCAAAGGGAAAATTTTGAAAATTTTCCAGGAAAAAGAGAAAAGTGAGGAGCTTATTAGAGGGAACTTTCAAAATTTTCCAGTGAAAAATCATTCCAGGAAAAATTCAAAGACAATTGACTCATTAAGGCAAAATTGAGGAAAATTCACCCTCTTACATTTTAATTTGTTTCTGGAAAACTGGCAACGGAAAAATTGTGCAATTTTTCCAGGAGAAAGACGAAAGTGAGGAGCCTATTATAGGATAATTTCAAAATTTTCCAATGGAAAATCATTCCAGGAAAAATTCTGGAAAATAGATTTTTTTAGGCAAAATTCATTTTCTTGGATTTTATTTTTTTCTTAGAAAACTGGCAAAAGGAAAATTGTGAAATTTTTTCAGAAAAAAAAGGAAAGTGAGGATTTCATTATAGCAAAATTTCAAAATTTTCCAGTGAAAATTCACTCCAGGAAAAATTCAGGAAAACTGACTTTTTTAAGCAAAATTCATTCTTTTACATTACAATTCTTTTCTGGAAAATTGGCAGAGAAAAAATTGTGATATTTTTCCAGAAGAAAGACGAAAATGAGGAGCTTATTATAGGCAAATTTCAAAATTTTCCAGTGGAAAATCATTCCAGGAAAAATTCTGGAAAATTGACTATCTTAAGTAAAATTAATTTTCATTCTTTTTATTTTTTTTCTAGAAAACTGGCAAAAGAAAAATTGTGAAAATTTTCCAGAAAAAAGAGGAAAGCGAGGAGTTCATTATAGCAAATTTTTAAAATTTTCTAGTGAAAAATCACTCGAGAAATAATTCTGGAAAATTGATTTATTTAAGCAAAATTAAGGAAAATTTACCTTCTTACATTTTAATTTTTTTCTGGAAAACTGGCAAAGGGAAAATTGTGCAATTTTTCCAGGAGAAAGACGAAAGTGGGGAGCCTATTATAGGATAATTTCAAAATTTTCCAATGGAAAATCATTCCAGGAAAAATTCTGGAAAATAGATTTTTTTAGGCAAAATTCATTTTCTTGGATTTTATTTTTTTCTTAGAAAACTGGCAAAAGGAAAATTGTGAAATTTTTTCAGAAAAAAAATGAAAGTGAGGATTTCATTATAGCAAAATTTCAAAATTTTCCAGTGAAAATTCACTCCAGGAAAAATTCAGGAAAACTGACTTTTTTAAGCAAAATTCATTCTTTTACATTACAATTCTTTTCTGGAAAATTGGCAGAGAAAAAATTGTAATATTTTTCCAGGAGAAAGACGAAAATGAGGAGCTTATTATAGGCAAATTTCAAAATTTTCCAGTGGAAAATCATTCCAGGAAAAATTCAAAGACAATTGACTATCTTAAGTAAAATTAATTTTCATTCTTTTTATTTTTTTTCTAGAAAACTGGCAAAAGAAAAATTGTGAAAATTTTCCAGAAAAAAGAGGAAAGCGAGGAGTTCATTATAGCAAATTTTTAAAATTTTCTAGTGAAAAATCACTCGAGAAATAATTCTGGAAAATTGACTTATTTAAGCAAAATTAAGGAAAATTTACCTTCTTACATTTTAATTTTTTTCTGGAAAACTGGCAAAGGGAAAATTGTGCAATTTTTCCAGGAGAAAGACGAAAGTGAGGAGCCTATTATAGGATAATTTCAAAATTTTCCAATGGAAAATCATTCCAGGAAAAATTCTGGAAAATAGATTTTTTTAGGCAAAATTCATTTTCTTGGATTTTATTTTTTTCTTAGAAAACTGGCAAAAGGAAAATTGTGAAATTTTTTCAGAAAAAAAAGGAAAGTGAGGATTTCATTATAGCAAAATTTCAAAATTTTCCAGTGAAAATTCACTCCAGGAAAAATTCAGGAAAACTGACTTTTTTAAGCAAAATTCATTCTTTTACATTACAATTCTTTTCTGGAAAATTGGCAGAGAAAAAATTGTGATATTTTTCCAGGAGAAAGACGAAAATGAGGAGCTTATTATAGGCAAATTTCAAAATTTTCCAGTGGAAAATCATTCCAGGAAAAATTCTGGAAAATTGACTATCTTAAGTAAAATTCATTTCCATTCTTTTTAGTTTTTTTCTAGAAAACTGGCGAAAGAAAAATTGTGAAAATTTTCCAGAAAAAAGAGGAAAGCGAGGAGTTCATTATAGCAAATTTTTAAAATTTTCTAGTGAAAAATCACTCGAGAAATAATTCTGGAAAATTGATTTATTTAAGCAAAATTAAGGAAAATTTACCTTCTTACATTTTAATTTTTTTCTGGAAAACTGGCAAAGGGAAAATTTTGAAAATTTTCCAGGAAAAAGAGAAAAGTGAGGAGCTTATTAGAGGGAACTTTCAAAATTTTCCAGTGAAAAATCATTCCAGGAAAAATTCAAAGACAATTGACTTATTAAGGCAAAATTGCCAAAATTGAGAAAAATTCACCCTCTTACATTTTAATTTTTTTCTGGAAAACTGGCAACGGGAAAATTTTGAAATTTCTACAGGAGAAAGAGGAAAGTGAGGAGCTCATTAGAGGAAAATTTCAAAATTTTCCAGTGAAAAATCATTCCAGGAGAAATTTATTTATATATTTTCGGATAACTGAATAAAACACTACAACTGAATAAACTCTATTCTAAGTTAAAATAGTATATTTCCTAACTACTGCGGAAAGTACCGCTTTTCCCCACGCGACTGCGCGTCGGTCGGCAAGCGATCAAGTGCGAAAAAGAGACTTTCCGCACGAATTAGGAACACTATTTTTTCTACGAGATGAAAGATAATATTTTTATCTACATATTTATCAATTTAAGATATTTTTTTGTAGTATACCGGTTTACCTGTAAGTACCTGTATACCTAAAAATAAGTACACTTTTCCGCACGCTCATAGAAAATAGTTATTTACCTAACAAGTGCAGAAAGTTTTACTTTTTCGCACGCAACGGCGTTTGCACGAACGACGGTGACCGCGCTGATGATGGATGGTTTCAATATCTCCCTCCTGTTCGGAAATTCAAAAAATCAATTTTCGTTTACATGAAACTTTTTGTTTTTTGATAATCTTGAATTGTCTGGCATTTGAATAGAAGATTGACATTGGGAAATAATTCAACAATGAAAAATGCCAGACGGTTTTCAATGTTCGAATAGATGGGGGATGAAGGTCAACTTGCAAGAAAAAAGTGAAACATTCCATTTTTTTTTTTTCGAGCAATCGAGAAAATGGAAGGTTTTGTCTTAAAAATATCGCTGAAAAATTGCTAGTCGATAATCGCAGTTCGAACTTCAGTTTCCCACAGAAATATCAAAATTTTTCGAATGTTCCAAACAATTTTCCGCGGGAAACTCGATTTCGAACTGGAATTAGTGTCTGGCAGTTTTTCAGCGTTATTTTCATGATAAAATATTTCATTCTCTCGATTGCCAGACAGAAAGAAAATGTGGAACTTTTGCTTTTTTCTTGCAATTTGACCCCTATGCCTCACTTTTTCGAACATTGAAAACCGTCAGGCATTTTTTATTTGTGATTTATTTTTCAATGTCAATCTTCTATTCAAACGCCAGACAATTTAAGATCTTAAAAGAATTTGATTTTCATGTAAATTCGAAAAATTTTCGAACAGGAGGCTGGCATTATAACTACCCATATTCTCATCTATTAACAGCCACATCCTGAAAATGCCAGACAAAAAAAATGACTCCACTCAACATTCCCTATCTTTATTAACAAAATTTTTATTTGTAAAACTTTGAGATGTTGTGTTTAATTTAGAAAATAATTTTGTTTGTTATTTGCCCATTTGTTATTAATAAATAGTGTTAAGAAGATTACAGCATAATTTTGTTTTAGTTTATATATTTTCTGTTTTATGTATATTTAAGTACCTACCTACCTAATATTAATCAAAATAGATGTTTTTTTTTTTTTTATATATTAAATTACATTACCTATTTAGAAGACCGATTTTATTTCCTAAATACAGCAAATTAGACGTAGCAACTAGGTATTTAGTATAGCAACTGTATTATTTTGTGAATGTCTATTATATGATTTATTGTAACTTTTGCTTTTTTTTCATATATTATCGAGCATATCATCTAATGATGTAAAAAATAATATTCTAAAACCGCCGCGCCAGTTAGTCTATCATCTTACAAGGTAAAATCACAGAAAATAATAAATGCCGAGATGAAAAGCGCGCAACGCTGTTAAAATTTATTTGCCGGAAAGCTAGCGCGATTATAAATTATTTCAATTTTTAACTCCGGAGCAGCGCCTCTAGCGGCCTGCCGTCGCCCATAAGAGTGGGTTTTCTATAAGTGTTAACTATAATATTCTTTGGCTATACCTACATAAATGCAGAAATGCACATTTTCCATCGGAAAATGATATTCAAAATTGACGATTTGGCCCACCTTCCGAAAATCAACTACGAAAATTCCCCACTATCGGTCGCTATCAACGCGCTTTGTTATCAACCAATACACTTATAACCAGTATTAAACGAACTGTAAAGAAACTAACCAAAAATGTGCAAACTAACCCGTCGACGTAATGCGTGTTAGTCTGTGTATGTTAATATTGAGTTTAAAAAACAAAGCGCGCTTTGCGCGCTTTGTTGCTAACTAGTACACTTATATGAAGTTTAAAACCAGTAATGAATGAACTGTAACGAAACTAACCAGAAATATGCAAACTAACCCGTCCACGTTATGCGCTAAACCTTGTATGTTAATATTGAATTTAAAAAACAAAGCGGTCTCCGCGCGCTTTGTTACTAACAAGTACCTGCACTTGTAACACAGTTTATAACCAGTAATAAACAAACTGTAACGAAACTAACCAAAAATATGCAAACTAACCAAAACTAACCCGTTCACGTAATGCGCGCTAGTCACTGTATGTTAATATCGAATTTAAATAACAAAGCGCGCTTCGCGCGCTCTGTTGTTAACCAGTACACTTATAACTCAGTTTATAACCAGTAATAAACAAACTGAAACAAAACTAACCAAAAATATGCAAACTAACCTGTCCACCTAGTCCTTAGTATAAAACCGCTGACCAATTGATAAAAAAATAATGAGCATTAGGTAGGCATATCTCTTTTTCGTAACTAAAACGTACTAAACCTTATTATATTGTAGGAAACTAAATATTTCCGCACTGTTTTTGAATGGAAACTATTTTTTAAGTGATATCGTTAAATGAAATAATTGCGAAATAATTCCATAGAAGTTGCGACCTATTAGTTAGGTACCAGAACCGAATTTGCGTAATCTAATTGAAAATTCAAGGAACATAAAATATACAACCAGAAAACTAAAATCCATAGGTATCTATATTTAACCCATCACCGTATGCAGTTAATCAAAAAGCCCTTTAGAAAATTTAAATTAGTAAAAATTTTAATTCCGACGCCTTAATTTGTTTTAAATAATCATTTGAAACAATATCTGATGGTAATTTCCTAAAAAAAAAAGCAAAAGCATCCTAAGTCCGTATAGTAAACAAATACGCCTGGGGTAATTGTTTAATATGCAGTCAATCATCAAAAAGCCCTTTAGAAAATTTGAACTGAAAAAAATGGTATTTCCGACGCCATAATTTGTTTTAAATAATCGGTATAAACAATATCTGATAATAATTTTCAACCAAATATTCGAAAATACCGTTTAGTAAATAATTACCTACCCGGTTTTGGGGACAGTAAAATATACCCAGTATAGGGGAAAGTTAGTTCGAAATTTGAATACCCGGTTCACAAATGGACAGTATAGGACCAATAAATTAAAAACACCATGGAGGCATCATCAGAAGCAGCACAAGTAACTAAATTAGCAGGAGACAACTGGATTAGCTGGAAATTCCAGATTCAAACAGCGTTGAAATCCAAAGGCTTATTGTTTACAATAGTCACAGGGGAATCGGCTAGGCCAACAACGGGGTCAACTGAAGATTGGGACAAGAAGGATGCAAAAACACAAGACATTATAGTGTCCAGGCTGGAAGATAAAATTGTAAATCATGTTCTTTCTTGTAATACAGCAGCTGAAATGTGGGAGAAGCTCAAGTCCATATATGAACACCAGTCCCAGGTAAGTGTCCATCTGTTACATCAAAAGTTTTTCAGTCTTGAGTATAAAAGTTGTGGTGTGGCTGACTTTATATCACCATTAGAGGACATAAGGGGCCAATTGAAGCTTTTGGGTGAAGATTTAAGTGAGAAAATGTTGATAATCAAAGTGCTTATGTCTCTGCCTGAAAACTTGAAGCATTTCATATCAGCATGGGAATCTACCAGTAGCACTAATCAAAATTTGACTGAATTAACATCCAGGCTCATGATTGAAGAAGAAAGGTTTAAACAAGAGCCTCATACAGATTAGTCCGGGGGCCGAGGCCCTTTTTTCCAAATTATTAATAACAAGCTAGTTTTTTCAATGCAGCTTCATTTCACCGAGACGCCCAACTTTTTTCTCACGAAAATTGCGAAAACAGGTAGCTAACATACTGCGCAGGTGTAAAACATGTCGATTTGGTGATTATGAAAATTTAATTAATAACAGTTAGATTTTTAGCTAAATGTTGAGATAATTTTATGAATAATTTGGAACCATATTTGTCCGACAAAAGAAAGGGTTTAGTATATGATGTCCCCCCCTCTCAAACATGTAGCAATAGGCTCCTTGCATCAAATTTTTTTATTGCTGATTTCGATAGTCCATGAAAAATAAGTTAACACGTGTTTTTTCTTTTTCTTCTTAGTCAAAAATTGACGGAGATACAACACTATGAAATCTGCCTATGACGTCACTTATCTAGTAAATTAGTGACGTTGCACATGCTCAGTATATCTATATATTAGTGTTTCACAAGACAAGATTTCTTGTCTTGCTGGGCCTATTCTTGTCTTGTCTTGCAAAGCAAGACAAGAAATGAAATTCATTCTTGTCTTGCCCGACTCTTGCAGAAAAAAATCTTGTCTTGCAAACAAGATTTCTTGCAATTTCTTGTTCTTGCATTATTGTTTTGTGACGTCATAGCAAGAGTGTGGTAGCAAAACACGACGGTTTTCTACCACACACGTCGGTTTTGGAGCGACGAGCGACGTGTTTCATCATAGTCTGTGGGGCCCTTAAGATTATGATTGGTGTCATTGTCATTGATAACGTGGTTGCCATCTTTCCTGGTTTAAAGGCTTTTTTTCGAGGAAACAGTTTCAAAAACCCTTTTAAAACAATTTCAGCTCTAACATCACTATAGGGTACTTGCATGGAAAATTAAATTGATTATTGTTTATTGCAAACTGTAAAGAATCGAAAAAAAAATCGTTACTTTTTTTTCATTTCGCCTAAATATGATTATTCCGGAAGTTATTCAAATATTAAGTTTTGTATAAGGTACCTGTCCCAAATAAGGCCATGTTAGGAAGTTTTATTTTTTTTCAAACATTATCCACCAAACCCAACAAAAATCACGAGCTTATATGTGAAGTGTTTCGCTTGTATTACAGGAATATTAACCCCAATTTAGTTATTTTTTCATATAAGTGGTGGTTTTTGCGTAAAACAAAAATGCTTACCATTGGCCTTATTTGGATCACTATGCTCCTAATAGGGCCACCATCAATTTTTTTTTTTAAATAAACTCAATTTATATAGAAATATAGAAAATTTATAGAAATATTATTATTTGAGAAATAGAACACAAAATAGAACTTAAACGTTTACTGCATTCTAAAAAAACAATAATTCTAAGTCCTGGGATGGTGATCCAAATAGGTCTACATACAAGTAGGACAAATGAACCGCAGCTTCTCTTGGTTGGTTAGAATTCAGGCGTTCCAAAACACATCACTTGGGTAATATATGACACATTTTTTAAAAAAACCACTGTGATGTGAGCCCAAATGGACATTTTTCGTATGGCCTTATTAGGAACAACAAAAAAAGTCTGTAACTAGAAATCTAGCAATGATATTATTCTGTACTTACTCTGTAGCTTTCTCAATACATAAATGTCTGTTAAAAAATTACAATCGCTTTATTCATTTCATAAACACGTGTATAAATTAATTAAGTTCCAGCCTCAAAGTTATAACGTAACATATGAAATATGTGGTTGACTATTTTTCGACATATAACGAGTTCCTAGGAACACTTGCAATGATTTTTTATTCGCATTATAGATATCTTTTTTTAAAATATTGGAATTTTTGAAAATAGGATTCAATATTAAACAACAAAGGGCACTGGCCTTATTTGGGTCAGGTACCTTATATAGATATACTAAGCATGTGCAACGTCACTAATTTATTAGATAAGTGACGTCATAGGCAGATTTCATAGTGTTATATCTCCGTCAATTTTTGACTAAGAAGAAAAAGAAAAAACACGTGGTAACTTATTTTTCAGGGACTATCGAAATCAGCAATAAAAAAATTTGATGCAACGAGCCTATTTTATGCACTACAATGCTAACAAACCTTAAAAAAAAATCGACTTGATTCTTTGATGGTTGAAAACGAAAAGGCCTTCACATTGAGCTTAAATTCAATTTTGTGTGTGCAGTGACGTTGTCCATCATGACCAAAAATTTTCCAGCCATACTTGCTGCAAGAACTGTTAGAAACTGACATCTGTTTGAGTGTTTCGAAAATACAATTTCAAAACGTTTTGTCGCAGAAAAATGCCTTAAACTTTACAAACTGACATGCGACATTTTTATCTTATTGTTAACTGCCACAATTGCTTCAAAAATATGCAGAAAAGAAGACTTCATTTTTTTGCAATATTTCTTGCAAGCTTGCAAGAGTCTTGCAGAATAATTTCTTGTCTTGCTTGGCAACTTCTTGTCTTGTCTTGCTTTGCAAGACAAGAAATTTAAGAGAGTCTTGTCTTGTTCTTGCAGCAAGAACAAGACAAGAACAAGAAATTTGCAAGAATCTTGTGAAACACTACTATATATACAAAACTTAATATTTGAATAACTTCCGGAATAATCATATTTGATTTTTAGTGTCCTGAGGATGACTTAATATAAGTCGAAACGTCGACATTGAAAACATTGGGTCACAAAATAATCATTCAAAAATAAGACGGCAATTGTCGCCACTGTGGTTTAATAGTCACTGTACCTAATATTAGCAGCACAACGAAGCACACTGGAAGCACAGTTAATTAGCACGAAAAAATATTGAAAAGTTGAATAGAAGAGGCTAACTTGACGGACCCTCGGTGAAAAAATTCAGTGGTAGGCAGAATAGTGGACCAGCAAAAGTTGTGTTTTAAACTGCGAATAAGCAGTTGAGCCTCGGGCCCAGTTTGATGTCCAGCTACCCCGTTTGAAGATCGAATCCAGTGTGGAAACGTTCAGAAATAAAGAAATCGCGAAAAGTCTAAAATATTTTTCTCCATTTAATTGCATTTTTCCATTTTTGTTTATAGTTTTACTTTTCAGCTTTCAAATTAATTATAGTTTTTGTCAAATGGCTTCCTAATACTCTTTTGTTACTCTAATAAAGCACCGATCCATATAGTGTCTTTGCTGTTAAGTTAAACATTTCAATAAGTTTTTTACATTACAATCCTCACCTTCCTCCAACTTATAGTATCGAAGAAGTAGTAAGTGCTTCTTTCATACGTATTGGTCCTCTCGATGGGAATCATTCCGGGTATTGGCGATATCCACACTCTCTCTTCCATGTGGTAACGCCACTCTCGATTATACCTGCAAATAACAGTATTTGTTTTTTGGCAATGGGTAAATCAATAAAGACAAAAAAACGTACAGCTCAGCAGCTGCAGCAATTTGAAGTACATCGCCTACGCTAGTGTAGAATAGGAAAAACAACGCATCATCCATGTATGTACGCAAATCCAACGGCGCGAGCTTGTGCCTGATGGCGTGGTTGACGTGGTACTCGGGCGGCACGTGGAAGTCGATGTTCTGAGGCTGGCACTGCATATTCGCCCAGGGACCACCGAACGTCGGGAACAAGTTTGTCCGTGAGTTGAGATTCAGACCGAGGCCCATCAGGTCCAGATCTTCGCCGAGTGCGAGCGACATCGGATTGGGACCGGTCTTGGACGCTTGGATAATTGGTAGAAGAGCAGCCACGCCAAACGGATCATTCATCATGTTTGGGGAGGCAGGGATGTTACCTTCAGGAACATCTAGTGAAGATTGAATTCCACCTGGGAAGAAATTAAATTCAATGGGGTTTCTAAAAATAATATACGTACCTAATTCAACTAAAATTGGAAAATGTTTTTGGATATTGGAAGAAAATTTAATTCGAATTACATAACATTATTCTCATATTAGGCATTATTATTGGGTACTAAAATATAACTTATTATATGCAACCATGGGCGCCGGCAGAAAATAATCCAAGGGGGGCAGAAAATATTCCAAGGGGAGGTGCAAAAAAATTACGTCAAGTCTTTTTTTACATTTAATACATTTTTCTACCTCTATGCGAAGTTGCCATTGCCAAATCATCGATCGTTTTGAAGCATTCGTAATAGTGGGATTCCCCGATGTTTTATTTTCAAGCGGTAACCAGAGATGTCGTTCTAGTTCAATTTCTTAATTAGGGAGTGTCTATACCATGTACCTACTGACTAAAGTTGATATTAATTGATATTATGAGTATGAGTATTATCCACAATATTTTTTTATGGAGCCAGTTCAAAGTATTTTGAAATCTAGCTAATTATTTTCAAGATCTCTTGCCCCCTCCCCCTGCCGGCGCTCATGTATGCAACGTAGTGAATGTAAGAAATAAAATTTAACTGTCTTTATTAAGTTTCTAGTTGCGCAAATCAGAAGATATCCATCTTTTAAAGGGGGTATGACCGATGACCCAAAAATGAAAGTTTTAGTGCAAAAAATTCAAGAATAAATATTTAAACCGCATCTTGCAACGGTGGTCCGTTTTCGAGTAAGGGCTGTTTAAAGTTACAACTAGGTGTTTGTGACGTCACAGTGAATTATCAGGCACAGTATTAACACGTGTAAAATTTTCCAAAACAAAAGACAATTATCTTGCTAGAGCGAACCACTTAAAGTATAGGGTACGGTTCACTGACGACTGCACGAACAGAAGACTGCGATTTCGGCGGTTGTGACATCACAAGTTCCTGCATAATTTATCTTCACAAGGAATTTTCTCAGAGACTATTTTGAATATAGGACTGCGGTTTTAACGGAGAGATCTTAGATTTTTTTTCCTAATTTAGGTAGCTTAAGTCGTTTTTTAGGGTCACACCCCCTTCAAGCTCTACATTCAAAAATAAATATATTGTGACGAAGTTGGATCAAGAGCCTGCTAAAGTCCACGAATCCATCAGTTGTTTATGTTTAGAGCGCGACTATTCTGGAAATTCTGTTGTATTCGGTAGGTATACAATTCGTCTACAAATAACGCGTCGTAGTCAGTTCCAAACCAGTTTAAATACGAGATTTGTTGTGTACATTTTGATAAATGAATTTTTATAAAGTCAGTTTGCTTAATAAAAGTTGCTACTGTTTGAAAATTGAGTTTCAGTGGACCAGGTATCCGTGACAATAATAACCGCGAAAACGACTGTTCTCTAGCCGATTTTAGAGTTCATGCGACACAAGAAACCGCTCAAACGCCATTTTTACTTAATTAAATTTATTCTTCCTTGTTCTATCGCTAACCTGGGATTGTTAGCGACTTTAATTACGATGTGAAATGATGTTGGGCAAGAAAAAAAAACTGAGCGGCGACAATCGAGCCATCTTGTCTCTTAAAAATAGCCTGTCGATTTTTGACAATTTGAAAATTTTGAATCACGCCTATGTGGTCAAAAGATCGCAACCATTTATTTTTTGAAGTGAAATTTTTTTAGGCGCGTTCAGCACATGTTTTTCTGGGTAGTGAATGAGATTATGCCGACGAGATGGCTCCATTTGTGCTACTGTGCATTTGTGCTAATCCGCAAATGGTCTACTCACGAACGCGATCGGCTATGATCGGGATCAGTTAACATGATCGCGGAGGAGTAGCAAGAGTAGTTGAAGCTTATGAAGGTTTGTGTACGCGGCGGGCGCGCGGAACATCTGGTGTAATCAGCTGATAATAATAAAAATAAATTAAAAAATGTATTTGTATTTATTTAGTGAATGATTGTGGACTTTATTTTTATTAACTACAGTCTACAGTAGAGTTAAGATTTTAGAAATATATAATATACTTATTTATTAAAGCGTAGAGTCCTTGTAGAGTTTATACAGACGTGTAAAATTATTTATAAATGTAAAGTCAATAATACATATACCTATCAAAGTATCTCCCCAGATTTAAAATCATATGGGGTTGTATTATTTATTGATTTCCCAGAATATTAGGTCAATAAACCTAGCAGTCCCATATGGAAAAAAACGAAGGGATTGCTAGGTTAATATGAAATATAGCAGTCCCCTGTAGTGAAAAATATTTTTTTAAATTTTTCTTTGGTATCAGAATTTAGATAATATGCTTTTTAAAGTTCTCCTAAATACCTGGTCAAAGAAAAAATTGAATCAGTTAATTATTAACTGAATTACAGATTTTTTTTCAATATTAGGAAATTCCTGGATTCACGTTTACTTATTGGGGGTGTGTTAGAGGCTTACAGCCAATTTCATAATCAACTTAAAGTAAACTTTAAATATAAAGGTCCATTTGAAGTAGAAAAATCCCATCCTAAAAGTCTATTTAGCTAAAGTAACTTTTAATTCTCTATCATGAAATTGGCCGTTAAACCGTTAAAGGCTGAAATGTTTTTGGATTGAATTTAGGTACCTACTATTTAAGTGCTCCTAAATTGTCAAAGAAACACTTGAATCTGTTAATTATTAACTGAATTACGGTTTTTTTTCATTATTGGCAAATTATTGGCTTCACGTTCAGTTGGTGGTGTGTCAGAGCTAAAATGTTTATGGATAGGAATTAGTGCTATTTAAGTGCTTCTCAATATTTGAAGAAAAACTTGAATCAGTATTAATTATTAAACTGAAGTAAAATTTTTTTTTCATTAAGGAATTGCTGGCTTTACATTTACTTGGGGATGTATTTGCATTGCAGCGAATCTGAAAACTGCGGCTAAAATGTTGTATTGGAATTTGGTGCTATTTAAGTGCTCCCAAAAAGTTGAAGTTTTAGATAGTTCAAGTTTTTAATCGACTATTCAGGAGCACTAAGATAGCACCTAATTCCAATTATTACAACATTATAGCCACTGTTATCAGTGTTATCAGTTTCGCTGCAAATATTTACACCCCCAAGTAAACGTAAGGCCAGTAGTTCAGTTCCCTATAATAATACAAAAAAAATCTATAATTCAAATAATATAACTAATTCATGTTTTTCTTTGACTATTTAGGAGCACTTGAGCACCTAAGTCCTATCCAGAAAAAATTTAGCTTTTAACCACCAACTAGTTAAACGTGAAGCCAACAATTTCCATTTCCTAATAATGAGAAAAAATCTCTATTTAGTTTAATGATTAACTGATCAAATTTTTTTTGACTATTTGGAAACACTTGCATAGCAAGAATCATAAACTATAGGATTGCTTTTCCTTATAACGCGTACGTTCGCCAATTCTCGAGTCGGCAAGGCCTGCGAGTGACGTTAGTACTATTAGCAGCATAGCCTCTTATAGTGGTGACGTCACCCGCAAGCCTCGATGGGATGCTTGCGTCTGCGATTCAGGTTGTGCTTGTTTCTTCATCGATTTTAAATGTAGAAAAGGTGATTCCTGGTAATGAAAAAAATCTGAATGACTGTTCTTCTTCGACTATTTAGGAGCACTTGGATAGCTTATTTGCTAATTCCTATCCAGAAACTAGCTTTTGCACACAGTGGCTTTACACTCGGTAAACTCCGAGCAGTCCGAGCGCGCTCGAAACATTAAGATAGCGAAAATAGAATTCAACTTCTGGAATCTCTTTCTCAGTGAAAATGTTCTATCTTTGATTGTTGAGTACCCGAATCAATACATAGAAATTGTAAAACCGAAATTCATCAGATGGTTCAATTTTTTTATCAATGATTTAGTATATGTATCTCTGTGATACAGCGTGACTAATGATGTTATAAAACTCGCGATGGAAGGTTAAAATAAATTAATATTTAACCAATAAAATATTAAAAGTTAAAATTTTCCATTTTTAAAGTAAACAAAACACCACACCCACTCAATACTTGAAAAATATCGAAATAGAATTCTATTTTCTATTTTAAATACCCGCCAGATGGAGAGGGAACGGCAACGCTGTACCCATTTGCGCTACAACAACTGCATTCGTTTCGATGAGGGTCATACTCCGGTCGGACTTCGGCTCGTCCGACGTTCCCGCCCGAAGGCGACTTCGGGTGGGTAGAGCAAATGAACATTAGCACAAATGGGGTGATCCCATGCCGACACGCCCGAATAGATAACGCTCATTCGGATACAGTCGGCTCGAGTCGACTTCAGCCTAGCGAAAAAGAGAAACAGTCAGCAATGTGAGAGAGAGGGATAGTGCGATAGGGATTCAATCGAGAGTCCCTGTGGATCAAATTTCGACGACGTTACCGATATTAGAGAGATATCGGTGAACCAAATAGCGCGTATGGACGGTAATAACGTCAGGAGTTATGTTTTTTACGTGAAGTGGTATCATACTTTTAAATTACAGTTATCGGAAAACAGTTACGTAAAATTTGCCTATTCGCATTCGTTATTTTATAATCTTAACCTAACTTGTACCTTGTTTTGATTTGTCAATGGTGATTCTGTTGTTTTTGGTCAGGGTCACATGGAGTCACAGGATTTGAATTTTCACTGCTTTCTTATTATTTTATATTTCTAACATAACATAACCTATAATATTGAACCAGCCCGTTGTCAAAAATCTGCGCATGTCTATTTGAGCATTTTTTAGGCGTTATTCGAAATAGCGCTTAACGTAAATGTTGGGTAAATAGAGAGTTCTCGTGCCGTCCAAATTTCAAATAACTTAACGCTATTTAACAAGTATGACAGTTCTTACGGTATTAGCGTTAGCGAAGCATACTATCTAACGGAACTTAGCGTATGCCTTACCGTAACGCTATGCTATGTCAAAACTAGTTTACGCTCCATCTATGTTTGCAAAAACAGCAACTTCTAATAATTCCTCCATAAAAAACACCAAGGGAAAATTAATCAAGCTCAGGAATCTTCAGGATAAATGAAAGTTAGGAAAAAAGCAAAAAAAGTTGGATTACATCATTCAATTCAGCTGTCAAAATGTAAACAGAATAAGGGGATTAGAGGATTTATGTGTCTTCGTATCCGAGAACTATAAATTACCATGTGAAATACCGTATTGTTAGCGGTTCCGTATTAGCGTAGCGTCTGAGGCACGAGAACTTTCTAATTACGTTATTTCAGTACGTAGCATTAAAAATCGAATCGCGCATACGTTTAATGTCAAAATAACGTTAGCGCTAATACTGCATGATGCTATTTGGGTTACCGATATCTCTCTATTATTGGGAAGAATTATTTGCCAGATAAAAAGTGATAAATTCAATAACAAAAAAGAACGAAGGATAAAATTTTGTCTCCAACCTAATTTTCAGTCATAAAGCAATCCAAAGACCTGTCAAAAAAAATTCAATATGGCGGCAATGGTCAAAGATCTGTGATGTTTGTTTATTTACCCTACGTTTTATTGACTTTTTGAACTGAAGTGAAAACTTCTCAGGCGTGCTTAGCACTTTTTTGTAGGTACTGAATGAAACTGAGCTGTCAGATAACCATCAGTCAGAGCAAAATTTACCAGAGTAGGTAATTTATACACAATTATAATTGAGAAAATGTTTTTGTGGTTCGAAATATATAATGTATGTAGCTGTTAGTGGGGATACAGCCAAATCAAAAGAAAAACTCTTTTTTCTAATATTAAAGCTTTCGCTATATACTTTCTTCAGTTATACAGGGTGTCCCATAAGTCACGGTCCAAACTGGAAGCTTTCAAGATATTCGAATTTAATTGATTTTACCAAACATGGTTGCAAAGGTTAAGAACAGAAATTTGCAAGTAGAGTAGAAAAAAAAGTATTAAAGATTTTCAAACCAATGTGGCCTTAACTGAATAAGGATAAATCAGGGTAGTTTTAACACATATGGGTCACCTTTGTTCATCTTCGCTTTCTAAATTATTATCATTTGAACTTTTGCTGTGAATTGAATAAATCAAAAATAAGAGAGAAAAACTCCCTTCAAGTTCTTTAGTAAAAAGCAGGCGCGGCTCCTCTGTAAGGTCATTCGGTCAATGACCCACCAAAAAATCAAACAATGAATTTTCAATTAAACATCTTGAATATTAAGTTTTAAATTAACCAACAATACGCTCAACAGAATACAGAAATCGAATTATTTTGCGCACTGAACTGATTATATTGAGTACCTGCCTTTTAAAATTACAAAATACAGGCCTGCTGCACTCGGTAGAATTTAAAATTGGGCTTATAGCTTTCAAATTATCATAGGCGAATGCAATAGGAATTAGATAGCGAGAGACATAACGGGTGTAAATGAGTAAGATAAAGAGGCACATTTGCTCCCATATGTTCCATCACGTCGACGGCCGGCAGCGGCGCCAGATCCTCGATCGATCGATATAGGTACTTATAGGAATGGAACCAGAGCGCTCAGAATTCGACGATATTATTGTCTTTTTTCAATCGCGTTTATTAAAGAAAGATGAAAAACAAAAAACCTAGAGTGTTGAGGAGCTCGTCAAGTGCTGCAAGATGCTGATATTTTTTTTTGAAAATGTTTGATATTCAACACGCGGTCCCTAATTATTTCTTCCGGGCTAAGTTGATGATAGCTCGGACAAGTCAGCATTTTTTAATCAAATATTGAGGTTCTCTAATTCTTGTCAAGTGCTGCAAGATGCTGCAACATTTTTTTGAAAATTGTTGACATTTAACACGTAAGCGTCGATTATAATTTTCTTCCGGGCCATGTTGAGGAGAGCCCGGAGTGCTCGTCAAGTGCTGCAAGTTGCTGTTCATTGAGTACAATTTTTTTTTGTAAATGATTATTATTCAACCCGGGATCCTTTGGATTATTAATCAATCAGAACTTTGCTTGCATATTTTTTTTTTTTTTAACATTTAAATACAAATTCGAAATAAGTAATTTGCTCTGAACAAGCAAGTTTGGATTTTGAGGCTCCAAATCTGCGCTCTCGAATCTCGGCATCTTCCCAATAATCCCAATTATCATCATTCACCTACATCAAACCGTCGGTCTCATGACATAAGGCCCTATCTCGTTTATGACAAGTTTTCAGGAGAGCAATTAAAAGAAAACTAATATCTTCATGCCAACAAAATACAAAGAACTATACCGATTATAGGTCTCTTTTTTTGGAATTATGAACAACAAACCATGTAAGTTTTTTTTTATCAAATACCACATTTCAAATTAGTAATTAACATTTGTGTCTCAAAATTCGCCTTTATGCTGTAATAAAACTGTTCATATTTTAAGATAGGATCATGTATTTTCTCATTTTTTTAAAGAAATCAACTGATTTCAAGATAAAACCCTTGGCTAAAAACAAGTATACACTAAATGCAACATATATATAAACTTAACTCATTTTGGCCCTATCTCGAGATAGGACTCCCAAAAGTCATCTCGTACTCGTCACTTTAAAACTCTCAAAATCAGAAATTATTAGACATAATAATTATTCCAAGACAAAATGTTATTATCGATTCGATAAGAACTTAAAAAATCCTAATGCGCGCCAGGGTTTATTTTGGTTCCGGCAGCTAAGGGTCTAGATCCCTAGAACTATCAGGAAAACAAGAACCCGAAAACACCTTCCTTATTGTCAATTGCAAGCAGAAATATTTTTTAGGGATTCTCGGTTATTTCGTTCAGTCAGTCAGTGCTAGTTTGGATTAGTTTAATGTGCCTTACTTTAATGATTCTTTTGAAGTTTCGTGAACTTGTCATTCCGTTATAAAATAAATTAGATAGGTGAGGTTCATTTCATGAAAATTTGTACTTATATGACATCGATAATGTCATAACTTGGTTAAAAAAGTTTGTCGTAGACTGATTCATATAAATTCAATAGCGTTCAGATTTTGTATTGCATTGAATGACTTCTGGTTTTAAAACCGACGAACGTTTCTGACGTCATTAATTTGTTTCAGTCAATTTTTATTTGTTAAAAAAGGAAGGCAAAAGTACAAACTCTCGTGAAACAAACAGTACATACGTATTCATTCTGCTGAACATGACAGGTAAGTACTTTCTCATCTCATTTTCACCTAAACTACCGAGTAAAAAATGTTTTATGTCCGATTGTTCTATGAATCTCGATAATATAATATATTTAGAAGGGAGAACAATTTGTTGTAAGCCGCTTCATTTGACAATTTTGTCGAGCTCCCATCTGTGTTTGTACTCAGCAGAATGTATATGTATCTAATTTATTTTATAACGGATAGCATCAAGTTCTCGAAACTTCAAAATAATCATTAAAGTAAGGCACATTCCATCCAAACTAGTACTGACTGACTGAAGGAAATGAAATCACCGAGAATCCCTAAAAAATATTTCTGCTTGCAATTGACAATAAGGTGTTTTCTGGTTCTAATTTCTTTCTAAGTTTTCTTGATAGTGCTAGGGTTCTAGACCCTTAATTGCCCGAACCAAATATAAACCCTGGCGTGCATTAGGATTTTTTCAGTTCTTATCAAGTCGATAATAACATTTTGTCTTGGAATAATTATATCTAATAATTTCTGATTTTGAGAGTTTTAAAGTGAAGAGTTCGAGATGGCTTTTGGGAGTCCGTTTAATATAGGTATATGATGATAGTTGGGATTATTGGGAAGATGTCGAGATTCGAGAACGAAAATTTGGAGCCTCATAATTAAGACTTTGTATTTAAATGTTTAAAAAATGAAAGTGTGCAAGCAAAGTTCTGATTGATTGATTGATTAATAATACTAAATTGTCGGCTTCTACAATTTTCCGTGATATTAGAGATTAGAGCGAGAAATGTGATAGATCACGACTCAAAACGTCCCGTGTTGAATAATAATCATTTACAAAAAAAAATGAAGTACTTAACGAACAGCAACTTGCAGCACTTGACGAGCAGTCCGGGGTCCTCAACATGGCCCGGAAGAAAATTATAATTGACGATTACGTGTAAAATGACAACAATTTTCAAAAAAAATTTGCAGCATCTTGCAGCACTTGACGAGCACTAGAGGTCATCAATTTTTGTTTAAAAAATGCTGACTTGTCCGAGTTGTCCGAACTGTCATCAATATGGCCCGGAAGAAATAATTAGAGATTACGTGTTGAATATCAAACATTTTGAAAAAAAAATTGCAGCATCTTGCAGCACTTGACGAGCCCTAGAGGACCCCAATTTTTGATTAAAAAGACTGACTTGTCCGGGCTGTCATGTCATCAACTTGGCCCGGAAGATATAATTGGGAATAACGTGTAAATTAATAAATATTATGAAATTTTTTCAGCAGCATCTTACAGCACTTGGCGAGCATCACTAATCCCAATTTTTCATTAGAAAATAGCGGGTTGTCCGGGCCAAGTTGATGGAGCTGATACACTGCTTCATTTCAGGCGTTTGAGCTACCACAGGTTAGTACTTACAACAAAAAAGAATTCTAGCAGAAGTGTACTTTTCGAAATATAATGCCCCAAAATGCGATGTGGGGGTGGGGGGCTAAGTTGAGTTAATGTTTGAGCTTTTTTAGGGGACCACTGTTTAGTAAGTATGAAGGTTAGTTGGGTAGACATCAAGTAAGTAATTATTGATTTTTTCTCTCCTACATATAAAAACGGCGTATTTTTTTTTATAGGATGGCTCTCCTCCATAGCATAGTTATAACATCATAAATATTTTGTTTTACTACCAACTTGAGGAATAGTCATTATTCAATCTATTTTTTCTAGGAAAAAATTGACTTTCTCTCTAGGCGAATAATGATAATAATGAAAAAAACCTGGGTCAATAATGAAAATGACGTAAGGACGTACCAGGTTTCTAGTGGTTCAATTTCAATTTCAACCTGTCAATTGAAATTTAAAAAAAATATGATTTCAAACATTTCAACGAATAATTTTTTTTTTCTACTAGCAGCAGTGAAAAAAAAACCTATATTTTCCTCACTTATCATCATCACCTTCGCGCCTCGGGTTTTGAAAGCGCTTGATACCTTTATAATGACCAATTTCTCTACATACAGGGTGCTACAAAATGGAGTGCATGTTGGGGATATCGGAAACCGTAAGAGATACGAGGATGCTTGAATTATGGCAAAGTTGCGTAATTTGATGCTCAACAAAACGCCATTTCGTAATTTGAGAAATTCCAAATACTTCCGGAAAAAACCCTAAATTTGCCAAAATCGTTTTTATTTTTTCCTTAGTTTGGTTGAAGTTATATCTCAAAGTAAATGTCACTTTATCATAGCCACTTTTTCTCCGTTACAAGATGGTATCATCAAATTTAAAATCCGACGTTTTGTCTTTGGGCCACCATCAACTTTATTTTTTCAAATACGGTCCTCAACTTTTTTTTCTGTTTTTTGTGAGTTTTTGACTTGTTAAATGTAATAGTGTATTGCAACAATTGATAGAAAAAATATTTTTGGGGAAAAATGGCGTGGAGATGCTCATCCAGCTCATCTTTGTCCAACGCATTGCTTTTGCCATAAACTTTTCTGTCTGACACATTGTTTTATGCAAAGCACTTAAAAATTGAATGGTTATTATTTAAAACATAAATTTAATTTCAGGCAGGCGGAAAATGATACCTTATAAAAAAATTCTAATAAGTAGGTAAATAATATTCAGGTATGAATTAAAAACGACCTAATTAAACAAATAGCAAACTAAGGACCGGTGTATCAGTAGACGGTTATTGAGTTTAGCTGTTGGTTAACTAATAATTATCAATTGGTTAACCGCCAGCTAAACTAGATAACCGTCTACTGAGAGATGTCCGATATAAACCTTAAGACATACGAGATATTGTAAAAATGTTCGAATTGCCGATCTCTGGCGAACACATAACTTTCTACACCAGTTCATCTTTATTTAACACATTATTCTTGTCGAAAGTAGATTGGTTTATTTCCTAGCAATTTTTTTTTTTTCAGTTTTTTTGGGACAAATCCAGTTGAATAATAATTAAAACAAAAATAATACTGGAAAATGGGATTTTTTAATTATTTTTTCCACACAACATTGAATTAGGTACCCAAGAGTGCGTTCGAAAGAGGGTTAAATTTTACCCAAGGGTGAGAGTGGGTATATGGTCACGTGGTCAGAAGAGTAAATTTTATCTGGTGTGTTTTCGAACGCACTGGTATATAATTATAACCTAGCATATTATCATAACATTTAGGCCCAGTGTTCTGTGCATTTCATTTATCTGTTTGTGCCTATTATCATCAACAACAACTTCCGAGAAACGAAAAATGAAATAAATAAATCTGACTAAACCTGAAATTAGTAGATTTTAAATAATGAAAAACTGACAAGAATGACAGGCGTGAAATTTACCCAGCGGCAGAGTTGGTTAAGAAAGAGTGCACACTGGGTAGCACCCCGGATATTTTCGAACTAGTGTGAAAATCAACTGGAGCTTATAGCAGTTCATTTTCGAACGGCTGGTGTGACGCCCAGACTAATTTCGAACGTACTCCAAAGCTTATCCAAAATTGCAAAAATTTTATAAGTAAGTACTAAAAACTTAGGAACTAATAAAGTCTAATCTAATCTAATCTAGGAAGTAAGTACCTATCAAAATGAAAACTTGAAAAACTTAACCAAATACCTACAACAATTTCGGCGCATGTGTTCAAAGTTTGCCCTAATACAGTTGCTCACTTTTGTTCGAATTTTTTGAACTGTTCTGTAAACGTCCCTACTATTGATTATTGCAAATGCATTTATTATTCTGTTTCTTAGTTCTTCCCTACTATTAACAGGTCTTTTGTAAATTAAATCTTTGAGAGCACCCCATAGATAAAAATCCATTGGTGTGAGATCTGGAGATCTCGCTGGCCATTCTACAAAACCTCCATTCCATATCCAGCGCTCTGGAAATTCCCTATGAAGAAATTGGCGCACATTCTTGCTGTTATGCGCAGGAGCACCATCCTGTTGGAACCAAACATTTCGTAGAGAGGCCAACGGGATATCCATGACGTACTCTTGAAAGTCTCTCTTCAAAAACCCTTAATAGTTAACCGAAATTAAATTTTCTTCAAATAAATATGGCCCTAAAATGCGATCTCCCAATATTCCTGCCCAAACATTTATACCGAATCGAACCTGAGGCTGGATTTCCCTAGTTTCTCGAGGATTTTCGATGGACCAAATATGTTCGTTCTGACGGTTGAATATGCCGCAATTTGTGAACTTCGATTCATCCGTCCAAATAATCTTATGTAAAAATGAATCTCCGTTGCGATTAATCTGGTCGCGCAACCAGAAGCGATATATCAACCGCCTTTCAAGATCCCCTGGACGAAGTGATTGACTCACATGAATTTTGAAAGGTTTGAAGTTATTGCTTCTTAATATTATCCAGCATTTTACTTTGTTCAGGGTCCGAATATTTGCTTCTGCTGCAATCTGACGCGTGGAAACGGAGGGATTATTGTATACCTAAAATAGAAAAATAAAACAAATTTGAAATTTATCTAGTTATGTAAGGTATCTTGGTTGTAATAATAGGTTGACCACATTTTTTGGTATTTTGGTAGGTATTATTAAACTTCAAACCTGGTTTAAAACAATAGCAACCTCTGCCTCTGTCGTTCTGCTTCCATATTTTCCGTGTTGTTTGGAAAATGAACCATACCTAGATAAATTTGCATCTAGCTTTCGAATAAAGGAAATGCTTGGTTGGAGTCTCTCAGGGACTCAGGGTAAGTGTTGAGATACATTTCCAAAGCGCGCACTGCGTTTCTATTGAATTGATAATACATTTTTATCATATCATTTTTTTCTGCACACGAGAATAGCATTTTAAAATTAAAAATTGAAATTTATTAGTTGATAATTATTATCTCTTTGACAGAATTTGTCAAGAAAAATAATAAGGAGGTTGTCAAAGCAACGATATCGATAAATGTAGCTTCGTTAAATTGTTTGAATAGGTACTTCATCGGTATTTTGAAATTTCTGTCATTTTGGATACATTTTGGATAATAAGATGTATCGGAATCAAAAATTTCTCTTTAGAATACATTATTGCCTCGACAACCTCATTATTATTTTTCTGACAAATTCTGTCAAAGAGATAATAATTATCAACTAATAAATTTTAATTTTCAATTTTACAATGCGATTCTCAAATGCAGAAAAAAATGATATGATAAAAATGTATTATCAATCCAATAGAAACGCAGTGCGCGCTTTAGAAATACAGGGTGTCAATTTGGAAACTTCCCATCCCTATTATCTCGGAGTAGAAAAATTTTCAAAAAAATCCCTGAAACACGTCAACTATAATTTGAAGAAGGATGAGTTTTTATGCAAAATTCACCTCCCCTCTTTCAACTGTCAAGTGATACATCATTTTGCAGGGTTTTTAATTCCATACATTTTGGTACCAAATTTTAATACCTAAGTTTAGCTGTTTTGGAAATATTGACAGTTGAAAATTGACTTTTTTGCAACTTTAACAGGCTGTAAAACCTAAACGGTTAATTTTAGAGGGAAACCGTTCTTACAGTATCTTAGATTTTTATAAACTATCATTTGACAGCAACTTTGAATTTAATCCATGATCAAAAATTCTGGTTAAAAATTTAATCTCTGGTTAAATTCAAAGTTGGTGTCAAATGATAGTTTATGAAAATCTAAGATAAGAATGTAAGATTGGTTTTCCCCTAAAATCAACCGTTTAGGATTTACAGCCTGTCAAAGTTGCAAAAAAGTCAATTTCCAACTGTCAGTATTTCCAAAACAGTTGAACCTAGGTATTAAAATTTGATACCAAAATGTATGGAATTGAAAACCCTGCAAAATGATATACCACTTGACCCCTCTTCCCATTTAAGATTTTCTAGGGGGTGGCTCTGGGGGTTGGGGTGTTGAAAGAGGGGAGGTGAATTTTGCATAAAAACTTATCCCCCTTCAAATTATAGTTGACGTGTTTCAGGGATTTTTTCGGAAATTTTTCTACTCCGAGATAATAGGGGTGGGAAGTTTTCAAATTGACACCCTGTACATTTATCTCAACACATACCCTGAGAGACCCCAACCAAGCATTTTCTTTATTCGAAAACTAGATGCAAATTTACACACAACGCGGAAAATATGGAAACAGAACCACAGAGGCAGAGGTTGCTATTGTTTTAAACCAGGTTTGCAGTTTAATAATACCTACCAAGATACCAAAAACTGTGGTCAACCTAGTATTACAACCAAGATAGGTACCTTACATAATTTCAAATTTGTTCTATTTTTCCATTTTAGGTAAACAATAATCTCTCTGTTTCCACGCGTCAGATTGCCGCAGAAGCAAATATTCGGACTCTGAACAAAGAAAAATGCTGGAGAATATGAAGAAACAATAACTTCAAACCTTTCAAAATTCATGTGAGTCAATCACTTCGTCCATGGGATCTTGAAAGGAGGTTGACAGTTGACATATTGCTTCTGGTTGCGCGACCAGAATAATCGCAACGGAGGTGCATTTCTACATAAGATTATTTGGACGGATGAATCGAAGTTCACAAATTGCTGCATATTCAACCGTCACAACGAACATATTTGGTCCATCGAAAATCCTCGAGAAAATAGGGAAATCCGGCCTTAGGTTCGATTCGGTATAAATGTTTGGGCAGGAATATTGGGAGGTCGCATTTTAGGGCCATATTTATTTGAAAAAAATTTAATTTCGGGTAACTATTTGAGGTTTTTGAACAGAGACGTTCAAGAGTACCTCATGGATATCCCGTTGGCCTCTCTACGAAATGTTTGGTTCCAATAGGATAGTGCTCCTGCGCATAACAGCAAGAATGTGCGCCAATTTCTTCATAGGGAATTTACAGAGCGCTGGATAGAAAATGGAGTTTTTGTAGAATGGCCAGCGAGATCTCCAGATCTCACACCAATGGATTTTTATCTATGGGGTGCTCTCAAAGATTTAATTTACAAAAGACCTGTTAATAGTAAGGTAGAACTAAGAACAGAATAATCAATGCATTTGCAACAATCAATAGAAGGGACGTTTAGAGAACTGTTCAAAAAATTTAAACAAAAGTGAACAACTGTATTAGGGCAAACAGTAATAACTTTGAACACAAGCGGCGAAATTATTATGGGTATTTGGTTAAGTTTTTCAAGTTTTCATTTTTATAGGTACTTACTTCCTAGATTAGATTAAATTAGACTTTATTAGTTCCTAAGTTTTTCGTACTTACTTATACAGTTTTTGCAATTTTGGATAAGCTTTGGGTACCTAATTAAATGTAGTGTGGAGAAAATAATTAAAAAATCCCATTTTCCAGTATTATTTTTGTTTTAATTAATATTTAACTGGATTTGTCCCAAAAAATTTAAAAAAAAAATTGCTAGAAAATAACCCAATCTACTTTCGACAAGATTAATGTGTTGAATTAAGATGAACTGATGCAGAAAGTTATGTGTTCGCCAAAGATCGGCACTTCGAACATTTTTACAATACCACCATGTCTTAACCCTCAACTGGTGACAACCGAACAAACTTCATTTTCTAGAATCCTTTCGCTAAATGGATATAGCAAAACACATAACACTCATTTTCAATCCCCAACACATAAATGTTACAGCTTAGGCGAAAACAGTATTATAAACCATTATACAAATAAAAATCATAAACGGTCGCTTTGGCGTATTTTGTACGCCAATCAGTACATTATTCAAAGCAGCGCCCTGCAGGGAAGGGAAATGGAAACCAACGGGCTCGCCACTTTTCTATTGTATACAAGACACTTACCTACTTAATTTTTCGCCAGAAATATTTCTTCTATCAATTAATTGTTGTAATACACTATTACATTTAACAAGTCAAAAACTAACAAAAAAAAAACAGAAAAAAAAGTTGTGGTCCGTATTTGAAAAAATAAAGTTAATGATGGTGACTCAAAAACAAAACGTCGGATTTTAAATTCGATGATACCATCTTGTAACGGAGAAAAAGTGACTAAAATTAAGTGGCATTTACTTTGACATATTTATTCAAACAGACTAAGGAAAAAATAAAAACGATTTTGGCAAATTTCGGTTTTTTCCGGATATCTCCGGAAGTATTTGGAATTTCTCAAATTACGGAACGGCGTTTTGTTGAGCATCTATTACGCAACTTTGCCATAATTCAACCAACCTCGTATCTCTTACGGTTTCCGGTTTCCGATATCCCCATCCATGCACTCCAATTTGTAGCACCCTGTATATATGCCTATGAGGAAATAAAAGAATATTTGATGAAAATATGACTTATGTCAATATTTTAACTTGTAACTACTCTCTGGAGACTTTCTACTAGTCTACTTGTAGCTTGTAGCCAGGGCAACCTGTCAACTCACATGATAGAGCAGCTTTAATCATGTTTCCTAACAAATAACAAAAAATACATAGGTAGTTCAGCAATACAACCATTTATACAGGGTGTCCACTTAATGCGATATCGGACGATATCTCCTTACAGGGTGATGCAAGAAAAATAAATTAAAAAACAAAGTCGTTAAATACTCTAATATGCATTAGTTAAAAATCTTTTTGAATATACAGGGTACTCTCTTTATGAGTTATGCGACAGAACTTTGTTTTTTTAAATGGAACATCTTGTATGTGATTGCATATTTGGATTCTACGTGAAATTCTAAGCAGATTTCATGTGATATACCCCATACCTAAGTTCAACTGTTTGGAAATAGTCACAGTTGAAAATAGACTTTTTGCAACTTTGACAGGCTGTAAAACCTAAACGGGTAATTTTAGAGGAAAACCGATTTTACGTTCCTATCTTAGATTTCATAAACTATCATTTGACACAAACTTTGAATTTAATCCATGATTAAAAATTCCAGTTAAATTTAATCTCCGGTTAAATTCAAAGTTGGTGTCAAATGATAGTTTATGAAAATCTGAGATAGGAATGAAAAATCGGTTTTCTTCCAAAATTAACCGTTTAGGTTTTGCAGCCTGTCCAATTTGCAACTGTCAATATTTCCAAAACAGTTGAAGTTAGGTTTAGGGTATATTACATGTATCTGCTCAGAATTTTACGTAAAATCCAAATATGCAATCACATACAAGGTGTTCTATTTGAAATAACAAAGTTCTGTCGCATACCCCATAAACAGAGCACCTTGTATATTCAAAAATATTTTTAACTAATGCATATTAGTATCAAACAACTTTGTATTTTTTTTTCTTATTCGCCCTGTTCGGAGATATTGTCCGATATCGCACTAAGTGGACACCCTGTATATTTGCTTGCTTTCTGCCCCCCATCCCCACATCGCATTTGGGGCATTATATTTTCAACAGTATGATTGTGCTAGCATTCTTTTTTGTTGTATTGACCTGTGGTAGCTCAAACGAATCTGTGCCAGCATTGAGCTGACTTAAAAACGGACGAGGAAGCGTGTATAGCGTTAGCTTTTTCCACCCCTGCATAAATTAGCGAATAACTGCGGTTCTAGAGTTTTGATTGATCTAAAAATGGTTGTGCTAGGCTGTGCCAGCTATTAACCAAGCTTCCATAACAGTTTCTATGACCAACCCTCAAAAAATCCCAAACGTGAAGTTATCCCTCCCCCGCGTTTGACCCCTATTTTCTGACAACGAATAGTTATGCTAGCAATCTTTAATGCGGGGGGGGCTAGAATTGACCTGCCCCCCCCCCCCCACACTTACTAGGATATATTTTTGTTACTATAACTGTGCTAGCTGTGCCAGCTTAACGGAGCTCACCAATTCACAATAAATGCGCACATGATGATGCACAATCACCGACCCATATCTCTTGTAATAATAATTATAAAAGAAAAGCATCGATTAGCATTTACTTACATGCAAGATCCGGAATTTCTTCAGGTACTGCATGGGCTTCTTCTAGCAAAGAGTTCCGGTTATTATTATCCCCTAAATGTGGCTGTAAAAGATGTTAGAGAATAACCATAAGGATTTGGGGTCCCGTTGAAGTCAAAAATAAGGATGAAAGTCAAGTTTTGATTATCGTTACCTTTGTTTCTTTTTCTAGTTCGAGAGTTGATTCGAAAAGGATTTTTATCATGAATGCTGACTTAAGCCTACCCCACATCCTATTATTATATATTTTAATTTCAAATTTGGTAAATATAGTAATAATAAATTTAATTGAGATTTAGTAGATTTGAATGACCCAATGCTGACTAAACTCTCAAGTCTGTTTAATTTTCAAAGTGTTTTGTAATACATTGCTATTGATCAATATAGGTAAATAAAAAAATTATAATTAAATGTGTACCTCCTTATTAGGTGCGTCCTCCGGCGCTGCCATTTTTCCATTGCCAGCTTCTTCATGGTCTCCATGGTCTCTTGGAGATCTATTTTCGATCTCTTCCGGTATATTCGGGTTAGTAGTTTCTTGTTGCGCGTTAAACCACTGAAAAGTTTAGTGCACAAATGTAGAAAAAGTTTGTGAATGATCGAGGAATACTTCCGACATGAGTTTGCTGGAAGTAATGGTGTTAGTATGGGAAACAAGTACCTTGTAGTCTTCAACCTTATAGCCAGAGACTGGAAATTTATGTGTTTCCATATTAGGTATTCTAGTAGCTCTACCTCTGCAAATATACTCTTAGCTTAGAGAGTAGGTATTAAAGGTAACAAACATGTAAGCTTCATTAGAGAAAATAATATATACCTATGCCAAAGCTCTATTGTGGCGTAGCTTATCCAATTTTTGAAAAAGCTGCTGACCATTTGCCAATATTGTGTAAAATTTCCTTAAAAACATTTGTTAGCTCACTAACTTTTAGACTGATCCATGAACTGGCTCATTATATTCATTATACATCAGATCTACACTCATTTTTTAGAAATGGAACGGAGTTACTGATCAGCAGTCACACCTACAGAAATCGGATTTACGCATCCAAATGCCTGATAAATAATGTGAATATGTGATAATACATCTCATAATAAATACGTTTCTATGCTATTTCTATTACCACTCGTCAGTCGATCACTTTTAAAATTTGGATGAAGTCTCCAAAAACGTAAAGACCTCTTCACTCTCGCCGCCAAAGATATTTTCAGTTTTTTCGTCGTGGGCCAAAATGATAATATGATGTATAATGACCAGATAAATTGTTCTGAATTGTTATTTTAGTTTTATTTTAACCCCTTCCCCCCCTAACCGCATTTTTTTATAGTGTAAATTAATGTTACACCTTTTTCATTTTACCTCTACCTCATAAGTTGTATTCGTCCTACGCCGATGCTCTGCATACCGAAATAAAGCCGCAGGCCAACAAAGTAAATCCCCCATATGAAATACGTTATCGATGTTACACTTTTGATATACCAGCGTTTCAACCAAAACGTTGCTGGTGTACATTATTGTTACACGTGTACATTAATGTTACACGCTTGTCAATACAGGGTGTACATTAACGTTACACTCGGCGGCGAGAGTGTTTTATTATAGCACCTTCTTGAAATTTGAATTATTTTGCAGTCTTGGAGAATTTCTTTTGGCGTCCTATATACCTATGTATATCAAAAATCGATCGGATTACGACCTCTGCCCCGTTCCTGAGAGCCCAATTCGTATCCTGCTAACCGCACATCATATTATATAGGGTGACTGGTAAGTAGACGTATTCCTTTGAAGAGGTAAATGTAGTTTTGCCACTGATTGAACATTATATACTATTCTCAACGGTTTTTGAGATATTTATTCTGTTTTAATTTCCAAGAAATTCTCTTCTTCGCGAGGTAAATATTTAAAGTTAATTAAGGGAGATAATAAAAGCCTTTTTAAATGTCGCTTTTTAAATTATAAGCTGACACACTTACACAAATATCAGCATTGAAAACTATCGAAACAATAAGTCAACTATTAAACTATTTCGGTTCAAACTTAACTTTTCTTGTCAAGTTACAAACTAATGGTTACTTTATGCCTGAAAATTTCGAGAACATCATTTTTTAAAATCTTTCCGGTTTATAATGTCGTGCGCCTGCCGGTTCCCAGTCTCCAGCCCCTTCTGTCTTCCCAATCTCCTAGATTTAAGTCCCGCTCCGACATGGCTCTTTGTATTCCTCCGAACCATGTTGCTTTAGGTCTTCCTCTTTTCCTTCTCTCGTGCGGTGTCCATTTCATTACTAGTTTAGGAAGCCGTTCGTCATTCATTTTTTCTAAGTATCCATACGATGTCAGTTGTCTTTTTTGTATTTCGTCTATTATTGTTTTTTCTACATGATTTCTCTTATTCTTTCGTTTGTTATTCTTTGCATTCTTGATTTTCCTGCAGATCTTCTCCAAAAGTCCAGTTCGAGTGACATGAGTCATCTTTCTAGAGACGATTTCGCCACGTTTTGGTTGGTAGGTAAATTGGTTAACCGCTAGGTAGGCTCTTCGTCACAACAGTGACGTCGCATACCATTTTCAGTCGAAATCAGCTGGTTTGTCAAATGTCACGTGCATGACGTGATGGTGATGGTATGCCTGAGAAAATAAAAATAAACCAACTACTGAATACTTTTTATTGTCGGAAATTAAAATTGGGAATAGTGAAAATTAATTGTGTTTATTTGTTGTGTTTAATTTCAAATATAAACTAAAAAATGAGGTTAAATAAATTACTCTAAATTAGAGAGAGATAGCAAGCTACCAATTCAAATAACCGTGCTCCAAAATAGATACCAAAGTTATCGTGACGTCATTGTTTTTCGTACCGAAATTGGTTGGTACATTTTTGACCAACCAAAGTGGGTTACCAAAACGTGGCGAAATTGTCTTAGGTTTTTCGTTAATTGCCATGTTTCACATCCGTATAAGATTTTACTTTGGAATATAAAGTTATTTATGTTATGGTTAATATGCAAACTTGGCTAGTTCGTAAACTAGCTGGATAGTTTACAAACTAACCAACCCTTTGGCTACTTGGATAGAAAACGCAATTTCCACTAAAATAGCAGCTAGTTTGCAAACTAACCAAGAGACTGGACCTGAAATTATTGAGAAAACTAAATTAGCTGGTAAGTTTATAAACTATCCGATGCAGCCTGGCTAATTCGAAAACCATGATTTCTAGTAACACAAAATAGCCCAGCCTTTGGCTGGTTTATAAACTAACCAAACATTTGGCTAGTTTATAAACTAACCAACCAATTTTCTGGCTAATTTACAAATAAAGTTAGGTTTTGTTTTGAATACGGAATGTTATTGTTTTTTGTTTGATGTCCTGGCCGCCTGGCCGGGTTTGTTTTTATAGTCCACAGGAACAGTTTTTGGTAATACAGGAATCACAAAGAAAAATTTCACGCCTCTTTATTAGTTCTCTATAATAAAGAAGCAAATAATTCCCAACTTTACAATGAAAGTAGATAAAGTGCACAAGAATCTGATTATTATTTCATCAGGCATTACGATTTAAAACGAGTTGATGCACAATATATCGTCGCCTCCATCGCATAAGGGCGTATCTCAGAAGTTATAAAAATCGAGATAGGTCTACCAAAAATATTGCAATATCAACCCCCATAATTCCGCGAAGTGGCGTATCTCGATAACTAGTAATACTATTAGTAGTTATCGAGGAAGGCGACGATATATTCTTCTAAGTAAAAAATCTGACAAAATATTAGCGTGCACGAAAGCGTAGAAAGCTTGCATGGACATTTATCTAAATGAATGTCCATGTAACCTAACTTTATTTGTAAATTAGGCAAAAAATTGGTTGGTTAGTTTATAAACTAGCCAAATGTTTGGTTAGTTTATAAACTAGCCAAAAGATTGGCTATTTTGTGTTACTAGAAATCATGGTTTTCCAATTAACCAGGCTGCATTGGATAGTTTATAAACCAACCAGCTAATTTAATTTTCTCAATAAATTCAAGTAAATTAGCCAAGATTCTTTGTTAGTTTGCAAACTAGCTGCTATTTTAGTGGAAATTGCGTTTTTTTATCAAAATAGCCAAAGGGTTGGTTAGTTTGTAAACTATCCAGCTAGTTTACAAACTATCCAATTTTGCATATTACTCGTAACATATATAAGCCGTTTTTTGTCACGTGATATAGGATTTGACCATAGAATCGAGTTTAGACATCCGATTACTCTTTTTCCTTTTACTATCCTTGCTTCGATCTCGGCTTCTGTTCTGCCTTTCTTATCTATTTGTGTTCCTAGATAGGTATATTTGTCGCATGCGGATATTTCAACATTATTGTCTAAAGTTAGGTTTCTCGAGTTTTGGTCGATGCATAGGTATTTGGTTTTTGCTTTGTTCACCGATAGCCCCCATTTTTCTTATTCGATAAGAAGTCTTGTTTTCATAAATTCTAGGTTTTCTTTATCTTGTACTATTACCACCTGGTCGTCTGCAAAATGGAGTTTATATAAAGTGTTTTCATTATTCAGTTGTATCCCTATACCACTACATGATCTCCACTCTCTTAGTGTCTCATTTAAATAGATTTTGAAAAGTGTGGGAGATAAACAAAACAACAACCTCAGACCTTTAGTTATGGAGAAGCTATCAGACAGAGTAGATTCTATTTTTATTCTTGATGATGCTGCTGATACAGCTGTTTTATTGTTATTATTGCAGTATTATTTGTTTGAGTGTTTTCCATCACTTGCAAAGTTTTTGGACAGGAACCGTGTCATAAGCCTTTGTAAGGTCAACGAAGAGCAGGTGGACATCTCTGTTTGTAGAAGTTTTTTTCTCATTGAGCTGCATAAGTCAGTGCAAAAAAGACCCATTTGTATTGGCTCTATGTTGGTTTTGGAGATGTGTCCTTCCTCCTTCCTCAGAGAACGAATTAGGTCCCGAAGATGTAACATCCGACTTCTTTGCATTTTCTTTCCCAGGTATCATTCTTATTAGTTTGAATTAGATTCTTAATTCATGTAGGTGTCGTTTGTATGTATTGTAATCGTTAGCGTCCTTTGTAGCTAACCATTTATTATATTCTTGTTGTCTAATATTCTTCTGTTCTTCTAATTTGGCACTCCATGTCAGATGATGGTTTTTCCGGGCAAGAGGACTTTATGAATGAATTGGGTAACATGTTCATATAGTTTGTTGCATGGTACATCAAACGTACAAATTTTTAATAAAAGTTCTCGATTCTACTGTCTTCAGAATAAGGCACATTATTTCAGAATTAGTTTTTTGTTAATTTTTGTAATTAAATAGGCCAATCACAATCTATTCTGAGGAATTGATAAAATCATTTCAAAACCTCTATTTGGTCCTAAAAGCGTGTAATCTGAGTTTGCACCATCTCAGGTGTGGTGAGCTTAAGTTTTGGTAGCCAAGAAACCGCCAAATTGTTGCACTATTTCAAGTTTTTGGCTCGTAGCTGGAAAACGGCGCGTCGGACGGAAAATGTCATTCTACTCAAAAATACAGAGGAGTAAATTCTGCTTCGATTGACATACAAAACTTCAAATTCGGTTAAGTGGTATAGCCGCAATCGAACGTTAGAAACGAAAAAAAATTCGTATTGCGGTACAAACTACAAACTTACACTGAAAAAACACATTGAATGAAAGTTGTAGAGAATAAAATTCTACGTAATATAACTGCATCAGGTTTTTAATTCAGTCAATTTTGAAACAGTAAATTTTGCATCAATTCAAAGTATGTTTTTTTACTTTTAGATTGGTGCGAGTGAAAAGTTGATTATACTTGAAATAAAGTTATAATGTCGTGTTCTATTGTTTTAGAGATTATACGGCGTGTTCAACATCTACAAACATGAATGACCCGAAGTGTTTAATTTGTGATAAACCATTACATGATGAGGCCTCAACTACAGTAAAAGAGAGAGGAATAGAAACATTGATAAAAAGAAGTATAGCAAGGAAGGATGAGAAGCACCTTCAACTTCAATATGTGGGGAAGACGCATCACAGGAATTTGTGGCTAAAGAAAGCAAGAAGCCTCTGAACAGGCTACCGTGCAGCATATGTCAACAATTGAGTTAGAAAATTCCCTCTTGGCTGCAGCTGAATGGTGGCAGGATGAAGAGGTAATTGAAAAAATTCGTCTTGAAAATGATCTGGTTGCGGTAGAGGCCAGGTACCACCGCTCCTACAGTATCGAGTTCCTGAAAAAAGATGCAAAAACTGGATTGTCAGCTCGCCAACCTGAAGATGAAGATGTGTCTTTGGCATTCAACTATATTTGCAAATACATCGAGAAAAATGAAGGGCAATGCCAATTCACTTTGTCAGAAATTTGGAAGACTTCGAAGGCTTTGTCCCAACTCATAAATCCCTGATGGAAAAACTGAAAACAAAGTATGAAGATGAACTTATTATCACTAGCAGAAGGGGTGAAAATGAGGCAACTGTAATATGCTTTCGAAATACAGGTTACAAAATTTTAACCCAGTCTTGGTATGACTCCAGGAATGTCGACGAAAAAGAAGAGCGACTTCGCATAGTGAAAGCCGCCGCTGCCATTATCCGCGAGGATATTAGGTCAGTGATTTATCCCCTTGATAGTTATTCCAAACTAGACGAATTTTTGAAGGATGTTGATGACATTCCAGAAACGCTTAAAGTACTTGTAGGGTCAATTGTAAGCCCCAAAAAGTGAAAAATACCTTCCGCTCGGCCTAAACAAAAAACGAAAACCTGTGCTATTGCTCACGCAATAATTGATGCTGCGAGACCGCGGTCCTTCCTGTCCGCACTGCTCGTAGTGCAACGCTTCATCAGAAGTACACATCAAGAGAACTCCTGGATGTGTTATCAAGTCTAGGGTTTTCTTGTTCATATTTCGAAGTTCAGCTGTTTCAAGCATCTGTCCTTCAAGACCCATCTCAGGTCGTTCTGGAAAATTATTTTAGCCAGTGGGTGCGTGACAATGCTGATGTTAACGTAGACACGATTGACAACTCCAACACATGGCATGCTATGGGTGGGCTCCAATGTATAACCCCTCACTCCTCATCCTGGTCAGAGGCAAGAATTAAAAGATTGAAAAAGGTAAGGTAGAAAACTGGGTACATCGGAAACATACCCCTAGTCACCTTTTAAAAAACCAAGCAGGATGGCCTTAAGTCAATTTGTATTTATGATGTCAACGTACGAAGCTCGATCGATGCGATAAAACCCTCAGCCAGTAACTTCTTGTGGTTGTATGGGAAATGGAGAGAGCACCCAGACGTCCCAGAATGAAGCAGATTCATGGACAAGATAACCTCTGATCAGCCATTCCAGAAATCTCGTACTTTGTGCCTACCATTCCTGAATGCACCTCCAGAAAACCCTGACACTTTATCCTCTGTTCTACTTGATTCAGTTAAACGAAGAGGTGATAAACAAAAATGCTGCTTCGTGGCGTTTGACCAGCCTCTGTATTACAAAGCCAGAGAGATAGTGGCTTCTTGCAATTCTGAATCTCCATTATCATCAGTAATCGTCCGCCTAGGTGGCTTCCACCTCCTGATGTCTTTTATGGGGGCTATTGAATACATAATGGATGGTAGTGGGCTGCAGGATACTCTTAGCACCATTTACGCAAGACAATCCAAAGAAAAGATGCTGACGAGGCACGCATATTCAAGACCTGTCAGGGGTCATATTTTAGTTCACCAGGCATTGGCAAGAACTATATTGTCAACAATGACCATAACTGACGAAAATAATCAGGCAATAGTAGATACGTTAAATAATATAGGAGCTCCACATTTTTTAAAACTTCTGGACCAACCAGCACTCATGAGAATTATCCACGAGAAAATGTCAGAGCTCCAGCAGAATGGACCTACCGCAGAGCTGTGGGTGCAGTATTTCCACATGGTGTCCATCGTCAAGCAGTTCACAGAGGCTGAGAGGATGTTGCCGTACTTTCATTCCAACGGTCACTTTTTATATGCTAAGTCATGCCAATTGTGCCTCCAAGACATGATGGATTTGAAACAAAAGATCTTGCCTGATGAATATGACAAATTTGTGAATCGAGGCTTCTTCACCAGGTCTGACAAGTTTTGGTCTGGTGTGTTTACTGATCAGACTATTGAGCAGGTCGTCATGAGGTCTCTAAAAGCCCAAGGTGGGCTGTCACATGGACGAGGCATAACGGACAGTACACTGGTGACTTGGGTTGTCACAATGCAATGACCTACAACCACAGATAGACGGATTTATAAACAAAAATATATGTTGACAACATGTCCGATTCTTTCTATCCTGACGAAACTCCCCCACTACTAAAATGTCACATTTAGTCGTAGGAATATTTATTTTCTCTTTCTAACGCGGGTATAAAGTCCTGCCTTTCAATTACACTTGGCAACACAGCACTAGACCAAACTCCGCCTTATGCTTTGTCATAGTAGTACGTTCCGTTCTCGCCCAGAGTATCTTGTTGTCTCTATCTTATGCAATGATGATCAGTACATGTTTAAAAAAGACCGATAAATAAGATATGGTCGTGTTGATCTGGAATACTTTTCGAATATCATCGTTTTGGTTTTGGAGCGGGACCAATTGCGTCTGGTCCATGGCAGGGAACAGCTGTTGAGGCCGGACTTAGATCGGGCGACTTATCCCCACCATGGACCGCCCGCACCCCAAATCCCCCCTGGCCCATAAACATGTTGTCAACACAACAAATAGTATTTTATGAATGGAATACTCTGTCTATCTGTGATAATAGGTCATTGCCATAATGCCTACTATTATGGAAATTTCTGTACAAGTGGAAGACTTTTGTGACGTGAAGTATGGCACTTCAGAGCAGCACATAAACGCTAGGTTCTCAAGGGTACAGAGGGACGATGCAGACATTGCAATCCTTCTTGACTGGTTTTCATTTCAGGATCCCTTTCCACTAGGACAGTTTGTGATGTCCATGCTCAGGAGTAACTGGCGATGAGAAAATTGATTGCCATGAAGCGTTTGAGGAAAGAATTCAGAGTATTGCTAAGATTATTGGCAATGACTTCGAATTCAGTAATGTCAAGTTTTAACGAAAAAACTGAGTGGTTCCTCTTAAAAGTTTCTACTCAGAAGTAAGAGTTCACGGCGAAGATATGCCAGAAAACCTAGATACACTTTTTCGATCATAACACTTCTAAAAAAATCAGAGGAAGAGTTGAAATGCCTCTTTGAGTTTGAGTTGGCTCCTTATCCCCTTTCTATCTTTGATGGAACAGGAATACGAAAAAGAAAGAAATCTGTGCTCTACGATTTATTTTCATCAGTTTCTAATCTACCAAACCTTGCAGATAGTGGCATTGTAATTGATGGTGGTTTCCTTTTACATCGAGGGGTTTGGCAATCCAATTCAAGGAAAAATTTTCAACAATTCTCTTAAAATATGTGGACTACATTAAGAAATACTACAATCCTGCCAGTACAACCATCGTTTTTGATGGCTATCCTGATGCGGCATCAGTAAAGAGTACCAAATCAGCTGAGCGGCTTCGCCGTAAAAGCAAGTACCTACTCTTCTGCAAATGTGGTGTTGACTGAAACGATGAACGCAACCATGCCGAAAGAACAATTTCCCTCCAACGACAATAACAAAGATTGACTGATTTCCATGCTGCGTGAGAAATTGGTACAGAATGGGTATAAAGTAAGGCAAAGTGTTGAGGATGCTGATACCCTTATTGTCAACACTGCCATTCAGTTGACAGATAACTTTGCGATGGCCATCATAATCGGGGAGTACAGCGATTTATTGATTCTAATAACTGCCAAAGCACCAAAATCATCCACCATTTACGTCATGAAACCTGGAAAGGGAACCTCTCAGCACACCTCCAACTCCAACTTCTCGTCCGTTGTCAAACAGAATATTCTGTTCCTACATGCAATCAGTGGATTTGATGCAACCTCTGCATTCTATCGCCAAGGGAAGTTGAAGTTTGTCAAGCTTCTTGAAAAGAACACGACATTACAAGAGACTGTCAAGGTTTTTCATCATGAAGATGCAGATCCTGAGGTTCTCATTTCAGCAGGTTAACGGTTCTTGGCAGCCCTCTATTCACCTCAGGCAGATGACACCTCTTTGGACCAAATCCGCTGCGAGACATTTTCAAGATCACTCACAAAGCCAACTTTCGAGCTGGCTTTTCTACCTCCAACAAATACAGCCGCCGCCCAACATATAATGCGGGTGTACCTTCTGGGATCCTCTGAGCTGGAGATAGAGGAGAACGGACCTTGGCCTTCTCCTCTTCATAAACACTAAAGATCCAGCTCCAGTTAAAATTCTTAACACTGTTTTCTGCAAATATACAAAGGAGTGTACAAGGAAGTGCAGCTGCCGAAAAGTGTGCATGAAATGTTCAAGAATATGCCTCAACTGCAACGGCCAGTCATGCTCGAATTCAGCATCCTTCGAGAATGAGGATGTGACTCATATTGCCGTAGAAGCAGAAATTGGTGAGGATAGTCCCGTTGAAG
Organism: Ceutorhynchus assimilis; assembly: GCA_917834065.1. Taxonomy (NCBI): domain Eukaryota; kingdom Metazoa; phylum Arthropoda; class Insecta; order Coleoptera; family Curculionidae; genus Ceutorhynchus; species Ceutorhynchus assimilis. Next base: position 73,245,661 of record OU892277.1, read on the forward strand.
ATAATCCCGATGAAGAGGACCTTGATATACAACCGCGCCGTCCGAGCTTCTCAGATAGTCGGGGCGGTTAATCAAAAAAATGGGCAGTATCTTGCAAATTGTGATAAAAACTTGAAATTTCGTACAGATAATTTTTTTACAATTATAAGCGATTTGACCCGCATGACCCCCTTTTCGGACCCATAGGAGCCAGAGGGCGCCCATTCGCAAAATGGCGGACCAAGAAATTGTAATTTTTAATTGTGGATCGATTTTATCAAAATTAAGGTCGTTTTCGAATAATTTTCGGTCAAAAAATACAACAGAACATGTTTTTTCTATTACAATATAATCTTTACTCAGAAAAGATTATTCTTTTAATTTTTTTTCAGGAATTAACTATAGTTATCTTCAATCTATGAAAAAAAAAACAAAGTGCGGAAAAAGCTCTTTTTCCGCACGCATTGGCCTGCGGAAAGAGTAATTTTTCCGCACTAGTGTGGACATTTTTTTTTGCACGTCGTCGCGTCGTGTTGACCTACGATATGCATCAGCGATAAATTTACAATTTGCTGAAAATTGTACATTCACCATTAAAATAGTTAAAAATAAATAAAAAATGTTGTTAGGTGCCTAATATAAATTTATATATCTTTTTATTTTTGTATTTTTTATTGTCTGCTCGTAGGAAAAATTGTGTTCCTAACATTCGCGGAAAAATGATACTTTCCGCACTTGTTAGGAAAATAACTATTTTATTAGAAAAAAATATTTAATCTATAAATAATTAATTTTTAGTTCGCTAAATTCCACATCCTCACAACGATTCCTCAGGAAATGTTACATAATTCCTTCAACCATTTACTGATCCGACTCCATAAATGCCTGGAGCAAAATGGCCAACTTATACATCTCTTTTTACAGTTTCATCCAGATTATTACCTTTCTATCAGACAAAGATAATTTCGAAGCTTTGTGAATATGCTAATAAAAAATGCATTTGCAAAAATACCTAGGATTTCGATTTAAATTTTTTACGGCTAAAACTTTAAGTTTCAAGGACGATGTTTATTGGTACATGGATACCTTGAACATGACTCGTTTTTTTGACATTTTAATAAACAGAGGGTGTTCCATTGAAAATAGTGGAGAATTTCGATGTTGAAAAACTACATTTTCTTTACTGGCCCGGTATAAGTATCAAAAAAATGAGCAACTAACAAAAAAAAAAAAAAAATTAGGCCAAGAGAAGTCGAATGGCGCAAACCGCAGGTGGCTAACATACTTGGTTCAAAAGTTATGAGCATTTGAAATGGGTCACTCTCGGCTGGGACATCCTGTATTATTCAAATTTCAATCACTTAATTATATTTTCTCACATTTTTTGATCAAAAATTATTCGAAAACGACCCCAATTTTGCTAAAATCGATTCACAATTACAAATTTTCACCTCTTGATAGCCGCCATTTTGCAAATGGTCGCCATCTTGATCCTATGGGTCTGACAAGGGGGTCATGCGGGTCAAATCGCTTATAATTGTAAAAAAAAATCATCTGAACCAAATTTCATGCTTTTATCACAATTTGCAAGATTATTCGACTAACCGCCCCGACTAAGATCAAGGACCATCCACATCTAAGAAAATGCGAACATGAATGCTGCTACATTTTGTGCTGCATACCTATCGATTTATTTCATCTTCATATTTAAATTTTCATCAATAAACTTTAATTGTTTTTGTTACTTCATTGCACCTAAACTAGCTATGTATAATTTAGTTATTAGGAAATTATTAATAATAATAATAATAATAATAATAATAATAATACTTATCAACGATTTAATGGTAATACAGAACTTTGATAAACTTAATATTGATTTTTATTTGTACTACTCGAATTTCTACTCAGGTTATGCATATTCCTTCAACATAGCAAAGCAATAAGAAGCGCTGTTTTGGTACAAAATGTTGATATTTTTTTACCTTAAATGACATAAAATTACTCAAAACGTCGAAAAAAAACGATTTCGAATTGATGCCAAATTTTGAATTTTAAATGAATGTACTTGAAAACTGAGGTATCTATGTAACGTGACATTTTATTCTCTACAATTTTTATTCCATGGATTTTTTCATAGGAGTATCTGTTTTCAAGATATGTGGTCTTGGAAAGTCGCAAAATGTGAGTTTGCACCGCAATACAAACTTTTTTTCGTTTTTCACATTCATTTTCCGCTATATCACTCAACCGAATTTGAAGTTTCATACGTCAATCGACGCAGAATTTAGTCCTCTGTATTGTTGAATAAAACGACATTTTCCGTCCGACCCACCGTTTTCCAGCTACAAGCAAAAAACTTAAAATAGTGCAAAAATTTGGCGGTTTCTTGGCTACTAAAAGTTAAATTCACCAAACTCAGATTACACGCATTTAGGACCAAATAGAGGTTTTAAAACGATTTGCAGCTTGCTGGAAATTAATTTCTCAAAACGGATTTTTGCGACTTAATTTTATTGGCCTATAAATAAATAAGTTTTATTTGTAAGAGTAACCAATATTAAGGAAAAATTACTCCATTTGTTGTTAATATCAAGTGTTGCAAAAGAAATTCTGTCAAATATTGGTGTTAAAATTTACCCTAATTAGGTACGTTTCTTATTATTTCGTTAATTTTAAATATTTACCTCGCAAAAAAGTCAATTTATTAGAAATAAAAATGAAAAATATATCGAAAACCGTTGAGAATGGCATAGAGGTGAATATTGTTCAATGGGTAGCAAATGAGCTCTACTTTCACCTCCTCAAAGAAATACGTCGACTGTATATTTGTAAATTATACTTTGGAAGCAAATCTTCAATCTGCCTATTTTATGTAGTGAGAAATGTTTAATTACAAATTGCTATTAGTTAATATAGCTACAAAAGGTATTATTTGATAAAATATGTAGGTACCTCATCCTCAGGCGAGACTTCCGCTGATGCCGTTTCTCCGTTGCCAGCTTCTCCATGTACAGAAATCGGGTTGGTATTTTCAGAAGAATTTCCTTCTTGAGGGGTAACCCACTGAAAAGTTAAGTTTACAAATCTAGACAAAGTTTTGGACTGCTGTATATTTAATTAACGTTCTTTTTAATTGTATATATTAGCTATTCATATATTAGCGTCCCCTACTACTATTTATTTTCGGCTTGAGGTTGACCTGCGTATCAACGCGCATTGCTTTATTATGCCATTCCTAACTAAACTACTTGTAGATAGACAGCAAAATATTTCTAGCAATTCTCAAACATCTATTTTATTCCGGATCATCTCTCAGCTTAAAAGTAAATCGGGAATCATCAAGTACACAAAGTGGCTGTGTTTGCAAAACTAGACAAAAAAAAAACTATACAAAAAAATTACTCCAGACAAAACTCTATTTATATATATATATATATATATATATATATATATATATATATATATATATATATATATATATATATATATAAGTATATGATATTTATTTATTTATCTATTCTAGAAGAGTAGGTACCTATTTACAGCAGCTTGCCATTTACAGACAAAATCTTAAGAATCTTGATTTTTAAAAAGCACAACACTTTAAAACAAAGACAAAATCTATAGAAATATTATGATGTAGTTATCAGTCAACCTGGTCCTCAGACTCATGCAGTCGTCTATCTATTGTTTTGGTTAGGGTGTTTAAATTGAGCACATCCAACTCCAGGTTACTTGCAAGAATATTAGAAACATTATAGACGGAGAGCCAGCGCCGAAAAAATTCTCTGAATTTACTAAAGCCAGTTTTTGAACAGTTGATTTCAATAGTTATGTACATAAATATAGCGCAGTCAGTCAAGCGAAACTTAGAACAAGGGCCTAGGGTGTCTTGTTGAAGTTGTCGAGATAATTTAGTTAATGCAACGAATTTACTAAGGCTGAAAATCGTTATAAGGTACCTGAGCCAAACTAGGCCAGGGGTCCTTACAAGGCCCGCTATTAAATGTGGCAACCCTGAGTAACCAAAATCAAGCACAAAACGCCCTTCCACATGCAATATGTCTCCCGAGGACTAGTCAAGGTTAAATTAGGCGTTGTCTTTTGCGCGCGTTCGTCAGTTGAAACATAACCTTCATAGGTGTGTGTCGCAGCTCCTCAAATTGTGTATAAAAGTAAGTAGATATTTTTTTGTTTTGATATTATAGCAGTTTTAGCTACCCACTGGTATAATTTTTTGAGCAAGATATGTTATTCCTTGGTGCTTTACGACCTGGTTATTCTTAAAAAACAAGAAAAATTAATTAGGTCCTTATAACGCCTACAATTTTGGCCCAAATAAAGCCCAAGGGCCTTAATTGGATCTGAATTTAAACTTCTAGTAATTTATTATTTCAAGTAATAAAGTACATGTTTTCAAATTTCCAGGAAAAATGGAACCTCCAAAAAAACGGGCAAAACTGGTCGCAAGAACAGCTGCGGCATGCGATGGACGCAGTGAGAAGGGGATCATCTGTCAGAAGTGCTAGCGTAAACTATAGCATACCTCGAAGAACTTCGCGAAATTATTTTACATCTAGTGTGAGTGAAAAAAAGATTGGGCCGCCCAACAGTCTTAACAGCCGCTCAGGAGACTGATCTTTGTGAACGAATATTCCGATTATGCGACATTGGCATGCCGTTAACTTCGAAGCTCCTGAAAAGATCGGTTTTTGCCTACTGCCAGCTACTTGAAATACCCAACCCATTTTCTGATGTCAAGAAAACTGCAGGGAGGGAATGGCTTCGCCTTTTTTTTTAAAGCGACATGCGGATGTGGCAAGACGTAAAGCACAGCAAATGAATGTTGCAAGGGCAGCAAAACTAAATAGGTTCATTGTAAATGATCATTCGCCATGTCTTGGAGGAAATGGATATTATCAATAAGCCGCACCTAATTTTCAATATGGACGAAAAGGGATGCAGGCTGACCTTGCATAAGCAACCAGAAGTGCTTGCAAAACGTGGTTCTTCAAATGTCCATATTATTGCCGAAGAACATGCGGAAAATGTTACGATAGTTGCATGTGGTAATGCAATTGGGCAAGTAATACCCCCAATGATTTTGATGAAAGGGAAAAGGGAAAAACAGGAATGGTCCGAGAAGCTTCCCCCGGGATCTGTTATCAAAATGACCGACGAAGGCAGCATGAACACTTCAACTTTTGTGACTTGGATTAAACACTTTTCTCAGTTTAAGCCGAACGAGAAGGTTCTTCTCATATTTGACGACGCAACTTCTCACCTTGACTTCTTAATAATTGAAGAGACTGATTAACATGATATAACTCTGTATTGCCTTCCTAGTAACACCACTTATCAATTGCAACCTATGGACAAGTCTATCTTTGGGCCATTTGAAAGTTATTGGGATGACGAGGTGTTACTATTTTGGACAAATAAGCCCAACCACCGAATAACTGGGTTAAATTTCGGAACAATTTTTAGTAAAGTATGGCCACGGGCAGTAACACCAAGACCCAAACGTTCTACCGTACAATGTGTTTGCGCCTTCAGAGCTTACAATGAGAAGATCTTCGAATGCAGAAAATGTGATGAAGTGATAAAAATGCAAAATGACGAGCAGGAAAATGTAGCTGATTTAAACCGTGCAAACCCTGAACTATGCCAAAAACTATTATCGATAAAAGAAGTCATCAAAAACAGCTAGATCTGACATCTCTTTAGTAACCAAAATCAAGAACAAAACGCCCTTCCGTATGCAATATGTCTCCCGAAGACTAGTCAAGGTTAAATCAGGCGTTGTCTTTTGCGCACTCCATAAGTGTGTGTCGCAGCTCCTCAAATTGTGTATAAAAGTAAGTAAATATTTTCTTGTTTTGATATTATAGCAAAGTGTGCAGTTTTAGCTACACACTGGTATAATTTTTTGAACCAAACATTTCTAGATACTTTTACGTGTAAAGCTGGTCCAAATGGACGTCAAAAGCCTAATAGGAATCCAAAGAAAATTAAGAAAGTAAACAATTCCTCAAATTCTGATACTGCAAGCGATTAGCCTGTACGAGATTCTTCTTCGGAGGATGAGAGTTTCAGCAGCTTTATTCGTGAAAGTAGCCCTATAAAAGAACAATCTCCAGAACAAAAATCTGAAATTGAAGAAAAAAAAATAACGCCGAGAAAAAAATCATTAAATTATAGGGCACAACGCGTAATCAAAGATTTGTTTAAGGGAAGTGTACAAACTGCTTCGAAAGGAAATCAACCTCAGCCAAAGAAAAAAACCAAGAAAGTATTAGAAAGATGTTATTGTCACGTTTGTGATGAAGATGAAGTGGCAAATATGCGACTATGTAATATGTGCCTTCGGTATGTTCACGAACATTGTGTAGGGTTATTTATGTTAACTCCATTAATGAAAAATCCTGGGCAGTTTTCCAGGAATATTTTGTTTGAGTAGATATTGAAAAGTAACGGTGAAAGGATAAAACCCTCTCGGACACCCCTTTTGATTCGAACTTCGCTTGACATCTGTTGATCTATCGTAATTTGTGCAATTTTGTTCCAGTAAATATTTGCAATTATTTTGACCTCTCTATCCTCCAGGCCTTCGTCTTCAATGATTTTCATAAGCTTTTCGTGTTACACCCTGTAAAAAGCCTTTTCGTAGTCTATGAAACAGGCATAAACAAGAACCGAGACTGAACCCGTTACGAAAACCGAATTGAAATTCGCCCATAAAGGACTCACATTTTGCATATATTCTCTTGTGGATGATATTCAGGAAAATCTTAAGAAAGTGACTCATCAAGCTGATAAGCCTATAATCGCTTTATCTTTTTGCCGTTCTCTTCTTTGGAAGTGTTATAAATGTTGATTGCAGCAAGTCGAAAAGAATGACGCGCGATCGGTAGACCATATTAAAAAGCTTCACAATCACGTTTCGTGACTCCTCGTTGTGTAAGATTTTGATGACTTCCGAGTAAATTCCATCTGGACCTACAGCTTTTCTATTTTTTGATGACGAGACTGCATGTTGGACTTCTTCCTTACTTATATCAAGCCCTTCGCTTGTATATTGTTCAGAAATGTCCTATCTTCCATCATGAAAAAGGTTTTTGATATAGCCACATTGGCACTGCTAAGGGTGGCTCAGCATACCTGGAGCAATAGCGTAGAGGAAGGGCACCATCCCGCCCCCTGCAGCAGCAGTGCCTGCAAGTGGGTAGGAGACATGATGACGTCCCTCTGCGGAAACCTATCGGGTATAACTCGTGTCCTGGAGCCGGTGCCGGTGGATAATAAGGTAATGAGCTCCATGGGCGTGAAGGTTTGCTTTAGCAGGCCGGCCAAGTGGAAGGGAACCACAGAAATCCCCCCCAAGTCACGGCGGAACAGCATAGGCCAAGGGCTGCGTGATTAAGGGGAAGCTTAATCACTACTATGCGGACTCTAGGGACGTGACGACCCCTAGTTTAAATGCCTCCCAAAGGGCATGCGGGATTCTGTCATTTCCTTTGCTACTCGTGGGAACAAATATGGACCAAGTAGATAAAAACAAGGGGGAAGGTGACCCCCCAAAAAACACTTATAAACATGGAAAAAGAGGAGATTCATAGCCTCACAGGATTAGTGGATGAAGGATCCGCACTATTAGTATCTACCGACGACGAAATCGGCAAAGATCTAAACGCCTTGCAACTAAAGAGCAAAAAGATCAGGCTAAGCGGCGCTGCAAGAAAGAGGTTTAAGTTCCTCATCAGCAAAGGGCTAAATGCAGATGAAGCCCGTGCTAAAGCACTTGTGCCACTACCGATTAGGGAAAAGTCGGAGAAGGCCAAGGAAAAGGCAGAACCCTCTGGAAAAGGATCTAAAAGGGTCCGTTCAGCGGAGAATACGCCTGAAACACAGGTGAGAAACAAGGCCAAGCAAAAGGAAATGGGCAGCAGTGACCTGCCTCAAGCGAAAGCCCCCAAGCCAACCTTCAGCCAAATAGCTGGCGATATAAAGGTAGGGATACTACCTTCGAATCTTCCACAACTTCTCCTTCCAGTGGGAGCAATTAAACGCCACAAAGGAGGCAGTCATGGACAGAATAGTGCATGAGGTATCTTCCGCCAAAAGCACGGTGAGGCCGAAATTCCTCAGTGTCCTCAACAGACCTGGCTGGCTTGCTATACTCTGCGAAAATATAACCACAAATGGTTGCAGAGCATAGTCTGCCAACTCGTACCCTGGAAAGGAGCATCATTAAAAATGGTAGAGAAATCTGAAATTCCTTATTCAGATGTTATGGTAGCGAAATTTCCAGGGAGTCAGGACTACTCGACAGAGAAAGTCCTCAAATTAGTTGAAAGCCATCAAGATCAAGGCCTAAACGTCAAGAACTGGAGGGTCATCAAGCGTGGAAAGGTTGGTCATCTAATTACCCTAACCCAATCTGTAGACAGTGGGTCTGCAGAGAAACTGAAATCAGGGAGCTATGGAATCATCTACAAGTTTGGGCACACAACAGTGAAACCTACAAGCGGCGGATTACAGAAAAGCCACAAGCAACAAAGAGGCGCAACCTGGTACGGCCAAAGATGCAGACTCTTCAATACTGGAGGATTCCACAGGTGCCCAGAGCCAGAAGCTGGACAAGCCTGAAGGTGGACAGGAAACCTAGGAAAAGAACCTCTCTATATAACCTGGGGTCATACAAATTGCTGATATACAGCCAAAAACCACCAACCTCAACAGTGGCGCTCGTGAAGTACATCCAAATAAACCTGCAACATGCAAAAGCTGCCACCAGCGAGCTTAGAAGAAGGATATTTGGATAGAGATAAACATAGGGCTATTTCAAGAGCCCTGGATAAATGGAGGAAAGATCATGGACCTCAACATTAAATCATGTTAGTTAATATATGGTACAAAACATGACAGATCACGAGCAGCTCTGCTACTCGACACAAAAATGAAATTTTCACCTCTTCCAGAATTTATAACCCAAGATCTGGCAATCGCTTTAGTGAAAATTCCAACAGAAACGGGCTCAAGGCACATTGGTATAGCCTCACCCTACTTTCCAGGGGACGTAAATGAAGCACCACCAGAAACGGTTCATTGTCTCATGCACACTCAGAGACAGTTATTTTATCATCGGTGCCGACTCCAACTCATACCACCAAGAAGGATGGGGTAGCACTGATACTCGGGGTGAGTACCTTTTTGAATTTCTGAACTCTAACAAAATAAATATAATCAACAAGGGCAGCAAACCCACATTCATTAATGCAATCAGAAAAGAGGTCCTAGACGTGACCCTAGCTGATCCTTTCATAACACATACAGTAACCAACTGGCGTGTCTCTGACGAACCTTTTAAGTCGGACCATCAAATGAGTAGGTTCGACTTAAAAGCAACAGTCAGTAAAACAGAAAAAAGGAGAATTCCAAAGCTCTTAAACTGGGACTTCTACAAAGAAACTCTCAGCATGAGCTTAGAAGAACTCCCAAATACCATTGAGACAGAAGAGGAACTAGAAATAGCCTCACATAGTCTAATCAATACAATCAAAAACTTCTTTGAAAACAGCTGTCCCGTAAAACAAAAGGCAATTTACAGGGACGTGCCTTGGTGGAACCGGGAATTAAGTGGCCCTAAAGCAAAGGCCACAAATTTTGTCAATAAGGCTAAAACTACTGAAGACTGGGATAACTACAGGACAGCCCTAACAGAGTACAATAAAGCCTTAAGAAAATCCAAAAGCAGAACCTGGAGACAGTTCCGTGAAGGGATAAATGAGTTAGCCCCAGCACAGCGTCTACAAAAGGCCTGTCAAAAAACCACGAACGGCATTGGTCTTCTAAAAAGTCAGAGGCTGGCAGGGAGAATATTCACGCAAAATAGAATTAAATGGGCGATAGACAGCTTTAAGCCGTATAAATCCCCAGGAAGGGACGGTATCTTTCCAGCACTGCTGCAAAAGGGTTACAATATCCTAAAGATACGCCTCCAAATAATATTCAAATCTAGCCTCACCCTGGGCTACGTTCCACAAGCTGGTGTGACATTCATTCCACAGGCAGGGCGCCGACCAGAGGATGAAACAAAATCCTATCGACGCATCAGCCTAACATCCTTTCTCCTTAAATCCATGGAGAAAGCAATAGATCAATATATCAGAAGCGAAATTCTAAATAGGACACCGCTCCATCCAAGACAATTGGCTTATCATGCAGGCAAATCCACAATGAGTGAACTCATTGTCTAGTAACAGACATAGAAAATTCACTCTAGGCAAAAGAAATCGCTTTTGCAGCTTTTATAGTTACAGAGAGTGCCTTTGATAACACCTCACACCAATCCATCAGAAAAGATCTCGAAGATAGGGGGGTAGAAGCCATGCTAAAACATCGCTCAGTATCGGCAAACTCAAACGGCGAAACAGTTACTGTCACCAGGGCTAAAGGCTACCCACAAGGAGGTGTCCTTTCACCTCTTTTGTGGACGCTGTGTGGTAGACAGCATCCTTACCAGACTAAGCAACGAAGGAATCACTGTCCTGGGCTACGCACTGGCGGTAATAATTAGAGGCAAGCATAAAGGCATAATAACAGGTCGAATGCAAAGTGCCTTGAATATAATAAAAAACTGGAGGACTTTCCATAAATCTGGGCAAAAAGACCTTAGTTCCGTTTACGAGAAGAAGGGATCCGCGAGCCCCCACTCTAAACAAAGACAATTACTTCTCTCGGATGAAGTTAGGTATTTAGGGGTCACCCTGGACCGCAAACTCGCTTGGAACAATCATCTGAACGAAACAATATCACGAGCTACAGTGGCCATTTGGACATGCCGCAAACTCGTGGAAAAAACATGGGGGATAAGACCAAAAATGGTATACAGGATTTACCCAACGGTTATCAGACCCATTGTCACCTACGCCTCGTTGATATGGTGGCCAAAGACTGAGCAAATTACTGCACAGGACAGTCTACGTAAAGAACAAAGGCTAATCTGTCTAGAAATGACACGAGCTATGCCCCACCGCAGCCTTGGAGGCACTGCTGAACATGCCTCCTCTTCTCCTATGTGTGAAAAAAAAAAAAAAGAATAGACGCCTACATGCTATTTCATACAAAAAGATTTAAACCTGGTGATCAAAATGGCCATTTACGTATTATTCAGGCTATAAGGCTAGAGTGTCAAAGTAAACTAACAGATCATATGATAACATCATTGGACTTTGATATTCCATATGAAGTGGTAGAAGAACGCCAATCATGGATGGACGCAAAGCTACCGCAAGCGGACAACGCATCATTGTGGTACACAGATGAATCGAAGCTAACGGAAGGAGTTGGACTGGGAATAACTGGACCAAACTTTAAAGAGTTTAAACTCTCCTTAGCAATGGGAAATACGCCCACAATATTTGAAGCCGAGGAACTGGCTATAAACATCTGTGCCCAAGAGTGCCTTAAAACTATTTGCTGTAATGAAATAACACAAGTAATCTTATCTGGAATGGACGCATATATCCCACATACAACTAAACGTAGAGCTAATGCAAAACCTTGGTTCAACAGCCAGTGTCAAACGGCTGTACCGAAAAAACACAGAGCATATAACCTTTGGAAACGACAACAAACCGCTCAAAACCACACAGAATTTATAGAAGCCAGAAATAGTTGCAAAATTACTATTGACTCCGCTAAAGAAACATACAATCAAAGAATAAAAAACAGGTTGCTGAATTGTCCAAGTAGTTCTAGGTCTTTTTGGTCTCTTGCAAAAGCTGTTGGATCTAACTTCACCAAGTCATCCATACCACCACTTACAGATAAAAATAATCACTTAGCCACAACATCAGAGGAAAAAGCCAATATGCTTGCCCAAATGTTTTCCTCCAACTCCAACCTAACAGTGCCAAACGGAAAAACTCCACCGTTCATTGAAAGGGTTTCCCATAGTATGCCAGAGGTACCCTTTTGTCACAGAGAAATACGAAAATCCCTAAAAAAGCTGGATACAAACAAAGCAATGGGTCCGGATGGCATTCCCGCAATAGTACTCAAAAATTGCGCCAACGAACTCACCCCAACTTTCGCAAAATTATTCAATTTGTCTTACAGGCAAGGAGTATATCCATCATCATGGAAGTCTGCCGCAGTAAAACCCATTCCAAAGAAAGGAACAAAGACAGATCCGTTAAACTATAGACCAATTGCTCTACTTCCGGTGATATCAAAAGTAATGGAAAGAGTTGTGAACAATCACCTAACCAAGTACTTGGAAAAGTACAAAATTATCAACGATAAGCAATACGGATTTCGAAAATATAGGTCAACTGGCGATTTACTTACATACGTCACTCACTTATGGTAAAAAGCGATTGAGTTGCGGGGTGAAACAAGAAGAATTGCCTTAGATATATCTAAAGCATTCGACAAAGTTTGGCATGAAAATCTGCTCAACAAGCTCAAAGCAATGGGATTATCGCCGAAACTTTGCACTTGGTTTGAAAGTTACCTAAAGGACAGATCCATTTATGTTGCACTGGATGGCCAGAACTCCAACTCTTACCAAATAAATGCTGGTATGCCACAGGGAGCAATCCTTTCGCCAACTCTTTTCCTGATTTACATAAATGACCTCATAGATAAAACAGTAAATCCACTTTATTGCTTTGCAGACGATGGCAATGTAGTCTCCTCACTCATACCACCCACAGGTCTTTCCGCACGTGAATTCCATCATCTTAGACTAACTCAAATATCGCAGATAAATAACGACCTGGAGATAATAGAGGACTGGGGTAACAAAAACCTTGTACAGTTCAACGCGCAGAAAACCCAAGCAGCTCTGTTTTCAAAAAAGACCAGCACCGGTGAGCCAAACATCATGCTATCTGGAAGTGCTGTCACATTACAGAGTCAGTTGAACATCTTGGGGGTTACTGCAGAGACCAACATGTCTTGGCACAGTCACGTGGCAGATATTGCTAAAAGGGCCTCCCAAAAGCTGGGGGTGCTATTTCGTACAAGACATCTGTACACACCAAGCCAATTGCTGACACTCTACAAAGCCCAGATTCGACCAACTATGGAGTACTGCTCACATATATGGAGTGCAGCACCCAAACATACCTTAATGCTTTCGAATACCGTGCAAAAACGAGCTATCAAGCTGATCAATGACCCCGCACTTACTCGTAACTTGGATGGTCTCGAACATCGCAGATCTGTGGGCGATTTATCTCTCTTCTACAGGTACTATCACGGAAAATGATCTGAAGAGTTGGCACGTATGATTCCACCGAGAGTAGCGCCTACCAGGCGAACCCGTCAAACAGACGGTAACCATGAATTTACTGTCAAACTAGAGGCACCAAGAACCTCATTATATCAGAATTCATATCTCTGGAGAACAGCATCGCTGTGGAATAAACTCCCTGCGACGGTTTTCCCTGCAGGTTACAACCTGAACCGTTTCAAGACCAACATACACCGACATTTCCGCGCACTTGCCGCTTCTCGAGCGTGATAGGACATTTCCTTGCGAGTGCGCAAATCCGTAAAAAAAAAAAAGGGGCCTCCTAAGAGAACACATCTACATACTGCCCGAGAGCCAAGCGGCACTAAAGGCTCTAGGAGCAATCAAGTGCACCTCGCAGCTAGTTTGTCGTGTGTTAATACTAGTCGGTGGTGAATTCAGAATGCAAATGTGCCTGATAAGCAGGAACATCCTGCTCTACTACATAATAAACATTATCTAACTACACTGATTATGAATCACATACATGTGAAGCTTTTGCATTCTGGTCCTCAGCAACTTCTATATGCAACTCGCGAGAGATTTTGGCGTATATCAGTTATAGCTGTTTTAAATCCAATCCAACTTCAGTTAATTATTCGATGAGTAATTTTCCCGATACTTACACATAAATATTAGTGATGCTAGTCAGTCAGCCCCATTGAGATATGTAAAAAAAAATAATAGGTCTATTTTTTTTAGATGAGTGACAGTGACAGTTCAAAATTGTAGGTTGAAGCATAAAATAATAATATTATTATTTCTTGTAGATTTGATTTAAGGAATTTTTACATTTATTGGGGCTGACTGACCAGCACCCTAGGTCCTTGAGTTTCGCTTGATTGACAGCGGTATATTTATGTACGTAACTACTGTAATCAACTGTCTAAAAACTAGCTTTGTACATTCAGAGAATTTTTTCGGCGCTGGCTCTTAGACTATTAGACATACTCTACACTGGAGACGCCTTATAAGTATTTGTACATGGAAAATTTAAATAGAGTACCTTGTTTTCTGTGGTCTTACCCACATTTATAGCAATTGTCAATTTTGCAAGGAAATCTACAATATTTCCTACTTGGGCCTACCAGCCCTATAAATCCTGAAAACGCATTATCACTTTTCCTAAAGCCTGTTCTGAGATACGAGACCGTTTCCGTACATTTCAAGAAAAAAGCTGTGTCGCCATATTTCAAAACTCAAGTCATTCGAAGGTTTGGCAATTAGGTGTTTTAGTAATGTTGAGAGGTTGAAAAAATTACAATAAAAATAAAGAGGGACTTTCATTTAGAAAAAATAAGAGACATGCGGCATCTTAGAAATGGTGAACTTGGCAACATTGCAAATACAACCATTGAATCGGGCATTCCCAAAAATCCCCAGGATATATTGTATATTTTCATTCTCATTTCCATTCAAATGGTCAAAGTTACAACATTCTGGAGAACCCTAGTTCAATGATCTTTGTACTGAAAACGTAAATATATATTTTCGAATTAATTGTGGAAGTCATAGAATCTGTATTTCACACGATCTATATTTAAATAAATTAGCAAACCATTTTATGCAACCATCTGACAGCGTTTGTTTTTGATAATGCCAGATGGTACCGAGGTCAATGCGTTAGGATATATCAACGTGAGTGTACATTTTGTTTGTTGCGGGAAAGATACTTGCCAGGATATTATCAAATCGTCTAATCCCAACTGCCGAAGGGAACCTTCCAAAAACACAGTGTGGCTTTAGACCCACCCGAGGTACTGGCTGGCATGATTTTCAATGCAAGAAAAAGCCAGAGAACAAAATCGCCAGCATTTAATTCGGTCAACAGAGAAGCTCTTTGGAAGATATTAGCAAAGGTTGGGTGTCTGCAAAAGTACATCCAGATACTCCCCCTGCTGCATGCTAATATGGATGCAACCGTCCTAAGCAACAATGGACAAGAAGAATCTTTTCAAATAACTACAGGCGTTAAACAGGGTTGTGTTATTGCATCCATTCTATTTTCTCTATTTATAGGATCCATACTTCACCTTGTCGAGGGTCAGCTGCTGTCAGGAATGGAAATTATGACTTGACAGACTTGATGGGGGCTTATTCAACCTAAACAGATGACGAACCAAGACGAAAGTATCGATGACATCGATAACTGAACTTCAATATGAGGATCATAACGTCATGCTGGCCAATACAGAGGAAGATCTTCAGGCAATTATTAATGCATTCAACCAGGCATACAGGAGAATCGGCCTAGAGGTCAACTTCAACAAGACGCAGATTCTGCACCAACCCGCATCGGGCACTTATCCCCAAGCCCCAAACATAACTACACACAGCGTCGGAAAAACTTGGACCCCCTGTATAAAACCAAACCTAAGACATTTAGCAAAATAATTTTTTGTTAGAAATGATCTCGTATAAAATGCTGTTGTTTGTCAAAAATTAAAAAGGCCAAAAAACCTTATTTCTTTTTTCAACTATAGCTTATAGCATTTGTTAAAAATTGTCAGTTTCTTGTAAATCTCGAAAAGTATAAAGTTGCTCTCAATTGTTCAAAAATGCCTGGACATCGAATTTCCGGTTTTGATACAACCAGAATAATCGCTCTACATCAACAAGATTGGTCAAATCATAGGATTTCAGCGAGACTTGGCATTCCCAGATCATCTGTCATCAGAAAAGTGCAATTATTCTAAGAAACTAGAGGTGTGAATAGGAGAACTGATAGTGGGCGTCCTCGTGTTACAGACAAAAGGGGGGATCGATATTTAGCCACTTTTGTTCGACATAATCGGAATATCAGTGTCACAGCGATAAGAACGCATTTAAGGCGAACGTACGGTAGATTCATTTCCAGGCCTACAATTCGGCGAAGGCTGGCTGCTGCGAATTTGCGATCGAGAAGGCCCTTTAAGAGTGCCTAGGCTTCCCAGAGGACACAGAGCTGACCGCTTGGAATGAAGCCGTAATCCCAGAAACTGGATTTTACTTCACTGGAGAAATGTCCTTTTTTCTGATGAGTCCCGATTTGAACTGGCAAGTGACAGCCGCCGTGTAAGAGTATGGAGAGAACCAGGACGCGCAGCACTTTTGGCCTTTCCTCAGGAAGTGGTGTTCAAGGATGGACAGTAATGTTTTGGGGGGGCATTAGGCATGGTTACCGCACTTATTTACATACCAGGGGTGCTGACGGGAAACATCTAACTCGAAAATGTTATCAGGTCAAATGTTCTACCCCGGAGAAATGAATTTGAGCCAAATATTATTTTTATGGATGACAACGCTCGCCCACGTCGCATTAGAGGGATCAAAAACGTGTTAGCTGAATCTAATATCGAGAGAATGAACTGGCCGGCAAACTCGCCGGTATGAACCCGATTGAGCACGTGTGGGATACGCTGTCAGAAGCCATATCAAGAAGACCAAAGCCACCGATAACTCTTCAAGAGCTGATTGTGGCGGCATAGGAGGAGTGAGACAATATTTGTGAAGAAAAGATAGACAATCTGATTCTCTCAATGCCAAGGCAGGTCAATGAGTGCCTCAAGAACAGAGGAGATCACACTAATTATTGATGTTCTTATTTTTACAAGCTTTTTTTTTTTTTTTTTATTTATATTTAACTTCACCTGTATGTATGTATGTATGTAATCAGCCCATTTTTGAAGAACTTCCAAACATCCTATTGACTTCAAATTTCGCATAGCGTCTTAGTTCCGATGACAATACAATAATATGGTTTCATCGGGTACCTACCTCCCCCCTAACGTGGGAGGTGGAGAGGGGGTAAAACTTTAGTTTGTCCGATTTCAACTAAAATTCGTATCTGGGGGTTTTTGAGGATGAGAATCACGAATTTTTGAGTTGAGATTACAAAAATTCAATATGGCGGATTCAAAATGGACGATTTAATGTCAAGTTTTTCTGATTACTTTCAACTGACTTCCACGTATCCGATTGACTTCAAATTTCGCATACCGTTATAGTTCCGATGACAATCCAATAATGTGATATCACTGACTGCCTACCTCACCCCTAACCTGGAGGGCGGAGAGGGGGTAAAATTTTATTTTGTTGGATTTCCACCAAAATTGGTATCTGGGGGTTTTCGAGGATGAGGATTACGAATTTTTGATCAGATTACAAAAATTCAATATGGCGGATTCAAAATGGACGATTTAATGTCCAATATGGCAAAGTGCCGCATCGATACCAGCAACTGGGAGACGACGGCAAATGATAGACCTTCATGGTGTCGAGTAGTCCACGACGGACCACAAACTTCCGAAGAACAGCGACGCAGACACGAGACCGAAAAGAGGGACAGCAGGAAGGAGCGAGAGAACAGAGGAAGTGACACACAAAGCTGCCAGAGGCTGGGTGAGCCAATACTGTGGAAAAGTGTGCGGCTCCAGAATTGGTCTATATAGCCATCAGAAAACACACAATCGACAATAAGAATAGAATAGGAGATAATCATACTCGGTATCGAGTGATCGCCTATGATAATGACATTTTGTAAATAAATCCAGTGGAATTAGGATTTACGTTATTGAACAGGGAGGATTTCCGATTCTTGGACGTGATTTTCTCAAATTATATACTATCGATCACATGTTTAACGTAGATCAATTACACTTTATTGAAAATAGTGGAGATGCGTTATTCAAAGAATTTCTCGCTGTATGCTCGCACCCCAACCACTCGATTGTCTTGAAAGTCTCGATTCACAAAACAAGGACAGACCTGTTTAGAGAGTGATGCATGTGAATGCTAATAAAGTTGTATAGTGAAAATATATGTGTTCTGAAAGTTTTTTTAGCCTTTTATTTGTGCTAATTCAGAAAATGCCCTCAGACCGTTGGAAAGCGTCTGGGTGCTAGCGACCTGTGGATGGAACTATTGAATTGAAGAAATGAGAGGGTTTCGAAAAAATGATTGAATAGTCCGTATCCCTTCATTTTGGTCCTTCGAGCCGGATTTATAAAATCTACGATCTTGGATTTTTTTGTTTCAAACCGTTTGAACAAGTTGTAAGAAGTAACCTCGGTCGTGACTCTATTGGAAAAAACTCGGAGAAAAGGTGATTTTTGTGAGCCAATTGGAAAAAATCGGAAAAAAGGTGATTTTGTTACTCGATTGGAAAAACTTATCAAAATAGGTGATTGTGTGACTCGGTTCGGAAAAAGTGATTACTTTTAGTGTCGGAAAACGAGAAAACTTGAAATTCAAAAACTCTGGAAAGACTTTCCATTACTTTAGACTTAAAAAAAACGTGCATTTTTATTGAAACATCACAAACTCGCTTGTACTCCTGGTTTGGATCTCGAAGTAAAATTGAGTCACTCAAGTTTACATAAATTTCATATTTCTTGAGTGTACCTAGTTTTTGGATCGATTCTCGTTTAAAAGCGTACTTAACTCTCTGTCTCGTTCTGGATTTAACTTGTACCGCTCTGCACTCGGTGTAGGTTGCTCATTATTATAGTTAATAGAATAAGTTATTAAATTATATTATTTGTTTTCTGATCATGAAACAGAAAATAGTAAAACAACCAAACCAGAGGAATTAGTTAAAACTATAACAATACACAAATCAAATATAACGTGAATCGAGACCTCGAGTAACAATAATAGGGTAGTTTGGCCTTAGCTCTGAATTGAACTGCGCTTGCGCATTTGTGTATATATGTTCGATATGAACAAATGTGCAAGCGCAGTTCAATTCAGAACTGATTCTGAACTAAGTGTGAACAAACCTTATATGAATAAAAACCGATATTGAAGAATATATTAAAAGAAATTATTTTTAATTAAATTCCTTTGCCTCTTATTTATTATTCTAAGAGCCAGTGATTTTTTTTTCCGTAGAAAGTTGCCGATGAACAATTCCTTGCTTAAACGATGTAGTATTATGTCCCGTGATTGAAAACCATAGTCTGGCAGCATGGAGTGGGGGAGTTTGGGTAAGTTTGGGTTAGTAGGCATAATTAATTAGTCATTGAAAAATTCAAGAAATTCGAAATAATTGCCCATGGTCAATTTTTGCGGCATATTATCCAAAAATGTGCCATTAACAAGGCAGTAATAATGCCAGACGATTTTCACGAGCTTGAAGCCTTGCCAGATGCCCAGATGAAAAGTGTCGTTAACAGAGGAATGATGACATTCAACAGTATTCCCGAAACTATACGAAGAATAAACACTCTAAGCTTTATAAAACTTGTTTGTGATGCAGAAATGTCTATGAACTCAGTACTTATCTGTTCAAATTTTGTTCTTGTTAATGTTTGCTTGGGGAACCCTACTCTTTTGTTGTCCTATGTGTACCTACTTATTGCTGATACTCCAAAATATGAATTGTTATTAATTGATTTAAATTTGGTTACTTAGAGATATGTATATGACTATATAAACGTGATATAACCTCAAATATTAAAAACATTTGTTGTGTGTATGCTGTGATGCATACGAGCTAGTACTCGGTACCATCATGTACACTGCATGTATTGTTTTGAGTTCATAAACAAAGGTATATTAAAAAACCTATATACAGTGTCATTACTTAAGTGTGCAACATATGGGATTTTTTTTTTAGTAATAGCACAATCAGAATACAAACAAGGCCAAAAGTTGGTGCATGTCTAATAATCATATCAGGTGCACTTAGAATGGTTGCAAGTCAAACAGCATACAGGGTAGCTCAAAAAATATCAAAATTGTAGAAATATTTACTTAAATAAAATAAAACTTTTGCACTTTAAGGAGAGTTTTTTTAATATGGCTATTATCATTAGTCATGTTTTAACTTGTTAAAAAAAAAATTGCGACATTTTAAAGTTGTGTTGAATATCATTGCAACAAACATGAATATTGTGATTCCATAAAAAATTAAAAATCTAAGTTAATTTTAGAAATATGCTTGAATTTGAACAAAGTTATATAAAATTGAATTGATTTTAATTAATTTATGAAAGTATTAAGGGCGGAAATAAAAAATAAAAAAAAATATAGAAATTATAGATTTTTTTCGAAAAAAAAAAATTTTTTTTTAGGAGGCTATGTTTTGGTATTTAGGCATAACTTTTAATTCCAAACAACTTTTCTCTATAACATTTTGCTGAATTTTCCAAAATAAGGGTACTTCACAGTATAATTTTGATAATTGTTTGACCTACCCTGTATGCTGTTTGACTTGCAACCATTCTAAGTGCACCTAATATGATTATCAGACATGCACCAACTTTTGGCCTTGTTTGTATTTGGGTTGTGCTATTACTAAAAAAAATTCCCATATTATTATGTTGCACACTGAAAAAATCACACTGTATATGAGATGAATTTCCTTCAAGTATCCGCTAAATCAATCTCTCTTAGAAAAAAATCTATGCTATTTCTGCTATACTACAGAATTCAGGAAAGAAAATATCTGTGCTCACAGCATCAATTTCATTGCGGGGCCCATGGATAGGACGCCCTATTGTTCCAAAAATAAGAATAAAACTCATGTTATGATTATTGCTATCCATGTTGGATAGGTTGAAGGGTTGATTTTAGATGGACTTTCATCCAGAACGCTGAAAACTGCTAGCCGCATATCAATTACTATATATTTGTGAATTCAAAATTGGTAGAAACTCTCAAAACTGCCTGATTTGTAAAAATAGTTAATATTATGATCAAATATGTACCTCATCCTCAGTCGAGCCTTCCGCTGATGCAATTGCTATATTGGCAAATTTTGCATGTAGTGCATGGATGTCTGTATCATCTATTGGAGGTCTATCTCCAATTGGCTCCGGGTTGTTAGGTTCGGCTACATCTAGCTGCAACAGGTATAAGAGAATAAAGGATATGTCGAAAACGACCACCTATAATAACAAGATTGTTATTATTATATAAGGGATCTCTTTTACTACCAAACTGGATAATAGATATAAGTCAAGCTATAAATAATGTTAATTATGATAAAATATGTACCTCGTTAGACGAGGGTGATGTTATATTGAAAAATTATTCTTTTTCATCGTTTTAATAGCTTTGATGCTGTCAATTTGTCAGCTCGCCAAGCACACCGACTGCTTGGATCAGGAGAGGTTTTTGTGATCTGACTGATGATGATTTTAATATTAAATATGAGACAATGCACTGCACTGTTACTTTTGACAGTAAGTAGATATATCTGGTTTCAGCAATTGATCTAAACAAATCCTAGATGGTTAGATCAATCGCTGAAACTAGATATAACTACTTTCTGTCAAAAGAAACACCGTTTTCACAAGTCTAGCAGACTCTTGCCGCCATTTGGACAATGACCACGTGTGAATTTTCTTTTTCTCTGGGAATCTAAGCCGGCCTAGTCAGAAAGTTCCAACAAATCCAAAGATGGCGTATACAAGGTGCCCCCTAATCAATCGCCCAGTGAATGTGTAGTCTCCTTTGAATTTCGCGATTTAATAAAGGAAGGTATTTAATTTGTTTATTTTGTAAAACCGATCATACAGTACTTAAGTGGCATCATCTCAAAAGCATGTGGTTTGGGGACACCTTATAAACAAGTAAAAATTCGTCCAAAATGTTAGCAAGTAAAAATAATTATTCTTTTAGGACCTGTTGATGGTAGCAAATATCAAGAAATTGAGGAAACAATAATTGTTCTATTGTTGGTTTACAAATTATGACGTAACTTTCTGAAAAAATGGATGACGGAAAAAACCTCGAAATTGTTTTTTGGAATTACATTGCAGAAGTGATAATAAAGACTTCAAAGTAAGTCAAAATTTATTTTCCGTCCTTGACAGCTTGACACTTTCTTTTCTGTAATAAATGGCAAAATTATGCAAAACTTGACATTTCAAGCATAAAGTATACTCGCACACCCTGTGTGTTTTGTGTTAAGCTTTAGCGGATCCTAAAATTTACGGCTAAAACTTGTTCACGGTGGGTTTGAAGCTCTAGGTGTCATTATAACACTAAATTTGCATTGTTTTAAGAAGAAATCGAAAAACGTTTCGAGTGATTCAGGTATGCCTAGAAAAAATAAATAAAAATAATTGTAGTAATGGGGTGGCAACAATTTTTTTTAAATTTCTACCGCACTTCCTATATCACCCTGTATAAAAAAAAACCACTCAAATTCTATATTTCTTTGTGTAAAGCAGATGATTAACAAGGAATCGCTTCCAAAAATGGTGAAAACGGCATATTTTTCCGTTAATTTATTGAAAAGTTGTCGCGTCTCAAAAATTGGTGAAATTTATGCTTGGAACGAACCTATTGTTGAGTAGTTTATATGGATCCCCAACAGCACTATTACGAAGTTCTCGCAACATCACCCAGTCGAAACGTAAATGAAGTGAGCGATACAGTAACTAACCCAAAATTCGACGTATTCGTATAACCAGCCAAAAGAACAACTAAATAAAATGCTGGACAAATAGAGCGGAACAAGCGAATTTTTAGTTTAACTTTGGAACCCAATATTACGCGAACTAAAGAGGATATCAGTGAGTGATTTGAGTAATTTAGGAGTTAATTTTCGCAAACCACTAATGGATATCTTTTTTAGTTCGCGTAATATTGGAATTTGAAGTTACCTAACCTAAAAATTCGCTTGTTCCGCTTCATTTGTCCAGCAGTTTAGTTAGACACTTGGGAGCTAGCGAACAACAGAGAACACGCCAGCTGCTAGGAAATGAAGCCATGGTGGACGGAGAACCATACAAATTTTTGCAGTGTTTACAATATTTGGCCGGTATTGCCGTTCCAGAAAGTATGATGCAGAATTTGTGATTAAGAAGACTTCCTGTCAATCTCCAGACCATAATGAACACCAAGCTGCAACGGCTTCACGACATCACTTCAGTTGCACCATCAGGTACAGTCAACCCGAATTATTACTGCGGCGCTAATTATTTTTCCAAATTGCTGATTTAGAAAGTAGCGATGAATTTCGAAGCAACCTATCCCATTCCCGAATTGAATACGTCGTCATAGAGCAGGCGCTACAAGTAGTTGAGTGTGCAAAATGTGAGGACCGGCAAAAATGCTCAAATTCGTATTCCTGTGATCCTAAAGAATGGAAAAGTACATCTTGCCGGCAGCTGGAGTGGTCCCTAACTCTCCTGCTATCCCCCAATTGAAGATATCACAATTTCAAGTCATTTTACAATAATCCTATTGATTGTACCTAAGGCTTTCTTCTCAAGCACTCAAAATAAATTACCTACCACTTGTTGGATATCTTTGCAATTCTGCTCCAGAATATACACAGGTAAAAGAAGACTGCGAGATGTACAGGGTCATCCAACGACGACTGAACAGGGGCTTATTTTTGACCTTTCCTGTTCCTGTAGTTTAGAAAAAATTCAAAATAGCCAATTGGCATATTTTTTTTCTGGAGAATTCAAAAATGGTACCAAAAATCATTTGAACTAAAAACCAAAGAGTTATGCCATGGATGAACTGTTTTTCAAATGGAACACCCTGTTTATTATATAATTTCTGGAAAAGTCGCATTTTTAACGTCTATATTCCTTTGAAAAGATTTGATATTCCGATAGCGATTTTAATTTAATTTTAATGTATTATCCTTAATAATTTTAGCTTCACCTGTTCAATACATCCGTGATGGCGACAAAATAGGTCAAATTTTTTTTTACTTCGAAATAAAAGCTGATCATACCTCTATAACCTTAGGCCAGGATAGAGAGGTTGAACCTCGCAAACTCGACACAAGTTTTGTTTTATCTTTTTTCTGGCAGGACAAGGGCTGCTTATTATGGGTCTAACTTTTGCCACAAAATTTCACCCTGGAACATCCCCTTTCATCCCCCTAAAGGTTGTTTTTTGTCACCTACCCTTTAATCGGGGTGGTGCTCCAAAGTTGAATGACCTTGAAAAAAGATGTTTTGGAAATTATTTTTTTTTTATTGAATAGTAAAGCGAATCTACCACAAACCATATAGCAAATACTCATAAATAATCGGCCGATTTTTTGGTATATGTTTTATTTAAAAACAGGTATACGTTTAAGATATACAGGGTGTTGAAATTGAAACAACCCCCTTTCATATCATCTGAAGGACTAATGCTAGGTTGTTCAAAATTTCAGGAATTATTGATGTTGGAATGATATTGAAAAATTCGTATAATGCACCCCGATTTTCTATGTGGAACCACCCCAAAAAAAAATAAAATTTGAAAAAAAATTCCTTTTTTTCATTCTCTCGCACACAATGGTTCAAATATCATTTTGTGCACACTTCCAACACACATGCATGGACACCAAAAGCATTTTCTAGTACAACCCCTCTAGATTTCAGTACTGCTATGGTGAAATTTACCTTCCTGTCTAATTCAGATAGCTATGTTAGGAATCGGTTTACCAATGTTGGGAATTGCTAACACCAATGTTAGTAATCGATGTTGACCGATGTTAGGAATGTTGAGTACTTCGATAATTAAAACTCGGTTATTGAATAAAAATGCTTCGTTTATTAAAATTCTCGTTGAGGGGGGACACTTAGTTACAAAAATTGAGAGGCAACCCGACTATTCAGAGCGAAGCTTGAAATCTGAATGTTATATTTTCAGCATGAAGATGGAAGTCTGAATGTCCTTCTCTCCAACTATCTTCCACCCAGGAAGACCAGTTTGGAGCTTTCGAAAGCAGGGAATTTTACAATTTCCTAAAACTACCTAATCCTTTTTACAAAGTTTATGAATGTGCTAAAATCTATTTATTAGGTACTATATTACCTACTTAGAAAGTTTGTACAAGTGTGGACCATGACGTAACCTAAGGTACTTAGGGTCCGGACAATAAAAGAAGGTCGGTATGATAATATTGGGCCGACAAAGACATCGTCGGCCTCTCTGTAAAATAGATTGGTTACAATAAAACAAATTAGAAATATAAGAATAATAAAATGTTAATACAATTATTGCTGTGTTATAATATTGGGATTACAACAGCTATTTGAAAAATTTAAATAATTAATTACATCATTTTATATTATTTGTTTATATGCAATTTTTCGTAATGGTTTTATCGACGAACAGTATTGTCGTTTATTACACGTTTTCCATAAATTATATTATTAACATGGGATATTAACCTTTAATAAATGTATTTCATAAACACTTTTTTTAATCCTGTAGCTCAATTATCCTGCATTGCCGATATAAGTTTTAGGTACCGACCTATATTATAAATAGATGTAGGTACGGGTACGAGGACCTAATAAAGACAAAATAGCAATTACTTTAGCTCTCTAATTTATAAATATTAATAGAATTATCTCAGCTGTCATCACGTCATCAATCAGTTTACTTTTTAGTATTTATTTGATTTTTCGTAAATGTTTTATATATGATTTCACGTTTCCAACTCGTCCTCGAGATTCGTCTATGGAAACAAACGCACGTTCGGCACGTTCCGGATGTACGATCATAGACAACAAATCGAAGCACTAGACGCAGGGCCGATCCTAGGGTATCGACCGCCCACGTGCAAAGAACAATTGCGCCGCCCCATAGAGATATGGCACCCTTACGTAGGTGCCGGTGGTGGTAGCTCGCCGCAGACGCCGCCGGAGGCAGACATTTTTTTTGAGTGCCACGCCCAAAAGTGTTCATTTCGAGCCTCAAAATGAAAGTTTTTGAGCGTTTAGAGTTAAAAAAAAAAACTTGTTTGGAACAACATATCAACATATTTGTTTTCTATGAGTTGTTTGAATGCGGGTGAGTGGTGATCAATAATGACAAACACTTAATCCTAAACTAAGTAGGGCCTGGCTTCGGCCTAGGTACGAAAGTGAGAAATAGGGCCCTGTGGAAAATCAAGACACCCCAGTCCCTAGTCGTAATACTTATTTACATAACATACCCACCTGCACTTGGAAGTCTTTGGTATAGTTTTTCCAAAGTTAATTGGAACAAGGTGAACATAAATTATTATAACTGGTGGCTGAGTAGTGGCAGTGCATTTCTTATGGAAATTCTCAGTGACTAGTCAGCCACCAATTGGTACCTTATTCCAATTGAGTATGGAAATACTATATCAAAAAGGTAATATTGTTAGCGGGAGTATTCATTTAGTTCTGGTGGACGGTTAATTAGTAATTATTCTCGCAGAATTAGGTGAATTGGGAACAAAAATAAACATTTTGAGAAAACAAAGCCAAAAGTATTAAGGAAATTTAAAAAATTATGCGATCTTATGATGGATGTGTACAGAGTTAAAACATTATGCGTGAGCCTACACATTGATTGTGCACTAAACTTTCTATTTATGCTATCAGGAGATCGGGGTTTATTTTCATTTTTCAGGAGTTTTTTGAAGTTCAGCTTATTTCTTCATTAGAAGTACCTAGTTTTATTTTGAGAAATTCGTAAAAAGTTTTATTAAATCTTGAATGACAGAATTATAGGCGGCCATCGGCCGCCCCTAGATTTGGCCGCCCGCGTGCGGGGCATGCGCTGCACACCTGCTAGGATCGGCCCTGACTAGACGCAGTCCACATGACCTTGGTTGCGCCAATCCTGAACGACTTGCTCCCTGGCGCAATTCGGTTGGTTCTGTGGCGCCCTCTAAGCATACGCTGTTCTGCTACTCGTGTATTGTGTGATTGCGCTATGCCAAAGCCACGCGCATATGAAGAAGACGCCGGCTGTCAGCCATTTTGCATTTCGGATGCATATAAAGTCAACGTTTGCGATTGTAAAATTTAGGTTTTGTTTGTTTTGCAATAATTGAACAACAACAACTACTGATTGGGTGAGTAATTTATTATTCTTTAGCCACAAAGGAACCCTGCATGTCGCAATTTTGTTCTAGAAACCATTTATGTTCGCCCCAGGTCACATTATTTTAGATAGTTACTTTCCGCAAGCCCTGCACCGCCCTTTATCGAGCCAAGAGATCGTAAGAAAGAACTTCATGGCTTTTGAATCCTGGGGATGCGATTCAAGTGGGACAGATCTGCTCCCAAACATAAGCGGTACCAACAAAAATATCCGTACAAGGAAACAAAGATGTTTGATTTATATAATGGTAAGTTTTTTCGACACGACGGAGCCAGGCAAGTCCTTAAATATTAATTTGTTTTTCTGTATACAGATGCTGTGAAGCTAAGATTTGCTGGAAGGGAAAGAGTCGATTCAAACGACCAGGTGGTGATAAGGGCAGTGCAAGATAGGCTGAAATTCTTTAGAAGTCGCTACACTCGACAAAAAACGTTAATAAAACACTTCCCAATAACGAAAAAAATACATTTATTCGGCAGCTATTAAAACGTTTTGATAAACAGCAAAATCACGTTTGGTATAGGCAAAAAATAAACGTATATCAGAAGTCTACAGAATACGTATATAATTTATTTTATGGAACATAAATATACACATTGACTAAATACGAGAATCATACGTTTCTTAGTAACATTTATTATAGGGATATGATTGGCGTTTATAATATATTTATCTGTAGCGAAATAAAAACATTTATTCGGCGGACATTCGAACGTTGATTAAACGTTATGATTAACTAAAATTATACGTTTGGTTCAGACAAAATAAAAACGTATAATAAACCATTCAGTGTTGCTTGGGTAACGAAATAATCGCAAAAGAGTGGCTGCGACAACTTCCATAAGGGGCAGGGGTAGCTTCCGGGAGGATGTTGCAGTGAGAAGATATATTTTTGAAAAGCCTATTTAGTGCGCTACTGACCTACCTATGTGAAACAAAAATCCAAAAAAAAAAAATATATTTTTTTTTCACCCCTAAATATATTTTTTTCCGTCCAGAGGAGTTCTACTAGAAAAATGCTTTTGGTGTCTATGCATGTGTGTCGGAGGTGTGCACAAAATAATATTTGAACCATTGACATGAGGGGCATGGTGTGCGAGAAAATGAAAAATCTATGCATGTGTGTCGGAGGTGTGCACAAAATAATATTTGAACCATTGACATGAGGGGCATGGTGTGCGAGAAAATGAAAAAAAACAGCATTTTTTTTCCAAATTTTATTTTTTTTGGGGTGGTTCCACATAGAAAATAGGTGCAATATACGAATTTTTCAATACCATTGCTACATCAATAATCCCTGAAAATTTTAACAGCCTAGCATTAGCCCTTCAGATGATATGAAAGGGGTTTGTTTAAATTTCAACACCCTGTATATCTGAAATGGGTACCTGTTTTTAAATAAATCATATACCAAAAAATCGGCCGATTATTTAGGAGTATTTGCTATATGGTTTGTGGTGGATTCGCTTTACTATTCAATAAAAAAATAATAATTTCCAAAACATCTTTTTTCAAGGTCATTCAACTTTGGAGCGCCACCTCGGTTAAAGGGTAGGTGATAGACATATGCTGTTGCTGGATAAATTATAGAGAATTTAGTCCTCTTTAATTTACTATGGAGGTATTTTTTCATAAAACGTAACGGAAGCGCTACGTTTCGGAAAAACCACAAAAAACGACCTTTAGGGGAATGAAAGGGAATGAAAGGGGATGTTCCAGGATGAAATTTTGTTGGAAAAAGTTAGACCCATAATAAGCAGCCCTTGTCCTACCAGAAAAAAAATAAAACAGAACTTGTGTCGAGTTTGCGAGGCTCAACCTCTCTTTTCTGGCCTACCTATGAACCTATTAAATTGAAAAGGAAAAGCTAAAATTATTGAGCATAAAACATTAAAATAAAATAAATACAGCGGAATATCAAATATTTTCAACAGAATAGACGTAAAAAATGTGACTTTTCCAGAAATCATACAAAAACAGGGTGTTTCATTTGAAAAATAGTTCACCCATGGCGTAACTCTTTGGTTTTTGGTTCAAATGATTTTTTTGTACCATTTTTAAATTCTCGAGAAAAAACTATGCCAATTGGCTATTTTGAATTTTTTCAAAACTACAGAAACAGGGGAGGTCAAAAATAAGCCCCTGTTCAGTCGTCGTTGGATGACCCTGTACAGGGTATTTGATTATATTTGGAGCCATACCTACAGCCTTTACTTTTTAAGATAGAAAACATTTTTAAATACAAAAATTTTACTTTAACAAATAAACAAACACAATATTGAGTATTACCTCCACGTGCTAATAACTGTTGCCATGCGACGTGGTAAGCTCTCAATACAATTGGCAATAGCCCTTCGCGGAATGTTCTCCCACTCTTCGAGAAGAGCTCTTCGAAGATCTGGAATGGTTTCCGGTTGTCGACTGCGAATTCGCCTCCCTAACATGTCCTACACATGCTAAATTGGGTTCAGATCAGGGCTACGTGGAGGCCAGTTCAATCATTGAATCCCTGCATCAAGATAATCACTGACAACTCTTGCGACATAAGGCCTGGCATTGTCGTGCATCAAAG
Source organism: Ceutorhynchus assimilis (assembly GCA_917834065.1). Lineage (NCBI taxonomy): Eukaryota > Metazoa > Arthropoda > Insecta > Coleoptera > Curculionidae > Ceutorhynchus > Ceutorhynchus assimilis. The sequence continues at coordinate 73,275,327 of OU892277.1, forward strand.
AAAAATGTTCACCAACAAATGGAGCAAAAGGAATAACGTGGACCGCTAAACATTCCTCAATATAACGCTGTTAGCAGTTTAAGCGCCATTTTCGATAAAAACCAGGGCAGTACGGGCGTGAGGTGTAATTCCAGCCCACACCATGATACTACCGCTTCCAAAAGGTGTTCTTGGAGAAATGCAAAAGTCAGAAAATCGTTCTCCCCGTCTTCGCCATACACGCTCTCGTCCATCGGGTGAACGCAAACAGAAGCGCGGTTCGTCAGTAAATAACACACATCCCCACTCTTCGTTATTCCAGTCTCTATGGACACGGGCAAAATTTAACATCTTCGGACCGCATATTGAAAAAAAATTGAACCTCTGAATAAAAAAAAACCTTATATCACTGAAATCAGCTCAAAAAGAGCTAAGTATGCCATAAAAAAATAATATACGGGGTGTCCCATTTAAAAAAACCACAACTTTGGTTAATATTCCAAAATTGTTGTCATCTGCAGAAAAATTGGTCCTGCCACTGGATTCTACTTGAAAAACTGCCTCTAGAAAGTATTTTTCGTTTTTGGATATCTTGATTAATAAGGAAATTAGAAGGCCTTTTAAAATTGGAAAAAATTTGAAAATTGCCTTGTAGTTACTAAATGCATCAAGTTAGCCATGATTTGTCTTCGCCATTGTTATTTTCTCAAAAAAAGAGCTCGAGAATGTGCTCCCAGATTTTTGATATCTCTGCTGGTTTTTGATGTAGCCCATTAAAACATCGAAAATGGGCCACCCTGTACATGACCCACGATGGTTGTCCGTCATATGGTGGTGGTTTAACTTTAATACCAGCTGAGGAGGCTGAGACATTTCCTGACCTCAAGTCACATTATTATATATTTTGAACTTCTTCTCATAACAATCCATTTCTTGGCGGAAATTTCCACCTTCCTGGCGAATAGATCTAACTTCCTGATGATCAGTTACAAGTTCCTAACGAACACTTCCAACTTCTTCACGTACTTTACCCATTGGATTCGTAAATTTATTATCTTGTAAGTGAATGCTACATGCGTAAAGATTCTTATCCATTCCCCCTGGAATTTGAAATTGTCCTGAAGCCGGTCCTGTTTTTCTTGTTTTTGAGCTTCCTCTTCTTGCTTCTCTTTGGGTCTTGTTCTACTTGTTTCTCTTTCTGTATTGGGTCTTCTTCCTGTTTTTCTCTCTTTCTTCGGTCTTCTTCTTCTTCCTATTTTTCTGCCTGTCTTCGGGTATCTTCTTCTTGTCTTTTGTCGTCCAAATTCTCCATGAAGTCCGTCAACTTGCTCTATTTCGGCTGTTTGCTGTCGTGTGCTTACCATCGAATACTCTGGATCTTTCTTGAAATTTGATTTTAAATTTAAAGTCCTATGGCCAAGTCAAATTTCCAACTAGAACACGATGGAATGTTCCAGAAAATTACTTTGTAAGCTTGTTTTTGGATGTCGAAATCAGTGATGAAGTCACTCACGGTTTCCTGAGCGGTTTCCAAATAGAATTCTATAGAGGTTTGTAGAATTTTTCAGAAAATCCGTTTGTAAGCTAGTTTTTTGATGTCAAATCCGGTAATCACTCTTTCAGTCCAATAAAAGTTGACTGATTTTCCCGCACTAATTAGCTCCAATTAATACACCAATTATCTTGCTTATAATCGCACTCCGACACCAAATTGTCACGGATTTTGGTTTCACTAAAACTAGTAACTTCACAAACAGTAACAACTTTCATTAAACTAACTGACTTTATAAAATTCACTTATCACTTATCTAAACATACACGACAAATATCGAATTAAAACTGACTTTAAATTATTACTAGGTTCTATTATACAGTGTATCAGCCAAATGGAATAAATTTGATAAAAAATAAATGGAACGTGCATGAACTGCGTACTTTCTAAATCTCTAAATGATAAACTGTCAGCTAATGAAAGATTTTGCTGATCGATTTTCTCTCTTCGGGCAACCACTGAAAATTATGTCACTGCTGAGCTCAGAAAATGAAAATTTAGCGACCGGATGTCTGCTAGGCATATGAATAGGGATGTAAAATGACGGTTATTTATTTTTTGTCATTTTTGTCATATATTGTCATTTATGGTCATTTATCTTCAATGCAGAACATGTAAACTTTGGTATAACTTAGGTCAATAATCAAATATCTGATTGGTTCTTCTTTAGTTTCAAAGTCATCAGCATTAAAATCATCTAATGAGTTAGAAAGTACAGCTTCCATCACCTCCATTAGATTGAAAGTAAAAATCAAAAGTCAGCTGGTATTTTTTTGACACTGTCATATATTTCAATGACGGTCGTAATCGATAACAAAATAAATGATAAAAGTGTCGTAAAAATAAATGACGTGACCGCCATTTTCATTTTGACTGTGACATGACATTGTCAGAAAAATTGGCTTACATCCCTATGGAAAATCTATTTTCCTGTTGCAGAAGAAAATTTTCATATTTTGAGCTCAACACTGATAATTTCCAGTGGTTGAAATTCATAGGCGCAACTAGGGGGGTGTGTTGGATTTTCGTGGCATGCAGACGTTTCAATTAATTATTTATTTTTGTGCACTTTTTGTACGTTCTTACGTCATCGATGACGTCATAACTTGGAAAAAAGGGTTTGTCGTTGATTAATTTATAGAGCACGATCGGAATTATTATTTTGTTATAAACATTTTAGCTTGGAATAGAGTTCGTTTGAGTCATCCGAAAATATCTGAATCTAATTAACTGCGTATTATACAGAGTGTTCCATCATGTACAAACGGAAAAAGGTGATTCTGTGTTTTTATTTTTTTATAACTGAAATTTCAAATAAAAATAAACATAAATTTCAATATTTTTTTTAGTTTTTTCTTTATAGCTCCTGCGATTTTTGAGTGATTTAGCTCAAATTGATTGCACATCTTAAACTTTTGCCAGAAACAAAAGATAATCCAAATAAAGGTGAAATAAAGCGATAGCCTACTTATTTCAAAGAAATTAGTTTCATCTAGCTAAATAGGTACAGAGAATTGCTTTTTATTTTATTTTATTTTTTTGATAAGGGGCAGTGATACGAAAAAACTTCAAGAGAACAAAAAGTTTATAAATAAGGTAGAAATGAGTATCACCCTGTAGATTCTGGCAAACGTTTGCTATGTGTAATGTTTGCTCCTATTGCCTAGGTAACCTATATACCAAATTTGAGCTAAATCCCTCAAAAATTGCAAAAGCTAGTATAAAGAAAAAACTGAAAACATATTGAAATTTAAACACCCTGTAGATCGGTAACGGAACGTTTGCGGACCAAAAGTTTGTTTCACGAGGGTTTGTACTTACGTCATCATTTGCCTTCTTTTTAAACAAATAATAAATGACTGAAATAAATTAATGACGTCGTAAACTTTCGTCGGTTCCCGAAAGCAGGGCTTGTACTATCGTAGCCGGGGAGCATTTTTCTGTTTTCTATTCGGTTACCGCTATATGGAGCGCTAATCTCTTAGGACTTGTGAAATTATATCTGGCATCGCGTTTCCTATTAGGTCAGCGCAAATTGTCTACCACTACGTGGAGCGCTAATCGTATAAGACTTGTTGAACTACTTATATCTGACGTCGCGTTTCCTATTAGACCAGCGCACAACCTCTGCGATCGTCTGCAAACATCCATTACACTGCAATCATTATCGTTGTCATTTTTTGAGTTTAATTGGTGGTTACAGGTGGTGCAATAATTTGGTAATATTACTCATTTTATTATTTCTGTTGATTCTATAACAAGTCCTAAATGATTAGCGCTTCATGTAGCGGTAACCAAATAGGAAACGGAAAAATGCAGCCGGGGAACAGGAGTGCTCTGTCTTTGTCAGTATTATGGAAATAACTATAATATGGGCGACTAAGACAGAGAAATCGTTCTTTTGAGAATGCTGTTCCCTGGTTACGAGAATACGGGCACAGAAGCCATTCATTAAATTTGTCAAAAAAAATAGTCACTAGCTGACGTCACATACATAGCCCCATTTTCGTTGGGGGATAAACAAAGCGTCACATGACGAAACGACACTTTCAATGTGTGTGACGTCAGCTAGTACCTAATTAATCTACGAAAAACTAAACCCTTTTATTTCGAACTTATGACGTCATGAATGACGTAAGTACAAACCTTCGTGCAAGGAACTATATGTTTATTTGAAATTTCAGACATAAAAAAAACTTATTTGGTAAAAAAGGAAGCCAAATTATGACGTTAGTACAAACCCTCGTGAAACCAAGTTTTTTTTACGCGCGTCATTTACTTTCCTTTAAACCACAACAAAAAAAAAAAAAAAATAGCACCCCTCAAATTTGGAGCCCAGTTGCGCCTATGTTGAAATCCCCGAAGAGAAAAAATCGGTCAGTAAAATCTGGCATTAGCTGACGGTCTATGAGAGTTCCTTTTAAAACCTAGAATAGTTACCATCAACTGCGCACTGGTGCAATTGCAGGTAATTTTATAAATAATTATTAACCCATTTTGCTAATGGGTACGACCCTAATAGAAGGTCATTTTTAGTTGTTCTTTAGACTGTGAAGGTGCTTGTAGTGAAGTTTAAATTGAGATTGAAATTAACGATTATTCATTATGAATACAATTTTTGAGTATAGAGTATAGTGAACGAGGAAAGGAAGTTCTGGTTTCAGAAGGTGCAAAGTTTTTCTTCTCCAAAGTTTTAAAAAATGGCGAGTCATTTTGGCGTTGTGCCTTTAAAACTTGCAGAGCAAAAGTGTGGACGTTGGGACCAGAAAAAGTTATAACTAGAAGTATTCTAGAACACAATCACTTGAAGGATTCGAAGGTGCTAAATAGACAAAATGTCAACACCCTGTAGATCGGTAACGAAGCGTTTGCGGACCTATGTTTATTGGAAATGTAAGTCATAAAATAAACCAAAGAATTACCCCCTACATGATATTTAGGAACACCCTGTATATCATTAAAGAAAAGCGATACAGCCAGCGTTGCCCAAAAGGGGTCTTTTCGAAAAAGCGCTCGGACACGTCGATTTCGTTTTTTGCTTAACATTTTTTCACAACAACTTTTTCATACAGGCTGTTCGAAGAAAAGCTGGACCGTTATCAACTTTATTTTTCTAAATGGTAAGTACCCCCTGTATATTATGACATGACAATTCTAGATTCTGCGGAAAATTCTAGACATATTTCATGAACAATGTCTTATACTTATCTTCAACTGTTTCGGAAGTATTGACAGTTGGAAATTGAATTTTTCGCATCTTTGACAGACTGTAAAGGGCCGTACAGGCCACGATGAAACACGCCGTTCCAAAACCGAAGTGTGTCGTAGAAAACCGTCATGTTTTTCTACCACACACTTCGGTTTTGGAACGACGTGTTTCATCGCGGCGATGGAAACCGTCAAGTTTCATCGTAGTGTGTGGGGCCCTTAAGACCTTAACGGTTAATTTTACAGTAAAACTGATCATACATTCTTGAACTCAGTTTTTCTATCATTTGAAACCAACTTTGAATTTAATTCATGATTAAAAAATCCGGTTAAATTTAATCTCCGGTTAAATTTAATCTCCGGTTAAATTTAATCTCTGGTTAAATTTAATCTCCGTTTAAATTCAATGTTGCTGTCAAATGAAAAGCTCCAGACATGAATACATAATCGATGTCGGGAAAGTTAGCAACATATTCGAAGCAGGATCGCTAAAACATGTTCCTGCTTGGGATGCTATGGCCCTGCTTCGTCCTGCTTCAAACCGCAACCCAGCAACAGCCACCGTTTTCAAAATATATCAATTTCCATTTTGGTTGCTAACTTCACCGTTGGCAACACATTGGAAGCAGGATCGCTGAAACAGGTTCCTGCTTGTGCTGCTATGGTCCTGCATTATCCTGCTTCAAATCTGACCCCGGCAACACGTACAATTTTCGCGATTCAGCGATTTTTATTTTGGTTGCTAACTTCACCCTTGGCAACACACTGGAAGCAGGATCGCTCAAACATGTTCCTGCCTCATCCTGCTCCAGATCACACCCCGGCAACACGTACTATTTTCGAGATACTGGTATTTTCATTATGGTTCAGAACTTCACCCTGGCCTTGGCAACACATTGGAAGCAGGATCGCTCAAACATGTTCTTGCTAGTGTTGCTATAGTCCTGCCTCATTCTGCTTCAGTTTCCACCCCAGCAACACCTAATATATTTGAGATACACACTGGTAGCATTCACTACGAGGACGAGTTAGATTGGAATAGCTCTTTTCGTCTAAAATACCAACATACAAAGACTAGCAATTAGTATGAGAACGGGTTAGTTTCGATTAGCTTGGATTAGCTCTTCTCGTCTAAAATACCAACAGACAAAGCCTAGCATTCATTACAAAAGTACGGGTGAATTTGATTAGTTTGAAATAGTTTGGATTAGATCTTTTCGTCGAAAATTCCAATATACAGAGACAAGCACTCATTACGATACATTTGGCAACGGTGCCTCGAGCTCGCCGTGTTCCTACGACTAGACTCTTGTATGGCTACCAGTGTGTATCTCTAAAATATAAGGTGTTGCTGTGGTGATTGAAGCAGTTTGAGGCAGGACCATAGCAATGCAAGCAGGAACATTTTGGAGCGATCATATTTTAAATGTGTTGCCAAACCAAGGGTGAAGTTACCAACCATAATGGCCATATCTCGAAAATAGTAAGTGTTGCCGGGGTGTGATTTTAAGCATAATGAGGCAGAACTATAGCAACACAAGCAGGAACATGTTTGAGTGATCCTGCTTCCAATGTGTTGCCAAGTCAAGGGTGAAGTTATGAACCCTAATGAAAATCCCTGTATCTCGAAAATAGTACGTGTTGCCGGGGTGTGACTTGAAGCAGGATGAGGCAGGACCATATCAACACAAGCAGGAACATGTTTGAGGGATCCTGCTTCCAGTGTGTTGCCAAGGGTTAAGTTATCAACCAAAATAAGAATCGCTGTATCGCGAAAATAGTACGTATTGCCGGGTTCAGATTGGAAGCAGGCTAATGTAGGACCATAGCAGTACAAGCAGGAACGTGTTTTAGCGATCCTGCTTCCAATGTGTTGCCAAGGCTAAAATTAGCAACCAAAATGGAAATCGATATATTTCGAAAACGGTGGCTGTTGCTGGGTTGCGGTTTGAAACAGAATGAAGCAGGACCATAGCAGCACAAGCAGGAACATTTTGGAGCGATCATGTTTTCAATGTGCTGCCAAGCCAAGGGTGAAGTAACCAACCATAACGGAAATCCCTATATCTCGAAAATAGTAAGTGTTGCCGGGGTGTGATTTGAAGCAGGATGATGCAGGACCATAGCAACACAAGCAGGAACATGTTTGAGCGTTCCTTCTTCCAATGTGTTTCCAAGTCAAGGGTGAAGCTACGAACCATAATGAAAATCCCTGTATCCCGAAAATAGTACATGTTGCCGGGGTGTGATTTGAAACAGGATGAAGCAGGACCATAGCAGCACAAGCAGGAACATTTTGGAGCGATCATGTTTTCAATGTGCTGCCAAGCCAAGGGTGAAGTAACCAACCATAACGGAAATCCCTATATCTCGAAAATAGTAAGTGTTGCCGGGGTGTTATTTGAAGCAGGATGAGGCAGGACCCTAGCAACACAAGCAGGAACATGTTTGAGCGTTCCTTCTTCCAATGTGTTTCCAAGTCTAGGGTGAAGCTACGAACCATAATGAAAATCCCTGTATCCCGAAAATAGTACATGTTGCCGGGGTGTGATTTGAAACAGGATGAAGCAGGACCATAGCAGCACAAGCAGGAACATTTTGGAGCGATCATGTTTTCAATGTGTTGCCAAGCCAAGGGTAAAGTAACCAACCATACTGGAAATCCCTATATCTCGAAAATAGTAAGTGTTGCCGGGATCAGATTTGAAGCAGGTTGATGCAGGACCATAGCAGCACAAGCAGGAACCTGTTTCAGCGATCCTGATTCCAATGTGTTGTCAAGGGTGAAGTTGGCAACCGAAATGGAAATCGATATATTTCGAAAACGGTGGGTGTTGCTGAGTTGCGGTTTGAAGCAGGACCATAGCAGCACAAGCAGGAACACGTTTTAGCGATCCTGCTTCGAATGTGCTGCTAACTTCCCCGACATATAAAATCGGGGCTGCTGTAAAATTAACCGTTCAGGTTTTACAGCCTGTCAAAGTTGCAAAAAAGTCAATTTTCAACTGTCAATATTTCCGAAACAGTTGTAGATAGGTAGGTATATGACATTGTCATAAAATATGTCTAGAATTTTCCACAGAATCCAGAAATAACATAATACACAGGAGGTACCATTTAAAAGAATAAAGTTGATGACCGTACAGCTGTGCTTGGAACACCCTAGATGAAAAAAATTGGTGTGAAAAAATCTCAAGCAAAAAAACAAAATCGACGTGTCCGAGCGTTTTTCTAAGAGTTCCTCATTTATTTATTATGGAATTTATTCCATTTGGCTGATACAGACTGGTATAGTCGAAATTGTACTCTGGATTCAGCTAGAAAAACATCGAATCGAATATAATAGAATTCCAGGAAAAGGCGCGCTATCCGAACTTGACAAGTACCTAATTCCTTGTAATCCTGGCGCCGGTTAGTCGATGCATTTTCGTAACAAAATAAATTTAGAGTTGCTGTGTGCAGAATGTTCAAATTTGCTGTGCGTTATAAATTTGAAGTTGCTCTGTGAAAAACGTTCAAATTTGGTGTGTGCTAAAAATTTTAAGTTGCTGTGTGCTGCAAATTTTAAAATGCCGTGTGCTGAGCTTTGTAAGCACTTTGCACAATATTTTAGGGATGCACCGAGTATTCGGTTTGCCGAATATTCGGCCACTTTTGAGTAAATGCCGAATATTCGTTATTCGGCCAGCAGTGATAAGGTATTCGGCGAATATTCGGCAATTATTCACAAACACACAAGTGCACACAAGTCGCCATGGGAATTCACATCAATAAAAATAAAATTGTTATTTCCAACTGCCAACCCCAAACTAACCCAACCTTTAAAGGCTATGTTCCGATATCAACTGCCAGTAGTGGATTTACTGTGCTGATTTTACTGTTATTTGCCGTTCCGATTTCAACAGCGTACTCTTGTGGTCATCCAGTACTGAATCGAATCCAGTGTACTGAAAATAATATCGGAACGGCGTTCAGTAAATTCAGTACTGACAGTTGATATCGGAACATAGCCAAAACAGGAAAAACAATGACATTGAAAAAGCCTAGGAAATTATGCAACCAACAATACATAGCAACAGCAACCGAATATTTGGCAAAGAAACGAGGCCGAGGACCGGCTAAGCTAAAAAAAAGGGCACTAAGACCATATTGAGAATGGGCAGGACTAATGGCCGTTTGCACCGACCATTTTGAAGAACTCTTAGCGATAAGAATTCCTTAAAGTGACATTTTTCTGTGTAAAAATGTCCTTTTAGGAAATACTTATCGCTAAGGCTTCCTTAAAATGGTCGGTGCAAACGGCCACGAGTGCTTTTTATTTCTACAAAAAAAATAAATACCTTGTCCTCTGACGAGTCCGATGATTCCATTGTTTTATTGCCAATATCCTCCAGTATGGAATTCGGGTTACTATTTTCTTGTGTATCTGGCTGTAATAGGTATTAGAGAATAAAGGATATGTCGAAAACCACTACTCATAATAATAAGATTGAAATTGATATATGTAGGTACCTACCTCGTTGGCTGTTGTGAAGAAAGAGAATATACAAGTCTCCCAACTTGTAGAGGATCCTTGGTCTATTCCAGTGCTGCCAGATCTCCAACTCAAATATCGATATATCTCCAAAAAAAACTTTTAACACTAATTTTTAAATAAGAATCGTTTTTTACAGTGCCCACACAACCAGGTATTTTCTACATTTTTCAATTTTTTCCACCATTTAACCGCAGTATTCAAATTCTGAATCGGTGGACTAATCAAAAGTCGGTAGAACTACCGAAAAATCCCTAGATCTGGCAGCGCTGATCTATTGGCGGGAAAACTGACGTAATGACATTTATTGACAATTAAAACAAAATCCCGAATTGTTCACGAGTTCACGTCAAAAATCTGCGTTTCGTATAACTCGCAGATCAGAAGGATTTTTAGTCACGTGATCGCAGAGATATGGGAATATTCTACAAGTTGCTGTGTAAAATGACTAAACTGAATGTTTGTTTGAGGGTTAATGTAGTTTCTACTAGTAATTTAAGAATAACTTCCATTTTTGTTTATTTTTCCACTATGAATGGGGGGTGCGTTCATTATTTAGCTCAATTTTTTTTAAGAAGTAAAATTTGAATATCATAATTATTCGGTCATACACAGGGCCGGATTTAGGCACAGGCAACCGAGACAACCGCCTAGGGCGCCACGATTGGGGGCGCCAAATTGCAAACAAATGTATTTCGAGTTGATTAAAAAAATGATTCATGCCACAAGGATAATAGGGAGAAATAAAAGATTCGACAACATTGTCCGGTAATAGTTAATTTATGTGTCACCACTGTCGCTTCACGCCTGTCACCGCTCATCACGGCACCTTCGATCATCTATAGTCTCGTCTTTGTCTCAAAAAAGAGATTAAATAGACGTTTGCTGCAGGAAAATGTTATAACCTTCGACCATTGAACACACTCGATGGTTATATAATGTTCGATGATGTAGATTATAGTTATGTTCTCACAGAAATCACAAACCAGTCAGAGCGTTTCAGACCGAATTTCATTGGTTGTGATTTTAAACTATCATAAAACTGGTTGCTGGCGATTTGCATCAATCAAAAACACTCCGACTGGTTTGTGATTTCTGTGAGAACACACCTTATAATGAAGTTTTTTTTGTCTTAACTCTCTAAACGATAGCTTCAAACTCATCGTTCACCATATTAGTCTTTAACCATTTTGACAATACAATTTGAGAAGGGGGCGCCAGAATTGAACTTTGCCTCGGTATATAATAACTATTGGACCGGCCCTGGTCATACATAAAATCTTGTGTGTACGACAGGCGCAAGTGGTATTGGACGCCCTCCGCGTTAATAAATCCCACGGCCGCGGCTCGTGCCAAACACCGTAACTGCCCCCTTGGTGTTAGTACTAACATAAATACCTTAGGACAGGCAAAGCATCTACTTGCACTTCAATTTGCGGGCGCAATTTGATACTTTTTGGCCCGCGTTGTTGCAATTATACTACCATGATGTAGGTGTCAAAAATGAACGAACACTGGTAAAATCAAAGTTCTTTAAGTTAATAGGTTGTCCGTTATTGGTGAACGAATGACGTCATCTTATGGAGATTTGCATTATGGTTAGGCATACAGATGACGTCATAAAAGTTATCAGGCGCAACCTACCTCTCTCAAACTACCTTGGATTTGTATTATGTTTAGCAATGAACTATAAACTGCACGTACGTGGAATGGTCACACCGATCTATAAAATTGTGGCAAGTTGTGATGAAGAATGTGGGGGATACCTATCTCTATTTATCTTATTGACGAATTATGGGAATCGTTCCTTATTTAAAAAAATATTATATTTGGGGTTAGGAATATACCAAATTTAACAGTAATGAACTGAAGAGAGAAAGGTATCCCTCACTATATAGTTATCCTTTGACACACTAAGAGGGAGACAAATATTCCATATCCGACAACGGGCGGATCCATTCCAGGTACGTGTAGTTTATAGTTCATCGATGTTCGGGTATCCAGATGACGTCATAAAAGTTATCAGGCAACCTATCTCTTTCAAACAACCTTGGGTACAAATAGGTTATTTCTACCCTTCAAGAAAATCTCAAAATGTTCAAATTGAATGTTTATTTGTATGGTTAATGTGGTTTCTACTTGTAATTTGGGAATAACTTCCCTTTTCCATCTTGTTTTTTATTTCATTTTGAAGGAGAGGTGCGTTCATTATGTATTTATATATTTTTTTTTCAATTAATATTTGAATTAGGCCCGGTTTGAGCATCTTCAGATAAACTTACTGATAACTATCTGCAAGATAAATCTATCGTTCTGTGATTCTATTGGTCGGCGGATAACTGGCCGACCAATGGGATTATAGACTGCGTTTTTATCCGTCAGATTGCATACCTGACAGTTTATCAGAAGGTGAATAAACTGGCCCTGACATAATTACACAATATCTTTACAAGTTTTTCTTCTTTTGCTTGTTTTTTGCTGCCCAACGCCAACGCATAACAATTTTTCACTATACCACCGTCCAGTCCACCACCATGTAGGTGCGTTCAAATTACCGGCATTGGCAACAGCGATTTCCATTTGATGCATGCTGCACCAGTGGAGCAGTGCATGCGAAACTCGGTGACGCACTTTAGGTCAAATTGAAAGTGCCTTACCTACACTGCGCGCGCCTACCACACTGTACTGACCTGCATACTGCTCCGACTGCGTGTCCGCGTCGCGTTTTATGAGAGTGGGCATTGGCAAAAAAAATACAAATTTGATTTTTAAATAAAAGTAAAATACTACTTTGGCAGTTTTATTTTAGTTTTTTAATACAAAAACTCATAAGCAAGTATGTTTTTTTGCCATATAGATGACGTCATAAAAGTTATCAGGCAACCTACCTCTCTCAAACAACATTGGGTCGGCACAGTGTGATAGGCGCGCGTAGTGTAGGTAAGGCTCTCTCAATTTGACCTTAAGTGCGTCACCGAGTTTCGGGTGCACTGCTCCACTGGTGCAGCGTGCATCGAATGAAAATCGCTGACGCCAATGGCGGTAATTTGAACGCACCTGCATGGTGGTGGACTGGAAGGTGGTTTAGTGAATAATTATTATGCGTTGGCGATGGGCAGCACAAAGACAAAGCAAAAGTAGAAAAACTTGTAAAAATACTGTGTAATTATTTAATTCAAATATTATTTGAAAAAAAAAAACATGAATATAATGAACGCAAGTTGCCTTCAAAGTGGAATAATAAACAGAATGAAAAATGGAAGTTATTCGTAAATTACAAGTAGAAACTACATTAATCATATTACAAATGAACATCCAATTTGAACATTTTGGGACGTTCTTGAAGTAAAAATATATCCATTTCGTGCTCGTTCAATTTTGACACCTACATCATGGTGGTGGACGTTGCAACGCTGCGGGCCAAAAAGTATCAAATTGCGCCCGCAAATTAGAGTGCAAATAGGTGCTTTGTGGCCCTGTCGTACAAATGGGTATTTATGTACCAAGGAGGCAAATTTGGTGTTTGGCACGAGCCGCAGCCGAAAAGTTTAATCACGCGAAGGGCCTCAAACACCACTTGCGCCTGTGGTACACAATTTAGAGATGTCAAAAACCGGTGGTCAAAACCGAAAAACCGGTGTTTTCTCTCCGGTTAATCAGCTAAAAACCAATCGGTCTTTTGCCTCCAGTTATAACCGGGTTTTATACCTATTAACCGGTGAAAGTGAAAAAAAAAACACGTAGACTTTTCTCCTGGCTCTTGTCTTATTAAATACATTGATTTACTTTAAATATTGAATAAGCGACAACAGTCGAATAAATCTACAGTCTTTAACCGATAGTAGTGCCCATCTCTAGTATTTCAGTTTGGGTTAATCCGTTCCGTTCAGCAGCTGGTTGTTTTCCATCTTTCCCTAATGAACAGGATTGAAAAAAGACATGTACATGTTCATGTAGGTACATTTTTAAAATGACAAAAGAGAAATAATCGGTTTATTCTTTGAAGCTTTTTCTTAACTATAATAATACTTAGTTTCTATCGTTTCCGATTTTTGAAGTGAAACTTCTTAGGCGGCGGTCTGATATTTGAACGATAATGGAGCGTGATTTGAAAGACGCGTCAAATTTTGTCAAATTTAGTTACTCGAGAGAGAAGAAAAATATAACGTAGAGGGACGGAGAAAGACAGCCAATGACAATGACTGCCGACGAACGATTGACACAAACCAAGGATTATAAAGCGGTGTTCGTTTTTGTCATCTTTTTCGTCAATTTGCTCAGAAATTTTGACAGGCACGTGATTTGTCGATTGAAACTGTCTGATCCAGTCACGTGCTTGTCAAAATTTCGGAGCAAATCGACGAAAAAGATGACAATAACGAACACGGCCCAAACTATTATTGTCAAGCGCCGATACCCTTGTGACTCTCTGGGGAGACACGGGACCTTGTCGTTGGTGGAGAGGCTCAGCGGCCGTACGTCGGCGTCGCTGCAGAGATGTGGAGACGTTTGGTCGTGACCAAAGGTGGCTCACCATACCAGGAAAGCACACACACAGCATCCTGGTATGCTGGGTGTCTGCTAGACAAACAGCGTGGAGGAGGACACTCGACTCGGCCTCAGCCCGCAATCTGGGTCTCGCAGCCCTGTTTCGGGATGGGGCCGAGTCGACTGCCCTCCGTGGAAACCTGCCTGGTGTATCTCGCGCTCTAAGATCGGTGGTTGATGAGGAAGTATCTTAGGGCGTGAGGGCCTGCCTTAACTGGCCGGCCAAGTGGAAGGCGAACCACTAAAAAAATCCCTCCGTCACGGTGGAACAGCATAGGCCAAGGACTGCGTGGTTAGGGGAAAGCCTCATCGATACTATGCGAACTCCAGGGATGTGGCGACCCCACGGCTTAACTAGCCCGACCGGGGCAAGCAGGGCTCTGCCTCGGCCGTATGGTTTCTTTCCCTAGCTACTCGTGGGACCTAACGGACACACAACAAAAAAACAATCGAGGCGAAGGATGATAGCGCCTCAAGCACATCCGAAAAAATGGAATTAGGGGACTGTAAAAGCCACACTGACGCAGAAGAAGAACTTCTACGTTCAGACGAAGAACTCGGCAAAGATCTGAGTGCCCTACAACTGAAGGGCGACGTGAAGATCAGGCTGAGTGGCGCTGCCAGAAAGGGAATGAAATTCCTCAAAAAAAAAGGATGAGTGCAGTGTTGGACTGGGGGTCATTTGGCCCACCGGGCAAATGTTGAAGTGGCCCACCCAACCCAAACCCTATTCAATAAAAACAATTTTGATAATCATTTGTTGAATCTGAATCACGATTTCTCACTGCGGCGATATTTTCGATTGATAGACAACTGCGGGGACGTATTGGTCTTTGGACATCATAGAATATTGGACATCCAACACTGATCCGGCTCGGTCAAATTTTTGAATCTTGTTAACCGCGGCACGAGATGGACGGTTATGGTTACCGAAGTCATTTCGTAATGCACGAATCGTCTTTGTCAAATTTTCTCCATTTCGGAAATAGGTTTTAACAATTTTAAATGCGATCTTGTGTTGAATACCGCTCCATATTCGTAAATGTCAATACTCACTTATGACACATGCAAAATTTCAGCCATATAAGCCGCTTTCCAGCTGTGTGCTTCAAGCACGGTGCAGCACAGTTTTCTGTGTTTGAAACCTTAGATTTTGAAACGCAAAAATTAGCAGCTCTCGAAGCGCAGTACGGCTGGAACACGAACACGCGCTTAAAGCATTTGCGCGCGCAAAAGCTCGATTGCGTGCTCAAAAGCGTCAGCTGGAAAGCGGCTATATTCAGCAAACCAGTAACCAGTATTGCCATATTTAAATTGTAACCTCAAACTGAATCACCCTATTAGCCTATCCAAAACACGTGACTTTGACAAGCAAACAAAGGGTTTGTGTTCCTCTTGGCGGACATTTTAATTTAAGTTTGACAGTACCTTGAATAGTCAGCCTATCCAAAACATGTCACTTTGACAAGCAAACGAAGAGTTTGTGTGCCTCTTGGCGGACATTTTAATTTAAGTTTGACAGCAGCTTGGATAGTCTAATAGGTACCTAGGTAGATACTTAAGGTGTCGGTACTTTTGTTCTCAGTTTTCGAATATGACAGCCGTTAAAAATAATCAGGAGTTTCTATGTGCTCTAACCACATAGTTACAGACCTTGGCCCATGCAAAACCTTGTTAAATTTAACGACGTGTCAAATTCGTTAATCGGGAGCAAAAGTATCGGCCCTAGGTTAACTCCAGCTACCTGTTTATATTTTGTTATTACCTATTTACCGATGTAGTATGTAGTTTGTAGTTGTATGTTGTATATAACTGTTAATATTTCCATAACAGTTGATGAACTTAGGTAAGTATAGGCTAGATCACATGAAATCTGCTCAGAATTTTACGTAAAAGCCGAAGACAGACGTCTTTTTCTGTTGAAATTTTTTCAAACCGTTTCATACTGGTTTGAAACCCTCCATTTTCGTGTTGCAATAGTGACGTCATGTACGACAACGAACGGTACAACCAGCTTTGAAATGATCTTTGGGCACACTTCAAACAGGGTTCTTGGCTATATAAATATACTTAACCTCAAAATCATTTGTTGTTGTTTTTGTTAATATTACCTATTTTACTGTAAATAGTGCCAATATCAACTGAAGAGTAAATTAGCTAGTGCAAATATGGATGAAGACTCAATGCGAATTCCATTTGTAGAATCAGTGCAAAAAAAATGTATCCCTATCCTTGTATTTTACTTACATGCTTTAAGAAAAAGATGCGAATACATTCAGTGCGTACTGATTAACAGATGGAAATTGTCAAGAAAACGTGGAAATGGCAGTATTTCAACTTGGAATTTTTTTATTAATATGACCTGACAAGTTTAGATGAAAACGAGTGTCACGCGATTCGTTTCAAAATCGTGCATTTTTGTCACACTGCAAATTGATGACGTAACAATCGAAACGGTTTTGAACCGGGTTTGAAACGGTTTCATGATCAAAAAGACGTCTCAAATATGCAATCACATACAAAGTGTCTCATTTAAAATAAGCAAGTTGACTTCCGGTATTAGCGGAAGAGCCACCATCTTGAAAATATTTTAGCCGGGTTGCCCCATTGCCATTGGTATACTGTCAAATTTCCAAAAAATTTCTGCATACAGTTTTTCATATTATTATATAGATCGATTTGGTTCCCGGTGGGACACCCTGTATATAACTTCTTCTTTTTTAGCTTTCCGTTCTCGGACATCTAGGGTGTTTAAAAATAAAAAAATAGAGGTAGGCGGAGGTCGAGATGTTTAATTGATATTATGGTCTTAGAAGAGAGTTAATTTCTGAAGATATCGTAATCAATAAACAGAAAAACTATTTCATTCTAAGCGTTGCTGATTAGGCTGATTTTCGGAAAAAACAGGATGATTAATTTGCGAAATACGAAGAGTTATTAAAGCATTTTCAATACCAAAACCAATGTGAGGATGTAGCTTTTTCACAAATTCACTACCCTGTCGCTGTATTTCTGAAAATCAACAACGGCTACGTCAGTTGAATTCAAATTCACTGATATGCGGCGGGCGATTTCTACGCGACTTCGGCTTGAAATTTTTCAGAGCAGAAGGGAGTTGATATTGAAAATGATAGTTGATTTTTTCTAAGGACGGTGGATTACGCGAAATAACGTATGATTTGATTCGATGGTCAATGGCGCAGGGAGTGGAATATTTTAATTTATTTCTAAAAATATTCGAATGGCCCACCTGTCTTAGACGTCACCTGGCCCACCGGGATTTTGCCCGTCCGGCACTGGATGAGTGCGAACGAAGCCCGCAAAAAAGCCCTTGAGCCAATCAAAGAAAGGGCTAAAACCTCTGACAAGGGCGAAAAAAGAGCCCGGTCAGAAGGAAACACCCCCGAGGCTCAAGCGAAAAAAAGAGCCAGGACAAGGGAAACGGGCAGAAATGCCCCGCCCATAAAAAAGAAGGACACGAGCAGCAGTGCTCCGCCTTCTAGGGCACCAAACCTTGAGCCAGAAAGCTGGATGCATAAAGGAAAGGTAGGAATACTACCTACAGACTTGCCTTTTGTCAGTGAAGCAAATTCAGGTCACCAAAGAGGCAATTATGGACAAGATCGTGGACGAGGTAGCATCGGATTTTCCGATCAAACCGAAGTTTCTGAGCGCCCACAACAGACCCGGCTGGCTCGCTCTAGTTTATGAAAATATAGCCACCAAATAGTGGCTCCAAACTGCAGTCGCCTCCATCAAGCATTGGGAGGGAGCTTCGCTAAAGATGAAAGATGATAGAGGAATCTGACATTCCTCACTCTGACGTCTTGGTTGCTCGATTCCCAAGCAGCATGGATTAATCCACGGAGAAAATCCTCAATCTTGTTCAAGGCCAAAATGAGGGCCTAAACGTCAAAAATTGGCGAGTCATCCGACGTAACGCAATAACCAACTGGCTTGTGTCAAATGAACCCTCCCTGTCGGACCATCAAGCAATAAGGTTCGACTTAGAGGCAGTAATAAATCACTCAGTACAGACGAGAATCCCAAAACTCACCAACTGGGTATCCTATGGGGAGGGTCTCTGCCTGAGTCTAGATGAACTCCCTTCAGACATGAATACAATAGAAGAGCTAGAGGCATCATCTGACAATCTAACAAATGCAATAAAAGATTCCTATGAGAACAGTTGTCCGTAAAAAAGAAGGCAGTCCACAGGGATGTGCCTTGGTGGTGGAGATCTTCCTGTCGGCTATAACTAAAATATCTTTAACAACATAAACACAGTACTTATAGATAAAAAGAAAACCTACAAACACACTTTTTGAAGTTAGAAAACATTTCATCCAAGGATACGATCGTTTACGTGATGTATGAGTTGTATGACCATGTTTAAAATGACTTTTAGGCGATCAAGGTAAGTCGATGCGTTTACGGATGCGGATATGGATACGTAGAAAAATTAGGGTTTGCTTAAAGTGTCTATTAGCTATACCGATATTTATCGATATCGATATTTTTTTAAAAACTGCCATCCCTAGGTTTAAGTTTATAGTATCGGAATTTTCAGAAAAATTTGAGCATTTATTTATATTTCCGGATTTTAATTTTAAAGCACATTTGCCCTTCCTTTGACACCTTTCAAAAGGACAAAGGACATTAGTCTGTCTAGAATAAAGGACTGTCCTTTGAAATAAAGGACGGTTGGTAACCCTACTCTAGTCCATATTCGTGGCGTAGCCTCCGTTTGAGCCACAGACGCTTGTCGTTCTTTTGTTTAAATAATTTCATCCGGGACTGCGCTTACGCATGTCCCGATTCCAAAAATTAGACGCACGAGTATCCCCGCATCAGGGATAATCGCAGGGGTCAGCCCAACCGTAGTGCAATGGAAGGGCCTTCCCCCCGGGGGCACCGCCTTGTTGATCACAGTAGCCCCTACGCCGAGGTGAGTGATTGGACCAGGCAATTTTTACAGGTGGTTCTATCAGCCATCGGTAAGCTGATATTTTGTCGACTATGCTGCCATCTAGCATCTAGGCATCAAGTTAAAAATATATCTTTTACGTAACAACATTGCGGAAGTTTTTTTTTCAACGGTTTTATATATTTCCGAGGGTGCTAAATCCAAATTTATGGTCTGCTGCCTTGTAGGAGGTCGGCTTCATAGCCAAAAGCCTACAAAAATACACTCGTCGTCTTTGATTCCATTTTAATGGCAACGTCGCACATTATTAGTTTTGACATCGTCGCACGTACCTGTCATCTTGTATGGGGTATCACATTTTAGGTTATGAGTTCATGTAAATGTGGGGCCCGAGAAATGTGGCCGCGGGTCTAGCACCAGGGACCAGGGATGTGCGTCTACACGTAGACTTTCATTGTCTACTTTACGTGTAGATAATGTAGACAATGTAGACAATGTAGACAACGTGTCAACAATGAAAAATAATATAAATGACGTTTAATTCTAACCTCACACTTTCCTTTTCTTATATTATTTTTATTTTATTATCGGCTTTTCTGATATTTTATTATCAGTGAATGCTAATATCGAAGTGATAGTGATAGTATAGTAACTTTCGATATTTTTTTTTTCAATTTTTTTAAAATAAGTTATTGTTTACGCCGCATGTAGACAATTGTGTAGACAAATGCTCACGTAAACAATTCGAATTGTCTACGCGTAGACAATCAATTGTTTACGTTGACATTGTCTACAGGCACATCACTGCCAGGGACAAGCATGTGACCCTTTGCTGACGTCACTGGAATGGGGCTCTCGAAAAATGGGGCCCACGTCCATTGGCAACGTCGCACATTATCAGTTTTGGCAGCATCGCATCTGTCATCTTCAAATTTTAGGTTATGAGTTCATGTAAATGGGGTCCCGAAAAATGGGGCCAGAAAATTGGTTGGTTAGTATTAACTAGGCAATAAAAATTTGGCTATTTGGTGCTACTAGAAATTATGGTTTTCACATTAGCCAGGCTGCATTGGATATTTAATAAACTAACCAGCTTTTCTGCAGTTTTCTCAATAATTTCAAGTAAATTAGCCAAGACTCTTTTTTATAGTTTGCAAACTAGCTGCTATTTTAGTGAAAATTGCGCTTTCCATCAAAATAGCGAATGGATTGGTTAGTTTGTGAACTATCTAGCTAGTTTACAAGCTATCCAAGTTTGCATATTGACCATAACATATATATTAAATAATCGTTTTCATGTTAAAATTATTTTTTGCTTGTTAGAGTGCCTTCTTGTTTAATAATTGATTAATTTAAAATGGCTGATGAACAAGTTAAAAGGCTTGAAGCTCGTCGTAAGCAAATTAAAGCCGAACTTACAGTTATGTCACGTATTCAGATAAATTCGAAGCTTCGCAAGCTCGTTTCGAAACAATTCGTGAAATTTACTCGATATCAAAAGAGTTGCGAAGAAGGATTATTTATGAAAAATCATGAATAAATGAATGAAGAACAGATGGACAGCCCAAAGAAAGAGAAAATTTTGAATCAAAATAGCATAACCCCATTTCTCGCTCAAAAGATATTGTCACAACCCCTATACGTTTCGTGCTGGGGCGTCACAACAGGAGCGTGACCTGGGGGCGTAGGTGGGGTTCAGGTAGAGAGAAACTCGCTTGGTATATATTCAATATATAGAATAATACTACCCTAGGGAGCCACGGGACCTTGTGGTTGGTGGAGAGGCTCAGCGGCCGCACGTCGCTGCATAGATGTGGAGACGTTTGGTCGTGACCAAGGGTGGCTCACCATGCCAGGAAAGCACACACACAGCATCCCGGTATGCTGCGGGTGTCTGCTAGACAAACAGCGTGGAGGAGGACCTCGACTCGGCCTCAGCCCGCAATCTGGGTCTCGCAGCCCTGTTTCGGGATGGGGCCGAGTCGACTGCCCTCTGTGGAAACCTGCCTGGTATCTCTCGCGTTCTAAGATCGGCGGTTGATGAGGAAGCATCTTAGGGCATGAGGGCCTGCCTTAACTGGCCGGCCAATGGAAGGCGAACCACAATAAAAATCCCTCCAAGTCACGGTGGAACAGCATAGGCCAAGGACTGCGTGGTTAGGGGAAAGCCTAATCGATACTATGCGAACTCCAGGGATGTGGCAACCCCACGGCTTAACTAGCCCGACCGGGGCGTGCGGGGCTCTGCCTCGGCTGTATGGATTACTCCCCTAGCTACTCATGGGACCTAACATGGACACACAACAAAAAACA
This sequence comes from Ceutorhynchus assimilis, assembly GCA_917834065.1. NCBI lineage: Eukaryota > Metazoa > Arthropoda > Insecta > Coleoptera > Curculionidae > Ceutorhynchus > Ceutorhynchus assimilis. Next base: position 73,296,888 of record OU892277.1, read on the forward strand.
ATCAAGGCGAAGGATGATAGCGCCTCAAGCACATCCGAAAAAATGGAATTAGGGGACTGTAAAAGCCCCACTGACGCAGAAGAAGAACTTCTACTTTCAGACGAAGAACTCGGCAAAGATCTGAGTGCCCTACAACTGAAGGGCGACGTGAAGATCAGGCTGAGTGGCGCTGATGAGTGCAAACGAAGCCCGCAAAAAAGCCCTTGAGCCAATCAAAGAAAGGGCTAAAACCTCTGACAAGGGCGAAAAAAGAGCCCGGTCAGAAGGAAACACCCCCGAGGCTCAAGCGAAATAAAGAGCCAGGACAAGGGAAACGGGCAGAAATGCCCCGCCCATAAAAAAGAAGGAAACGAGCAGCAGTGCTCCGACTTCTAGGGCACCAAAACCAACCTTCAGCCAGATAGCTGGAGGCATAAAGGAAAGGTAGGAATACTACCTACAGACTTGCCTTTTGTCAGTGGAGCAAATTCAAATCACCAAAGAGGCAATTATGGACAAGATCGTGGACGAGGTAGCATCGGATTGCCCGATCAAACCGAAGTTTCTGAGCGCCCACAACAGACCCGGCTGGCTCGCTCTAGTTTATGAAAATATAGCCACCAAACAGTGGCTCCAAACTGCTATCTTGGAGGGAAGCTAATGTGATATTCATACTAAAAACGGGTCGTCGACCCGAGGACGAACCAAAATCATTTCGTTCCATTAGCCTAACCTCCTTTCTCCTTAAGACAATGGAGAAAGCAATCGACCAGTACATCAGAAGCGAAACTCTATTGAGAAGACCGCTCTACTCGAAGCAATCAGCCAGGCAAATCCACAATAAGTGCTTTACACTGCCTGGTTAAAGACATTGAAAAGACAATCGAGTGCAAACAGATCGCTCTCACAGCTTTCATCGACATAGAGGGTACCTTTAACAACACCGCCCTCACATCAATCGATCGCCAGAGCATTACAAGAATGGGATGTTTAAGTCCCAATTGTAAAATGGATAGAGTCGATACCGTTACGTTACGGCTGAAATAAATGGAGCATCAGCTACCGCTACCACGGTCAGAGGGTGTCCTCAAGGGGGTGTTCTTTTTCCACTACTATGGACACTGGTGGTAGACAAAATTCTTACCAGACTGAGTAGTGCTGCAAACTATAATAAAGCTCATGGTCACATATGCCTGATTGGTGTGGTAGCCCAAAACCCAACAAGTCACCGCTCAGATCAAGCTAAGAAAGGTGCAAAGGCTGATATGTCTAGGAATAACGGGAGCAATGTCAACTTGCCCCACCGCAGCCCTAGAGACGCTACTCAACATGCCCCCAATTCACCTATGTGTGAAAAAGGAGGCAATAACCAGCGCTCACAGGCTATTCCAAATAGACAAGTTCAAGCCTGGTGATCTGAGGGGACATCTGCGAATCCTTGATTTAATAAAACTGGAGAATTCCAGCAAACGAAGTGACCACATGATGGTCAGATTGGACTTAGAGATCCCCTTCGCAGTGGTAATAAACGACCGCCAATCATGGGAGAATAAAGAATTGCCACAAGCAGACAATACATCTCTGTGGTACACAGATGGATCCAAGCTAATGGAAGGAGCTGGACTGGGCATTTCCGGCCCTAACTTCAAGCTCTCCAAGGCATTGGGTAAACATCTTACAATACTGCTTGCCATAGATATATGTGCACAAGAGTGTCTTAACCAAAGCCTCAAAAGAAAACACATATTCATACTATCAGACAGCCAAGCTGCCTTAAAAGCCTTAAGGGCTTTCAAATGCACGTCAAAACTAATCTGGGAGTGTAAACAGACCCTAAAAAGACTAGCGGCACACAACCAGGTAACGCTGATGTGGCTGCCTGGTCATCGAGGCATAGAAGGAAACGAAGAAGCAGATGACCTCGCAAAGGAAGGGGCCTCAACACCATACCATGGACCAGAGCCCTACTGTGGCTTAATGAAAAGCCACATTATGGAAGAGCTCAACAAATGGGAGAAGACCCACTGTCATCATATTGGAGGCACACACCGGGACTCAGACAGTCAAAAAGATTTATTACCCTTTCAGCGAAAAGAGCTGAACAGCTGCTAAACATGAGCAGACCAGACATCAGATTGATGGTAGGACTGCTCACAGGACACCGCACACTGCCTAGTAAAATACCATTTAAGGTTAGTGGGCAGAGCGGAAGACGATCTCTGCAGATTCTGCTCAGACGCAATAGAGACCGCAGAGCACCTGCTCTGCGAATGTCCAGCCCAATTCTGCAAGAGGCTCAAATTCCTCGAGGGGGCAACCAGAAGAAGTAGGCCAACTGACACCCAGGAAAATAACTTCCTTCGGCAGAAGTCTACGCTTCCTGAAGACAACTTAAGATGTAGAGTCACGTACAAAATATCTGCAAAGGTAGCAGTGCTGAGCGGTTGAAAAGCCGAAACGACTCCCCCGCAATCTACAATCCACCCTTGTGACGTCACTACAGATGCGCGTTTCCTTTCGTCTTTACCCCGACTCATACGCCAAGTCCAAAAGGCAAGGATAGTTTTTAAGAAGTTTCACTTCTACCATGTGCAGCGCCGTACAGCTGCACATGATTTTTTTTACAATAATAATCTTATTGTTTAACTTATGCTACCTGTATTTTAATAGATATATATAAATTATGATGCAATTATTCTGAAATTATTCGGAAAAATAACCGAACAATCAGTTAATTGAAATAACCGGTGTTTTATACCTATCAGTTATATCTGGGCAGTTAAAACTGTTGATATATTACCCGGTTAATGGAAAAACGGGTGTTTTAAAAAAAATTGTCATCCTTAGTACAAGATTCAATGTCTGACCGCGAATAATTATGTAATTCAAATATTACTTCTAAAAAAAAATAGAAATAAATATCCAAGGCGAATGGGGGGTATTCGTAGTGAAATAATAAGCCAAAGTGAAAGTTGTTCCTGAATAACTAGTAGAAACTACAGGAACCCTCCAAACAAACATTCAATTTGAGCATTTTACACAGCAACTCAATCTTTTTTTATAACTACTAAAAATAGATTCAATAGCAAACCTACCTATGTACATATATAAAAATCAATGTTTGTTTGTTTGTCCCTTGTCTATGCGCTCCTACATCACTTATCCGATTACGATGAAACTTTGGTAGGTTGTTATGACTATCCCCAGGAAGGTTTCTGGATAGGTTGAGCATCCTTACGAGGATGCGAAAGAATGCGTGCAATACACGCAAATGTAGGGATTCTTGATGGATTAACGAATGCTTGCGTTATTATTTTTATAATCATTTCACGAAAATCATTGTACAGCTATTTTACAATCTAATATATAAAAATCAATGTTTGTTCGTTTGTTTGTTCGTTTTTCATGGACTCAGAAACCGCTGAACCGATCGATCCCTCTGAAATTTATACCACGTAATCTAGTCTCTATATAAATGGGGGTTATAGGTTACTTTTTATCCAGGAAAAATGCACAGTTCTTCTCTGGGATATATTTGAAGCGTTGAAAACTTGGGTTAGTTTGGGTATTAGCTTCGATTAGTTTGGGAAGAAGACAATTGGTTTCGGGGAGGCGTAGCAACGGACGTAGGGTACATCTAGTCATAAATAAAATACTAATATGTATTTTCAACTTTAAACAACGTCAGGGAGGCACAAAAAAGGGACGTGGCAAACAAATTTTTCCTGCCGAATTCATACGCAACGCAATCACCGATGCGCGATGCGTATGAACGAAGCTGTCAGCTTCGGACCTATCGAGGAAAGAAGAAAACCCCTTGGTGGAACTCCGACCTCGACAAGGCTCGTAAAGAAACCCGCAGGCTCTTTAACAGGGCCATACGGTCTAAATCACCAGCTGACTGGGACAGTCACAAGCAGTTTCAGCGCAGATACAAAGATCTTATAAGAAGGTCCAAAAGAGAATCATGGAGGACGTTCTGCGGAAACGTAGATGAGCTTCCAGCAGCCAACAACCTCCAAAAGATTCTCTCGGAAGACCCAGCACCCACTAAGGCTTCTCTCCGCAGGCCTATTCTCTACGAACAGCAATTACATAGCAACCAGCAACCGGTTGCAAGTTGCTTTTTTAGAATAGAAAACTCGCGTTGGACAGCGACTTATTGACAGCGACAATTTCGCAATTATCTGCGGTCGCAAGTTACAGAATAACCCGGCCGGTAGTTATAGCGCTACCGCAGAGGAGGCACTTGGTTGGCTCCTGGAAACACACTCGTCGGGCTCGGAAATCCTGCAAACTGGTGAACCACCAATGCACGCTGCACCAGCTGGTGCAAGGCCAGCTGACTGGAAGATAGCTGCGAGGGTGGTATCAGAAAACTCTGTGAGATGGGCCATCCACTCATTTGGAGCTTTTAAGATTGCGGGACCAGATGGAATCTTTCCGGCACTTTTAAAAAGGGGCTGGAACTACTGACTCCGCATCTGATACGCCTCTTCAGGGCCTGCCTCGCATATGGTCAAGTACCACATTCCTGGCGTAAGGTCCAAGTGGTATTTATCCCCAAGCCAGGACGCTATAACTACGAATCGGCTAAGGATTACAGACCCATCAGTTTGTTCTCGTTTCTTCTAAAAACGCTGGAGAAACTGGTGGGCACATTCATCAGGGAAGGGGCATTGAAAACAATGTCCATGCACCCTTATCAACACGCTTACAGGCCTGCCATGTCAACTGAGATGGCTCTCCACAGTCTTGTGGCAAGGCTGGAGCAAGGGATATCTCATAAAGAGATGGCTCTGGGTGTATTTCTAGACATCGAAAAGGCATTTAATAACACCTCATTCGATAAAAAAATGCTGCAGAAAGCTTCGGAATAAAGATTACCATTGCAGGACCGTAGCTAGAGTCAAATTTGTGATGGGGCATGACAAATTTGACATAGGGTATACACTACTTGCCCCCCACCTTAAATTTTTTATAGGTTGAAAAAATGGGGGTAATGGCGCCGAAGGCAAATTTTGCAATAAATAACATCTCTGGCAAACAAAATGGCGCTGATTTTCGCGCCGCTTTGGACCATTCGCACCAAGGATAATACTCACTAAGTACTACTACAGAATAGCTTATCCTCATAAGGCCTGTGTAGATCAAATCTCAAGCCCCCCACCACGCCAAAGAACCAGTGATGACGTAGCGTGTAGTTTCTCGCCTTGACGCAAGGTGTTTGCACCACAGGTACAGTCGTGAGCATTAAAAATGGGACACCCGATATTTCCTATTGTAAAACGGGCTCACCAGCTACACTGTCAGCAATGACAGGGACAGGGATTGTGGATTGTCATATTTGACAAAAAATCCGTTGTACAGAAAAGACTAATATACCCAAAATAGCAAAAAATGACAAGACCTGTCAGTCGGGGTCCAACTTTTAATGCTCACGACTGCACCTAGCACACGCGGGCTTTCGCTTTATGCATACTTGGTTTTAGTACATTAATTAACATTTTAAAATAACGCTTTTTTAGATCTCGTTTGCATCTTCCTCTTTGCCTATTATGTTAATCAAAATTAAATAACATTTTTCATCATAATTGTATATTCTAAACTACGACCGCTGGAGCAAACAGCTAACAATGTAGTTGATGAGGTCGTCAATGGTGGTCGACCATATGATGGCCGCGATTTCCACAAACCAGGCCGATAAGCAATCGTGTGTATTATCCTTGCATTCGCAATCTTTCGAAACGAAAAAGTTCCTCTGTGTAAACGTTAAACACCCCGCATACATTTAGGCGTTTTCGGAAACACTTATCCTCGCACTTACTCGATTTCAGGCCTATTCATTTATCTACTCTTAAATTTCTTAGAGAAACCTTAACGCATGTTGTGTTTTAAAAGTAGGGCATGATCATTTGAAAGATAGAGGGCATTGCCCCCCAATGCCCCCCCCCCTGACTCCAGCCCAGCACCATTGTCAAATGGATCTGTGTCATGCTGGAAAGCAGAATCATCACAAGCTCGATTGGTAGTGCGAAGATCAGCTCAACCGTAGCTAGAGGCTGCCCGCAAGGGGGTGTACTATCGCCTCTGCTGTGGTGCCTGGTACTGGATGGGCTGCTCCGCACTCTGAACGAGAAAGGTATGTACAGGCCACAGGGTGTCCGAATTTGGATGGTTTTAATAGGAAACGTCAATTTCTGAGCAAGATACAACAAAATGAACCCCCCACTCCGATGCTCAAATTTCTTGAAATTTTGATTGGTGCAAACCGCATTTTGAAATCTTCAACCGTTGAGCCGCTAGAGGGCGATTCTCGATTTTGAGCAATACTGTGAAATCTTCATAACTTTTTTGTTTATGAAAATAACTGAATTCCGTAAAGCTTCCTAGAAGCACTTTTTTAAGCAGAATTCAGTGACGTTTTCAGTTTTTTTCTATTGGACCTCGGTTTCAAAATATTGACCAAAATCCGATTTTTTTCAATGGGACACCCTATATATTAATAGCTCTTTAGAAAGCTCTGCTTTTGCTGATTTCAATGATCCAAATTTCGATGGGTTTATCTCTAACAGTTTTCCAGAAAAAAAATTATTTTGGTTTTTGTCATAAGAAACAATGAGTTAGAAAGAGACCTTTCTCGTTTTCCTTACAAATATTAAGACCTGTTTTAACACATTGTTTCTTATAGAAAAAAACGAAAAAATCTTTTTTTTTTCGAAAACTGTTAGAGATAAACATATCGAAATTTATATCATTGAGATCAGAAAATGCAAAGCTTTTAAGAGAGCTATTAATAGGGTGTCCCATTGAAAAAAATCTGATTTTGGTCAATATCTTGAAATCGGGGCCCAATAGAAAAAAACTGAAACCGTCACTGAATTCTGCTTGAAAAAGTGCCTTTAGGAAGTTTTTACGGAAATCAGTTATTTTTATAAACAAAAAAGTTATGAAGATTTCACAGTAATGCTCAAAATCGAGAATCGGCCTCTAGCGGCTTAACGGTTGAAGATATCAAAATGCGGTTTGCACCAATCAAAATTTCAAGAAATTTGAGCCCCGGAGTGGGGGGTTAATTTTTTTGTATCTCGCTCAGAAATTGACGTTTCCTATTAAAACCATCCAAATTCGGACACCCTGTACACTCAAGGCTACGTAGACGAACTTGTCATCGTTTTGGCTGGTAGGGTATCCAGCACCATTAAAGGAATCATGGAAAGAGCTCTTAGCATGGTAGAAAGATGGTGTGAAAATCACGGGCTTTCGATAAATCCGAACAAGACCGAGGTAGTACCATTTACAAAGCGAAGAAACGTGGATCTGGATCGAGAATGGTTCCATCCTGTATGGTCAAATATCTAGGAGTCATCATTGACTCCAGGCTGGAAATATCACGTCAACAGGGTCGTCCAGAGAGCTATTGCTAGCCTTTTAGTCCGGTATGAGCTGTTCAAAATTGGTTTCCCGTGTGCCTTTTTGGTATGCAAGAAAGCGGTTTTTTTAACTAAAATTTGTATTGTGACGTGCCTATGTGTCAGAGGCGTACAGTACGAGAAAATAAGATCAACTGATTTTTTGAGCGATTTTAAAGGCATTTTATTGCGCCGTTACAATCTGTTCTACTTCAATTAAATGTTTGACATAAAATATACAAAATCATGATTAGGTACCTACTGTTAACATTTCACATAATTTTGGAAACTATATGCGTACGCCTATGAGCGGCAGGACAAGCGTAGACAAGCATTGCGCGCGACGATGGAACTATGCGAAACTGCGATGTTTGGTGCAAAATATTGTTGAGCAATTGTTAACAAAATATATCATCATTTAAAACAGGCATTTCATCACAACTTGTTTCTGATCTAGAAGAAGCAGACAACAAAGCTTGTATTAAATACATGCAATCCATTCATCAATACAAAATAGGTGAACACCATACATATTTTCTTCCGATAGGTACTGACGTTTCTGTTTCGACAAAAAAAAAACAAATCCTGAGTTCCGTTTACGAAATGAAGAAGCTGGATCTGCGAGCCTGAATGGCACACAAGTATCTCACTCGAATGAAATTAAGTATTTAGGGGTTAATCTGGACCGCAAACTTACATGGAACAGCCATCTGAACGAAACAAAATCACAACCTACGGCGGCCACTGGGACATGCCGCAAACCCGTGGGAAAAACATTGGGGATAGGACCAAAAATAGTATTATGGATTTACCAAACGGTTGTCAGACCCATTATCACATACGCCTCGTTGGTATGGTGGCCAAAGACTGCAAATTACTGCACAGGACAGTCTACGGAAAGTACAAAGGCTCATCTATCTGGAAATAACAGGGGCTATGTCAACCTGCCCCACCGCAGCCTTAGAGGCATTGCTGAATATGCCTCCTCTTCACCTATATGTGAAAAAAAAAGGCAAGAATAGATGCCTATACAGCAGTGATAAGGCCAATGATCACGTACGGCAGCTAAGTTTGGTAGAACGCGCTTAGCAAATCCACCTACAGGGCAAAGCTGGACAAGCTCCAACGACTTGCCTGCATGGCCACCATTATTGGACCCTTTAGACCCACCACAACGCTGGCAATGGGGGCCAGGGGCGGATGGGCTCAGTCGGGACACCGGGACGATTCCCGGTGGGCCGGAGAGCCAAGTGGGCCGCTTAAGGAAAAAAAAAATACGATAACAAACAAAACGCCACAACTTGATAGAAAAAAAATCACTTAAGGCGTAATGCGACAACACTCTGCCAATTCAACAGAAAGCAGTCAACGTTTTTTGTCGTTTTCACAAGGCGTTGAGCTGCCATCTAATATTGAAAAATATTTTCATTAAAATTTAGACTTTTTCTGTAAATTTACCCTTTTTCTGTAAATTTATACTTTCTCTGTAAACTTACACTTTTTCCGTTCAATCAGACATTACCGAGGACACTACCAAACTTACCTGTAATAACCCGCTAAGTTCGAAATTTTTGTCAGACATAATCAAAGTTACCAATAATAACCCGGTTAGTTTTTGTTAGTTTGCAATTGTAATCAGACATTACCGATAATAACCCGGTTAGTTTGCAATTTCAATAAGATATTTTCAAACTTACTAATACTAACCCGGTTAGTTTGGGTTAGTTTGCAATTGTAATCAAACATTAAAACTTACTGATAATAATCCGGGTTAGTTTGCACTTTCAATCAGAAATTACCAAACTTACCGATAATAACCCGGTTAGTTTGGGTAAGTTTGCAATTTCAATCGAACATAACCATTTTGTTTTCAAAATTTGTGTTAGTTTGAAATCTATTGTAATCAAACATTACCAAACTCAAACCTACCGAGAATAACCCGGTTAGTTTGGGTTAGTTTTCAATTTTAATCAGACATTTTTAAACTTACCGATGTTCCTGGTTAGTTTGGGGTTTAGTTTGCTATTTCAATCAAACATTACCAATAATAACCCGGTTAGTTTGGACATGCTTCAAAATTATTCATTTTCGAAAGAAGTTATTCAAAGTCAATATGTTCCAAATGGTTGATTTTTAAAATGAAAGCATTCGGAAAAAAAAAATGGCAATTTTTGTTTTCGAAAAATAAACATAGACCTATAATGTCTGAATAAAATTGCGAACTAACCGAAATTGCGGTACTTAAATTTGGTAATGTCTGATTAAACAGAAAAAGTTTAAACTAGAACATGAAAATATTTTACAATACCTATCAGCATGGCTTTACGCTTTCGTATTTTTGAGTAATGTAAGGAGTTTTTTTTTTTCTAAAAAAGGAGACTATTTAATACCCTATCCAGTGTTATTCATCTCCTGTGAGCGCGCGGGGCCGCTTGAGCAAAAACCGTCCCGGGCCGATTCAAAGTTGCCCATCCGCCCCTGATGGGGGCCATACTAGGCATAATGCTTCTCCATATCTTTGTGGAGGCACGGGCCCGAGAGGCTTCTGTCAGACTCAACGATTGGGGATAATGGGTTCACAGAGGGCAGAGTATGGAACATGCAAGGGCAATTTAGTACACAGACGGGTCTCTGCGGGGGAGGGTGCAAGGGCTGGTGTATATTGGAAGAGCCCCATGGCGAGAAATAGTCTTGCACTGGGTCGATACCCAACGGTATACCAGACCGAGATCTACGCCATACAGGCATATGCTCAGGAGAATCTCCAGAGAGGTTACTCGGGCAAGCATATCTATATATGCAGCGACAACCAGGCAGCACTCCGGGCCCTTGGGCCTTGGCTCAGACAAGGTCAACTCGTGGCTCACGTTTGACTGCTTAACAACCCTCAACCTACTCAGTAGGCTCAACAAGGTCACCCTTATTTGGGTCCCGGGTCACAGAGGCATAAAAGGCAACGAGGAGGCAGACCAGCTGGCTCGTGAAGGTAGCAAAACTGCCTTTATTGGGCCCAAGCCTGCTTTGGGGATTGCTTCCTGCCTGGTTAAAGCCAAGATCAGGAACTTGCCTAACAATTGGATCCAAGACGAATGGCTGGAACAGGAAGGCCTCAGACAGTCAGGGATCTTTATACAAGGTCCTCAAACTGCAAAGAGGCAAAAAGCCTCCTAAAACTAAACAGGAGTCAACTAAGAGACTTCATAGGTTTCCTGACGGGACACTGGGTGGTGAAATACCACCTACACAAAATCGGCAATGAGACGGAATGTAGGTTCTGCAGCGAAGTATATGAAACTACCAAGCATACTATAGCCTGCGAATGTGACGCCCTCGTCGGTCGCAAACGACGGTACCTCGGGTACAGTTTCCTGGGACCTGATGAAATAAAGCATGTCCGGCCTGAGCGGGTCTGCATCTTTGTTAACAGTTGCGGGCTCATAAGGTGAGACAGGGCTGAACCAAAAGAGGGATAGCACAATGGACCACATGCGTGCCTCTACGTGCTGCCTATAAAGGCTCCCCTTTCAAATCAATCAATCAATCAATATTATATACCTACGTAGAGAAGTTGCCAGTTGGTCATTATATACCGAGCGCTTTTATAACCCGAGGCGTGAAGCGCAGAGGTTTATAATGCGCAAGGTATATATATTTACAGTGTGTATCAATCAGTCAAATGGAATAAATTCGATAATAAATAAATGGAGGCCTTTTTGTTTTTTTGCTTAAGATTTTCTTACACCAATTTTTTAATACAGGGTGTTCTAAGAACAGCTGTACCGTCATCAACTCATTTTTTTTAAATGGTTCCTCCTGTATAGTATATTACGACATTTCTGGATTCTGCGGAAACATATTTCATGTACTTATCTGCAACTGTTTCGGAAATATTGACAGTTGAAAATTGACTTTTTTTGCATCTTAAAAATTCCAGTTAAATTTAATCTCCGGTTAAATTCAAAGTTGGTGTCAAATGATAGCTTATGAAAAGCTACAGACGAGAATGTAATCGGGGCTGCTGTAAAATTAAGGTCAATTCTCACTTACGCTTCACTCAGCTCGGCGACGCGCAGCAAATTGTCACTAGATAAATATTTTATTGGTTGTTAACATGCTAAAATAATGTAACAAAAACATTAAGGTCGGTCTACAAGACCGAAATCTGTTAAAACCAATTTCCTGTCAAAACCATTTTTGAAATCGCTGAAAAGTAACCTTTTCCAAGTAATACAAACACTTTTCTGTACGTTGGATAAAAAATGTCACCTTTCAAAGCATTTAAAATCAGTCTTACCGGCATAAATATCCGACCTCAATAAAAACAAAAATACCAGAGGCTAGCGTCGGTCTGTGACACCAACAATAGAAAACAGCAATTTTCTAGTACTAAAATCGTTCTTGCGCCTCACAGTTTATGACAACTACAAAAAGTCAACCTAACACTAGACAAAATATAGATTTTTATACCAATGAACTTTACCTGAAGAAGTTTTCCAATCAATACAACAAAATTTTATCATGAGTTAACACCGGTCTGTGATACCGTTCCCCCAAAAATAAAACTACAAGGGGTCGTACTTCAATAGTTCTGTAGTAACGGAGTCCGATACGAAAAATATGAAGCTACTGAGGCGCATGCGCGCTTACAACAGCGGGTTCGGTAGTTATTGGCGGAACGCACCTAAGTCGGTCTCTTAGACCCGGCGTTAACGATGGAGCTTTAAGGTAACAACAGCACCACATGCACATGCGCACATAGGCCCGTTTCCCCAAAATCGCTTTGAAGGTGCAAAAAAAAACGGCACATCAGAATTGGTTCAAATTTGGCCTAAAAATTCTTTGATCGATTATCCAAAGATTTTTTTTATGTATGTATATGACACTGTTTGAAAACAAATGGCCCTTATATACTCTCTTGGAATCATTTTTATATTAGTATTAGGATTAGGCTGCTTTACAATTTACATTTGTCTCGATGCAGGTAATTTTTAATTATTCATTTATTTTTTTTCTTTTCCCTTCCCTTTTTTCTTCCTTTCTATTTAATAGTTGTTTACTTTAATAAATTTGTTTTTTTTTTCTCTTTTTTTTTTTGTTTTTAATTTTTTTTAGCTTAATTCCATAAGTTCACTCACTGTGCTTTCCACGTTGTGTTCGATATGAAATAGTTTGCGAATCGAAATCAACAAGTTCTTTTATTTCTTGGTCCATTTCCCAATAGTTTTTCTATATTTTGAGTATTTCTTGGTACGAAAAAATAGCAGGCTGATTCTTGCCTATCTTCTTAAAAAGGTCTTGCTATGGATTATTTCCCAAAAATAAAAATAGCCACGCTGAAAATTGAAATCTTTAGATAATCGATGAAAGAATGTGCCGTTTTTTTTTTGCACATTCAAAGAGATTTACGAAAATTGGCTTAGGACCTTTCAATAGGGCTGTTGAAAAAATTTATTTAAAAAAGAATGTCAGCCCTAAATTCATTAGAGCCGGGCCTGTCCTACTCGCCATAAAACAAAAGGTTGAAACTTAAATTGATAGAATGCTTCTTTGCTTCGGGTATTATCGCAACGGTGGAATATAGCCGCTGGGCTACCCGCTACCTCCATTGTCCCCGTGTTACTGTCAATCCCTGCATTGAGGTGGATCAACATCCCTTGCCTAGGATAGAGCACGGGACAGTCCCTTATTTCAAGGTCCATGTCCCGAGTCCCCAAATTTCTTGTTGGGACGCGTAAATGTCCCGCGTATTCTATGGTATTTTAAAAAGCGTAAAATAATTCGATTTTTGCGCCTCATTCCCAGTCTCTGCGGTGGCCTAAATAAATCGAGTTTTGCGCCTCATCTCTAGTCTCAACAAATCGCAACATGCGATCGGTTATTCAAAAACATTTGACAGTTTAAAATTAGGCAGGTTGAGCCCAAGGATAATACACTATTAAGGATTGCTTATTGGCTTCGTTTTTGGTAATCGCCCCATGTCCGACGTCAGACGTCAGCTAATTGCACTAGCGGTCGTAGTTTAGAATTTAAATTTATGAAGAAAATTATTATTAAATTTTGATTAACATAATAGGCAAAGAGGAAGATGAAAACGAGATCTAAAAAAGAGTTGTTTTAGAATGCTAATTTATGTAGTAAAGCCAAGTATGCATAAAGCAAAAGCCTGCGGAATCCTGTGGTGCAAACAGCCTACGTTAAGGCGAGAAACGACATGCTGCCAACGTCACAACTGGTGATTTGGCGTGGTGGGGGGAGATTTGTTCCACACAGGTCTTATTAGGATAGGCTATTCTGTAGTAGTAGTGTGTATTATCCTTGGCCTACAGATTTTTCCTGGATTCTTGCGTTTTTTGAGATAAAATCGCCAAAGTGGATCGCTATTGTTACGATAACGCTGCCGCACGAATAGGTGTCCGCCAGGCTGTCAAGAATCCTATGCATCTACTGTCGAATATCCTAGAATCTAGCGAATTATTCTACTTTAATCGGGAAAATAAGATTAAAGTGTGTATTTTAAATTTTACAGGAATAGATTTAGGGATATATAAAGGCCGCTATTGCTTTGTAGTTTTTCAGTTTCAGTTTGACTGTGATACGATTTAAATAGTGATTATTGTTGCGAGTTGTAAGAGTTTAATTGTTGAGTTAGTTATTAAAGTAAATAGTGTCAGAGTGTATTGTTAAGTGGAATAAATTATTCCTGTGTTAATTGGACTTTAATTTTTGGAATAAACGAAACGAACTCAAGATTTCTGTCCGGCAATCCAAAGCCGTGACAATTGGTGTCAGAAGTCAGACATAATTTGAGGACTGCAGTGAAAGCCGATTGCAGGATAGTACGGGGACACTAGTGTAGTGTGAAAACTGAACACTAAGTGAACACTGGGACAGTAAGTCAGTGCAAACAGTGACCATCACAAAAAGAGACTTAACCGATCGTGCAAATTACCCCGGAAGTGACTCTATACCCGATTTTGACTGTGATATAGTGATTCCTCGAGTGAGTTCTAGAAAATTCTATTTGGAAACCAAGGTAGATATCAAATTTCTGACTTCGCCGAGGTATTCGGAACATCAATCGTCATTCAGAAGAAGTTTTTCGAGGAGTTTCGGGAAAATTCTAGAACATTCTATTTGGAAACTAAGGGAGATATCGAATTTGTGACTTCACCGACGTGTTTGTTATGTCAATCGACATCCAGGAAAGACATTTCAAGAAAATTATCGAACATTCTATTCGAGAATAAAGCAAGTTATCCAATTTGTGTCTTCACCGACGTGTTTGGAACTTCAACAAAAGACCAGGGAAGATATTTGAAGAGCGTTTGAGGGAAATAATCCAGAACATTCTGTATATGCCTATCACAAGACAACAAGCAAAAGTGGACGAACAAAAAGTTGAAGACCTTCTGTGCAAAATGTTGGAACTTCAAAAGACCAAACGACAACAAGAAAAACAAGACGAAGAGGCCAGGCGACAAAAAGAATGGCAAGAAGACCTTGGACAACTACAGAAAATATTTCAAACCATACACGGATCTGTCGCTAACCTAGAACAAAAGATTAAAGAAGTAAAAGCCGAAGTTAAGGACGATATTCAAGAAGTTAAACACGACGTTTAAGGAGTAAAAGCTGAGGTCGAAGCCGATGTTCAGCAATTAAGACAAGAAGTTGAGGACCAAGTTCAAGCACTCGCAGATAAGGTGCGCATATTAGAAATACAGTCCATCAATCCAGCTAGTACGGAGCATTCTCCGGTATGAAGATAAAACCACCAACTTTTGACGGTTCTACGTCCTGGACCATGTATATCCGACAATTTGAAGCTGCTGCAAATACCAACGGATGGAACGACCAAGAAAAAGCTACAGCACTAATATTGGCGCTACGAGCACCTGCCTTAGACCTTCTTCAGTCCATTCCTTCAGTCTACCAACAGAATTACCAGCATCTAAGTCAGACGTTAGAATTGCGCTTCGGAGATCATTATAGGCAAGAAATATTCAGAACTCAAGTCAAATCGAGAATTCAAAAACCCGGCGAGAGTTTACAAGAATTCGAATCAGAAGTTAAAGGCTAGTGAGTTTGACGTTTCCTGCAGCTGGGGAAGACATACAAGAATGGATGGCAGTATCTACGTTTATTGATGGTCTCCGGGATTCCAAGATCCAGGAAAACCTAAGAATGTCCAAGTACAGGAAAATTAGCGAAGCCCTTATCCGAGCATAAGAACTGTAAGCAATCTTTGGTGCCTCAACACCCAGAATACGAGGAGTGTCCATTCAAGACCCAAAGGATGAACAAACGTCTAAAGAAGATGGTAGCTTAGAGAATCTTATGCGTAAGTTCACTGAGAATATGAAGAAACTAGTACTAGAAATTAGACAAATGGAAAACGACTCCAAACAAACATCAACACCAAGAAACCGAGTAAAATGTTACCGTTGCGAAAAGCTTGGACACATGCAATGGGTTTGTAGGCTAAGGATGTCCTCTCCATCTAGGGATCGTTCCCAAAGCTTTTGGAGGTCCGGAGACGCTAGTCCAAAACATCGAACTGGAAACCCGTATGAGAAGAACACTAGTCCAGTTGTGAGAAGAACGGGCCTGATCGTTGATGACAAGTGGACTACGAAACAAATGAGAGAAGATCAGGAAGCAGACCAGGACATCGGGCAGATTCTCCATCTTAAGGAAAATGATGAATGTAGGCCAGAATGGAGGGAAGTGCCAAACAAGAGCTTGATTTACAAGGCATTGTGGTCCCAGTGGAACTCTCTGGCCGTAGAAAATGGGTTGCTTAAAAGAGTTTGGGAAAGTGCCGATGGGAAATCCACTAAGAGCCAACTGGTTATCCCAAAAGACCGAATGGAAGATGTATTAAAAGAAATACATGACGGAACTTCAGGGGCACATTTTGGAGTTAACAAGACTCTGAAAAAAATTCGAGAACGTTTTTACTGGGTTCACTACCATGAAGACGTTAAAAGCTGGTGCCAAAAATGCGACATCTGTGCTACCAGTAAAGGCCCTAAACTAAGATCTCGGGGGCCCATGAAACAGTACAACGTCGGTCTCCCATTTGAAAGAATAGCGATAGATGTTGCTGGAGCGTTCCCTGAGTCAGAGCCATTTACCATGATAACCAAGATGTACTTGTTACCAATACATCTTGGGTATCATGGTAAATGGCCAGAAGTTTTTGCTAATTCGAATCAAGAAGTCATCAATGTTGCCCAGGTGCTAGTGGACGAAGTTTTTAGTCGTCATGGTGTGCCACTCGAGTTACATTCAGATCAAGGACGAAATTTCGAATCCGAATCGTCTCCAAGAAAATTTGTGAGATCATGGGATTTCGTAAGACAAGGACAACACCTTTTCATCCACAGTCTGATGGCATGGTAGAACGATTTAATAAGACCATAGAGGAGCACCTGACAAAAGTGGTCGCAAAGAACCAGTGTAATTGGGGCAAACACTTGCCTCTATTTTTAATGGCTTACAGAGCAGCTGTTCACGAGTCAACAGGTGAAAGCCCAGCCAGAATCGTTTTTGGAAGAGAACTCAGGTTACCTTGCGATCTGATGTTAGGAGTATCCGAAGAAGAGCGAAAAGAAATTCGAGATTATGCCGACGAGGTAAGGGCACGACTTCTGGGTATCCATGATTATGCTCGGGAGCATATTCAACTAGCCAGTGACTGGATGAAGACCAGATATGACCTAGCTAATTCAGCCGGATTTCAATAAGGTGATTTAGTGTGGCTGTATAATCCAGCTAGAAAGAAAGGAGTATCGCCGAAGTTGTCTTCAGCATGGGAAGGACCCTATAGAATAATCAAGAGGATCAATGATTTGGTTTATCGAGTCCAGCGCAACACCAGGAGTAAGATGAAAGTTGTACATCTGGACAGATTGGCGAAATATCATGAGCGTGAAGTTGATCGGGACGATCAACCTTAAGCGGAGGGCAGTGTTACGATAACGCTGCCGCCCGAATAGGCGTCCGCCAGGCTATCAGGTATCCTATGCATCTACTGTCGAATATCCTAGAATCTAGCGAATTATTCTATCGGGAAAATAAGATTAACGTGTGTATTCTAGATTTTACCGGAATAGATTTAGGGATATATAAAGGCCGCTATTGTAGTTTTTCAGTTTCAGTTTGACTGTGATTTAAATAGTGATTATTGCGAGTTGTAAGAGTTCAATTGTTGAGTTTGTTATTAAAGTAATTAATGTCAGAGTGTATTGTTAAGTGGAATAAATTATTGCTGTGTTAATTGGACTTTGATTTCTGGAATGAACGAAACGAACCCAAGATTTCTGTGCGGCAATCCAAAGCCATGACACTATTTAATGAAGAACAATAAAATGGGGCGTGTTCCCGAAAAAAAAAATCGGCTGCGGCGCTATCTCCTTCATAAAAATGTCCCGTTTTTTTATCAGAATAATCTGGTAGGCTTAAGCAGCTTGTTGTGTTATGTTAGATAAATGAACTATTGAATTGTTTTGTTTGTTTTGTATTAGGGCATTACTACACCTGCTGGTTTTTTTTCGAAGATGTGCGGCTGCGTTATTATAAAAGCGGCATTGCAAGATTTATTGGCTTCAATTTGAAACTAATTACGTTAAGATTGGATTTAAACTAACAAAGTTGTGAGGCAAAATATGTGTCAATATCATTTTGGAAAAAATCGAATTTCGAGTCAAATTTCCAAAAAAACAACATTGAGGCACGTTCTATTTTTTTGACGAAAATCTGCCGATTATTGGATTGAAATTTTGCACATGAATAGAGAATATGTAGTTTGAAATTCAACAAATTAAAATTAAAAACACAAAAACAGTTAAAGAAATTATATTTCCAATGATGCATCAAGCAACGAATTTTATCGACAAATTACAAATGAATAAATAGTCACTAAAGCTAACGCAACTACTGTTGTTATAAAACAGGAATTATTAATCGCAAACAATTTAAAATTGACCAACAATAATGCAACTATTAATATAACATACAATTATTAAACACGTTACAAAAAAAAAATCTACTAACTCGAGAAACTGAAGAAAAACTTATCAAAATAATATTTAAGGATCAAGTTATTAAGGTATATTTTTGACATTGTTTTTGATCTAATTTTTAGAATAAAGTAACAGTAAAACTAAATAAATTGATGGCAATCACTAAAAATATCGAGCTTCAGAGGACCCACCTGCTGCTTTAGGTCACCATCAATGTGATCAAAATTGTAACCATGAAAGTATTTTTCCAGCAATAATTTTACTTTTTGCGCATACCATCCGGACTTTCGCCGATCAACCTTATCCCACATCTACGAAAAGAAAATTATTAATTATTATGCACTAAAAATACATTAATTTCAAACCTCAGTAAAATATTTGAGCTCTCTGACAACTTCATTGATGAGCACATATTCCTTGTTGAAGATTTTTATTAGGATTTTATCCAAGTCCTACAAAATATTGAAATCAATTTAATTTAATCTGAAACACGAGTTATTTACCTCTAGGTTCTCTCCCAAGGCGTGTATCTTTAGGCTCTTT
Source organism: Ceutorhynchus assimilis (assembly GCA_917834065.1). Taxonomy (NCBI): domain Eukaryota; kingdom Metazoa; phylum Arthropoda; class Insecta; order Coleoptera; family Curculionidae; genus Ceutorhynchus; species Ceutorhynchus assimilis. The sequence continues at coordinate 73,315,849 of OU892277.1, forward strand.
ATCAAACACTCTAAAGTGTACTGTCCAGCTTCTGTGATGCCGCCCCCTGGAAGCTCATAAGAGTTGGAGTTTCCCATCCCGCGACGTTGTTTGCCGTCATTTCCGGTAGGCAAAGGAGATTTGCGACGTTGCAACAGAGTCACAGAACCACTTCGCGGACCATTCAATTCAGGCGAAGAAGCGAAGACACTGTTCGGTTCTTGCAATTTGCCGAAGTTGCTGTTGATCGGCCGTTCATCCAACTCTTTATTTGCTATTCCAGCTTCCTGCTTCTTGAAATCGGACAATTGTATATTGGCCCAAATCTTTTTACATTTTTGAATGTTCTGTGCGATTGCCAAAAACTCGATGTCAGGGGTCGCCTTCGGTTCTTGCAGGCGGGTACTTGGACTTTCGGGTTTCTCAAACTCGCTCTTGATCGGCCATTCATTAAACCCCTTATTAGCTATTTCAGCTTGCTTTTTCTTGAGATCGAGTAATTGTATATTGGCCCAAATTTGTTTACCTTTTTGAACGTTTCGTGCGGTTTCCAAAAACTTGATGTCAAAAAAGCCAGGGGTCGCTTCCGAGCCCTTTCTCGGATAGAAGGCCAACTTATTGGGGAAATATTCGTAATCTGGAACGGTTTGAATTTCTTGGTCCTCGTTTCCTGTAGCCGAAGTTACCGGCAATTGGATTACGCCATCGGCGGCGGTTTTCGACAAGTTGGTCAGAGGGAAAGAGTCGACAAAGGGTGGGTGGTTAAGAAGGGCTCCTGCGGAAGAGCTTTTGGTTAGGTCAACCTGGAAATAATTGAGTTATGGTCCAGGTATTGATTGTGTGAGGCTGGTTATTGCCCTATGTAAAAAAGAATGTTGGCATATAAAAGTTGATAGGTAGGTACTTGAATCTTGACAGATGGAAATCGCAATGAGGGTTGAAAGTATTTTTATTTCCCATTTAAATTATGGAAAACGTCGATTAATAATTGATTTCTGGGAAATTGGTAATCTAGAAGACTTTCACACTCGCAGCATTTTGTGCAGACAAAAGAGTAAACTCTAAACAGTGGTTAAAGGCGGTATGACCCAAACTTAAGCCACTTAAATTTTAAAAAAAAATTAAAGGTCTCTCGTGAAAACCGCAGTGCTATATTCAAAAGAGTTTCCGAGATAATCTTGTGACGTCACACCGGCTAACCGCCGAAATCGCAGCTTTCTGTTTGTTCAGTCGTCAGTGAACCGTGCCCTATACTTTAAGTGGTTGCAATTCCCTCTTAGTGACATCGTTAACTTTTGTTTTAGAAAATTTTACTCGTATTTTAGCTGTGCCTCCGAATCCGATGTGACGTCAAAGCCTAGGCGTTCGTGACTGTAAACCGCTTTAACTCAAAAACGGTTCATCGTAGCAAGATGCGGTTTAAATAGTTATTCTTCGATTTGCAAACAAGCGAAAATTCACCAACCATAATGCAACTATACTCCTGGACAAAATTATCGCACCACTGCTTATGGTGATGCCTATGTGCAGTGGTGCGATCATTTTGTCCAGGAGCATATTAATATAAAATACAATTATTGAACACGTTACAAAAAAAAAATCTAATAACTCGAGAAACTGAAAAAAAATCTTATCGAAATAATATATAAGAATAGAATTATTAGGGTAGGTATATTTTTGACATTGTTTTTGTTTTTGATCAATTATTTAGAATAAAGTAACAGTAAAACCTATGGTATGCCATCAATTTGTTTGATGGCAATCACTAAAAATATTGAGTTTCAGAGGACTCACCTGCTGCTTTAGGTCACCATCAATGTGATCGAAATTGTAACCATGGAAGTATTTTTCCAGCAATAATTTTACTTTTTGCGCATACCATCCGGTCTTTCGCGGATCAACCTTATCCCACATCTACCAAAAGAAAATTATTAATTATTATGCAATAAAAATACATTAATTTCAAACCTCAGTAAAATATTTGAGCTCTCTGACAACTTCATTGATGTGCACATATTCCCCGTAGACAATTTTTTCCAGCATTTCATCCAAGACCTACAAAATATTTAAATCAATTTTATTTCATCTGAAACACAAATTATTTACCTCTAGGTTCTCTCCCAAGGCGTGCATCTTTAGGCTCTTTATCAAACACATCAAAATGTACTGTCCAGCATCTGTAATGCCGCCCCCTGGAAGCTCATAAGAATTGGAGTTTCCCATTTCACGACTTTGTTCGCTGTCATATTCGGTAGGCAAAGGAGATTTGCGACGTTGTTTACCTTTTTGAACGTTTCGTGCGGCTGCCAGAAATTCTATGTCAAAAGTGCCAGGGGTCGCTTTCGGTTCTTGCAGGCGGGTACTTCCACTTTTGGGTTTCTCCAACTCACTGTTGATCGGCCATTCATTCAACTCCTTTTGAGCCATTTCAGCTTGGTTTTCCGTGACATCGGACAATTGTATATTGTCCCAAATTTCTGTACCTTTTTGAACGTTTCGTGCGGTTTCCATAAACTTGATGTCAAAAGTGCCAAGAGTCGCTTTCGAGCCCTTTCTCGGATAGAAGGCCAACTCATTGGGGAAATTTTCGTAGTCTGGGACGGTTTGAATTTCTTGCTCTGCATTTTCTGTAGTCGAAGTTACCGGCAATTGCATTACGCCATCGTCGGCGGTTTTTGACAAGTTGGTCAGAGGGGAAGAGTCGGCAAAGGATGGGTGGTTAGTAAGGGTTCCTTCGGAAGAGTTTTTGGTTAGGTCCACCTGGAAATAATTGAGTTATGGTCCAGTATTGATTACTATTGATTATGTGAGGCTGGTTACTGCCCTATATAAAAGAGAATGTTGGCATAGAAAAGTTGATGCTTAAATCTTGCCAGATGGAAATCACAATGAAGGTTGAAAGTATTTTTATTTCCCATTTAAAATACGGAGAACGTCGATTAATCGACTTCTTGAAAATTGGTAACCTAGAAGACTTTCACATTCGCAGCATTTTGTTTAGAGAAAAGAGTAAAATCCTAACAGTGGTTGAAGGGGGTCTGACCCAAACTTAGGCTACTTAAATCGAAAAAAAAATCTAAGATTTCTCGTGAAAATCGCAGTCCTATATTCGAAAATAGTATCCGAGAAAATCCCTTATGAAGATAGATTGGCGGGAACTTGTGACGTCACACCGGGTAACCGCCAAAATCGCAGCCTTCTGTTCGTTAAGTCGCCAGTGAACCGTGCCATATACTTTGAGTAGTTGCAATTCGCTCTAGTGAGATCGTTGGCTTTTGTTCTGGAAAATTCCTGCATGTGTTAATACTGTGCCTTCGAAGCCGGTGTGACGTCACAGCCTAGGCATTCATAACTTTGATCCGCCTTAGCTGGAAAACGGTTCATCGTAGCAAGATGCGGTCTAAATATTTATTCTCAGACTCACAGGACCTTTTAGACCACACGACAGAAGTGATTACTTCAAAAAGGCGAGAATAATAATCTTTTCAAAAAAAAAAAAAAACAAGTAGGTACAGGGTATTTGATTATATTTGGCACCATACCTACAGCCTTTACTATTTAAGATAGAAAAAAATTGAAAATACAAAACTTGACAGTTTTTTTCTATATTTTCTTTTAACATTATCAGAAACGTAGACAACTTCGACTTTTTTAAATGGAACACCCTGTATATTTTGCGATAAAATGAAAGACCTTTTCTTCCTGATTACAAATATATATATATATATATATATATATATATATATGAATAAAACTTTTCTACGGCTCCTGAAGGTCATTTTAATTTTTGCTCCAAGTAAATCAGTTTTTAAGCAGTTTTAAAGTGAAATCAAAAAGTAAATTTGGAATAAAAGTTTAGTTTAAGTGATGAAGAATCCAGATTTTGAAAAGGTAGGAGGTTTTTGTACTGAACTATAGAATAATAGACGAAACAGATGACTAACCTACAAATGTCTTGGGACAAGTGACAATAACATAGATACCATTTTTGTGTATCGAGGCGGTACTGAAATTCCACTCTTGAACCAATAGTACTTAATCGCGTCGTAGTACGCTAGTACCAACGAAGTCGAGTTCTGATAAGCAAACCGAATGGTGGTCATTTCAGTCGCTTCACACCTGCAACAGTACCTGTACCTGACTGTGCACCGAAATAACGAAAAAGATCGCAATTATGGAAAACGAGCCAAAAACCTTTGCCGAAATGTACAAAATGCTTGCTGAGCAAAATAAAAATCAGACAATCACTCTATGTGCTCAAATCCAAAGCAGCGAGCAAAAGGCTACAGCTCAAATAAAAGTTGCCAATAGGAAAATTAAAAATTTGGAGTCGAATTCTCGCCTTATAGAAAGGAAATTAAGAAGAAACAACGTACTGTTGTTTGGATTTAAAGTGCAAAATAAAGCAGAGTTGCTTGTAAAAACTCAAGAAAAATTAAACGAGCTTTTTTCGCTTTCACTCACCGTACGTGATATAAATAATATATACTTTATAGGAAAGGAAGAAGGCTCACCTGTATTAATAGAGTTCTTGACATACCTGAAAAAAGCTGAAATTTTTCAAGATTTTGACAAATTGAAAGCTCTGAAGGGGCACAGGGAATTTCAGTCTCTCACGATTACTGCAAAGAAGACCGAGAAGAGTTAAAGATACTAAGGAAGCACATGAAAAAAGCTCGTGAAGAAAATAAGGAAGCAAAAATAAAAGGCTTTAAGTTAGAAATTGACGGTCAGCAATACTCTGCAAATGAATTAGAGGACATAAACAGCGTTACCGGAAGTTCGAGCAACGAGTCTGGATCTGAGGACTTTATTCCAGAAGAAGCAGTGGAAGTCTTAGATAGACAAAAAGCAAAAAAAACGAAAACCGAAGCACACTCCAACTCGAGGAAGCGGAATCGGGTTGAGATCCAAAAAAACTAAGAACAGAAATAATAATTGAATTGATATTTCTTTAAATATTGGTTGTTCTTTCATTATAGATTAGGTTAATTTATTTATAAGTTAAATAATTGAATTTATTAGAGTGGTTTTGGGTTAGTTAATTAATATTTAGTAAATAGTTTTGGGCTAGCTATCTTGAAATAAAATGGATCAATTCCTCAGAGATTTGAACGAAAATATTGTAGTTCCACAGTTGATAAAAAATTTACAATATTTTAATCAACAAATTATTGCAGGTACACATTTCAAAATAATTCATTTCAATATATGTGGTATCAAGACAAATTACACGGAATTTTTGTGTTTTTTAGAACAATTTAAACAAAAATTTGAAATAATCGTTTTAACAGAAACACATATAATAAGCGACTTACAAATCTATAACCTACCTGGATATTCTTGTATATATAGTGAAGGAACATTAAATAGGTGTGATGGAATTGTAGTTTTTGTCAAGGAATCAATTAAAATAGAGTCTACCTTCAAATTTATTGGTGACGTAAAATGCATTGAACTTCAAATTGGTGAAAATCAACATAAATTTCTCTTGACATGCATATACAGATCACCATCAGTCAATGAAAACGTCTTTGTAGAAGATTTCTCTGATTACCTCGATTTGAGCAAAAATAGAAAAAAACACATTATAATCGGAGATATCAATATAAATTTATTAAAAGAAAACAAAAATCCTACAGAAAACTACAAAAGTGTCTTAGCAGCTTACGGCTACACCTCATATATTAATAAATACTACACAAGACCCTTGACGAAAACTTGTCTTGATCACATATATGTTAAGGGCGAAAATGAAAATTGTTTCAAGAACTCTAATTCATATATTATAGATTATAAAATCACGGACCACCATCCAATAGCATTCACATTTGAAACGTCAATTACGAATACACAGAAAATAAACGAACGAACAAAATCATACACAGACTATAAAAAACTAAGAAGGGCTTTGCGAAACGAGGGGTGGGAAACGGTTTTTAATGCTCAGGATTTAAATCTTGCAGTCTCGAACTTTTTACATATACTTCAAAATAAAATCTCAGAAAACACAAAAACTATTAAACAAACAAACACAAAAAATGGTAAAAATAAGTGGATAACAAAAGCTCTATTAAACAAGATAAAAGAAAAACATTTACTGTATAACAAAATTCTGAAGGAACCTCAAAATGCTGATCTTAAAGATCGTTATAAAATTTACAAAAATCAACTTACAAAAGCAATAAAAAAATGTAAGACACAAACTGCTCAGGACCAAATCAATAAAAATAGAAATAAATCTGATGCTCTATGGAAGTGTGTCAACCAAATATGCAACAAATCATGTCAAAAAACACAAATTGAAAACATTAAGACGTCAGGATCACATATTATTACAAACCAAAACTGAGATTGCAAACCAATTTAATAATTTTTTTTGTGAAGTGGGAGAGAATTTAGCTAAAAATATCAGCCCTTGTCAAAATTACAGAGAACAAATGAGTTGGTCCAATAAAAGTTTATATTTCTTAAAAGAAACATCGGATCGAGAAATTATGACGATTATCAAGCAATTGAAACTTAAAAAGCTCCAGGTCCAGATGGAATACGCTCCGAGACTCTTAAAGAAATTTCAAATGAAATATCGCCAATTTTATCGTTTTTAATTAATCTTGGTTTTCGTATCGGTAACTTTCCTGATGTTTTGAAAATTGGGGAAATTAAGCCCTTGTTTAAAAGTGGATCAAAAACTGAGCTGGGCAATTATAGACCAATATCACTTATTTCTAATATCTCAAAAATTTTTGAAAAGGCAATAAAACAAAGAGTAAATTTAATTTTAGAAAAACAAAAGTTAATATCACCAAAACAATTTGGTTTCAGATCGGAAAGTCCACCGAAGATGCAATAGCTAGTCTTACAAATGAAATAAATGAGGCACTGGACCAACGAAAGCCATCTCTTTGTGTATTTATAGATCTTAGCAAGGCTTTTGACACAGTCTGTCACGAAAAACTTATTCAAAAACTTTATCAGATTGGCATTAGAGGCAGCGTAATAAATCTTCTCCAAAGCTATTTAACCGGAAGAACCCAGTATGTCAACATTGATGGTTTTAAGAGTGGACGTAGAGCTGTGACTTGTGGTGTTCCTCAGGGGACAGTTCTGGGTCCGCTTTTATTCACCCTTTATATAAATAACCTTTTAAGGACAGACTGGAAAGGTCATCTGGTAAGTTTTGCTGATGACACTGCTATTTTTTACAAAGGAAACTCGTGGCAGGATCTTAAATCTAAAGCAGAATCGGATTTGAATGATATTTTTAAGTGGTTTCAGAACAACAAACTCACTCTTAATCAGGTTAAAACCAATTTTATTTCATTTTCCTCGTATAGCTCTAACTTACCCGATTATTATTTTTTAAATGTGGGCCAAAATATTTGCATATCAAGAGTGGACAATATCAAATACCTTGGAATAATAATAGATCAACATCTACGGTGGGACAAACAAGTAAATAATATCCTTTCTAAAACGAGATATCTGATTGCACGGTTCTACCATCTAAAAGAGTATCTTGAAGTAGAGCAAATGAAAACCATTTATTTTGCACTGGTTCAGTCGCAATTAAGTTATGGAATCGTGGGTTGGGGAAGTGTTGATGAGTGTCACTTAAAGAAATTAAACGTTATTCAAAAATGGATATTAAAAATAATGTTTAGTAAAAACAGACACTTTCCTAGTGAACAACTGTTCCGGGAGACAAAAATATTCGACATACGACAACTCTATTTCTTAAATCTGTTAATGTTTATAAATAAACAAAAAATTACTCTTCAATCTGCAAGCCACGAAAAAAATACCAGATTTCAGAAAAATTGCGTGGTGGTCCCAAAGAGTCGTAAACAAATAGGTCATAAGTCTATAAATTTTTTAGCTCCGAAATTCTATAATGTATTGCCTAAAGAACTGAAAGACATCATATATGAGAAAAAATTTAGAAATAAAACTAAGCAATGGATGTTACAGAATAATAGAATCATAATACATAAATTGTTTGAATAAGAAATAATATAAATTTTTATAAGTTAAGTAGGATTATATTTAAAAATAAAGTATAAGTAAACCATAAGTGACCCCAGATTGTGAGAAATTCAAGAAATGTGACAATATACCTGAAAGTGACTAAAAAACCCAAAAAGTGACTGAAAACCCCAAAAAGTGACAATTACCAGGATGTGACAAAATAACAGCGCTAACAAGCAACAGAAATGAAGCTTCTGCGCTTAATGTTTATTTCAGCAAATGTAACTATTGAAAATTGTATTTATATTGTATTTATTTGAAATAAACCAATTTATTATTATTATTATTATATGTTGATCATATTTGCATGAGCAATTTTTGACATATCTCAGCTTAAATTAAACTAAATTGCAAAGAAATTTTATAAAGATAGAGATCCTTATGGAACTTCTCTGCAAATTCTTTATAATTTAGCCTGAGATATGTCAAAAATGGCTCATGCAAATGTGATCAACATATATATATATATATATTTCTAATCAGGAAGAAAAGGTCTTTCATTTTAACGCAAAATATACAGGGTGTTCCATTTAAAAAAGTCGCCCCCCCCCCCCCCCCAATAATGAGGGGTTTACCCGAGAAAATGGTGAAAATGTGAATAAAATTGACGGAGAACATGAAAACATAGGTGAACCAACCATTTTTACTCTGCTAATGACAAAGGCCCATACATTGTTTATTTGGAATCCACAGAAAAAGTGGGTTTCAACCTTGGTAAAGTAAACAGTATCAAAATTGCTAGAGATTTTATTAATCTTAAACTGGCTGATATAAAAAACTCACAGTCCTTCATAGAGATGCAACCGGGGAGGACATTGAAAATGCCGAAGCAGACTTCAACGCTAACGCTTGTGATTATTGTGATTGTGAGCTCTGAAATCAGCGAAAAATCATAGATTGAATTGAATGTCATATTGAACAAATAATTCAAAGCGTGGACCACGCTCGTTATTCACGGCCAGTGTAAAGCCGGCCACTCACGTTCCGGTAGACCTGAGAGGTAAAACTGTCCAGGTATACCGGAGACCTGAAAAGCCCACACATGCTATGGTGGAATTCTAGTTTTTCTCAGTCTAACTCCATGCCACCGACAGAGGACGAAGAATTGGTAGTGCTAAGCCTATTATTAGTTCAAAATAATCGTGCGAAGCGTGAGAAAAAACGTTGCAAATGGTGCAAAGAATGATTGCTGAAGCGAAAAAGTTACAGTCATATTGATTTACTAAAGGCGATGAAATTTGAACCTAAAGATTTCCAGAACTATCTACGAATGAACAAAGGAACATACTTAAAATTTCTTTCTGGTTAGTCCTTCTATTACAAACAAGGACAAAGGACACGGTCATGAGAAACTTCACCACATCAGATATTAACTGCAACTTTGATATTCCTTGAAAACACGTGTTTTTATATAGACAACTGAATAACTGTGTAAGCTAGTTGGCACTCTGGCGCAGGTAGACCGAATCGATTTTCAATTCTTCCCGGTCGCCTGCACAGGTCGTTTGCACTGCGCAGGTTTGCTGACACACACGTTGCGATATTCCTGTACAGTTTCACCTGTACAGGTCTACCTCTCGAGGGTCTACCGGAACCACGTGGCCGGCTTGAACGGTGTAAACTCCCCTCCAGATCGCGGTGTTTCCGGATAGTTCTTTTCTTAAATGGTATACCATATGAGGCAGTGAAACGTTTGTTAATACAAGAATTACTTAGGTAAATCATTTTTGTATAGGAGTTGAGGATGCAATTAATATAGTTGAATTATTAGTGGACTGTATAGCGAATATTGCGTCCTTATTACACGAAAAAATAGGAAATGAAGTGAGGTCATGCAAAAAGGTTGTTTCTCGCTTACCCAATTTGGCTTCTGTGGTCTTGTAACTTTAGGGGCGCCCCTGGATGGCTTAAACGCACGATCAATTGTTCAGCGGCGAAAAATGGACGAAAAAACTCAACGGTCGCGAAAATCTTTTGCGAAAGGAACCGCCGGAAATGGAGTCGGTTCGCACCAAACCGAATCTGTCGTATCGATGGTACTATTCTAGGTACGGTTCTAGTACTGTTCTAGGTACGGTTCTACCTTTTTCGCTAGGTACTTCTAGGAGGCGCGCGCTGCGCTTCTATCCTTCAGCGATATATGGAACGCAGAATGCATGCCTCTATTATACAGGGTCGAATTTGACCCACAAAAAAGTTAACGCGAAATCATTGCATCAACAGGAGTAATAATGAAATAATTGACACGAACAGAAAATTTTATTCACAACTTTCATTTTTAAATTCAACCAAACTAACCCAAACAGTGAAAACTGCTCCGGACAGAGCTTTTCCTAACAGTTCGACATGCTTCGCTCTGACCTAACCCAAACTAACTCAAACATAAAACCCGAAAAACGGTTGTCTCTACGTTGTCGTCACTCAAGTAAGAAATTCACAGATCCTGCAATTTTTGTGACATTGGAAACCATTATTATATGGAACATAAATAATAACACAACTGGTTGTCATAGATACTCATTCACGTCAGTGAGGTACACAACTTGCAAGGGTAATACACACTACCACTACAGGATAGCTTATCATCATAAGGCCTGTGTAGATCAAATCTCAAGCCCCCCATCACGCCAAAGAACCAGTGATGCCGTAGCAGCGTTTCGTTTCTCGCGTTGATGTAGGGTGTTTGCACCACAAGTTATGTTTCCGCGGGCTTTTGCTTCATGCGTACTTGGTTTTAGTACATTAATTAACATTCTGAAAAAAACGCGTTTTTAGTTCTCGTTTGCATCCTCCTCTTTGCCCATTATGATAATCAAAATTAAATACTATTTTTCATCATAAATGTATATTCTAAACCACGACCGCTGGCGCAAAAGCTGATGACGTAGTTGATGACGTCGTCAATGTTACTACACAATATGGCCGTAATTCCCAAAAATGAGACCGATAAGCAAACCTGTGTAGTAGTATGTATTATCCTTGCACAGCTCGTGCTACGCACTCAATGTGTAACTATCAGTATCACTACTAATGGCGGCTTTTCTGGTTATACCGGAAGTAGACGTCAACTTTCTTATTTTCAATGGGACACCCTGTATGTGATCGCATATTTGGATTCTACGTGAAATTCTGAGCAGATTTCAGGTGATATACCCTATACCTAAGTTCAACTGGAAATATTGATAGTTGAAAACTGACTTTTTGCAACTTTGACAGGCTGTACTTAAACCCTAAACGGTTGATATTAGAGGAAAACCGATTTTACATTCCCATCTTAGATTTTTATGAACTATCATTTGACATTTGATACCAACTTTGAATTTAATCCATGATTAAAAATTCCAATTAAATTTAATCTCCGGTTAAATTCAAAGTTAGTGTCAAATAATAGTTTATGGAAATCCAAGATAGGAATGTAAAGTGCGACAAGTGAGTGAACCTGTGTGGAAGAAATGCGGGCAAAACCCTCCTGATTGGCCCGAGATTAAATATACATATACGCGGGTCGTCGTGTCAGGGTAAACGCAATTTTCGCAATGCACCACGTCGGTGACCCGTCGCGTCGTATAGTATAGGTTTTCGTCTTCCCCTCTGCTACTTCATACGTTACCAAAGTTGACTCAGTTGTCGCACTTTAAAATCGGTTTTCCTCTAAAATTAACCGTCAAAAATGCAAAAAGTCAATTTTCAGACTGTCAATATTTCCAAAACAGTTGAACTTAGGCATGGGGAAGCTGTGTATGGGGTATATCACATGAAATTTGCTCAGAAGAATTTTACGTAGAATCCAATTATGCAATCACATACAGGGTGTCTCATTTAAAATAAGCAAGCTCATGTCTACTTCCAGTATAACCGAAAGAGCAACCATCTTGAAAATATTTTAGCCGGGTTGCCCCCATTGACATCAGTATACTGTCAAATTTGAAAAATCTTCATACAGTTTCTCATAGATCGATTTGGTTCCCGGTAGGAGACCCTGTATAGGTAAACCACCGTCAGTGGAACCCTGTCTCAGTCAAATTACGGCTGCGTACTTCACACCAATAGAATACAGCTCCCGAACATTGAAAGTATAACAAAAACAGTGGCGCTCAGCCTATCAGTAATGATGTTCTAAGGGGATGCAGAATGATATGTATGCACGCAGAATCAATGTTGAGATATACATATACAGTGTGTCTAAGATAAGGATGGGATAACATTATACAAGTAACACACATAGGACCAAATACTTCTCTCTACTCTTTCGGGGTCGGTTTTCCTACTAACTCTAGTTCCTGCGGTACACCCTGCTACTAATATCGCTACTTTTTTGGGTGAGGCTACTTTATATGGTTCTTTTAAAGTAACTGTTACCGAACCGATAACATTTATTGGAACTGTAAGCACCCACAGTCAAAGTAACATTTGGATAGTTACTGGAACTGATCAGTATTATTTTGTTGTTACTCGTTAGTGGCAAAAAATATATAGTACCAGTGAAATCAGTTACTGCCACCCACCACTGCCACTAATATGCCTAAATAATGTAACTGAGTACATGGAGAGGCATAGGTACCTGTAATTTAGGAAAGATTCTTTAGTCCTAAAGGTAAAGTGGGCGAAATCAACTAAACGAAAAATGACCTGCGTAGGTAAACTGGACGGCAAAAAAATTTACCTGATTTCTGAAGATGCTCGTTAATTGCCCATCCGAATTATAATATTATCAAAGATTATCTTTTATATGCATAATATGATAACAGTCAACAAGAATGTCAAATTGATACATATTGTCGCGGGTCGCGGTGCGCTTTCGCCATGGTGTACAGAATCTAACTTGAAATCTAGAAAATACTGCCTTATTCGGGCAAAGAGATAATCGCGTTTATTCTGGATTTTACAAGAATGGATTACAGATATATGAAGGACAGTATTAGTTAGTAGTTTCAAGTTTTAAGATTGGCTGTGATATGATTTAAATAGTGAATATTGTTAAGTTGTAAAGAGGTAAGTTATTTAAGTTAATTAATGAAGTAATTAGTGTCAGAGTGTGTACTAACGTGGAATAAATTATTGCTGTGTTAATTGGACTTTGATTTTGGAATAAACGGACCCAAGATTTCTGTCACGCACCCCAGCGCCGTGAAATTGGTGTCAGAAGTGGGATATAATTCGAGGAGTACATAGTGAAATCCGATTGCAGAATAGTGCGGACACTAGTGTGAACACTAAGTGAACACTGGGACAATTAGTCAGTGTAAGCAGTGACAATTACCAAAAGAGACTTAACCGATCGTATAAATGAACCCAGAAGTGACTGTATACCCGAATTCTAGGAAATTCTATTTGGAAACCAAAGGAGATATCGAATTTGTGACTTCATCGACGTGTTTACTATATCAATCGATATCCAGAAAAGACATTTCAAGAAAATTCTAGAACATTCCATCATAAAGCAAGTTATCCAATTTTTGACTTCACCGACGTGTTTGGAACTTCAAGCAGAAACCAGGAGAGATATTTGAAGAGAGTTTGAGAAAAATTCCAGGAAATTCTGTATATAGAAAATTTGTGGAAATTAAAGTCAAAGGAAAATTGAAAAAGTTGGGGTTTGTGCAGGATTTGAACCTGCGACCTCCGCATTGCTAGTACGACACTCTACCAACTGAGCTAACAAGCCCGCCTGGTAGAGATTGGCGAATACATGATCACTTTCATTCTCCTCCCACTCACTCCAAACGTTTTTCAATTTTCCAATGGCTCACGAATGTGGCATCGGTCCTGCTAGGGTAAGTCACCTATACCACTATGTGCAGGTTTCGTCCACGATGTGTTAAAATTTCTTATGTACGCCATGCGACGTAAGCATAGTTGAACAAAGGGAGAATTTTTGTCGGTTATAGGTACCGAAACTAGTTTTACAAAGAAAATTTGTGGAAATTAAAGTCAAAGGAAAATTGAAAAAGTTGGGGTTTGTGCAGGATTTGAACCTGCGACCTCCGCATTGCTAGTACGACACTCTACCAACTGAGCTAACAAGCCCGCCTGGTAGAGATTGGCGAATACATGATCACTTTCATTCTCCTCCCACTCACTCCAAACGTTTTTCAATTTTCCAATGGCTCACGAATGTGGCATCGGTCCTGCTAGGGTAAGTCACCTATACCACTATGTGCAGGTTTCGTCCACGATGTGTTAAAATTTCTTATGTACGCCATGCGACGTAAGCATAGTTGAACAAAGGGAGAATTTTTGTCGGTTATAGGTACCGAAACTAGTTTTACAAAGAAAATTTGTGGAAATTAAAGTCAACTTACTTTAATTTCCCATAAATTTTCTTTGTAAAACTAGTTTCGGTACCTATAACCGACAAAAATTCTCCCTTTGTTCAACTATGCTTACGTCGCATGGCGTACATAAGAAATTTTAACACATCGTGGACGAAACCTGCACATAGTGGTATAGGTGTCTTACCCTAGCAGGACCGATGCCACATTCGTGAGCCATTGGAAAATTGAAAAACGTTTGGAGTGAGTGGGAGGAGAATGAAAGTGATCATGTATTCGCCAATCTCTACCAGGCGGGCTTGTTAGCTCAGTTGGTAGAGTGTCGTACTAGCAATGCGGAGGTCGCAGGTTCAAATCCTGCACAAACCCCAACTTTTTCAATTTTCCTTTGACTATAATTTCCACAAATTTTCTTTGTAAAACTAGTTTCGGTACCTATAACCGACAAAAATTCTCCCTTTGTTCAATTCTGTATATGCCTATTACGAAGCAACAAGCAAAAATGGAAGAGCAAAAAAAATCGAAGAACTTCTGCCCAAAATGTTGGAACTGCAAGAGACAAGACGACAACAAGAAAAACAAGACGAAGAGGCCAGGCGACAAAGAGATAAAACAACAGGGAGAGGCTAGGCGACAAAAAGAACGTCAAGACGACCTTGGACAACTGCAGAAAATATTTCAAACCATACAAGGATCTGTCACTAACCTGGAACAAAAGATTGAGGAAGTGAAAGCCGAAGTTAAAGAAGATGTTCAAGAAGTTGAAAAGGGTGTGACCCAGAATGAAAGTTTTAGTGCAAAAAAATCTAAGAATAAATATTTAAACCGCATCTTGCTAGGATGGTCCGTTTTCGAGTTATGGCAGTTTAAAGTTACAACTAGGTGTTTGTGTCGTCACAGTGGATTATCAGGGACAGTATTAACACGTGTAAGAATTTTCCAAAACAAAAGACAATTATCTCCTAGAGCGAATTGCAACCACTCAAAGTATAGGGTACGGTTCACTGACGACTGAACGAACAGAAGACTGCGATTTCGGCGGTTGTGACATCACAAGTTCCTGCATAATTAATCTTCGCAAGGAATTTTCTCGAAGACTATTTTGAATATAGAACTGCGGTTTTCGCAAGCGATCTTAGAAGTTTTTTGTTGATTTAAGTAGCTTAAGTCGTTTTTAGGGTCACACCACCTTTAAAGACAATGTTCAAGAAGTTAAAGACGATGTTCAGCAATTAAGACAAGAAGTTGAAGACCAAGTTCAATAATACAGTCCATTAATCCAGGTAGTGGCGGAGCATCATTTTCTATTATGAAGATAAAACGACCAACTTTTGACGGTCCTACGTCCTGGACCATGTATATCCGAAAATTTGAAGCTGCTGCAAGCACCAACGGATGGAATGATCAAGATAAAGCTACAGCACTGATAGTGGCGCTACGAGGACCTGCCTTAGATCTTCTTCAGTCCATTCCTTCAATCTACCAACAGAATTATCAGCATTTAAGTCAGACGTTAGAATTGCGCTTCGCAGACCATTACAGGCAAGAAGTATTTAGAACTAAAGTTAAATTGAGAATTCAAAAACGCGCCGAGAGTTTACAAGAATTCGAATCGGAAGTTAAGAGGCTAGTGAGTTTGGCATTTGTGCAGCCGGGAAAGACATGCAGGAATGGAGCAGTATCTGCGTTTATTGATGGTCTGAGAGATTCCAAGATCCAGGAAAACCTGAGAATAGCTGCTTTTTTTCTGCACACTGACTTACCTTAGCTAACTTTGAAATTCTTGGCTGAGGTAAGTTGTAGTTCAAACGTACACATTAGATAGACGAAGGATCCTAACCTTAAATAAACATTAACCTCAGGTAAGAAATTGAACTAAGTATGGAATCCGGCATCCTTGGCGTAGGCGAAGGGGAAGGTAATTTCGAATGAGATAAACTCACCTAAGATGTTAGAATAAACGGTCCTTTATTTCAGAACAACTTAGGTTAGCTAAGATAGGTGTTAGAAAAAAAGCAGCTATTGTCTAAGTTCAGACAAAGTAGCGAAGCCCTTGTCCGAGCATTGGAACTGGAAGCAATCTTAAGTGCCTCATGACCCAGAATACGAGCAGTGTCTATTGAAAACCCAAAGGACAAAAAAACGTCAAAAGAAGATGGCAACTTCGAGAAGGTTATGAGAAATTTTATGGAGAAAATGAACAAACTAGTACTAGAAGTTACACAAATGGGAAACGACTCCAAACAAACACCCACCCCGAGAGACCGAGTAAAATGTTACCGGTGCCGTAAGCTCTGACATATGTAATGGGATTGTAGACTAAGAATGTCCTCTCCATCTAGGGATCGTTCCCAACGCTTTTGGAGATCTAGAGACGCCAGCCCTGAATATCGACCTAGAAACTTGCATGAAAATGCTGACGCTCTGTCTCGAGGGCCATGCAAAGAATACTACAAGCATCATCAAAAAATTGATATGTCCGAGAAAAACACTGGTCCAGTTGTGAGAAGAACGGGTCTTATCGTTGATGATAAATGGACTACCAAACAAATGATCAAGAGGCAGACTAGGACATCGGGAAAATTCTACATCTTAAAGAAAATTATGAATGCAGGCCAGAAACGAGGGAAGTGTCGAACAAGAGTTTGAATTACGAGGCGTTTTTGGCTCAGTGGACCTCTCTGGCCGTAAAAAAGGGTTTACTTAAGAGAGTTTGGGAAATTGCCGATGGGAAATCTACTAAGAGCCAACTGGTTATTCCAAAAGATCGTGTAGAAGATATATTAAAAAAAATACATGACGAAACTTCAGGGGCAGGCACATTTTGAAGTTAACAATACTTTGAATAAAATTCGGGAACTTTTTACTGGGTTCACTATCATGAACACGTTAAAAACTGGTGTCGAAAATGCGACATCTGTGCTACCAGGAAAGGTCTTAAACTAAGATCTCGGGGGCCCATGAAACAGTACAACTTCGGTTTCCCATTTGAACGAATAGCGATAGATGTTGCCAGACTGCTAGTGGACGAAGTTTTCAGTCGTCATGGTGTGCCACTAGAGTTGCATTCAGATCAGGGACGAAACTTCGAATCTCTCCCCTCTTTAAGACAATTTTTGAGATCATGGGTATTCGTAAGACAAGGACAACACCTTTACATCCACAGTCTGATGGTCAATCGATTTAATAAGACCATAGAGGAACACCTGACGAAAGTGATCGCAAAGAACCATCGAGATTGGGACAAACACTTGGCTCTATTTTCAATGGCTTACAGAGCAGCTGTTCATGAGTCAACAGGTGAAAGTCCAGCTAGAATCGTTTTTGGAAGGGAGCTCAGGTTAACTTGCGATCTGATGTTTGGAATAGCCGAAGAAGAACGAGAAGAAATTCAAAATTTTGCCGACGAAGTAAGGGCACGACTTCTGCATGTCCAGCTGGCCAGTGACCGAATGAAGACCATATACGTATACGACTTGAAAGCCAATTCAGCGGGATTTCAAGAAGGTGAACTAGTGTGGCTGTATAATCCAACAAGAAAGAAAGGAGTGTCGCCGAAATTGTCTTCAGCATGGGAAGGATCCTACAGAATAATCAAGAATACCAATGATTTGGTTTATCGAGTTCAGCGCAACACCAGGAGTCAGATGAAAGTTGTACATCTGGACAGATTGACGAAATATCATGGGCGTGAAGTTGATCGAGACGATCAACCTTAAGAGGGGGGCAGTGTCGCAGTGACAATATGTTTAATTACAAAGTTTACATATACAGTGAAGCTTCACTAATCCGGATCAATAAAAACCAAGGCAATCCGAATTAATGAAACATCCGGATTATTGGAACCTTTTGAAGAGTCACAGAAATACGTCAAAAACTGTAGTTTATTAACTCAAAATTGGTGCTTATTACATAGTACAGTTAATTTTTGCAAAATATCGTGTTCTTCCGCTAGAGTAAAAGTTTTGCGTGCTCTATTTGGCGACATGATGCTTCCTACCGAGCTTTCTATCCCTGTCACAGAAACAAACGCATCGTTTTCGGTGAAATAAGGGGATTCACCGACATAGACTTTGGTAACACCAACTGTAGCGTTTGGCGAACTGCGCAAAAAAATATGATCCGCAGTTATAGACATGAACCGATAAGTAAACTGCCAATACCAGGAATATATTAGACGACTCAGCATAATCATAGAATAAGCATATTTTGTATTTTATTATTTCATGGGAGCTTTTTATATAGAATAAGTTTAGTCTTAAGTCACACACTGTACTAGTAAGTTAAGTCTTATTGAAATAAATCTTTTTTAAAAAGCATTCTACTGGTTTGAGTATTTAACTCTGGATTATAGAATCACAGGTAATCCGGATTATAGAATACATAATGTTAACATCTAATATTTTAATTTTGTCCGGATTACTGGGAAATCCGGATTAATAGAGTTCGGATTAACGAAGCTTTACTGTACCTATGAAAGTTGAGGATAAAACTGTAAAAAATAAATTAGAAGCACTTTAAAGTCTTGTTTACCTATCAATCTTAGAGAACTCTTATTTTTCTCGGCCCAGTTTACCTATTCAATAAATGTTTCATAAATACCTCGTGCACAGTTCACCTCCGTTCCGAAAAAGTTCCAGAATAGTTCTAGTGACTATCACTTGGAACTTCGAAGTATCTTGGCATTTTAGTGGCAACATGGGTAGCGAAATGGTTCCTGTTGGTACTTTACAGTTTTTACCGCTATTGAAGTGGAGGACCTAACTTTATAGTACCTGTGTTAAAATCGGCTATTAAGTATGGTAGTTTTTTTTCGAAAAAAAAATGGTTTTATAGGAAAATGGGCAATAGTTATTTTAATATCTTATCATAAGCTTTTACGAGAAATGATTTATGTATTAAAAATTTTTAATCACGCCTTTTGAAATTAGTTCATCAAAAAATTGCAAAAAAAAGGCGCGTTGAAATTGTATCATTTAATATGTCAACTTATATCGAAGAACTGATTTGCGTTTGAAAAAATGTCCAAAGAAGTACAAAGTACAATAAACACGCGCCTGAAGTAAACATTTATGGTACAATATATTATTAAAAAAAAAAAAATGAAGAGGGCGCACGATATCAACTAAATAAAAAGTGATAGTGACAGGTGGCAGTTACTAGGCAATCACTAAGTTAAAAAATATGTATTGGGAAAGTCACAATTCTTCATGAGGAATACAGTCTCTTTATAAAACCTGACAGTGATCTCAATCAATTAGATATTTACATTTCACAAATTCAATCATATTTTTAAAGCATTGAGAGCCGTACTCAGGAGGTTTCTCCTAAATTATTTTAAAATATGGCTAAAAGAAGCTACAAGCATATTCAAACCATTACAAATGTAATATCACCTAATTCAGAACTCTATATGGCTCCAAATTTTGTCATAAAAATAACAGGTCCGTATTAAAAAAAAAATAGATGATGATGGTTTCTGTTCGGGTTTCTGGGATACGAAACGTCGTAGTGAAATTATTTGCACGCCATCATGGTGAGCCTAAAATGTGACAATGGAAAAGTGTTTTTTATTTTTTGATACCTGTCAAAATAACGTCAGAAATAAATAACAAAAAAAACTGAAATCAGAAAAAGAAAGCCCAATCCTACCAAATGTATGTAAAAGTTAGTCAAATTGCCTAACTTTTTCCTAATCTAATCAACATTTTATGTTTAATTAGAACAATTAAACAGTGATTAACCTTCGCCGGCGTAATTTGACCGACTTCGTATATTTATATTTTATTCAATATCACGGTCAGCTATCTATATGAGATTTTAGTTAGTCACAATGTTTGGGTAATATGAAAATATCCAAACATTGTAAGTTGCATTCCAGCATGCATTTAAATAATTACGGTCACAGTGTTTTATAATTTTGCAGTTTTTGTCAAGATTAGTTTATCAAAATTCAATATAAAAAGGGATGTAAGATTCGAAATAAATCAGTATTCATCTAGCTTCAAAAGGTGTTTTACTAAAATCGTTTTCTGTGCCCAAGCCTTCTTGGCCATCGCAGAGAGTGAGGCTGCTCTTTGACAGAAACCGATACAATCGTCCCGCTGCTCAACCAAGCCGAGTTGGGCAAGCGTAATTTGCCAGCACAGCTTGCACATTGGTCCTTCGAGCCTAAAACCAGTCCAAAAGACTCGCTGTCCGTCCACAACGTCCGTCCATACAGCCAGTCCAGAAGATTCGCCGTCCGTCCACAACGTCCGTCCATACAGACAGTCCAGAAAAGTCGCCATCCTTTCACAACGTCATTCCATAAAACCGTTCGTCTGTCCAGAATAAATAGTCTTCAAAACAATCCAGTCACCTGTCAAACACAGCCATGGCAGAAGAGGAGGAACTTGACCATCTCGCACGAGAACAAGAAAAATCAGGAATGCAAATCGTTCAACTACTAAGTAACTGCAAGAAGGACTCGGTCGATAGGAAAACCGAGGCCTACGTCCAAAAGCACTTGACCAATCTGGATGCGATACTACAAACAATCCAAAAAAACGAGGCCGCGATGATAAAAATAAAAGGGTACAGCGAACATCAATACTTCACAAAGCAATATACCCAACAAATGTATGCCAAATTCGACGAGTTAAAGACCTACTTGCTAACACGCCCAAAGGCCAAACCTACAACAATCCAATCTGAGCCATCCGCAACGTCAGCATCCAAGAGAAACGGATAAAAACGCAAAACATCAAAATACAGCAATTGGAAGACACTCTCGCCCAAATTAGGTTGGAACTTACGCTAGAAAAATCAGAATTCCGGTATAAGCATCTGATGGATTCAAGCAAGAAACAATGGGATGCAATCCAAAACCTGCATGAAGAAATCGCCGTAAGTGAAGATAGCCATCAAGATAAGTACTTCACACCAGAGCCAATTCAATGATGACATCGAAGCGTTAGCGGCAAAAATCCAGCAGAATGTCGTCATTCCACCTCAACAAATACTAGTTAATCAACCACAACAGAACCTGCAGCTACCAAAAGTGCAAATTCCAATTTTCCATGGAGGGTATGAAAACTGGTCTTCATTTTTCGACATCTTCAGGAGGGTCATCCATGAAAGTCAGCGTTGAACAAAGCCGACAAGATGCACTACTTAAAAACTAATACCAGGGGAGAAGCAAGCAAGCTAATCCAACACTTAGAAGCAATAAGGAACTTGACAAAAAATTTAAACATGAAAATATTACTATAAATCATAAGAATATATTATGTTAAAACATATATCAGTGAAAAAACAATTTTTTTTGTCGCAAACGGCCACAATAAAGAATTAAAAATGCGAAAAATTCAAATTATTTCCAGCGGGAAAAAACGCGCTGGTATTAGTCGTGACGTCATCTAGTATGATCTGTCAGTGTCTGTCAACAACCATCCATCATACCGTGAGCTCGTCTTGAAACAGTGAGCGCTTGGAGCATTTTCCGTCTTTTTTCCTTATGATGAAAAGAACAGGTATAAAAGAATAGAACAGCAGCTCCGAGCTTTCACTCGAAATAATAAATACCCGTTAGCTGTGTTTATCCACGTTTTTCTCTAATTTTTTAAAATTTTATCATTTACTAGAATTGGTTTACTTAACTTAAATTTAATGATTATCTCAGGATTATATAAATAAAACGATATACCTATTAATTATAACCGAAGAAGGAAATTCCAAAGGCCAATCCGACAATCTGTAATTTGTGATATGTTTATGGTAGCAAAAGTAAGTATGTGCGAATCTTTTTTTCCATTATAACTTCAAAATTTACAACTCGCCGCAACACAAAACAACAACAAAACAAATAACGGTGGAAATTGTGGAAATCAACCAAATTAAATACAATGAAGTATGATGTTTGACGACAAAGTGACGCAAAATCATACTACGTGACGTCATCCAGATTCGCGCGCATTTAAGGTCGTTTGAAATGCTTTTAATTCGCGCGAAACTTTGAACATTTTCCACCAAGTTATTATTGAGTTTTAGGGAATAATATTTGGGAAATACTCTTTCAAGGCATAAATAAATGATTTAAAAAAAATAAAAAAAAATTGTAAAGTTCCCTATTGCGGCCAACTACGATTCAGCATGGGACCTACTACAAAAGCGTTATGAGAACATAAGGCTTCTAATATTTAAGCTCCTAGACAAGCTAATAGACCTACCAGAAGTCTCAAGAGAGAACGCCGAGTAGCTAAAGCAGCTGCATGACGTCACCAGCGAGTGTCTACAAGTACTAAAGAATTTAGACGTCAAATTTGACACCTGGAGACCCATAGTAATCCGAATGACAATGAGAAAGTGGGACTCCGAAACCAGCCGTCTATATGAACAAAGTCTTGAGAAGCCTCACGACGTTCCAGAATTGGAAGAATTTATGAAATTCTTGGAAAGAAGATTCCAGTCACTAGAAACTATTCCAGGATCAGAACGGAAGCCGAGCTAAGAGAGAAAATACAACTCAAGCTGTCTCTTCTGCCAAGACCAACACATGACGTACCACTGTCAGAAGTTCAAAGGAATTTCAGCACAGGAAAGAAACAGATATGTTCAAGCAAAACGCATCTGTTACAATTGTCTCAGCCATGACATCAATAAGAGATGTTTCAGCCACGCAAAATGTAGCATCTGCAGTCGTCGACACCATACACTCCTACACATGGAAAGACAGCCACAAAATTCCAACAGGCAGCCCAACTACGAAGAAAGAACTACAACTTCCCAACCGCGAAATACTCAACGATACCCACCAACAAGAAGAGCAGAACATTACCCACCAAGAGGTGCAATGTCTAACCAGGCCAGTAGAAATGAAGAAAACTTCCTACTCGCTACTGCTCTAGTAGAAGTGAGCACATCAAGTTCCTCTCAAATCTTGAGGATTCTTATTGATCACGGGTCACAGATATCCATTATTACTGAAGAAGCTGCAAATCGGCTGGGATTACCACGTCATAGCATCAGAGCACAAATCGCGCAGATGAAACCACGATTTATGAGCACATTCTCCATGGATGTCAATATGATTGTCCTTCCAAAACTTACTCAATCCATGCCAAAACGACACGTATACATAAACAGCATAGATAGTTGGAAGAATGAAGTGCTAGCCGATCCAACATTCATGACACCAGGTGCAATAGATGGTATATTAGGCGCAAAGGAATACGCCAATATCATTTTAAACGGCAAAAAAGTACAAAAGGCCTGTTGAAACAAAACACAGAATTAGGATGGATCGTTTCTGGCCTAATAGCCTCCGGATCTCCCGCCATCCAAGTTGTCAGCATGATCACTCACTATGAAGAAGATAGACAGCTAACCAAGTTTTGGTAAATTGAAGAAATAACCCAAGCGCAGCACCTAACAGAAGAAGAGCAAGCATGCGAAGAGATTTTCGAGGAAACCACAACGCAAGACTCTGAGGGTAGATTCATTGTGTTAGAATCCCATTTAAACAGTCAGCAGATGTATTAGGTCACTCTAAACCAAGAGCCGCAGCAAGATTCAAGAACATCGAGAGAAAGTTACATCAAGATCCCAAATTACAACAATATTCTGCATTTATGAAAGAATACATAGAGTTGGATCATATGAGGAAAGTCACCCGACATGAAGTGAATCAAGGGAAATATTACATCCCTCATCAAGCAGTCATCAGAGAAGCCAGCACCACAACGCGACTAAGAGTCGTTTTCGACGCATCGTGCAAAAGCTCCACCAACATCAGCTTCAATGACATCATGCACGTCGACCCAAGACTTTAACAAAACATCGCCGACATACTGCTGCGTTGGAGAAAGCATGAGATTGTGTTCTGCGCAGACATAGAGAAAATTTACAGGCAGATCCGAATTCATCCAGACGATCAACAATTCCAGAGAATATTATGGAGGGAGCATCCACACCACAGCAACCTATGTATGAATACGAACTGACCACTATAACCTACGGTACAGCCTCAGCACCATATCCAGCCATCAAGACACTACAGAAGCTTGCAATCGAAGAATCAAACAAATTTCCGGCAGCAAGCCAAGCAGCATTAAGAGACTTCTACGTCGATGACATATTATCGGGAGCAGCAGATATAGAATCAGCCCTAGAACTACAAAACCAACTACTAAAAATGCTCAGCCTTGCTGGATTTACCCTGAGAAAATGGTCTAGCAACTCACCGGCATTACTCCAATCAATTCCAGAACAGTTTCGAGAACAGAAAATACAAGAACTACCTCAGGAAGATTTCTAGAAGTCTCTGGGCGTACTATGGTCACCAGCAGATGATACCTTCAAATTCCAAGTCAAAGTCTCCGAAATACGCGAATTAACAAAACGACAAATTTTGTCAGAAATATCCAAATTCTTCGACCCCTTAGGATTGTTGTCTCCAATCGTAATACAAGCTCATTCAAGACTTATGGCTAAGAAACCTGAGCTGGGATGAGCCTGTAGATCAAGAAATATCTTCAAGATGGATCCAGTTTCAGAGCAAAATAAAAGAAGTAGAAAAAATCAAGATTCCGAGGTGGATACATCTGAGAAAAACAAAAATTGAACTCCACGGCTTTTGCGATGCATCAGAAAAGGTCTATGATGGAGTGATCTACAGTCGGATAGAAGAAAATACGCGAATTATAACGCTGCTGCAAGCAAAATCAAAGGTCGCTCCAGCAAGAAACAGAACAACCCTACCTCGCTTGGAGCTATGTGCAGCGGTCCTACTATCAAAACTTCGCTTAGACCGACTCCATGATCACTCTTGCCTGGATAAAGGGTGACTTTACGAGAGATTGTGGCAAATAGAGTTTGCGAAATACACAGAAACGCCCCTCAAGCATCTTGGAACCACGTCAACTCGCAAGAAAACCCAGCAGACATCATATCCAGGGGATTGGACCCAGACAAACTACAATCAGCTGATCTGTGGTGGAAAGGTCCTCATTGGCTGACGTTTCTCCGTGAAATCCCCACAACAGATAATATTCCCGACATTCAAGAAGAAGTAAAAGCCACATGTCACAAAATTGAAGTTACGATAAGGAGCGATATATGGGAACGCTTTTCAAACTTGACAAGGATGCTCAGGGTATTATCCTACTGCCGTCAATTCATCAAAAAAGGGGAAAGTCTTACTCTATCCGTTCAAGAAGTTCAAAACACTTTCGAAAGAATCATAAAAATAGTCCAACAGCAAGAGTTTACCGAAGAATACAAGTCTTTACAACAGCAGAACGCAGTCGACAAGAAAAGTAAGCTACAGACCCTCAACCCATTTCTCGACAGCAAGGGCATAATCCGAGTCGGAGGAAGACTCGAACACTCACCTCTTCCCTACGACCAACGACACCCGATGATTCTTTCATACCATTCTCACATATCTACGCTGGTGGTGAGAAACGCACACAAGACCACGCTACATGGAGGCAACCAAGCGACATTGTCGTACATACGAAGCAGATTCTGGATCATCAACGGTAAGCGGGCCGTCAAAGCAGTTATAAATAAGTGCATTGTATGCATCCGTCACAAAGCCGAGACCGCACAGCAACTCATGGGACAACTTCCGAAATCGAGAGTAACACCAGCACCACCATTTACAAACTCAGGAGTGGACTACGCCGGACCGATTCAAGTCAGAACAACAAAAGGAAGAGGTCACAAATCGTACAAAGGGTAAATCGCAGTATTCGTATGCCTAGCAACCAAAGCCATTCACCTAGAAGTAGTCAGCGACATGACAACAGAGGCATTCTTGGCAGCACTTGGACGTTTCACAGACAGAAGGGGACATTGTGCGAATATGTACAGTGATAACGGAACTACATTTGTTGGAGCAGCACGAAGATGAAATCACAAAATTGATACAATCAGAATCTGTGCAAAACACAATCGTCAACTTAGGAACACAATGGCATTTCATTCCACCAGCAGCCCCACATTTCGGAGGAATATGGGAGGCAGGTGTAAAATCTATGAAGCACCATCTCAAGAGAGTAATTGGAGACTGCAGCACTTTGACCTATGAATAATTAACAACGTTGGTGTATCAAATCGAAGCATGTTTGAACTCAAGACCACTCTACCCGCTAACAGAAGACACAGATTATTTCAACATCTTGACCCCAGGACACTTTCCCATAGGAAGAGAACTTCTAGCACCACCAAACTTGGAATCGACAGAACATTTAAACCTATCTCATCGATGGAGACACGTGCAAAAGTTAAAGAAAAACATTTGGAGCACATGGTGCACAGAATACCTCACCAGACTGCAGCAAAGGTACAAATGGAAGAATCAGACCAACAATCTACGAGTAGGAACAATGGTCCTAATCAAAGAAGAAAATATAAACCCAAACCAATGGCCTTTGGGGAGAATTATAGAAACTCACCAGGGACAAGATGGAGCAATCCTAGTGGTAACAATAAAGAAAGCAGGTGGCTCACCACAAAAAAGACCGATCCACAAGTTAATCCCATTACCGACAGAAGACATACACCATTTACCAACCACCCAAAACCACTCAGAGGTACGGAGATCAAACCGACTACGGAACGTAGCATCAACATCAGCAAAATCATATGTATTGTTTTTCCTAGCAGCCATAATTATGATGATTACAACCGCCGCTGCAGAAACAGGGTTTAAAATCAACTATCCACAACATGGTTTTTACGTTGAAAACCTTGGATCAGCAAAAATTGATAGAGGGATTTTTAGGATAGAGACAACGTATCCTAACAACAAAACTGAAACGGAATTATCAGAGGTATCCACAGTCGTCAGCCAATTCAAAAATATGTGCAACGAATCGAAGAACCGATGAAGTCAAATGCACATCCTTCGTACAACACTTAGAAGAAATGGAAAATCACTCCAAATGGATATTTGCGACCATGGCCGACATTCACCACAGAACTAAGAGAGGACTATTTGGAAAATTTTTGACTGCGGTTTTTGGAGTGAATGACGAAGTATATCAAGATAGCGAGGCAATGAACAACAATCAGGAAGAACTCATCAGAGCATCGAACTACCAAACAAAGTTCATGATCTCGGCCCTCACAAAATTCAACGAAACAGGAGCCAGAATCACGAACAAACTACAACATTTCCAGAAACGACTCAACGAAGGAATAGAAGCTATCAACAGCATGCAGAGTTGGTACAAGCAAATAGACACTAATGCCCTTAACATTCACCTATTGAGTGCATACCAAGTAGCTACCAACTTCATCAGCGAAACCAATGAGCACTATGATAAATTGCTGAACATCAACTTCAACAGGGGTACGACATATGACCAAGTTTCACCAGCATATATCAACGTCGTCATTCAAAAATCCAATCGAAAGCTCCCAAACAATCTAAAGATTCTTTCGGCAGCAGTGTCCACAAGATTAATCACCAACAACACGCACCTCAAGGTGTGTGGATATTTTCCAATAGTTGACGTGACGGAATTCACCCTATTGAAGACAACACCGATTCCACTCAGAATTGAGAATGAAACATACTGGGCGTTGGACCTTCACGATGATTACACCGCCGTCGACTACAACAGTCAAACATACTTTCAGCTCTATGAAAGCGACCTCCAACAGTGCATGCAGCCCTACCCATACCAGCTCATCTGTTCTCCAGTTTCTGTTAGAAACATTGAATCTAATCCGTCCTGCGTCATCGACGATATTTATGAACGACCGCAACCCAGACATTGCCACATACAACAACACAGGCTAAAAGGCATCCTCTGGAAACGACTATGTACAGCGAATACATGGATGTTCATCGCAGGTTCGTCTACAACAATAGCGGTTATATGCAACGGCGAGCAGGAAGATGTAGGAATAAATAGAACGGTAATAATTCAAATTTCTCAAGACTGCACCATCCAGATAAAACAGAACATTCCAACTCCCATGAGAAGCGCAATCGTTCCAGTGGTAGGCAGCTATGTAAAAGCTGTACCCATAATCTTCAATGGTACTCTCCACAAACATCCACCGTCAGATATAGCCACCGAGCCCGTGTTTAGAGAATCCGATAGTTTTGGAGACCTAGTAAGAGAAGAAGAGGACCTCGGTGATCGACTTCATAACAAAGTATGGCGCAGTATTCATCACCACTCCGCAGCCACTAGCAGCATCACCACCATAGTCATCATTATACTAGTGATTGCAGGAAAGCAAACAACAAAACTTATCAACAGAAGACGTCAAAAGCAGACAAGAGACCAACACCAAGTCCAAAAAGAAGACATACAGCATTCTTCCATTCTCGAGAGGTGGCAGAATGTTTAATTAGAACAATTAAACCTCGAATTAAACAGTGATTAACCTTTGCCGGCGTAATTTGACCGACTTCGTATATTTATATTTTATTCAATATCATGGTCAGCTTGCTATATAAGATTTTAGTTAGTCACAATGTTTGGGTAATATAAGAATATCCAAACATCGTAAGTTGCATTCCAGCATGCATTTAAGGAATAACGGTCACAGTGTTTTATATTTTTGCAGTTTTTGTCACGATTAGTTTACCAAAATTCAATATAAAAAGGGATGTAAGATTCGAAATAAATCAGTATTCATCTAGCTTCAAAAGGTGTTTTACTCAAATCGTTTTTTGTGCCCAAGCCTTCTTGGCGATCGCAGAGAGTGAGGCTGCTCTTTGATAGAAACCGATACAATCGTCCCGCTGCTCAACCAAGCCGAGTTGGGCAAGCGTAATTTGCCAGCACAGCTTGCACATTTTAACTCGAACGCCCAGATCCTAATGCTATCCCATCCTTATTTTAGACACACTGTATAAGTATATACAGTGTGATTTTTTAAGTGTGCAACATATGGGAATTTTTTTTAGTAATAGCACAACCCAAATACAAACAAGGCCAAAAGTTGGTGCATGTCTGATAATCATATTAGGTGCACTTAGAATGGTTGCAAGTCAAGCAGCATACAGGGTAGCACAAAAAATATCAAAATTGTAGTAATATTTACTTAGATAAAATAAAACTTTTGCACTTTGAGGAGAATTTTTTTGGTATGCATATTATCATCAGTAAGGTTTAAACTTCTTAAAAAACAAATTGCGACACTTTAAAGTTGTGTTGAATATCATTGCAACAAACATGAACTTTGTGATTTCATAAAAAATTAAAACTCTAAGTTAACTTAACAAACACACTTGAATTTGAACAAAGTTATGTAAAATTGATTTGATTTTAATTAATTTTTGAAAGTATTAAGGGCGCAAATAAAAAATAAAAAAAATATAGAAATTATAGATTTTTTTCGAAAAAAAAATTTTTTTTTAGGAGGCTATGTTTTGGTCTTTAGGCACTTTTAATTCCAAACAACTTTTCTCTATAACATTTTGCTGAATTTTCTAATATAAGGGTACTTTACAGTACAATTTTGATATTGTTTGAGCTACCCTGTATGCTCTTTGACTTGCAACCATTCTAAGTGCACCTAATATGATTATCAGACATGCACCAACTTTTGGCCTTGTTTGTATTTGGGTTGTGCTATTCCAAAAAAAAAATCCTATATGTTGCACACTTAAAAAATCACACTGTATACAGTGTGTATCGGCCAAATGGACTAAATTCGATAATAAATAAATAAGGAACTTTTCGCAAAAACCTCGAACACGTCTTTTTAGTTTTTTTTGCTCAAGAGTTTTTCACGCCAATTTTTCTATACAGCTGTACGGTTATCAACTTTTCATATTCAAATGGTACCCCCTGGTGTTGGTGATTCCTTTCGGAAATATTGACAGCTGAAAATTCACTTTTTCGCAACTTTGACAGGCTTTAAAGCCTCAGCGGTTAATATTACAGCAAAACCGATTTTACATTCTCGACTGTTGCTTCTCATAAGCACCAACTTTGAATTTAACCGGAGATTAAATTTAATCTAAATTTTTAATCATGGATTAAATACAAAGTTTGTGTCTAATGATAGTTTATGAAAAGCTTAAGACAAGAATGTATGATCGGTTTTGCTGTAAAATCAACCGTTTAGGTTTTACAGTCTGGCAAAAATGCAAAAAAGTCAATTTTCAACTGTCAATATTTCCGAAGCAGTTGAAGATAAGTATACGACATTGTACACGATACACACCCCTATTATCTCGGAGTTAAAAATTTTCGAAAAAATTCCTGAAACACGTCAACTATAATTTTAGGGGGGATGAGTTTTTATGCAAAATTCACCTCCCCTCTTTCAGCCACCCTGCCCCCAGAGCCACCCCCTAGAAAATCTTGAATGGGAAGAAGGGTCAAGTGATACATCAATTTGGAGGGTTTTTAATTCCATACATTCTGGTACTAAATTTTAATCCCTAAGTTCAACTGTTTTGGAAATACTGACAGTTGAAAATTGACTTTTTTGCTACTTTGACAGGCTGTAAAACCTAAACGGTTAATTTTCGAGGAAAACCGATATCACACGAAGGATCTTAGATTTTTATAAACTATCATTTGACACCAGCTTTGAATTTAACCGGAGATTAAATTTTTGATCACGGATTAAATTCAAAGTTGCTGTCAAATAATAGTTCATGAGAATCTAAGATAAGAATGTGAGATCGATTTTCCTCTAAAATCAATCGTTCAGGTTTTACAGCCTGTAAAAGTTGCAAAAAAGTTAATTTTCAACTGTCAATATTTCCAAAACAGTTGTACTTAGGGATTAAAATTTAGTACCAAAATGTGGAACTGAAAACTTGACCCCCCTTCCCGTTTAAGATTTTCTAGGGGGTGGCTCTGGGGGCTGAGGAGTTGAAAGAGGAGAGGTGAATTTTGCATAAAAACTCATCCCCCTTCAAATAATAGTTGACGTGTTTCAGGGATTTAGATAATACGGGTGGTAACTTTTAAAATTAATGAATGTCTAGAATTTTCTGCAAAATCTATAAATGTCATAACATACAGGAGGTAGGTACCATTTGAAAAAATAAAGTTTATAACGGTACAACTGTGCTTGGAACGTCCTGTATAAAAAAAAATGGGTGTGAAAAAATCATAAGCAAAAAAGCAAAATCGAAGTGTCCCAGCATTTTTTCGAGAAGACCCTCATTTGTTTATTATCGAATTTACTCCATTTGTCTGATACACACTGTATTTAAGATAATGTACCTAGTTAGTTGTTATAATTAGTGCGCATACTACGGCCAAATGTATCTGCGGAATGCTTTTTTTTCGTTTTTTTAATTAAAATAAGTCGTAAGTCTTGTAATTTATCACTTTAATCACATTGTTAATTAAAATATTGTACAACTTTTAGGCTGTCCTGTCCTGAAGAAGGCAATAAACAGTTGCCGGAAAGCTTGAAAAAGCTGGTCCATAAAAATTTGACTGCAACCCCACGAGGAAGATTTTCAATAAAGAAAATTTTCACTATTTTGCTTTCTACAGTGTGTCCCGCCTAAGGACTGATCACCCTACTAAAATTTTAATTTTTTAACCGATTAAATTTTTTTTTGTCTCATATCTACTCGAATTTGGCACTTATTGCCATTGGGCTCATAATTTTATTTCTGCGGCTGTACTGGTGTACAGCATTTATAGGCTCAAATTTCAATAATACTTATTAGGGATTTTTTTAGAAAAAATCTCATAGCAAATTCTTGTTTAGAATGGTTTGAAACCCAAATGTACTAATTTTATTTTATTTTTTCAATACGAAACAGGGTGATCACAACAAATTTTCAAAATTCAATTAATCAAACCGCAAAAATATCATATTTTGAGACAAGCTTACTACATGTTTCGATTAAGGATGTTCTAAAACTATGTTGTATCAAGTTTTGTTGTTCTCAAGGCCCATTGAATTTTGTTGTGATTGATCACCCTGTATTGTATCAAACATTAGTACCATTGGGTTTTAGACCATTCTAAACAAGAATTTGCTATCAGATTTTTTTCAAAAAAAATCCCCGATAGTATTTATTGA
Organism: Ceutorhynchus assimilis; assembly: GCA_917834065.1. Classification (NCBI taxonomy): domain Eukaryota; kingdom Metazoa; phylum Arthropoda; class Insecta; order Coleoptera; family Curculionidae; genus Ceutorhynchus; species Ceutorhynchus assimilis. The sequence goes on from OU892277.1 coordinate 73,348,140, forward strand.
ACTTTAAGCCTATAAATGTGGACACCCTGTACACCAGTACAGCCGCAGAAATAAAATTATGATTATTGGTTCCCTCTCCAATAACCCGATAAGTATTTGAGATCTTGCTGATAGTATTTTTTGTATAAGAGGTATTGCCGATTGCTACTTTTCAAATTGTCACCCTGTATATAACGAGTTCACGATACAAATAAATAATATTTAATTTTTAATAATTGTTGTGTGAAATCGATTTTTCAAAAATATTATGTATAATCATTATAATTGAAAAAAAAAATCCAGAAATAAGTCCTCTGAGAAAGCCCACTATAATGAGTGAAACGTCAGGAAATCTATGATTGTTTTTAGGAAGTGACTGCTCATTTTGCTGAGCATTTTGCGCACTTGATACAAAAATATCTACTAATACAGAATCCCAGCAAGGAATGCAAGCTATTTTGAATGT